>OU466862.2:23546394-24746394 GCA_911865555.2 Thlaspi arvense | reverse complement strand
TTCTCTAAAGTTGATTTGAAAAGTGGTTATCATCAGATTAGAATGAAAGAAGGGGATGAGTGGAAAACAACCTTTAAAACAAAGCAAGGACTGTATAAGTGGCTTGTAATGCCATTTGGATTAACTAATGCTGCTAGCACGTTTATAAGGCTTATGAATCATGTTCTTAGAACTTATATAGGAGAGTTTGTGGTAGTGTACTTTGATGACATTCTTATATACTCTAAGAACTTAGAAGAGCATATTAAGCATATTAGGCTGGTCCTAGAACTGCTTAGGCAAGAAAAGCTTTATGCTAATTATAAGAAATGTACTTTTTGTATGAATAACATTGTTTTTCTAGGCTTTGTTGTTAGTACAGAAGGCGTTAAAATGGATGAGGAGAAGGTTAACGAATTTAAAGAATGGCCAAGTCCTAAAACTATTGGAGATGTCCGAAGCTTTCATGGTATAGCTTGCTTTTACCGACGCTTTGTGAGAGACTTCAGCACTATAGTCGCGCCTTTAACCGAAGTGATCAAGAAGAGTGTGGGATTCAAATGGGAACAAGCTCAAGAAGAATCATTTCAATGCCTTAAATAGAAGCTTATACATGCACTGATTTTAGCTTTACCTGATTTTGCTAAAACTTTTGAAATTGAATGTTATGCTTCTGGTGTAGGTATTGGAGCTGTGCTTATGCAAGACAAGAGGTTAATCGCATACTTCAGCAAGAAGCTTGGAGTAACCACCTTGAATTACCCCACGTATGACAAAGAATTGTATGCTCTTGTCCGAGCATTACAAACATGGCAACACTACTTGTGGCCAAAGGAGTTTGTTATACATACAGATCATGAGTCTCTCAAACATCTGAAAGGACAACAAAATCTTAACGAGAGACATGCGAGGTTGGTCGAGTTCATTGAAACCTTTCCCTATGCCATCAAATATAGGAAAGGTAAAGATAATGTTGTAGCCGATGCATTATCTCAGAAGTATACTCTTCTCTCTACTCTCTCTGCTAAACTTTTAGGTTTTGAACAAATAAAAGAAATGTATGCTACTGATCCTGATTTTCAAGATGTTTTTTAAACTTGTGGGAAGTTTGCTTCAGGACATTAGTATCAATAAGATGGTTATCTCTTCTATGAGAACGGTTTGTGTATTCCTAACTGCTCTCTTCGAGATTTATTTCTTTGTCAGGGAAGCACACAGAGCTGGACTGATGGGGCATTTTGGGATAGCTAAGACTCTAGAAGTAATGAAAGACAACTTCCACTGGCCTCACATGAAAATAGACGTTGAGCGTATTTGTGGTCGTTGCTCTACATGTAAACAAGGTAAGTCTAAAGTACAGCCGAATGGTTTCTATACTCCTCTTCATATTCCTATGCATCCTTGGAATGATATTTCAATGGATTTTGTTATGGTTTTGCCTAGGACTAGAACAAGTAAAGATTCTATCTTTGTTGTAGTTGATAGATTCTGGAAAATGGCTCATTTCATTGCTTGCAACAAGACTATGCATTACATGTAGCTAATTTGTTTTTCAAAG
Source organism: Thlaspi arvense (assembly GCA_911865555.2). Lineage (NCBI taxonomy): Eukaryota > Viridiplantae > Streptophyta > Magnoliopsida > Brassicales > Brassicaceae > Thlaspi > Thlaspi arvense. Next base: position 24,744,857 of record OU466862.2, on the reverse strand, counting down.
AAGTTGTACGTTTGCATGAAATGCTTAAGTCTATAGTTTCTGATAGAGATACTAAGTTTTTTAGTTTCTTTTGGAAGACACTTTGGTCTAAACTCTTGTTCTCTACTACTTGTCATCCACAAACCAATGGTCAGACTGAGGTAGTTAATAGAACATTAGGAACTTTGATGGGTGCCTTGATTAAGAAGAACTTAAAAAGTTGGGAAGAATGTTTGCCTCACATAGAATTTGGTTACAATCATTATGTTCACTATACATCTAAGTACTCGCCCTTTCAAATCGTGTATGGTTTTAATCCCATTTCTCCATTGGATCTAATGCCCTTACCTTTGAGTGATAGAACCAGTGTTGATGGGAAGAGAAAATCTGAGTTAATACAACAGATTCATGAAAGTGCTCGGAAGAACATAGAGGAGAAGACGAAGTTATATGTTAAACACGCCAATAGGGGAAGGAAACAAGTTGTTTTTCAGGTTGGAGATAAAGTTTGGCTACATTTGAGGAAGGAACGGTTCCAAAATGAAAGAAAATCAAAGCTAATGCCAAGAATAGACGGTCCATTCAAGATCATAAAGCGGATCAGTGACAATGCATATCAGTTGGATTTGCAATGTAAGTATAATGTTAGTTCTAGTTTAATGTCGCTGATTTTGTCCCTTTTCTTACAGATGAAGCGGATTTGAGTTCGAATCCTTCTCAAGAGGGAGGGGATGATATGATCATGGACAATGCTAAGGAATTAGAGCTTGAAGTTGAGGAAGTATTTCCTAAAGAAGTTTCTAAGGAAGCCCTTCCTAAAGCTGAGGAGAAGCTTGTAGCCGAGGAAGATCTATACATTTCACAAGGACCAGTAACACGTTCAATGGCTAAGGCATTTCAAGAAGAGATACATTCTATACTTAGCCGTTTGGAGAATCAAGAAGAATACAAGTATGCTTATCAAACCTCCCTGGTTTTGATTCAAACCCACGGCTAGTAAATGGGAATGGGTTATACCTGTGCTCTTCCTCCCTCTTCTTGTTTTTGTACCATTGGGTTTTGCAAGAGAGGTTTTCAACGAGGCAAGTATACCCCATAATTGGCCCATTTGCTAGTCCAAAGACGAGTTCAAGCAAAATCTGTTACCTCTAAGTAGTTTAAGTGTTTTTTCTTTGTTATTCAAACTAAACGCTCCCCTCTTTATTTCTTTGCTTTTTCTCGAGGTGTTCTTGGTGCTTGTACTGAGTCTCATCTCTTTCTATGTTGTCTTTGAACTTGCACTTTAATCTATCTATCCTTTTATTCTCAATCTCTTAAGAATAGATCCGGTAAATCAAAGGCTTTCTCATCTCCTTTGTGTGACCATTCGATCCACGGTAAATCTAAGGACCATCCGCAGCCTTAGTGTGACAATTTGATCAATCATTCAACCCCATATAATCAGTGTTAAGTCATCTCACCCGTGTAATCTCCGTTCGTTTAGTATCATCATCATCATCATCATTTATCACTCTTTGTTGTTTCGTATCATCACCATCATTATCATTGTTAAACACTTCTTTGTTCATCACCGCTATTGCTTGCAATATTATTCATCAAGTGTTTATCATATTCACGGGTTCATCGAAAAAGTGAGCCCGCAAGACTCAAAGTTCTGCCAAATGGCGCAGTCATACCCACTCGTCACCCTTTGAAGACCCTCCGGCTTCTGCGGCCTGAGAATCTCGACCCCATAAGTTAGTTGGAGCTCTTCGACTTTATCGGAGTTCATCTTTGTGGTCATGCGAGGGCCGCGGATGGCTGCCGCCTTCGTATGGCGGAACCCATAGGACCCGCCGGCGGGATCCCCTTTCTCCTTTTTTATCGCCATAAGCTTCTCGCCCTGATTGAGAGTCGAATCGGCCATGGAAGGAAACGAAGTTCGGGAAGGAAAAAGTGAAAGCAGACGAACAAGCGAACAAAGGAAAAATCCTAATTGCTCGATTTCATGGGAAGAATTCGCCTAAAACTGAGAATCTTTATCTAGGTTTTTGGATCGATGCAAATAGGAACATTGAGTGAAAAAGGAGGAAGAACGAGATAATAAAAGCAAGTTTAAAAAAAAAAAAAAAAAAGAAGGAAAGAGAAGTTACCTTTGGAAGAAGTGGGAAACGTGTGCGGTTAACGAAGAGATGAGAAACTGCATTTATATGCAGTAATCATTTCGCTAACCAAAAGCAAAGAAAATCTTTTTTAAAAAAACATATTTCCCTCTTCTCATCGGAAATCTCAACCATCTTATCATTAATAAAGTCGAGCAATTTATTATCTCGTTTCTCGATAATTTTTTTTTTGATTCGATAAAACTAAAATTCAAAGTCTTTTTCAATGGGTGTCTCCTTTTCTCGAATTAGCCGCGAGAAATCTCGCAAGCTCAGGAACTTCCGCGAGCTATCATCATATAAGGAAGCATGCCGCTAATTAAGCTTTCTTCTACGCTTAATGGGCTGGGTGGCAACTGTTGGAAGCATGCATACCAACTCTGAACAGCTCCTGCAGTTTGAGCAACCTGAACATCCAGCTTCTTCATGTGAGAGTTGGGACTCTCATTCCATTCAGGTCCAGATACAGTGAATCTGCCTTGTCATTCAAGTCCACTGTCATCTTCTGCTCTCCTTCTAGGATCTGCTGCAGCATAGCTTCCATCTTGTTGTCTTGTGGAGGTGCATATTGGTAAGAAGAAGAACTATAATTCCTGTTGAAGTTGCTGCTGTTCTCGTAAGGTTTTTGAAACTCAGTCTTCTGGAACTGAGACTTTGGAGTGTAACCAGTAGAATTCTAGTTTCCTGTGAAGGTGCTCTTCTTATTGTTACCATTGTAGCCCCTGTTCCACTGCTGATTCCCAAACCTTTGATCATGAAATCCTCCTGCATTGATGAAATTAACATCCTCCTGCTTAATCTCCTCAGAATTTTTGAAAGTCTCCACCTCTGCAGCAAACTGGACTGATTTCATTCCCACCAAAAGGCTATGCATACTGTCTAACTTAGTCTTAACCTCAGCAATTTGATTCCCATCATTCAAACCAGCTTCTTTCATCCTCTGAAAGTCAGCATTCTTGGTGATGTTACTGCATGCCAAGTTTTCAATCAGAGTGATTGCATCTTCTTGAAGCTTTGTGTTGAAGTTGCCACTGCTAGCAGCATCCAACGCCATTTGGTATCTCCAATCTATTCCTCTGAAGAAAATGCCAAGCAGCTACACCTGAGTGAAGTTATGATAGGAATAAAATCTCAGCGAGGAAGCCTTAAAAGCATCAATAGCTCCTTGGGAGAATGAATACATTTTCGTTCTCAACTCTTCTGATCTTGCATCATCATAGTTATTGTTCTGAAAAGTGTTCTTGGTCTCCTTCCAAGTGGTCAGCGATCCAGGCTCAAGTTGCTTTAGCCAATACGCTGCATTTCCTCCAAGAGAGTATCGGAACAGCTTGCAGAACAGGAAACCATGGCTGACTCCATTATCCTTGACGCTTGAAGCTAGATCCTCAAATCTCGCTATGTGATCCATAGGATGCTCATGTGGCAGGCCATGGAAAGGATGCTAACCCACAAGCAGATAATAAGCAAGCTTGAGCTCAAAATCTTTCCTCTGAAATGCAGAAGGGTGGATTGCAGCACTCTTGGCATAAAACTGGTCAGGACTGTTGTAATCTCCTAGAGTCCACTGCACAAAATGCCTAGAAGCGTTTACAGCATCATTTGCCACTTGTTGAACCACCTGATCATCTATGACGTTGCCATCCTGGTCGAGTCTCTGCCCTTCTTCATTCCTCCTGTTTCCATCTCTGTCAACCAAGTGACCTTCTGCATTTTTTACCAAGACAAGTGGAGCAACCATTGTAGACTGTTTCTTAGCTTTCCTGATGGTCCATTCCAGCTTAGCGAGTTTATTGATGCTCAAAGTCACAAGCTCCTTCTCCTTGTTGCTTCTAGTACTGCGATTAGGCATACACCTGAAACCAACACAAAGAAAAGTAGCACAAGTCAGTAAACAAAATAAAACTTAGTCAAAATCCTAATACTAAAAATTAATAGGCAACTATTACTCCCCAGCAACGGCGCGAAAAACTTGATAGGGTTTAAGTTTTACCCACTTTTAGTATACTGCAAGTGCACAACAATGCAGTTGTAGCACATGTGGTTATCGAATCCCAAGGGAGTAAGTTAACTACACTATAAAGTTCAGGTTCAGATTAAACTAAGCAGTAAGTAATGTATGTATGATAACTGCTTTTTATCTAGGATGAGCAAATGCAACATGAGGTTATCAAAACTCAAGCAGCACTTAGTTGTAGTACAATGCAAGAGGAGTCAATCCAATCCTAGGACCTAGAAAATTCAATGAGAATGCACGGATTATGTAAAACTAAGCAAATGATGGACAGTTTTGTAAAATTCCTAAAAACTAGATGCAATGATTAAATGCAGGGCAAAACTATTTTAAAATTACTAGAAGGGATTAAACTACTACTAGGAACAGACCAAACAATAAAAATGCAAAGCTAGGAATTTATAAAAATCGAATAGTGGATCGACCACTGGATCGACCACTAGATCGAGCAATAACGGTCGATCAAAAAAGCAGTTTAAGCAAAAGTGAATCTAATGACCAGGGTGCGAGCAAGCAACAAGCAAATGATCAACAGAGACTAAGAAATACTAAAAGGAGGGTCCATGGTTGAGATTCATGTTCAGGGGTTTCAAAGGTTTAAGCTTGGGTTGAAAACTTTAGATCTACTCACTTTCTGAGGTTCCCTAAGCCTTGAAAACAAAACAATATCTATCTGTGGCTTTCGGTATGGATCACTCCTTCATTCTCTCCTCCAGACCCATGGCGTTTGGCAGAAGAAGAGATTGAAAGGCAAGGAAACCAGATTACAAACACGCAGCTTAACTAGTCCTCTAAACTACCATGGCGTTTGGGAAAGAATAACTAGTCTCTAGGATGCGATTTTTAGAGATCTCTGGATCCTGTCAAGGTAAGAGGTCTCTCTGATCATAAAGATCTTGGCGTGAGACTCTTTAAGCCTTAAGAACTCGACATCCTAAAAGAGAAAGCCATGAAGAACAAGAAAACACCAAACTTGAAAACCTTTTCGATCCCTTTGAATCCTCTCAACCCCAAAACCCAATGAGACTACTCGCGACTCATGAAATAAGCCGTACGAAATGCAATAAACGAAGAACTAAACATGAAATACGATTGTAGAATCGCAATTCTGTTAGGATTATCTTTTGGTTTTTCATCTCTGCTTGCTTTAAAATCGAATTTCTTAGAAACATCATCTAGGAATCCGAAAATCATAGGTTGTTAAATATATGTTAGAGCATTATTGATAACATGAACTAGTCTTTGATGAGCAAAACAACTTAGTGCAAAGAGATTTGGCTTAGGAGTTTTGTAAACAATTGAATCTGATCATTCCTGCATGCTTAGATTGTTAGGGTTTCCAAAGAGATTTGAAACTCTGTGATTTAGGCATAGATAACTTCTGAAATGAGAATTGATTAGTTATGCATTAGTAATTCATGTTTAAAAGGTTCTTAATAATTCCTGATTTCATGCATTCTACATTCTTGGATTCAACATGCGAACTGCCATGACTTAGCGCTTTTAGTCTTCTGAAACTTATATCATCTCCCAAAAATTGTTTGCTTACTTTTAATCATTAATTCGCATTACATACATTATATCCTGCTTAGCATAATCTGAATCTACATTTGATAGTGTAGTTTAAATTACTCCCTTGGGATTCGATACCCCTTGTACTACAACTGTTTTTGCTGTGCACTTGCAGTAGTTTTATTTGGGTAAAACCTGACCCTATCAAGTTTTTGGCGCCGTTGCCGGGGAGTAATAGCTGCCTTTCGATATCTAGTATTAGGATTTTTTCTAAGTTTTAATTTGTTTAATAACTTTTTGCTACTTTTCTTTGTTCCTGTTTCAGGTGTATGCCTAATCGCAGAACCAGAAGCAACAAGGAGAAGGAGCTTGTGACTTTGAGCATCGACGAGCTTGCTAGGTTGGAGAGAACTAACAGGAAAGCTAAGAAGCAATTTACAATGGTTGCTCCACTTATCTTGGTTGAAGATGCAGAAGGTCACGTGGTTGACAGGGAAGGAAACAGGAGAAACGAAGAGGGGCAGAGAATTGATCAAGAGGGGAATGTCATTGTTGAATAGCAGGTTCAACAAGTGAATGAGAACGTGGGAGTCCCTGCTGCTGCCAATAACACTGCTGGGCGTTTTGTTCATAGGACTCTAGGTGACTACAACAGACCTGATCAGTTTTATGCCAACAGAGCTGTAATCCGACCTCCTGCCTTCCAGAGAAACGATTTTGAGATTAAGCCTTTCTACCATCAGCTGGTTAGCCAGCATCCATTCCATGGCTTGCCTCATGAGCATCCTATGGATCACATAGAGAGGTTTGAGGACCTAGCTTCAAGTGTCAAAGCTACTGGAGTCAGCAATGATTTCCTGTTCTGCAAGCTTTTTCCTTACTCTCTTGGAGGAGAGGCTGCATATCGGCTGAAGCAACTGGAACCTGCTTCATTGACCACTTGGGAAGACACTAATAACGCCTTTCTGAATAACTTCTATGATGATGCTAGATCAGAGGACATGAGGACGAAAAATTGCATCCTTTACACAAGGCCCTACTGAAGCTTTTAAGGCTTCTTGGATCAGGTTCAAGTCTTATCAAAGGGACTGTCCTCATCATGGCTTTAGTCAGGTGCAATTACTTGGGATTTTCTTCAGGGACATTGACTGGAAGTATCAGATGGCGCTGGATGCAGCAAGTGCAGGAAACTTCAACACCAACAGACCAGAGGAGGTGATCAGACTGATTGAGAATTTGGTCTGCAGCAACAGCACTAAAAATGCAGACTTTCAGAGGATGAAACAAGCTGGTGTGGCTGATGAAAACCAGATTGCTGAAGTTAAGGCTAAGCTGGATGATATGCACAGCCTTTTAGTGGGAAAGAAGTCAGTTCACTTTGCTTCAGAAGTGGAAACTTTCGAAGCTCCAGAGGAGGTTGAACATGAGGATGTAAATTTCATCAATTCTGGTGGTTTTCAGGGTCAAAGGTATGGGAATCAGCAGTGAAACAGAGGATACAGCAACAACAATCAGAAGAACACCTTTACAGGAGTACAGAGCACGCCTGGTTTCACTCATAAGCCCCCATTCCAGAAGACAGAGTACTAGAAGCCATTCCAGAACCGTGGAAATTACAGAAACTATGGTTCTTCTTCTTATCAACCAGCACCTCCACAAGAGAACAAAATGGAAGCAATGCTAGAAGAACTCTTGGAAGGACAACAGAAGCTTACAGTGGACTTCAATGGCAAGATAGATTCGCTCTATCAGGATTTGAATTGAAAAAAATGAGAGTCTGAACTCTCATATGAAGAAGCTTGATGTTCAAGTTGCCTAAACTGCAGGAGCTGTTCAGAGGCAAGAAGGATTCCTTCCAGGAAGAACTGATGCTAATCCCAAACACCAAGTGAAAGCCATCTCATTGAGGAGTGGAAAGAACCTGCAACCAGTGTTGCAGAAGGATTTAACCTCAAGAAATTTCGTGGGTATTGAAGAGTATGAAGATGGAGAAATATCTGCTAAAGACCCACGGGTGACGCTCGTCACCAATACTGGGTGTCGCTCGTCACCCATCGAGCACAACCCTGACCCCGACTCTTCACAATTTGGTGACGACCGTCACTAGGAGGGTGACGCTCGTCACCCAAATCGAATGATCGACCCCGACTTGTCCAAAGTGAGTGACGCTCGTCACCAACCCAGTGATGCTCGTCACCAACCCAGTGACGCTCGTCACCAACCCAGTGACGCTCGTCACCAGATGCCATATGCTGCAGTTTCGCCTAAGACTTCCGAAAATGCTAAGGAGACCGTGTATAAACCCAAAATACCTTATCCTAAGCATCCTAAGAAGTCTAAGCAAGAGCTTGAAGATGCAAGATGCAAGGCTATCATGGACAAGTTGGTCATAGAGATCCTATTGATTGATGCTATAAGGATCACTCCTGTTATAAGGAGGTATGTGAAGAGGATGGTGACAAAAAACTTGAGTCTAGAGGCTGGGGCTATGATGATGAACGAGCAGGTCAGTGCAGTGATTCAGAACAGAGTTCCAGAGAAGCTTTCAGACCCAAGAAGCTTAGTTTTAGACTGCACAATCTTCAATGACAAGTTTGAGAGGTCATTGTGTGATTTTGGATCTAGTGTGAACCTCATGCCTCATTCTGTTGCCAAGAGCTTGGGGATGATCAATTTCAAGGCTATAAGGATATCTCTTGTCCTAGCTGATAGATCAGTCAGAGTTCCTGAAGGAGTGATAGAGGATGTTTCTATCAAAGTAGGTGATTGTATGATTCCTACTGATTTTGTGGTTCTGGAATATGGAGAAGAACCCAAAGACCCCTTGATTCTTGGCAGACCCTTCTTGGCTACTGCAGGAGCAATTATTGATATCAGGAAGGGTATAATAGAGCTGAATGTTGGTGATTTAGTGATGAAATTCGAAATAGACAAGCTGATGAAGAGGCCAACCATAGATGGACAGACTTTTTATGTGGATGTTTTCACAAACATTGCTGATCAGATCTTCCATGAGATGAGTTCAGAAGATCCCTTGGAAAGGGCGTTGACCACTTCTACAGCTGAGTATGAGCATTTAGATGCTGCTGCAACAGGGTACACAAAGATGATGGATGCTACTGCACAAGTGATGCAACTGGTTGCACAGGATGAGCTTGTCTCTACATCTGCGAAAGCTGTCACAATGGGTGATTGGTCTGCAGCAAAAGCACCAAAAGTTGAGCTTAAACAGCTCCCTGCAGGGCTAAGGTACGCATTTCTTGGAGAAAACTCCACTTATCCTGTAATTGTTAATGCTTCATTGAACAATGCGGAGCTCACCATTTTGCTAAGTAAGCTGCAAAAATTTCGCAAAGCTCTTGGCTACTCTCTTGATGACATTTCAGGTATCTCTCCAGACTTGTGCATGCATAGGATACACTTGGAGGATGAGTCGAAATCATCAGTTGAGCATCAGAGGAGGCTGAATCCGAATTTGCAGGATGTAGTCAAGAAAGAAATCATGAAGTTGTTGGAGGCTGGTATCATCTATCCCATATCAGACAGTGCTTGGGTGAGTCCAGTGCACGTGGTGCCTAAGAAAGGAGGTGTCACAGTGGTGAAGAATGACAAGGATGAGCTGATTCCAACCAGGACTGTGACAGGACACAGGATGTGCATTGACTACAGGAAACTGAATGCAGCAACAAGGAAGGACCATTTTCCTCTGCCCTTCATCGATCAGATGCTGGAGAGGCTGTCGAATCACAAGTATTATTGCTTCCTTGATGGGTATTCAGGCTTCTTTCAGATCCCCACCCATCCAGATGATCAGGAGAAGACTACTTTTACCTGTCCCTATGGCACTTTTGCATATCGCAGAATGCCTTTTGGGCTGTGTAATGCTCCTGCAACCTTCCAGAGATGCATGATGTCGATTTTCACAAACATGATAGAGAAGTTTATGGAGGTGTTCATGGATGACTTCTCTGTTTATGGATCCTCTTTCAAGAGCTGCTTGGATAATCTGTGTGCAGTTCTGCAGAGATGTGCAGAGAAGCACTTGGTTTTAAACTGGGAGAAGTGCCATTTTATGGTTCAGGATGGTATTGTGCTTGGCCACAGAGTCTCAGGAGACGGTATAGAAGTGGACAGGGCAAAAATTGAGGTGATGACAAGTCTGCGAGCACCTGATTCAGTCAAAGTAGTGAGGAGTTTTCTAGGTCATGCAGGCTTCTACAGAAGATTCATCAAGGACTTTAGGAAGATAGCACGCCCCCTTACTGCTCTCCTCTGCAAAGATGTGAAGTTTGAGTTCACAGAAGAGTGCAAATCTGTCTTTGAACAGATCAAGCAACCTTTGGTTACAGCTCATGTTGTGCAGCCACCAGATTGGGACTTACCTTTTGAGGTAATGTGTGATGCCAGCGATTTTGCAGTTGGAGCAGTGCTGGGACAGAGGAAAGAAAAGAAACTCCACGCCATCTACTATGCAAGTAGAACTTTGGATGATGCTCAGAAGAATTATGCAACAACTGAGAAGGAATTGTTAGCTGTTGTGTTTGCTTTTGAGAAGTTCAGGTAATATCTTGTTGGCTCCAAGGTCGTGGTTCATACTGACCATTCAGCACTGAAGTACCTGATGCAAAAGAAGGATGCAAAGCCAAGGCTGTTGAGATGGATCCTGCTTCTTCAGGAATTTGACATTGAAGTGAAGGACAAGAAAGGGGTTGAAAATGGAGCTGCTGATTATCTATCCCGGATTCAAGTCGAAGACAGTGTCTCAATCAATGATTTCTTGCCTGAAGAGAATGTTTACTGGGTGGAAACAAGAGAACAGGAGGAAAGTATTGAAAACCTGCAATTTTCTCGAAACTGCAGGGGAGTGACGAGTGACACCAGGAGGGTGACGCTCGTCACCGACCCAGAACAGCCACGACAAAAGTGTACGAAAGAGGTGACGCTTGTCACCAATATTGGTGATGCTCGTTACCAATCTCTACACTTTTCTGCGATTTGTGCAAGCTTGGGGATGGCTTTTGAAGAGCATGTTTATGCTTTGAATGATCCAAAGAGGCCCTGGTATGCTGATATTGCAAATTACCTTGCTGCAGCGGATGAACCACATGACTTCAAAGGCTATACTAAGAAAAAGTTCTTGAGAGAACTTAGGAGATTCTATTGGGATGAGCCATACCTCTACAAGCATTGTGCTGATGGGATCTACAGGAGATGCATAGCAGAAGAAGAAGTGCAGGACGTCCTCTTTCACTATCATGGATCAGAGTATGCTGGACACTTTGCTACATTTAAGACTGTCTCTAAGGTATTGCAAGCTGGATTTTGGTGGCCTACTATGTTCAGAGACGCCCAGGCCTTCATCACAAGCTGTGATACTTGTCAGAGAAGAGGAAAAATCAGCAGGAGACATGAGATGCCACAGAACTTCATTCTGGAAGTTGAAGTCTTTGATTGTTGGGGTATTGACTTCATGGGACCTTTTTTCCCTCATCCTATGGAAATATATACATTCTGGTTGCTGTTGATTATGTATCTAAGTGGGTAGAGGTGTTGGCTACTCCTACTAATGATGCAGCAGTGGTTTTGAAACTGTTTAAGACCATTATCTTTCCCAGATTTGGTGTCCCGTGGATTGTCATAAGTGATGGTGGTTCTCACTTTGTCAATAAAGGTTTTGACAAACTGTTGAAGAAGTATGGTGTACAGCACAGAGTAGCCACGCCCTATCACCCCCAAACAAGTAGGCAAGTTGAGGTTTCGAACAGGCAGATCAAGCAGATTCTAGAAAAGACAGTTGGGAAGACAAGGAAAGATTGGTCTGCAAAGCTGGATGATGCATTATGGGCTTACGGAACAGCATACAAAACACCACTTGGGACTACACCATTCCATTTTCTCTATGGCAAGGCGTGCCATCTACCAGTAGAGTTGGAGTTCAAAGCAGAATGGGCCATCAAGAAGCTGAACTTCGATCTGAAGCCTGCTGCAGAAAGGCGCTTGATTCAGCTCAATGAACTGGATGAGATCAGATATCTGGCCTATGAAAACTCACAAGGAGAGGACAAAAGCATATCATGATAAAAAGATCATCTCCAGGCGTTTCGAGCCCAATGACCAGGTATTACTCTACAAATCTCGTTTACAGTTTTTTCCTGGTAAATTGCATTCTCGATGGTCATGTCCATTCACTGTCAAAGCAATTTTTCTGATTAACGCCAAAGGAGAGGAGCTCACTGTCAATGGACAAAGGGTGAAGCATTACTAGGCACAAGCAGAGATTCCAGCAGGACACATTGTGTCTCTGGATGATGCACCAGCTGTCTAAACAGCCAACAAAAGTCAAGCTAATGACTTTAAACAAGCGCTTAGTGTGAGGCAACCCACTGGTAAGTTGTAGATATTATATTTAGCTATTAGTTTCGTGCTTAGGATTAATAATTAGAGTATTATTCAGTTAAAAAAAAAAAATGGTGACGATCGTCACGCTTACGGTGACGCTTGTCACGCTTACGGTGACGCTTGTCACGCTTACGGTGACGCTCGTCACCGGTAGGAGTCGAGCACGAGGGGTTTATTTTCTTCTTTTTGTTCCTCGTGCTCACTTCTCAAATAACGGACACATAGTAATATTCTCACAAATTCCTAACTTTTGATTTTCTAAACCAAATTGAGTGATTCAAGAGTCTAATCCGTGCGGATTTTGCTCCTCTTTCTGAATATCAACTCGGTTTTTAAGATCTGCAAGGTATGTGTTCGGAATCCCCAATTTTCAGTTTGCCATAGGTTTGGTAAAATCCGATTTTTGACTTGATTGGCTTGATTTAACTGTTGAATCATGGTTAGTTAGGTTGTATTAGAGGAATGGAACCATCTATGTGAGCTTTTATCGGTTGATTTGTAAGTTTTGAATTTTCGAGTTCATGATGAAAATTACAAAAATCTGGAAATTTTGGGTGATTTGGGTTGAACTGATGATTGAATTGTGTTCCTGGTAGTGCTGTAGTTGATCGCCATCAGTTGTTTCACCTTGATTAATTGATTTTTTAAATTTTGAAAAATTTGCTAATTTGGTGATGTTTTTGGTCGATTTTGATCTTTAATTTTCAGATGCCTCGACAGGAAAAACGACGAAGGTAAAGCTCGTCTTCAAGCACTGCAACAGGGTCTACAGATTCCTTCAGTCAGTACCCGGTTTGCAGGCCTCCATGGCCCAAGCGAGATGATCGGAAAATAGCCTCTGGAGTGGCTTGGGCAGGAACTCCGAGGCAGGAAATATCACGGGACACTTGTATATTCTGTGATATCCAGGAGGACTGGGATGAGTATGACACGTTATTCTACAATGCGTGGCTGGGAGTGAAGATTAGCCCCACTCGGTTCGCGGATTCTGCTGCTCTGCAGAAGATGGGGATCTTCGAGGAGGTTGTTCAGATTCTGGAGAGCATTGGGATGGGGACTATGCCGTTCCAGCAGTGTGATCTCTACCCAGATTTGGTCCGCCAGTTTCTCTCTACTGTTCGCGTCTACTACGCGAATGAGCTGGCCAAGCGTGCGCAAGAAGGCACGATGACGTTTCTGATCCGAGGGGTTCGATACCGGATCAGTCTGATGGAGCTATGTGGGATCTATAGCTTCTCTGACCATCCCACATGCGTTCTCCTTCCCTCTCAGTGGACCCATATGCGGACATTCTGGTCCAAGTTCGGGAATGGAGTCTATGACAGCAAGACTAGCACGCAGACAGAGGTTCGCCATCCTGTCTTGAGGTACATACTACGCCTCTTTGGCCATACCATTTTGTGCAAGTCTGCACCTAGCAAGACTCGGGTTTGTGAGCTGATTCTCCTCTAATACGAACTTCATGAAATGCTTGATGATGTGATCCCTATCGATAGCATGGTTCGCGCCAACTTGGGCGCTGTTTTCGCTGATCATCTGGTCTCCTTGAAGACCAAGCCGTTCACCAGTCCGGGGGAGAAGACCGAGAGTGTTGGTAGCCTTCTGAATCCGATCTTCCATCATTTCCAGATTGATGTCACTCCCTGCAGTCTACTCAGTACCAGATCACTTATGGATGACCAGTATCTGCGCCATGTCACTTGGCTAATGATTGGAGTTGTCTGGACTTTCACTACTACTTCTGGAGAGTATGTTGGCATTAAGTTGCCACAGAGAGCCCTCACTACGATTCAGGGAGTCCCATAGTGGACCTTCTACACGCCAGAGTGGCTCTTCTACTGCTTTCAGGCGTCCTCCACGACCACAGACACCCATGGATATGGCTGCTTTTCAGGAGTATGTCATTGACAGCTTTGAGGGACTCTGGGATGCTGTTGCTACACTTAGCAACTGTGGTTGTGTCCGCCCCCATTACACCACTGAGCCTTGCGAGGATGAGGACTGAGGCTCTACTATCTGGTTACTTGTTTCTTTTTCCTTCTTCATTTTTACTTCTCTTGAGTCATTTTTATGTTTTCTTTGAGTCAGTTGTCAGTTTCTTTGATGATGTTTTGTGAAATTGTTGAACCAGGTTATTATTGCTATGTTTGGATGTTGTTAATTATATGTTTGAGTTCTCATAAAGTTTAACTTTTGAGTACACATGACAGCACTTCGTTAACTAACATCTAACTTAACAATTGGGCAATACAAGTCGTGGTGACGCTCGTCACCAGATTGGTGACGCTCGTCACCCGATCCCACGTGAGGTAACACTTTTCAGACTTGGTTTTTCGACTTCTCATTCATTTTTCTGACCAACTCTTGGCCTAATAACACTGGGGACAGTGTTGTTTAAGTCTGGGGGAGGTGGTTACTGACGTTGTGTGCTTTGTGTCATGTTTATAGAGTCTTAAAGTTGAGTCAAAAACCTGTTTTATAGAGTCAAAATTTTGAAACTTTCAGTTTTTCTTGGAACTAACCATAGGACGTTTTTACTTATAAGAACCATTGACACAGTAGTTGATTACAAGTCTTACTAAGTTGAAAGTCATAGGTAGATCAGTCTAGCAATGAAGGTCTAGGTCCTTAGAGAATCTGAAAATTTGCTGTTAGCTCCACCTTAATGAACTTTAAACTTCTTATCTTGGTGATTGATTCTTATTGATCTTGATTCTCTCTTTCAGCACTGACAATAAAGTTAAGATACAATCTCTCTTTGATCTTCCCTGATGTGGTTTTTAAAAGTTTAAGTCCAAGGAATGGTGCATTCATGACCTTGTCTCTTCACAAGGAACAACAGTAGTGAACACACTCAAGAACCAGTCTCCTCACAAGGAACACAAGTATTGAGTAGCACCATATCTTAGACTGTAAAAGTTGAGAAAAAGAAGTGAAAAATCTAAAATATCCAAAGGAAAAGATCAAGGGAAGAGAAAATAGGAGAGCTGTGTTGAGACTGAATTGTTCAGTTGCTAGGAAGGGAAAAGAATCTGTAGAGTGATTGAGATGATAGAACCTTGATGAGATTTCACACTTGGATAAAAAATAAGGAGTTAACAGTAGAAATTTCGGATTTCTTGAAGGAATTTGGACTGAACTTGAGAGATTTGTTAAGCTTGTGATGATTAGACTGAAATTTGATCTTGTGTTGACTCTGTGGTATGTGGATTCGAAAGTTCTAACTAATGTGGTGTTCCTGATGACTGACTGATTGTTTCTTGTTTTCAAACCTCGACCCTGTTCTCTGTCTGATGTTTGGTTGAGGGCAAGCAAAAGCTAAGTCTGGGGGAATTGATATATCATGGTTTTTATGGTTTTTAACCATGATAAATGTCCTTTTTATTGAGTCTTTTTGGTCTTTTTAGAGTCCTAGAAGAGTCTTTGCAGGTTATAGCATGTCCGGAGCATAATTGGAGATTTTAGAACCTTTTGGAGCATTCTGAGTTGAAGCCACAAAGTACCAAGCTCGAAGCCGAAAGTATCCCATATGGCGACGCTCGTCACCCATCAAGGAAGGAGCGTGGTGGATTTATTAAAAGTATAAAGATTATTTGCAGAATTGGCCCAGAAGTTCCATTATTTACAAGAAGACCCCATATCGTGTTTAGCCTCTATTTATTAGGTTTTTCAGCCATGGTTGGCGATTATCTTAGTTTTTGAGAATTCAGAGAGCTTAGAGAGAGATTTATTCATAGCTTTTTGGAGAGACAAATCCTGTACTCTTTTGAGAAGATTTCGAACCCCTCTATTCTTTTACTCTTTCTCTTAATGCAATATTATTCAGTTATGCTTTGTGATCCCATAATCATGTCTGAGTAATCTGCTAGTTAAGTTAGGGCTTTTTCAAGGGTTGATGAAGAGATTGTAGAATCACAATTCTGTTAAGATTATCTTTTTAACCATGAACTTAAAAAAAAGAAATGAGAGGGGTTTTAGGATCATTGTTAGTTTACATGGTTAGATGAGAATCTGATCATGTATGCATCAATTGCCTTTACCTTTAGCATTATGCATAAGGTTCTTACCATTTTCGAGAGAAACTGTGAGGACCCGACCGTCTATCACTAGACCGGCCCGAACCTCACCGAGTCTTCTCTCGGCCAGAATACAAAAACATCCATATTTTAAAAACTTTTCTTAAACTTAAACAAGTTCAACTCACCAAAAGACATTCATTCTCATTGCACAATTATTCCAGAACCACTTAACAGAATTCAGACTCAATAACAAACTAACTTATCAGATTCAGTTCAACTCATAAAGCACTAACACAAGTACTTAAATAGAAACTCAAACTCAGAATATGAATCCCAAAACCCAGTCCTAATCCACCCCTTTCCTTCACTGCCTTCCAGTCCACCTTCAGAGCTACTCGCCCTGGACTTTATCCTTACCTGCACACTCAAAAAGAGAGGCATAAGTATTTGATAAATACTTAGTGAATACGGTCATCCCGTAACACCTTAGCCAGTACCAGAAAACGCATCATACTATCAGTTATACAATTCACATTATCACTTAGCAAGCAAGCATAGAAATCAGTATGGTCCTATGATCATCTCAACTACTTGTGAAGCCTCACAAGGCATCGGTACTACTCCAAGCGAGATTCACACATCCCCTTGAGCTAGTAACTCGATCCGGACATTCACACAGCTAGTTAGACATCATGTATTGACCACGGTTCACACTTAACCATTCACAATCACAGAAACATTGACCTTGCTAAGCAGAAACATCTAACTCACACAAGCAATCAATGAAAATCAGATAACCTAGCAATCCAACGATTCTAGATACAGACTACAGTCACGCACTCACCTTAGACACAGAAACAAACATTTCAGTCGAAAGAATCTCAGTGATTTCTCGATCAGAAACTGAGATACTCGGACACACTTGCAATTTCTCGGCTATCGCTCAGACTGGTCCGGCAAAATCCCAACACCTCTCGGCTATCTCTCAACCTGGTCACTTTTTCTCGGGCAAGAAGCTGTATTCCCTCAGAAACAGTATAATTCAGATCGATCAGCCCAAAGTTACTCGACAGAAACTCAACAGAAATCAGAATAGCCAAACACTTACAAGATTATCTCGGACGAATCGAAGTGTTCTCGGATATCACACGATCCGCTCAGAAATCCTCGGATAAACTCGGTTATTCCCTCGGCAAACCCTCAAATCAGGACGAATGGTCGAAACAGATCCACAGAAACTCGGACAGAACGCTCGATCTCTCGGTGATAGTCGGAATCGCCGGCGAAACTTCGATCTCTCTTGGCCAACTCTCGGGATAATCAGAAACTATGGGATTTCTCTCGACCAATCTCTCTCTCACGCGTTATTTCTCTCAAATAATGCGGCTGTCTCGAGAAAAAGTCTCAAAATCCCTTTTATATGCTCGCAAAACCTAGTTAACCCGGTTATAGCCGGTGTCTCCCGGTTCCAATCAGGTTTATCCATGGAGGCTCTATCCGCGTTAGGCTCGAACCTTTGAAGTGGTACACCGGCTTGGATGAAGAGTGGCGTGAGAAATCCCCCGATGTAAGCTGAGCTCACCTTGCATCTAAGAGCGTATGCCTTGTACTTCACCAAGGAGGAGGCTAGAATGTACCCGTAGTTGACATCGTTCCCGATGTCATCCATCAGCGGATCGTGGTTCTCCTCTTCGCTGCTGCATAGTATCCTCTTGATCCCTTGGAAGAGGAAACACAGCTCGGTCTTCGTCACCGTGGGAGACACGGCTCGTCCGCTGAAGGTGTTCGCCAACAACTTGAGCGTGTACCTCAGAACGGGATTCCTCACCTTCTTGATTTTAGTCGTGTTGGCTTTGTACTCTTCATCACAAAGCACATCCCATATGATGCTGGCGTTCTTGAGAGGGGGAAACTCCACCTGCTTAGCCGCGGCGTTGAGTCCATATGCTTGGCAAAGCTCCCCAATGGAAAGGTGATAGGACTGCTTCTTGACCTTGAAGCTGAGATGCCCTTGAGAGGGAGTTGGGAGGCTCGGATTCTCATAGGAGAACGCCAAGGTAGAGAGGAAATCCATTGTCACTTGCGGATATGTTGGACAGTCCATCCTTGAAAGGCAAGCAAGCCCCATGTTTTGGAGAAGGAAGTCAAAATCCCCTAGGAGACCCATCCTTTCCAGCAAGTCTCTGCTCGCGAACTTGGTAGGCTCGAAACGCAGCCTCTCTAACCTCTTCTTCGCCGCCTTTTCCTCCTTAGTCCAACAGGTCCTCCCATGAATTTGCTGAGGTTCCTCCTCTTGAACTTGTTGAGTTCTCTCTTCCTGAACCACTCGTTGTTCATCCTCTCTTTGTGCAGCCTCTTCTCTGGTTGTCTTAGGTGCCATTGGTGCCTGAAACACGATTCTCAAACAAAGAGTGAGCAAAGGCGGTGAGAAATCGAGAAAGAAACTAGCGAGAAGGAAAAATCTACAACTGACACGCCAGATTTTTGGGGGATTTATAAAAATTGTATCTGGATAAAAGAAAAGAAAATCTAGAGATAGGATTAAATCTAGATTATTTCCTGATTTCTAGCTACTTAAAAAAAACGTTAGAACTGTTAGCAACTTAAATCGATTAAGCGGTGACACAAGGAAATTTTGAAAAGATATAATTAAAAATCTTGAAATACCTTTGCAAGATCGAAGACAAGAGCTAAATGCCTTTAGAAATGGAAGAAGAACACTCTCTCTTGATTTAAAATTCGCAAGAATAGAAATGAGAGAGTGTGGAATCGTTGAAAACATAAAGGTAACAAAAATCTAAAACCATGGGTGATGAAAGCGGTTTTCTGACAAAAGGTGGTCAAGGCACAACTTTCGTGGTCAAAGATTCTTGCCTTGATCACCATTCAAAATTAAAAAGCAAGGGAAAGGAGAAAGGGAGGGAAATTTTTTTGTTACCTCGGCATGAGATCGAGTCACTTTGGTCGATCTAGGACTCGATCTCATGCTCATAATAGCTGGATCGAGAGATTTGATCGATCAGTGACTCGATTGGGCTAGAATCGAGTCTTAGATCGATTATACTCTCTCGTTCCTTGACTTTTGGTCAACTAGGCTGAGTCCGCGTGATCGAGCTGTGTCTTCGATTCAGGGGCCGATTCGGCTTAGATCGAGTGATGGATCGAGTTGAGTGATCGATCTGTCTTTCAAGGATTTTCCCGAGAGAAAATAGATCGGTCGATCCATTTTTGGATCGATCGATCTAAACCCCAAGAATTTCCCGAGACATTTTAGATCGGTCGATCTAGATGGGACCGATCGATCGGTGCTTATCTAGATCGACCTTGTCACTCGATCTCGTCAAGACGACTAACTCCTCTCGATTCACTAACTCGATCTAGTAAAGATCGAGTTAGGATTAGTCGATCTAGCACTCAATCTCTAGTCGATATTCGCCCCTTCTCACTCCTTTTGGATCTAAGATCTTTGCCTGCAATACCTTATACCTGTTCCTACACACTCACAAGATAAAAACATAAAACTAGAAAAGAAATAAAGCAAAAATATGTACAGGATAGACATGGGAATGCCTCCCAAGTGCGCTTTCTTTAACGTCTTTAGCTAGACTTTACATGGTTTAGGCAGATGGTGGGTGTTGGAGAAGCATTGAGGTGCTCTCCTTGTCAAACGCACTCGCCATGGCTGGCTTAACTCTGTGTCCGTTCACTGTGAATGCATTCCCACTTTTGCCCACCAATGTGACAGCTCCGTAAGGTAATACCTCCTTGATTTCATACGGACCGCTCCATCGTGACTTTAGCTTCCCTGGAAAGAGCTTGAGCCTTGAATTGTAAAGCAGCACCAAACTCCACTCCTTAAGCTCCTTAGGTACCAGCTTCTTGTCATGAGCAGCCTTGGTACGTTCCTTGTAGATCCTAGCGCTTTCGTAAGCGTCCAGCCTTAGCTCATCAAGCTCATGCAACTGGATCAACCGCTTCTCCTGAGCCGTCTTCAGATCAAAATTCAGCCGCTTCACAGCCCACAACGCCCTATGTTCCAACTCAACGGGGAGGTGACATCCATTGCCGTAGAGAAGAGTGAAAGGAGTAGTACCAATGGGCATCTTGAAAGCTTTTCGGTAAGCCCACAAAGCGTCATCTAACTTCACCGCCCAATCCTTCCGAGTAGTCCCAACTGTTCTCTCGAGTATCGCCTTTCATCTGACGGTTAGAGACCTCCACTTGGCCACTCGTTTGAGGATGGTAAGGCGTAGCTACCTTATGCTTCACGCCATATTTCCTTAGCAGATTTTCAAACAGCTTGTTGATGAAATGGCTCCCTCCGTCGCTTATCATCACCTTGGGAACTCTAAACCTCGGGAAAATAATGCTCTTAAAGAGCTTGATCACCACCTTAGAGTCGTTTGTTGGGGAAGCAATGGCCTCAACCCATTTAGAGACGTAATCAACAGCTACTAGTATGAACTTGTTGTCGTATGATGAAGGAAACGGCCCCATGAAGTCTATGCCCCACGCGTCAAAGACGTCTACCTCAAATATGGGAACTTGGGGCATCTCATTCCTCTTAGTGATATTCCCTGCTCTTTGGCAAGCTTCACAACTCATCACGAACTCATGGGTGTCTTTGAAGATGGACGGCCACCAGAAGCTGGGTTGCAAGACCTTAGTGGCGGTTTTGAATGAAGCAATATGCCCTCCATACAAAGACCCGTGGCAATGAAAGATGATATCTCTTGCTTCCTCCTTTGTCACGTATCTTCTGTACAGGCTATCAACGCCTCTCTTATATAAATAGGGCTCATCCCAATAGTAGTGGCTCATGTCCCTCATGAACTTCTTCCTATGGTAGTGGTCAAGATGTGGAGGCTCTTCCCCACATGCCAAGTAGTTCACAAAATCTGCGTACCAAGGGAGATCCTCCTCTTTCAAGCTCAGAACTTCCTCACAGCGCCCTTCTAGGTTCCCACAAAGAGCCGTAGTGATTGCCATGAGTTGTTCTTCGGGGAGAGAATCCTCTAAGGGAAGAGATTTGTTGATTCTTAACCGAGAGAGATGGTCAGCAACGCCGTTCTCTATCCCTTTCTTGTCTTTGATCTCCATGTCAAATTCTTGGAGTAAAAGGATCCATCTTAAAAGCCTCGACTTAGTGTCCTTCTTGGAATATATATAACGCAAAGCTGTGTGATCTGTTTAGACAATAGTCTTGGAACCCACGAGGTAAGCCCTGAACTTCTCAAAGGCGAATACAACCGCCAATAGCTCCTTCTCCGTAGTGGTGTACCTCGTTTGCGTGTCATCCAAGTTTCTTGAAGCATAATATATCTATGCAGCTTCTTATCCTTCCTTTGGCCTAGAACGGCTCTCACGGCATAGTCACTAGCATCACATATAATCTCGAAAGTTAGAGTCCAGTCTGGTGCTTGCACTATAGGCGCGGATACTACGGCCTCCTTGATGGTCACGAAAGCTTGCAAACACTCCTCATCAAAGACGAATTTAGCCTCCTTGCACAACAGCCGCGTAAGAGGTCGTGCAATCTTAGAAAAATATTTGATGAAGCGCCTGTAGAAGCCGGCGTGTCCCAAGAAACTTCATACTCCTTTGACGTTAACTGGCGGCTCAAGGCTTGTCATCACTTCAACCTTTGCCTTGTCGACCTCAATTTCCTTCTCTGATATCTTATGGCCAAGCACGATCCCCTCCTTAACCATGAAGTGGCATTTTTCCCAGTTAAGCACCAAGTTTGTCTCCTCACAACGCTTTAGTACCCTGCAAAGATTCAACAAACACGCAGAAAAGGACGCACCATAGACCGAGAAGTAATCCATAAACACCTCTACCATCTCTTCTATTAGGTCATAGAAGATCGACATCATACACCGCTGAAACGTAGCCGGTGCGTTACATAACCCGAATGGCATCCTTCGATAAGCGAAGGTGCCATAAGGGCATGTAAAGGTCGTCTTCTCCTGATCATTTGGATGGATTAGTATTTGGAAAAATCCACTATATCCATCAAGAAAGCAATAGTAGGGGTGATTAGCAAGTCTTTCAAGCATCTGATCAATAAAAGGCAAGGGATCCTTTCTAGTAGCAAGATTAACCTTTCTATAATCAATACACATACGGTGTCCAGTAATTGTTCTAGTAGGTATAAGCTCATCTTTGTCATTCTTAATGACCGTGATCCCTCCCTTCTTAGGCACCACGTGTACGGGAGAAACCCACGTGCTGTCACTTATGGGATAGATCACGTCAGCCTCTAAAAGCTTAAGAATATCTTTCTTAACAACCTCTTTCAAATTAGGATTCAAACGCCTTTGATGTTCTATAGAAGAGGCATTCTCATTATCCAAGTGAATCCTATGAGTGCAAAGCATTGGTGAAAGGCCCTTGATGTTACTTAGAGAGTACCCAATGGCTTTCCTATAGTTTCTCAACTCAGTTAAGAGCGAGTGCAACTCATAATCACTTAAGTTTTCATTCACAATCACAGGATAGGTTTCGTTAAGCCCTAAGAAAGCATACCTTTGCCCTTTTGGGAGCTCCTTAAGGTTTACCTTTGAGGCTAGCAGCTCGCTCCAATCATCCTCGTGGCTGTTGCTGTTGTTTTCCTCCTTGGAACCTTCCTTAGAACCCGAGACATGACCCTTGAGGCTGCTTTCTCCAATCGCTATCCCTTCTGAAATCGAGTTGTCCAGTCGATCTTGCTCTCGATGTCATCTAGATCGAGCAGTTTCGCTCGATTCACTCACTCGATTTAATGTGGATCGAGTGAGAGATCGAGACGCAGAGTCGATCTCTGGATTAGACCCCAAACTGATCGGAAGGCTTCTCTCGATCTGACTGTCGATTGTTGCACCGGATCGAGTTGTGCTCTCGATTGTTTTGTCGATTTGACCCCTGGATCGAGTATCGTCATTGACCTCGGAGTCGATCTCTAGGCAAACGCCTTCATCTTCTAGCACAACCTTCCTTGAATCAAGCAGGTTGACATATTCTTGAGTTCTCTGATCCACGTCGCCAAACTCTCCTTGCTCCTTAGTCAGTGCCAGCTTCAAATGATCTTCCTGAGCCAACTCTTCCAGTAACTCATCCGCTAAAGCATCCAACGTTTCAATGTAGAAAGCTTGCCCTTCTATCGTAGGCTTCTTCAAAACCTCATTGATATTGAAGTCCAGCCTTATATCTTTACCCAAGTGCAGAGCAATCTTCCCATTCTTGACGTCTATGATGGCTCCGGCGGTGGCTAAGAACGGTCTACAAAGAATGAGTGGATCCTTAGGTTCTTCATCCATTTCCAGCACGACGAAATCTGTAGGAACGTTTACACCGCCGATTCTTACTGGCAAGTCATCAAGCAAACCCACGGGTAACCTCACACTTCTGTCAGCTAGTACCAACGAGATTCTAAAATCTTTGAATAAAGCCAAGCTTCTTTGCCACGAAATGAGGCATCAGATTTATACTAGCTCCGAGATCACAAAGGCAACTCTTGAACTCCAAAGGACCTAAAGCGCAAGGTATAGTGAAGCTTCCAGGGTCTCCCAACTTCTTAGGGACTATCTCCTTGTGTATCATAGCACTACATTCCTCACTAAGAACGAGCACTTCCTTGCTTTCCTTATTCTTCTTCACGAGAGTATCTTTGAAGAATTTGGCGCATTTAGGCATCATTGCAAGGCAGTCCACGAGAGGTAGCTTGATCTCTACGTCCGTAAGGTGCTTCTCAAACAAGACTCTATGCTTCTCTATGAGTTGCTTCTTGAAACGGTCAGGAAAAGGTAGCTTTGGTACATATGGTGGAGGTACATAAGCATCCTTCTCCTTAGCAGCTTGCTCTGCTTTCTTCTCTACAACCGCTTTGTCACCTCTTCTTGGCTCTTGAATCCAGACATTGTCAAAGTTGATCTCATCATCAGCTGAAAGCTTACCCTCCCCCTCTTGAATTACAACGTCCTCATTGTTCTTGGGAGTAGCCATAGGTGCAAGCTCTTTCCCTCTTCTCAATGCGATGGCGTTGGCATATTCCTTGGGATTTTGCTCACACTTGCCCAGTAAGCTATTTTGACCACTTGATGTTGCCTTTCCCTTCTCAAGTTGCTTGATCTTATTATTCATGGTTGTAATTTGAGTAGAGAAGTCCGTGAGAGAAGAGTCTAAGCGAGTTTTCATCTCAGCAAACTTCTGGTTTGTAGAGGCTTCCCTTGAATCAGTTGTTGAAACATCGCTTGTACAAGATCAACTTGTTGTTGCATCTGTTGGTTCTGAGGTGCAAAGCCCGGAGGGTACGTTGGCGGATAACCCTTGTTTCCTTGCTGTTGCCCTTGGAAGTTGTTCTGCCCTTGGAAGCCTTTGTTGTATGGTACGAAAGGCTTTGCTTGCTGAGCAGGGTACACTTGATCCTTAGGGTTTGCAACGTTTGTACTCCTATACGAGAGATTGTTGTTCGGGTTGTAGCCTTGGGAATAGCCGTGAGGTTTGTAGTTGTTCTGTCCCACCACCCAATTGGCTTCTTCCTGGCTCAACTCAAGCTCCTCTTGGCTCTCATCCGCTTCACTAACGAAGTGAATATGCTTCTGGTTGGCTAACACTAGCTTGTCAGTCTTCTCATGCAAGGATTTCAACTCTTTCTTGTGAGACTCTAGATCAGAACCTCTCGGTGCACGGTCGTAATCTTCAGCATAGTTGCCGTCACTCAATGCTAAGTTCTCAATCAGCTTCATGCCTTCTTCTACCTCTTGACCAAGGAAGTTTCCCTTACTGGCCGTGTCAAGCAACAAGCGAGTCTTTGGTGAAGCTCCACGGTAGATAGTGCTTAGAAGAGTCTCCTCGCTGAAGCCGTGGTGAGGACACTGGATAGTGTAGTCCTTGAATCGCTCCATGACTTCATTGAAAGTCTCATTGTTCCTTTGAGTGAAGCCGTTGATCTCGCTTCTCAGCCTTGCTGTTCTGGTGCTAGAGAAAAACTTTGAGAGAAACGCCTTTTAACACTAGGCCCATGAGGTGATGGTGCCTTGAGGAAGTGTTTTCTCCCAATGTTGAGCCTTGTCTCCAAGAGAAAATGGAAAGAGACGCAGCTTGAAGGCATCTTCGGATATGCCGTTTATCTTGATCATCCCACATATTTGTTCGAAGTTATCAAGGTGTTCCAAAGGATCTTCCATTGCTAGCCCGTGAAACTTATTGTTTTGCACCATTGAGATGAAACCCGGCTTAATCTCGAAGTTGTTGTTCTGTACAGGAGGAGGAGTGATCCCAAACCTATTATGGTGAGTGTTGGGAGCATCTCCCGCTCCTATAATCCTTGGGGGTCTAGACGCGTGTTGGGGGTTTCCATTACCCCTTCCCACTGCCCCGTGAGCTGGAGGAGTTCCCTCTGGATGCTCGTACTCGGCCATAGCTTCAAAGTCAACCAAACCGTGCTGAACATTCTCCTCAAAAGCTCTAGCTTGCTCTCGTACTCTTCTTTGTCGTGAATGACCAAGTTGATGAATGTTGTCCAAGGGTTGAAGTAGATTGTTGTCTCCCCTTGAACAAAGATTCATGTACCTGAAAGAGACACGTTTGAGAGTAAAGAAATTAGTAACTGAAACAAAGTAAAGGCTTAGGCTTTACTAAACCCCAAATCTCAATGCTTTTTAAACACTCCTAGAATGGCAACGGCGCCATTTAAGCAAAAGCGAATCTAATGACCAGGGTGCGAGCAAGAAACAAGCGAATGAGCAACAGAGACTAAGAAATACTAAAAGGAGGGTCCAGGGTTGAGATTCATGTGTCAGGGGTTTCAAAGGTTTAAGCTTGGGTTGAAAACTTTAGATCTACTCACTTTGTGAGGTTCCCTAAGCCTTGAAAACAAAACAAGATCTATCCGTGGCTTTCGGTATGGATCACTCCTTCATTCTCTCCTCCAGACCCATGGTGTTTGGCGGAAGAAGAGATTGAAAGGCAAGGAAACCAGATTTCAAACACGCGGCTTAACTAGTCCTCTAAACTACCATGGCGTTTGGGAAAGAGTAACTAGTCTCTTGGATGCGATTTTTAGAGATCTCTGGATCCTGTCAAGGTAAAAGGTCTCTCTGATCATAAAGATCTTGGCGTGAGACTCTTTAAGCCTTAAGAACTCGACATCCTAGAAGAGAAAGCCATGAAGAACAAGAAAACACCAAACTTGAAAACCTTTTCGACCCTTTTGAATCCTCTCAACCCCAAAACCCAATGAGAGTACTCGCGACTCATGAAATAAACCGTACGAAATGCAATAAATGAAGAACTAAACATGAAAGATGATTTATTTAACTTAAACGATCCAATATTCAAAAGTAAAGCAAGAAAAAACTCAAAGTCTAACTATGGTGAATCGCCTAAAAACGAGAGAGATGATAAAAAGTAGTCGACAAAACGGGATAATGAAAGGGATCGTTGGTCTTTGCCTAAAATGGCCAAACCGCAAATCCCCCCCCCCCACCCCATTCGCTACGGTCCAAAAACAGGCTAGACGGATAAGGTTGGTCTGGGATCGATCGTGGAGCTCGATCTGGCACTCGATCGCATCCTGGATCGGATGGTTCTTGGTCGATCTCAGAGTCGATCTTGTACTGATTGGGTGGAAAGCTCGATCCGGTCCTCGATCTGCATGGCGTCTTCTACGTCTGTACTCCAAATCAAGCTTCATACTCGATCTTCTGGTCGATCTCGTCTAGATCGACCTGCCTTACTCGATCTGCTGCTCGATCTCAGGTCCTTAGCGTGCAATCCTGATTTCTCCAAGTGTCCACGAACTTCCTCACGAGCCTCAGCACGTCCACGAACCCTCCAAGACTCCAAAGTAGCCGAAAACATGCAAAATGCAAGAAATATGCATATGCTGGTGCAAGAACACTCTAGGACCTAAGGTGATGCAAACTAACCTAAAATGCAATGTATATGCGTGAGAAACTAACTTATATGTATGCAAAATGAATGGAATATGCAACTATAGCAATGTAAGCAAGCGAGTTTATGATTGTTCTTAAGTTTCAAGAAGCTAAAAATGCTAAGTCAGGACAATTCGCATGTTAAATCCGAAAATGTAGAATGCATGCAATCAGGAATGAATTAAAACCGTCTAAAACTTGAAACACAATGATATAACTAATCAGTTCTCATTAAAGAAGTTATCTACGCCTAACTCACAGAATTTCAAATCTCTTTGCATATTCTAACAATCTAAACATGTAGTTATGATCAGGTTCTATTGTTCACAAAGCTCCTAAGTCAAATCTCTTTGCAAATAGGCGTTTTTCTCATCTAATACTTGTTCAGGTGATTAACAATGTTCTCACATCTATTAAACAACCCAAGGTTTCGAAATACAGATGATTACTCTAAGAAATCGATATGAATGCAAGCACAAATGAAGAACCAATAGATATTTGTAACAGTTTGGCAATTCTACGAACTCTTCATCAACCTTTGAATGATCCTAACTTAACTAACAGATTACTCAGACATGATTATGAAAACACAAAGCATAGCTGAATCAAACTGCATTAAAGAGATAAGAAGAGAGAAATAAGGGTTCGAAATCATCTCTAAAAGAGTACAGGATTTGTCTCCCTCAAAAGCTCTGAATAAATCGCTCTCTCTGAAGTGCTCTGAATTCTAAGCTACAAGATCCAAGCAAATAATGGCTGAAAAACCTAATATACAGGCTAAAACACGAGCTGGGGTCTTCTTGCAAATAGTGAAACTTCTGGGCAAAAGGGGAATATCTTCTCCATCTTTTAATAAAACGTCGCGACTCCTCTCAGATGTGGGTGACGAGCGTCACCCATGAGTGGTGACGATCGCCACCAGTGCAGTGTAACGGCTTCTGACTTGAAAACTTCGGGGTCGATTCTTGCAATGATCCAAAAAGCTCCATAATCTCCAATAATGCTCCCATCATGCTATAACCTTCAAAGACTCTACTAGGACTCTAAAAGACCAAAAAGACTCAATAAAAAGAACTTATATCATGGTTAAAAACCATGAAAACCATGCTATATCAGCTGTGTGGAGCTACTAATGGTGTTTGATGTAGGATTTTATCCTATCTGAATCCTCAACCCACATTAGTCATTGTAGCATTGAGTTTAGTCAATCCATAAGGGGATGTTTGATACAGAAAAAGTGCAATAGAGTTTTTAATTCAAGCAGGAATAGAGAGGATTGAAGGCTAACAACCTAAAGGATCAAAAAAGCTTGAAGCCAACATCAAACCAAGAGTAAGCAAAAAGCAAGATAACTAAACCTTAGGCAAAAACAGAGCAACTTCGAATTCACCTAAAAATAGAGGAAATACAGGACTTAAGATGGGATAATTGGTATTAGGGAACTCTCTCGACACGTCACCTCGATGTGAACCACCATCTTCAAGTTTACGTCCAAGTCCTCTTCTTCATGTCTTGCGGACATCAGGCATACTCCATAGGGGTTCTGCTCGATGCTTCACCTAGATATAGACGCAGAACTTTTCAAGACTTCTTCTTATGACACCTGAAATACACCATAAACATGCACATGTATGCAATCCTAAGCTATATGCATGCAATACTACTTCTAGATACAAATGAGACTAAAATGCTAAGAAAAGATGCAAAAACAAGGGAAATGATGTATGAAATGCATCCTAAAATACTACAATATAGCAAGCTATCACAAACTCTCATTTGTAAAGCCGTGATGTGGGCATTGAAGGGTGTCGGACCTTAATCTCTCACATGCCTCACAAAAGATTTCATTTCCATGCTGTGTGAAGCTGCTTATGGTGTTCTTTAGCTTAGCTTTCCTGGTAGAGCTGAAAAATTTGTTGAGAAAAGCTGTGTTACACTCGTCCCAAGTGCTGAAGGAACCTTGAGGAAGTGTTTTCTCCCATCGGTGCGCTTAATCTCCAAGGCTAAAGGGAAAAGCCTCAACTTCAACGCATCCTCTGATACTCCTTGAATCTTTGTCATACAACAGACCTTATCAAACTGACCCAGATGATCCAGCGGGTCTTCATTTGGTAAGCCATGAAAGCAGTTTCCTTGAACCTTTTTGATAAGACAGAGCTTGATCTCGAAGTGGTTCTGATGGACTGGTGTAGTATTGATTCCATTACGGTTGAGTTGTGTGTCTGGTGCTTCTTCGGCTTTTATAGGTCTCTGAACTCGTGGAGCATGCACTAGTACAATGTGTACACCAACCCCATTGTGGCTGTCATTTTTCATAGCTGGTGCGAGAACTTCTTCTAAGTGTGCAGCTGCAGCTGGTACTGGAGCTTCTCCAACAACTCTTATATGTGGTAACTGACCACCTTTCCGCTCTGCCATGTTCTGTTCCTCTAACAACTGAACTCGCTGCCTCACAGCTCTTCTTCTAACCCTACAGTCAAGGTGATGTATGTTGTCAATAGCTGAGACTAAGTTGTTGGAGCCTTTAGATCTCAAGTTCATACAAATGGTACCTGAGAAAACAGAGCAAATGGTATAGCTAATTAGTAAATAAACAAAAACTCAAAAACATTACACATTGGCAACAGCGCCAAATTGAAGAGATAATTTTGCAAGTCTAATTCAATTCCTCTTCTAATAAATTATAGTATAGATGAGGTGTCAATCCAATTGTGGGAGTATTGAGATGCAGTCTATGAACTAAGCTAAGCAAAGATGGGGTTTTAAAGTGGAAGTATGGAGATGCAGTCTAGGAAGCAACATTGATCATCCACATCGATCACTTGTGATCATTCACTACAAGAAAACAGAGAGTTGGCGATAACATAAATAGTCGTAATGTAGTCACTAAATCAAAGACTACGACTAATTAGCGACTAACTCATATAGTCGTAATTTCTTAGTCGGTAAAATCCGTAGTCGTAAAAGTAGTCGTTAATTAGTGACTACTAAATGACCACATCACATTGTCGTAAAAGTAGTCGTAACATAGTCGTTGAATATTACGACTACAGTACGACTAATATACGATTACTCTGCCTAACACACACGAGATTGTTTCAGTAGTCGTATCATAATCGTAAAAGTTTAACGACTACATTCCAACTAATTTACGACTACTCTAATTAAACACAAAATGATTGTTGGTGTCGTCGTTAAAGTGTTGGTGTAGTTGTAAACACACGAGATTTTTCTTGCTCGAATTTAGTAATTGATTCTCAAATTTAGAAAAATTCTAATATACCAAAACTAAAATTAAAACTGAACCAAAAGCAATATGACACATAAAAAAAATGTCAAATACAAATTCAAACACCGTTTTTTATAATTCACAACATAAAAAATCACATAGATATATAGAAGTGATAAGTTCATCAGAGTTCAGAAAAGAAGATTGATAAGTGACATAAGGAGCAGATTGATGAGTCGTTGCTTCAGCTGAATGAGTCGCCATGAAGTCAAGAAAACCCGGATCAGTTTGGCGCAGATACTTTTCCACCAAGGACAAGTGCTCGAGCTAGTCCTTTTGCTCAGCTACAGCTCGGGAATGCTCTTCTTCACGGGCAGCAACTTCAGCATCACGTCGTGTGTTATAAGAAGCCTGCTCCTCGATTTTACATTGAGCTTCTTTCAGTTGCTATTCCAATGCCACAAAGGATGAAGAGTCTCGCTTCCTCTTGCCAGTGACAAGATTCTCAAGATTTTCCTTGAGGCATCCAACTCCATAAAGATTGCCTCGTGAATCTTTCTCAGTCGACTATGAAAAAAAAGTGAAACAACGAATGTTATAACAAGGATTGCCAAAATTAATTTACACAAGAATCGGAAATTCAGATGCATAAAGACACCTAATTTAGTGATAAAAGGGCAATGTTACTTTACCTGAAGAAAGATGGCTGTATAGTCATCTGCTGTGAGGTCCGGAGGTGGTGAAGCACCGTCTGAAAGAGCTGATTTCACTGCAAGCTCAGCTAGCTTCTCTTGCACACTCTTCTCATAGTTTGCAGCGATTTTTTCGGCCTTCCGGTCAACATATGTACCATATGGCTTCGTATGTGTCTTAATGAAAACTTCACCAAGACTCACCGGTCTTTCGAATGCCTCTTCCTGCAATGTTGTAAAATAAACAAAGATTAAGAAAAAGTAAGAATAATATACAACATATATATAAGGTACTAACCATTTCTTCTTGGATTTGTTGATACGACGTGGGCCCTGATAAGTAGATGTGAGGACCCATACCATCACGGTCAGACATACGAGCATTAGAATAGATGCTACTCCTTTCCTGTGCTTCTTCAGTATCCCAGTAAGCAACCATCTTTTTCCAGAGAGTATCCTCGATCCATCTCGGTCGCTCTCGACTAATCCTGACGTTGCTGACCATGTCTTTCATCCGGCTTTGACATATATCCCTGAAATACCCTTGAACTGTCTCTGTTATCAAGGGATCCCATGTGTGGGGTTTCTACAAAACAAAGAGAAAAGAATGATGTTAGTGAAAGCAATAATAGTAAACCTATATGTGAAGGCTATAGCACATAAAACATTACCGTGAACTCAATGAAGAATCTCTCTTTTCTCTCTTGAGGCACACATGACCAGCTATAGTATTCACCATCGAATTGTTTGTAAAAATCTTAGTAATCTTCCAAACCAAGCGTGATTTTTTGTCCCGTGTAAACCTGTAAACACATGAAAACATCATGTAAAGAAGTTACAAAAGCAAAGCAGGAGCATGTGCATCAAAATTAAACTACTTAATAGATCATTGAATATCGATTGTATACATTTCGCTGATATAGCAGAGGAAAAATCCGTAATCTCTCTTGTGAGTGACATAAGCAGTTGAATTACTAAAGTAAGAGACCAATTTAACGAGAAAGTAGCTGTGTTTTTCTAATCATTGAACAAAAACGGACATAAAAGTTGAAACAAAATTACTACAGCAAGCTATGTATCGGTATAAAAGTGAACTCCTAAAAAATTCTAGTTCCTTTTTATGAAATCATCTTAACTATGTATTTTGTGCATCTCAACTACGACCTAAACTAAATCCTACAACTAAGCAACGGACATTTTGATAAACATAAAGCTTAGAACAAGAGTCATACCAAGTCGTGTTTGGGATCGGTTTGGGAGAGAGGACGGTGGTGAACTTATCATGGCCTGGAACCATAAGCAGAGCATTTAGAGTGCTCAACGTGTCCCCCTGGAGTTCCGGCAACACAGGATCAGAATCATTCTCGAAGTTGTTACCTTGAGAAGATCTATAACTATGTGTCTGGGAGTTATGAACTGGAGACGCATGAGCTTCCGACCGTGGATTCACTTGATTGTTTTGAACTTCTGGTGACGAAAGCGTCGCATGGTTACCGGAATTCTGGAAAAGCAACTGTGGTGGTGGATAATCCCGAAAATGTGGTGCTGTAGACATCGGTTGTTGGAGTAAAACCCCGATTGGCTCTTCCCGCGACTGAGGCACAGGAATTAGAACTGCGGGTATGACCGCCGGTGTGAAGCCGTATTGATTCGGTAGAGGGGTCGGTCTTCTCGCTGCAGTGGCAGGGTTGCTCCCTCCGGGTGTCTAAGAAATGTTGCGAACTGTTGCTCGCTTTCGTCCTCGTTTAGCGGCAGGCATCATGTTACATCGGAGAGGATTTCGAGATAAGATGAGAGGATTCGAAGAAGATGCGAGATGGGGGAGAGAAATTAAGTGTCAAAGAAGAGAGGATTCGAGAGGAGAAGGACAGGAATCGAGAGAGAAAGAGAAACAGAGAATTCGAGAGAAGAGGGTTCGAGAGAGAAACGCAAAGGCACATAATTAGGAATTGAGGGATTTAGGGTTAGGTCGGGTGATAAGGTCATGGTTTGGTTTAGGTGTTTAAATTGGTTTTGTATATTATGGGTTTAATTTGGGTTTTTTTAGATTAGGGGTTTAATTTGGTTTTGATTTTATTTTATTTGGTTTTAGATTATGGTTTTTACAAGATGTGGGTTTTGGAAAATAATAATTTTGTTTAAAATCTAAAATGGATTTTAAAAAAAACATTTGGATCCAATTTATGAGAAAATGTTGTTTAAGACTTAAGTTTTAATTTTGTTTAAATATGATATATGTTATATGATAACAATAAAATGTAAAATTATAATTTATTACAAACTGATTTAATTAAAAGTTTTACAAATCTTCTTCATTATCATCATCTTCGGACGATGATATATTACATCAAAATTCATCTTTATGTTCTGCATCTCCAACATCATAATCAAGATCTATTGGGTGCACTCCTTGCATCAAATTTTCGATTTTGATATCATTAATTGTATTTAGAAGTACAACATCATCATTTTCTTGTTGCAAAAGAGTTGGTTCCTTATCTTCGTAGTGTCCTGCAATATTTCTTCTCGGATTTACCTTTACAACATTGAGCCATGACCGCTTTGGTTTTTTGTGTATGGATACCGAATATAACAAACTTGATCTGCTTGAGAGGCTGTTCAACATCATTATAAAAAATATATAAATATAAAATATCAACATTTATGTATATATATGTATATATATATATATACCTAGAATAACTGGTTCATATTTAGTGTATCGTCTCGATGAAAGAACGTCAACAATGCCACCATTGCTCCTCCGAGTGCCTCTACCAATAACAGGGTCATACCACTTACACTTGAAAAGTGTTATTTTCAAATTGACCATCCCCTCATACTCGAGTTGTATGATGTCAGTTAAAGTCCATAGAAATCAGCATCATCAAATGCATTCGTATAGTTCTCGCCTTTTACACATACACCGTAGTTACAAGTCTTTCGTCCCTCGCCGTGATTCTGTGTATGAAACAAGTATCCTCGTATGAAATAGATAAGCCAGGTTTTGGCTTCACGGGTCCATGCTCTATCTCTTGAACCCAAGTAGGAAAAAGGTTTGTGGCATCCAATAAGTAACCTGCATATAGCTATAATATATTAATATACAGAAGTAAAAAGACATACATCTATAGTAGATAAGTAGCTATGAATATTATTTAAACATACATAATCTTTCACCCATATAGGATATTCATCAGTTCTTTTCGCGGAAAGTTCTTGTTCAGAGAGTTCTGGGTATTTTGCAGAAATGTAATCCTCGAACATACTATAAAAAATCAACACTTATATGATAAATCATATGGATTATATTTAAACATAAGTTATAAGATATGTCATATTATACCTCTCAAATGGCTTAAAATAATCACAATTTCTCAAAACATAGGCATGTGCACATTGGTAGTCTTTCTCTGAATGCCATATTTCATATATTTCTCCACTTGGACGACCTACGTGAGTAAATATATCAGGTACTCCAGGGACATGATATACAGGGACTTCACCTTCAGTATATCTTGTTAACCTATAAACAAATGAGTGAAAATTAATTCATATTAGAAAAGATATCATGTGTTTATAAACTAAATGTGATTTATAAACTAAAATTTCCACTCCGCTCCATCAGACGGATGACACATTTCTTCCTCATTTGCTTTGTGCTCAGCATGCCATCTCATTGCCGATGCAATCTTCTCGCTATGATATAGTCTCTTCAATCTATCAGTAATAGGTAGAAATCACATACGACTGTATGGAAATTTGGTGTGCTGTCGTCCATTGTTAGGCTTCCATCTTGGTGCATCACAAAATTGACACTTATCCCACTTTTTATCCTCTTTCCAGAAGATCATACAATTGTTGATGGAAACATCAATTGTATAATATGGGAGGCCTAAATTGCACATCAATTTCTCTGTCTCGTAATGTAAAACTGTTGACTGGTTTCCTTCTGGTAAATAATCCGTTAGCATCCCGCAAATCGAATCCACGCACATTTCACTCATATTATAATCTGCCTTATTTTGCAGGACCCGGGCAGCTAAAGATAACTGCAAGGGACCTTTATGGCAATCCTCGTATAATAGATTTTTCGCCCCTTCTAACAAGTCGTAGAATTTACTTGAATGGTTACGTACCGGGTCTTCTTCATTCTGATAACTATCATCAGGATGATAGTTATCAAAAGTGACGATATCACGAAATGCACCGTGAACCATATCAACATATCTATCTTCTACTACATTACCCACTTCACCCCTCCCACTTATATGCGTCTTATTTACATAACTTGTTCCTAATTCCAACTTAATTTCTTCCCCATGCTTATACCAAATATAATAATCCGGCATAAATCCTCTACTATATAGATGATTCCAAACTTTTTTTCCCGAGATAAATTTGTAGTTTATTCAAACACTACAAGGGCAGTGAAACTTATCCCTATTGCTCTGCGCTAGAGATTGGTTGTTTGCAAATGCCATGAATTGATCGACCCCCGCTGTGAACTTTTCTGAGAAATTCCCTATCTCTTCATCGATCCTCTTATACATCCACTCCCGACAATTATAATTAAAATTGTCCGACATTACTATTTTTTTTACTCGAAAAAAACCTTCCCCTCTTACTCAATATATAAAACTTAATCTTTTTTTTTACTCTTAAACCTTTCTCTCTCACTAAAAATAAAAAAACAATCTATTTTTTTTTCACTCTTAAACCTTTCTGTCTCAAATTTTTTTTGACAAAATCAAAGATTTTTTTTTTACACTACTAATTCTCGGTTTTCATATTGAATGGATGCTGAGAACAAATGATCGAACTTTCTATATGAAAATATTACGACTAATATACGACTAAAATTATGACTATTTTATGACTACAGGTCGTAGTCACAAAAATTAGGTACACCAACCACAGAACATTGAAAACGTGTTCATCAGTAATTGTTACGACAAATAGGCGACTGTTTTATGACTTGCCGAAATCAGTCGCAAAAGAGTCGAAAAACAGCGATTATTTAGCGACTACGCTATGTGATGTCACTATTCCAAAACAGTCGTTAAATTAGTCGCCATTTTGCGACTATTCCATTTTCCAATTTTCGATATGTCGTCATTTAGTCGTTATTATACGACTGATCTACGACCAACGTTTTTACTCGCCAATTAGCGACTGTTTTGCGACTCTTTCCAAATATCGACGAATGAGTGGCAAATTAGTCGCTAATCAGTCGCTATAATTTACGACTACTTTTGTAGTCGTAACATGTAGTCGTAAATTCTCTGTTTTCTTGTAATGATTGTTGGTCTTATCCGAACACCTTTTATTAACAAGTTTGACACTCTTTTAGGGTTTTTGACTTGTAGTATAAATAGCCAAGAACCAAAGGTTTATAGCCTGTTCTAAGTTCTTGCTAAACTTTTATTTGCTTTTCTATCTTCGTAAGAACAAAGTTTATCTTTTTAATTAAAGTTTTGTATTTGTATCATTAATTCTTCTCTAATCTCTCTCCAAATCATGTTTAACATCATTTACTCTTGTGATTTGGTGTTTGCATTAATGATGAGTGAGTAGACTTTTTAGTGTTCTTAGATGTGGTAGATGATGGAAATTTAGAGGCTTGATTAGGGTTTGTTAGTGCTTACTTAGGCTGATTCCTCTCTATTAATATGTGTTTAGGCTAGATTTGTCTTGATCACATGAATCTAGATTTAGGATTCATCTTATGCCCACCAAGTGTTTAATGAAATGCTGATCTTGTTTGTTAAAGGATTTACTGGTCTTAGCTCAAGAGATTGACTGTCTGAGAAGTATTTTGGCTTGAATAGAGTTGGTTTTGCATGCTTGTTGATTGTTCTAGCACTAATGAGAAATGGTTCTTGTTAGGATAATTAGCAAAGGGTAATTTGTCAAGAGATTGAAATTAACTTGTTTGATTGAGAACTCTACGCCTAGGAATTAGCATTGATTGCTTGTTTGCATTGTCAATGATGTATGGAACAGCCTAAATCTTGTCTTGAATTCTCCAAAGTCAATAACGACATCTTGGAACTTGTTTTCTCTAATTGAATTTCGAATTTTCTTTAACTGCTCTGTTTTTATTGCTCTGTTTTACATTGGATCATTGCTTGGTATTGCTTTAACCAGTTGTGCTTGGTTCTTGATTCAATTAGGTTGATAGTTTAGTTGTGTTAAACAACAAATCTTCTCTGAATTCACTTGACTTAATGTTTTCTGCTCTTTATTATATTAGCATCTATTCATAACTCCTTTGGATTAATAAAAACTATATGCTATACTACAACTGATTAGTACAAGTTGGGTGACTAAGAAAGAGACTCAAAACACTTGTATCAATTTGGCGCCGTTGCTATTGGGGTTATTGTTTGGATCATTAGAATTTGTGGAATCTTTAAGATCAGGTTTTATTTGTATTTGGTTACTAATAGTCTTCAACTCTCATTGCTGTTTTGAGGTGTATGAACCTTAGATCAATAGGCTCTAGCAACTTAGTGGACTTCATAGACAACATTAATCTGCCGAACAGAGGTCAAAGGACAAGGTGACTAAGGGAAAGAGAGCAACACTTTGAGAGATTGGGGATGAACATCCAAGATCAAGGTCTGGATGATATGAGGTTCCAAGGACCTTAAGAAGCAGCTGGTATTCAGGGCCAACAGGGCCAACAAGGGGTTCAAGGACAGCAAGGAGAGCAAGGTCCTAGAGGAGCATCTCAAGCTCTAAGGCCTATAAGACCCATTGGAGCAGGAGATGGGCCCAATGCTTACAACAACAGAACTGGAATCCTTCCTCCAGCTGTTCAAAACAATAACTTTGAGATCAAATCTGGTCTGATCTCCTTGGTCCAAGGAAGCGAGTTCCATGGCTTACCTTTAGAAGACCCTTTGGATCACTTGGACAACTTTGATAGGATCTGCTCTCTAACCAAGATCAATGGAGTGAGTGAAGATGGTTTCAAGTTCAGGCTGTTCCCATTCTCTCTTGGAGACAAAGCCTACCAATGGGAGAAGAATTTACCTCAGGGAAGCATCACAAGCTGGGATGAGTGCAAGAGAGCATTTCTGGCAAGTTCTTCTCTACTTCAATGACTGCTATGATCAGGAATGAAATCTCTGGTTTTCACAAGCTGCACTCCTCTCCACTCTATACAGAGGCGCCCTCCCAAAGATCAGAATGCTCCTAGATACTGCTGATGTAGGTGTTTTTCCTATCGCAATCCTCAACCTACACTAGTCATTGTAGTATTGAGTTTATCAATCCATGGGGAGTTGTTGAATACAAAAGAGTTGCAAGCAGAAGTCCTTAAGTCAAGCAAGCAGAGAGGTTTTTGTTGCCTAAGAAACTGAACTAACAACTTAATACACCAAAGAGAACTCAAGAAGAGACAGTTTAGCAATGATCAAAGAAGCAAAACAGAGCAAATAAACAGAGTATGGAAAATTCGAAATTCTGACCAAGAGAAGACAAGTTCCTAGATGTGGTTATTGATTTGGGGAATTCAAAGACTAACTAAGGTTGTTTCAAACATCATTGATCAAGCAAACAATCTAGCAATGCTGGTTCCTAGACATAGAGTTCACAAACAAACAAGCTAAGTCCAATCTCTTGATAAATAGCCCTTTGCTAAACACTTTAACAAGAACTAACTCTCATTAGTGCTAAAACATCCAACAAGCATAAAGAATCAACTCTGTTCATGTCAAAACACTCCTCAAATAGTCAATCTCTTGAGCTAAGGCCAGTAAATCTTCTATTAAACAAGATCAGCATTTCACCAAACACTTGGTGGGCATAAGACAAAGTCTAAATCCTAGATTCAAGTGATCAAGTCAAATCTAGCTTAAGAACAGATTAATAGAAAGGAACCCATGTCATTAAGCACTAAGCAAACCTTAATCAATCTCCAAATTCCCCTAATCTACCGCATCTAAGAACCCTAAGCAAACTACTCACTAATAGTCATGTTTAACACCAAGATGTTAATCATGATTAAAAGAGAGATTAAGAAAAGATTAAAGACAAATACAAACTTATATTAAATAAAAAAAGAAAAATTTTTTCTTACAAACTCAAAGAAATCACTCAAGAACAGTAGAATGACAAGACTTGACGAAAATCCCCAGAAAATGAGTATTTTTACGTAGAGAGGGAAGCCCTAAAAGTAATGGTAGAATGGTAAATAAAAGCAGCTTTGGACTGGGATCCTATCGGTCTACATGTGACCGATAGGGTGATCGATAGGCTTTCTATCGGTCTTGAAGATGACCAATAGGGTGACCGGAATATACACATCATACTTCTATCAGTCACTTCTTTGAACGATAATCTGATCGATAACTTCTCTATCGGTCACTCCTTGATCGATAGCCTTCATGCCTTGATTGATAGGGCTTGCAGAAATCGTCTCCCTTGGATCCTCTTGCTCCATCCAAGTTCAGCAAGCCTCCTGGTTCATTCTCAAAGCTCCTCCATGCTCCACATAGCTCCATAAGAACCTAAAAACATCCTTTATGCAAACAAAATGCAAACTACATCCTAAATGCAACCGAAGTCTAAAAGGAGAAGAAAATGTGACAAAAGATAAGAAAGACATGCAAAAGAGAACCAAAACATGCACTAAATGCAAGCCTAAATGATGTAAATACATGAGATATCAACTGCATCTAATGGTAACTTCTTATCTAAAGATGTTGATGAGGGACTGGAACTTGTGGAGAATCTAGCACAATCAGATGGGATTTATAATGAGGAGTTTGATAGAAGTCCTAGGAGTGCTAAGGATGAACTGGAGTCTAACAAGAAGGATATCAAGGCTAAAACATGAGAAGATTGATCTGTGGCTAAGGGAAAGGAAGGAAGTTATCTTTGTTGGTGAGTAGGTTCAGATTGAAGATCAAGAAGGCTGCCAAGTTGAAGAGATGAACTATCTTGTTAACCAAGGAGGATACAATGGATATGGGAACTACATACCTAACCCAAATTTATCCTACATAAGCAACAATGTTGCCAACCCTCAAGATCAGGTCTATATCCACCTCAACAGCAATAACAAGCTGGTCAAAGACCTTTTGTGCCTTACAACAACAACAATCAAGGCTTTCAACAAAGGAACAACAACTTCCAGCCTAGAGCGCTCTACAACCCCCCAGGTTTCAATGCTTAAGCACCAGCTCAAGCCTCTTCCAGTACTCCAAATGGTGAGATCAAGAGTCTCGTCCAACAGGTGCTTCAAAATTAGATCAACACAACCTTGGAGATGAACAAAACGTTTGCTGAGCTCCACAACAAGATAGAGTCTGTTCATGTGGAGCTGACAAACAAGTTTTATGGTCTAGCTGCGAGAGTTAAGACTCTAAAGAACAACAAAGGAGTAGCTAGTGCACCATGCCCTCAAGGTAACCTTCCTAGAAAGTGAGATGAATCCCAAGGAGTATTGTCAAGCTGTTGATTCTTAAGATGCTTTCACCACTTAGGAAGATGCTATTATAGATGAGTTTTTGTCAATGATCAATTAGCTTGCTTTGCTTTGAATCCACTTTGGATAATCATGTTTCATTTTGTTTAAAGGCCACCATGCTAGGTTCATGTGCATAAGTATTTAAAATTTGTTTAGAACTTTAGCATGTTTATGATTTTTCTCTTGAATTCTCTTAGTTCTTTAGAGGTTTGCCTTGTTTAAATGCTAGTTAAGCCTCTCTTAGATTTGAGAAATTTTTTTTAAGAGCTTTAATCATTGCTTTTCATCTTAAGTTCTTATAATCATTAGATCTTCAAGCATTGTTCTTCTAGGTACTATGGGGAGAACAAGAGAAGTTGCCAAAAACAAAGGCCAAGCACCAAGGAAGAAGGCGCCAACAGCATCACTTGCAATCAAGGACAAGGGCAAAAGTGTTGTTGAAGGACCCTCCTAAAAAGCTGGTGGAAAAAGGGTAGTGGAAGGCAAGACTACCAAGTTTAAGGAGGGCAAGGTTGTAGAAGAAGCCCCAAGTAAAGAACCAAGTGCATGAGACCTTCTGGAGCTCTTCAGCCAATGCAAATTCAAGGCTACAAGATTCCCTTGTGCCTCAACTATGAAGACGCTAGGCATCTATGAAGACTACAAAGATATCTTTTAAGAAATGGAACTTAACAGTTTCATAAAGTTGGCGCTTCCTTCCTGGCCACGCCTCACCGTCCATTTCCTCTCCATCTTCAACGTGGTGGGCTATGAAGAGACTCAAAGAGATGATGGCTGGATATCCTTCAGACTTGGCAATCAAAAGTTCACAGCCACCTTTGAAGATATCTGTGGCGCCTTTGGAGTAGACTTCTATGGTGATAAGAAAGATCAGTTCAAGATCAGCAAGAGACAACTTGCAATGCTATAGAAGTGATTGGGATTGGTAAATTTGTTCCAGGAGTCACCAAGAACCAAAATCTGAAGTATCCAGCTTTGAGATATGCTCACAAGGCGCTTGCAAACACCCTTTTTGCAAGAAAAGAGACAACAAATGTAACATCAAGAGAGATGGATGTCATCTACAATGGGATGCATGGGCTAGTGAACTCCAGCAAGAGTGGCGAGATTCTCCTTAGACCAGAAAAGCTGCCTTGTTATGTGACTTTCATCCTGAAGCAAATTTACACTAATAGGAGCTGGATCTAGAACAAAGGAAAGAGGGAGAAGAACCCTCAGCTTCACATAAGAGGGATTGTGACTGCAATATTGATGACTGGTGGAGTAAATCTTGATGAACATGAAGCAGATGCTTTGCCACCTCAATGGATGGACCTTGGCTACTTGAGGAGGAGTCACTTTTTAGGGAAGAGTATCCAAGGGAAGCACATCTACCAGTTTTTCAAGCCATCAAAGAAGCAGGCCAAGTTTCTCATTCCCAACCCACATCATACTTCATTTACCATAAGGAGCAACATAGACATTTGTCCAGAAGAGAGAGTGTTATATCATAGTGTTGCCATTACTGAAGGAAGAGAGGAGAGTAGTGAAAAGGTAACTGAAGGGAGTAGTGAGGAGGAAGAACAAGAAGAAGCTGATGTTGGCATCAACAATGAAGAGGATTCCCAAGAGGAAGAGCAAGGAGAAGATGAATTGCATGAGTACAACACTGAGAGGTTCCACTTCAAACCTCATGAAGTGCCAAGTCAAGGGAGCTCCATGAAGTATGCAAATGACCACATAAACAATTCAAAGGTGGTGCAAATGGCAAGACAAAACAATCACAAAGCTTTTCAAAATGGTGAAAGTGAAGTTCAAGAAGGACAAGTCCAAATCACATGGAACTTCTAAACAGAGCAAAGGTCATGAGTATACCTCACACTATGAGGAGCGAGTGCAGCAGAAGAGAGCTTTAACTTTGGGTTTAGAAATTTTAGGATTCATCTTTGGGTTAAGGGTAGAAGAGAGCTTTAACTTTCATGCATAAGCGTTCTTTTACCTTTAGCATTTTGACTAAGATAGAATCATTTTCATTGAGTGATCCCTTAAATTTACAAGCCCTTACTTGAATGAGATAATTTTCATCTCACGACCATACCCTGATAGCAAAGTTTTTCACTTGATTTTCACAAACATGATTCATGGTTACAAGCTTAATGAATGTTAAAAAAGTTGATTGATTTGGCATTTGTCTAGGTTGAGATTTGAGATCATTTTGAAACATGATGAGCAGGGCTAAGTTCTTTGAAGTATAACTGATTGTGTTTGGCATCCTACACTTAAGCACTTAGACATTGACTTCATTTCTTTACCTTAGCATTTTTGGATTTGAGTGCCCACCTTAAAACCTCATCCCCCATTTGTCTTAGTTTGATTGCTTGAAGGCAAGCCAAAGGCAAGTGTGGGGGATGTTGATATCTCTTGTATTTACATCATCTAGGCTTGCATTTAGTCTATGTTTTGGTTTTCTTTTGCATGTTTTCCTTCTATTTAGTCCTATTTTCCTTTCCTTTTAAACTTAGGTTGCATTTAGGTTGTAGTTTGCATTATCTATGCATTAAGGATGTTTTTAGGTACCAAAGGAGCTGTTTGGTGCAAGGAGGAAGCATGAGGATGATTCAAGGAGATGCCTATGCTAAGGAATAGCAAAAAAAGCCAAGGGGGATGGTTTTTGGTGCAGCATCGATCAAGAGCAAAACTACATCGATTGCAGAATAACATCGATCACTAGTGATTGATGTAGTTCTCATTGATCAAGCCTGTAGTCCACATCGATCACATCTGGTGGATGTAAAGCAACAGAGAAGATGGAGTTCCACATCGATCATCCACATCGGTCACATGTGATTGATGTAAAGAGAAAGGCACTCGCATCGATCAAAAGCATCGATCAAGCCTGATCGATGTAAACGGACTGGGACTTCAGGACATCCACATCGATCTAGCACATCGATCACCAGCTGATCGATGTCAAGCACCAGGAAGCAGCATCGATCATCGACATCGATCACTTGTGATCGATGTTGGCCTTATCCGAACACATTTTATTTACAAGTTTCTACTCTTTTTGGGTTTTTGGCTTTTAGTATAAATAGCGATGAACCAAAGGCTTTTAGCATGTTCCAAGTTCTTGCTAAACTTTTATTTATCTTTGTAAGAACAAAGTTCATCTTTTAATTAAAGTTTTGTATATGCATCATTAATTCTTCTCTAATCTCTCTCCTAATCATGTTTAACATCATTTACTCTTGTGCTTTGGTGTTTGCATTGATGATGAGTAAGTAGACTTTTTAGGGTTCTTAGATGTGGTAGATTAGGGAAATTTAGAGGCTTGATTAGGGTTTGTTAGTGCTTAATTAGGTTGATTTTTCTCTATTACTCTGTGTTTAGGCTAGATTTGTCTTGATCACATGAATCTAGATTTAGGCTTCATCTTATACCCACCAAGTGTTTGATGAAATGCTGATCTTGTTTGATAGAGGATTAACTGGTCTTAGCTCAAGAGATTGACTGTCTGAGAAGTATTTTTGCTTGAATAGAGTTGTTTTTGCATGCTTGTTGATTTTTCTAGCACTAATGAGAGTTAGTTCTTGTTAGGATGATTAGCAAAGAGTTATTTGTCAAGAGATTGAACTTAACTTGCTTGATTGTGAACTCTATGCCTAGAAATTAGCATTTATTGCTTGTTTGCATTTTCAATGTGGTTTAGAACAGCCTAAGTCTTGTCTTTGAATTCTCCAAAGTCAATAACCACATTTAGGAAGTAGTTTTCATTTATTGAATTTCGAATTTTCTTTAAGTGCTCTATTTTTATTGCTCTGTTTTGCATTGGATCATTGCTTGGTATTCCTTTAACTAGTTGTGCTTGGTTCTTGATTCACTTAGGTTGATAGTTTAGGTGTGTTAATCAACAAATCTTCTCTGAATTCACTTGACTTAAAGTTTTCTGCTCTTAATTCTATTGACATCTATTCATAATTCCATTGGATTGATAAAACCCTTAAGCTATACTACAACTGATTAGTACAAGGCGGGTGATTGAGAAAGCGACTTAAAACTCTTGTATCATAAGTCAAGTGAATTCAGAGAAGGGAGTGTTGCATAGCAACTAAACTATTAACCTA
The DNA here is from genome assembly GCA_911865555.2 of Thlaspi arvense. Lineage (NCBI taxonomy): Eukaryota > Viridiplantae > Streptophyta > Magnoliopsida > Brassicales > Brassicaceae > Thlaspi > Thlaspi arvense. Next base: position 24,700,375 of record OU466862.2, on the reverse strand, counting down.
AGTGAATCAAGAACCAAGCACAACTAGTTAAAGCAATACCAAGCAATGATCCAATGCAAAACAGAGCAATAAAAACAGAGCACTTAAAGCAAATTGGAAATTCAATATGAGAAACAAGTTCCTAGACGTGGTTATTGATTTTTGGGAATTCAAAGGCAAGAAAAGGCTGTTTCAATAATCATTGACAATGCAGATAAGCAAGCAATGCTAATCCTTAGGCATATAGTTCACAATCAAGAAAGTTAAATTTAATCTCTTGACAAATAACCCTTTGCTAATCATCCTAACAAGAACTAACTCTCATTAGTGCTAGAACATTCAACAAGCATGCAAAACCAACTCTATTCAAGCCAAAATACTTCTTAGACAGTCAATCTCTTGAGCTAAGACTAGTAAATCCTCTATCAAACAAGATCAGCATTTCATCAAACACTTGGTGTGCATAAAATGAAGCCTAAATCTAGATTCATGTGATCAAGATTAATCTAGCCTAAACACAGATTAATCGAGATGAATCAACCTATTTAAGCACTAACAAACCCTAATCAAGTCTCTAAATTCCCCTAATCTACCACATCTCAGAACCCTAAAAAGTCTACTCACTCATCATCAATGAAAACACGAAGTCACAAAAGTATATGATGTTAAACATGATTAAGAGGGAGATTAGAGAAGATTTAATGATGCAAATACAAAACTTTAATTAAAAGGATGATCTTGTTCTTACAAAGACTGAAAAAACTATTAAGAAACTAAGCAAGAACAAAACTTGGCTAAAAACCATTAGTCCATGCCTATTTATAGTAAATGACAAAAGCTCTAAGGAAATGGCAAAGTTGTAATAAAAAGAAGTTCGGATTAGGCTCACATCGATCACAAGTGATTGATGTGGATGATTGATGCTCTTCCTCTGGTGCTTGACATCGATCAGCTGGTGATCGATGTGCTTGATCGATGTGAATCTTCAAAGCTTATGCCTGTTTACATCAATCAGCCTTGATCGATGCTAGTGATCGATGCTGGTGCCCTCTCTCTTCACATCGATCACATGTGATCGATGTGGACCCCCTAACTCTTGGCTGCTTTACATCTATCACTCCTTGATCGATGTGGTTTGTGCCTTCATCGATGCTGCACTAGAAACATATTCCTTGTCTCCTTTTTCACCTCCTTAGCATGATCAACTCCTTGAATCATCCTTATGCTTCCTCCTTGCTCTAAATAGCTCCTTATGTACCTAAAACATCCTTAATGCATAGAGAATGCAAACTAGAACCTAAATGCAACCTAAGTCTAAAAGGAAAGAAAAATGGAGCTAAAAAGAAGGAAAACATGCAAAAGGAAACCAAAATATGAATTAAATGCAAGCCTAAATGATGTAAAAGCAAGAGATATCAACACCCCCACACTTGCCTTTTGCTTGCCCTCAAGCAATCAAACTAAGAAAAATGGAGGATGAGGTTCAAATGTGGGCACTCAAATCCAGAAATGTTAAGGTAAAGAGATGAAGTCAATGTCTAAGTGCCTATGTGTAGTTTGCAAAACACATTCAGTTATACTTTAAAGACATTAGCCATGCTCATCATGTTTCAAAATGATCTCAAATCCCACCCTAGATAAATGCCAAATCAATCAAATCTTGAACATTCATTAAGCTTGTAACCATGAATCATGTTTGTGCAAATCAAGTGAAAACATTTGGTCTTAGGGTATGGTGATGAGATGAAAATAATCTCATTCAAGTAAGGGCTAGTAAACTCAAGGAATCACTCAATGAAAATGATTATATCTTAGGCAAAATGCTAAAGGTAAAAACACACTTATGCATGCAAGTTAAAGCTCTCTTCTACCCTTAACCCAAAGATGAATCCTATAACTTCTAATCCTAAAGTGAACCCCTAAATCTACCCTTTTCCAAAGAACTTGATCCTCTTCTCCTTCATGTGTGGGGAAACTTTTTCTTTTTGCTTGTGTGATTGATTTTTTTTGTTGGGACTTGCTCTCCTTTTGTTGATTAGGCGCCATTTTTCACCTTTGGTGGATTGCCTTGGGTCTGAATTCTTCTTTTGAATGACCTTTCAAAGCCTTGCTGGTTTTTGGCGCCTCCTTATCTTAAACATCTAGAGCTTTTCTTCACTTTACTTAACCACAATTTTAACTCAGTTTCCCATTACTACCATTTCATACTTCTTCTTCTTCTTAAAAATATATAAACATGAAGTTCAAACCACTTAAGACTACCCTTTTATCCCAAACTCCTAACCTAGAATCAAGCTCAAAATGCAAACTGATATCTACAAGAGAGCTTTTCCTTGCCAGCTTTAATCCTAACTCTTTTTGCCAAGATAAAATTCGAAAATGATATGCAAGACCTCACAACTCTCAAGATAGTGTTTAAGCTCAAAAGGAGGTTTCGTTAAGAGAGTGGTTTAACTGTCTCATAAATATGAGGATCAGCTACATGGACCAACAAGAGTGGTAAGAAGGTAGAAGATGATCCAAATATGTATATGGTAGCCATGAATTCACTTTTCAATGCACAAACATGATAATTCAAAAATCAGAGGTTCAAACAGATAGAGTTGATTTTTAACGAACAAATGATTTTATTATAAGATAAGAGAATCAAATTTAGCAATTCAAAAATGGTTCAGCCTTAACTTATAACATTCTCATGATGCATCAAACAATTAACCACTTAGACATTTAAATCAATCCTAAACACTTAGCATTTTACAAGGAAAATTCTTCATCATGCCCCATGCAAATGCAATGCAACCTATATGCAAACACTAGACTCAATCTTAAACAAATGAAATGCAACTATATGATCTCTTTTTGGTTTACAAAACATCCAAAAAAAATTCAGATATTTCGATTTTTTTTATTTATTTTCTATGCACTTAGATGTATGCATGAGATGCATGTGACTCAAAGATGAAAGAAATGAAAAACTAAGAAAAAAATACACAATGTCAAACCCCAAATCCCTCCCCTACACTTAAATTACACAACCCTTTGTGTAATAAAAGAATGAGAGAGAGAAGCAACATAAATATATTACAAGAACTAATAAAATGCAATGGTATTTACAATGGTAAGGATGTGGTACCATAGTTGTGGTGGGAGGAATGGTTGGATGAGTAAGAGAGTTCATCAGTCTCTCCTGGATCAATGAAGGATCCTGATGTTGCTGGTTGTGGAGACTGACTTGGCCTTCTCTTGGGCCTCCTCCTATCTTGTGAAGAAGTTACTGTTTGAGGTGGAGGCACCCAACTAGGCCAATGTGCTTGCACTTGAGTTGGATTTCCCTGAGCATCATAGTCCTGCGAAGTGGTGTAGAGATCAGAAGGAGAGTAAACTGGCGCTTCCCATGCTGATGGCGGCTGAGACATAGGGACATATGATGAAGCCCTAGCTGGTTCCCAAGCTGGCCATTGATCATCTTGTTGCACTTGGAAGGAATGTCTCCTTTGGGTATCCAGTTTGCCTCCTCTTCTTCATTGGGCTCTTCCTGCTGCACTTGCTCCTCATAGTGTGAGGTATACTCATGACCTTGTCTCTGTTGAGAAGGTCCATGTGATTTGGACTTGTCCTTCTTGAACTTCCCTTTCACCATTTTAACAATCTTCTTGATTGTTTTGTCTTGCCATTTCCACCACCGTTGAAGCTTGTTTATGTGGTCATGTGCATACTTGAGGGAGCTTCCTTGACTTGTCACTTCATGAGGTTTGAAGTGAAACCTCTCAGTGTTGTTCTCAAGCAACTCATCTTCTCCATGCTCTTCCTCTTGGGAATCCTCTCATTGTTGGCGCTAACATCAGCTTCTTCCTGTTCTTCCTCTTCACTACTCTCTTCAATTTCTTCTTCACTGTCCTCCTCTCTTTCTTCAGTGATAGGGCCGCCATGGTAGAGCTGTCTCTCAATTTGGCAGAAGTCTATGTTACTCCTCATGGCATTGAATGTGAGCTGCTCATTGGGGAGAAGAAATCTTGCTGGCTCCTTGGAGGGTTTGATAAACTGATAGATGTGTTTTCCTTGAATGTTCTTCTCTAAGTAATGATTCCTCTTTAGGTAGACCAGATCTATCCATTGAGGTGGCAAAGCAACTGCAGCATGCTCTTCAAGGTCCACTCCAGTTGCCATCATACTCCCCCAATATGTAGCTGAGGGTTCTTCTCCCTCTTCCCATTCATCAAGATCGAGCTCCTATAGGAGTAGAGTTGCTCCATCAGTAGAGTCATATAACAAGGGTACTCTTCTCGACTATTGATAGTCTCTCAAGTCTTGCTTGTGCCCACCAGCGATTGCAACCCATTGTATAGGATGTCCATCTCTCTTGATGTTATGTTGGTTGTCTCCTTCCTTGCAAAAAGAGTGTTTGCAAGGGCTTTGTGAGCATATCTCACAGCTGGATGCCTTAGACTCTTGTTCTTGGTGACTCCTGGAATGAAGTGGTCAACGCCAATAACCTCCCAAAGCAAAGGCTTGCTCACTCATTCTGCTCTTGAACTGGGCCTTCTTATCAGCATAGGCGTACATACCAAGGCCAGTTACAAGCTCTCTAAATGTTGTTGTGAACTTCTGCTTGCCAAGTCTGAAGGATATCCAACCATCCCCATTGTCAAGCTCACTCTCATGGTAACTCACCACATGAAAAGTGGAGAGAAACTGAACAATGAGATGTTGGTAGGAAGGGAGGAAGGGAGCGGTTTCTCCATGAATTCTCCAAGTCTCATCTCTTCAAAGATTGTTTTGTAATCTTCATATATCCCAGGTGCCTTCATTGATGGGATGCAAGGGTACCTTGTAGCTTTGAAGGTACACTGATTGAAGAGCTCTATAAGCTCCCTTTCACTTGGCAGTTTGTTTGGTGCTTCTTCCACAACCTTGCCTTTCCCCTTGTCCTTGGACATGGCAGCCTTGCTTTCTACAACTCTTTTTCCAGCAGCTTTTGAGGACTTCCCTTCAGCAAAACTTTTGCCCTTGTCTTTGATTGTGAGTGCAGTAGAGGGCGCCTTCTTCTTAGGTGCTTGGCTTTTGTTTCCTGCAGGTTCTTTGGTTCTCCCCATAGTACCTACAAGAACAATGCTTGAAGATCTAATGAGTATAAGAACAAAAGTTGAAATCAATGATTTAAAGCTCTAATTTTTTTTTCTAAAATCTAAGAGAGGCTTAACTAGCATTTCAACAAAGCAAACCTCTAAAGAACTAAGAGAATTCAAGAGCAAAAATGATAAACATTCTAAAAATCTGAACAAATTTTTAACTACTTATGCATATGAACCTAACATGGTGGCTTTTAAACAAAATGAAATATGATTATGCAAACTGGATTCAAAGTAAAGCAAGCTAGTAAGGGCTTGATTGGTTGTTGCTGTAGATGCTGTACAAAGCAATATTTATGTTTAAAGCTCTAAATCATACCAATCATGCTTTATAAACGCTGTCTTTCCTTTATTTGCTCACAGCCAAAATATTTCCTTTTTTATTTTTTTGGCTGTACAAAATATTATTTTCTAAAACACATAAATTTATGCTTTCAAAATTTTACAATTCTACAGCCAAAATTTTAAAGAAATAAAATCTACTGCTACAGCAAAAAAATCTACAGCCACATTTCTACAGCAAAAACACAAAGCTACAGCTGTTACCAATCAAGCCCTAAGTTCATGAACAGTAATTAGCTCTAACATCTACTTGCTTAAACAAACAAATACCACCATGCAAACATAAAAACAAACACCTTAAACTAAACAATACTAGATCTTAAAGCAAAAGATTCTAAAACTTTCAATAAGCTTAAAGTATAAGAACAAGTAATGAAGAGTTTAAGAAAGCAAACCTCTTTGGACTTCTGAGCACTTTGAAAAGACAAATAAAATGGAGGGAGAGAGCTAAGAAATTTCGTGGCTTAGGTAAGAGAAGAGAAAATGTTAAGTGTGAAGAGTTAAGAGTACTTAGGTGGTTTATATAGAACCAAAGAGGTAACATATGCAATCCATGGAGTGGGGGATAAAATAAAAAATGCTCAAAAGTGTGTCAGAATGGCAGGGCGAAGCCAAAAAATTTAAATTCAAACTCCCTTGGCTCCAAACCAAGAGATGGAAATTTTTTGAAAATTGAAGTAGTTACCTCGCTGACCACATCGATCACTTCTAATCGAACTGAGTGATCGATGTGGTTGGAATCGATCATGGTTGATCGATGTGTTTGGCATCGATCATGGTTGATCGATGCTGCTGGTGGATGCTGACTCCTGAATCTCCTGCCCATTTACATGGATCACTCCTTGACCGATGTGAGTGATCGATGTAGGCACATCGAGCAAGCTCTGATCGATGCTCTTGCTCGATGTAATCCCTCAAACTCTCGGTCAGTTTACATCGATCATTGATGTGATCCACATCGATCACCATGATTGATGTTCCTGACCGATGCAGTTTGCCTGACTCTCGGGTTGATTACATCGATCACATCTGATCGATGTGATCTACCCGAGGCGCTTCTTTTCCCACATCAACTAGAAGTGATCGATGTGGTTGCCCGATGTATTCTTGGTTCCACAACATCGAGCATTATTGACCGATGTTCTTGACCGATGTACCCAACCTCGATCTGGCATGATTGATGTTGATGCTCGATGTTAACCAGAATGCATCTTAGTTCCCCAAACATCTTTCCATCCCCTTAACCAAACGCGTGCTTCTAAGAACAACTAAAATGCATAAAACATAAACTAAAAAGCATAAATATATACAAAGAATACCATGAGACTACCTCTCAAGTGTGCTTGTTTAAAGTCACTAAGCTTGACTTTGATTACCACTTTAGTGGAGGTGACGAGAAGGAGTCTTGGAACTCCTTGATGGCACCTTATACCCCTTGAGTCCTGTGCTGACTCCATTCAGCTTGAACACAGAAAAAGGCTTAGACTTCCCCTCTCGCTTCATCTTGTTGTGGACCTCACCATTCCTTGAGCCAAATGGTTGCAAAACCATCTCTCCTTCTTCAGTAACCAGCTTGATTTCATTCATCTTCTTAGATCTAACCACTTCAAGGAGCTCCTCTTCAGTGGTGTCTTCAAACAACCTTGACAAGCAGTAGCCATCAAAGCTCTCTCCAGTATAGCCTTTAAACTAAGGCCAGTTCTTGGTCAACTCCTTTCATCTTCTTCAGCTCCATGGAAAAAGCATGCTCATGCTCCAGCTTGTTTCCCTTGCTATCAAACTTCAAGACCTTCTCCTTGGTGAGCCTAAGCTCTGTTGTGAACTACTTGGGGTCAAAGACAGCACCAGCTGAAGCTAAGAATGGTCTTCCAAGTATGATTTCATTCTTGATCTGCCCCTCAAAATCCAACACCAAGAAATCAGTTGGGATAGTCACTCCCTCAATCTTCATAGGCACGTCCTTGAGAGCTCCTAATGGCATCTTCACTATCCCATCAGCACTGGTTAAGGACACATTGCTTTGCTGAAACTGGGTGTAACCCAACTCATTAGCTGTAGTTGATGGCAACAGATTTATGCTAGCACCCAAGTCACACAAGCAGCTTTTGAAGGTTCTTACTTTGACTTAACATGGGAGAGTAAAGCAACCAGGATCTCCAAGTTTTTTGATGTCCAGCTCCTTGACTTCTGGTTCCAAAACCTTGGCTAGAACATTCCCAAGCTCTTCTTCAGCATCTAGGCATGTCATTTCCATTTGAGCAACATAAAGAGTTGCATACAACTTGATTAGCTGCTCTTTGAATCTTCTTAGAAATGGAATGTCAGGTTGGTAAAATGGAAGCAAATCAGCTTGAGCCTCCTTCTTAGCATTAGAAACTTCAACAAGATCTTCCCTCTCACTTTGTTCATCAATGTCCTCATTGAGAATTGATAAGAACTCATCTATAATAGCATCTTCCTCAGTGGTAAAAGCATCTTGAAAATCAACAGCTTGGCAATACTCCTTGGGATTCATCTCCCACTTTCACGGAAGGTTACCTTAAGGGCGTGGTGCACTAGCTACTCCTTTGTTGTTCTCTAGAGTTTTCACTCTTGCAGCTAGACCATCAAAATTGTTTGTCAGCTCCACATGAACAGAGTCTATCTTGTTGTGGATCTCAGTAAACTTTTTATTCATTTCCAAGGTAGTGATGATCTGATTTTGAAGCAGTTGTTGGATGAGAGTCTTGATCTCAACCATCTGTAGTACTGGAAGAGGGTTGCGCTGGTGCTTGAGCATTGAATCCTAGAGGGTTGTAGGGCGCTCTAAGCTGGAAGTTGTTGTTCCTTTGTTGAAAGCCTTGATTGTTGTTGTTCTAAGGCCCAAAAGGTCTTTGACCAGCTTGCTGTTGTTGTAGAAGTGTGTAGACCTGATCTTGAGGGTTGGCAACATTGTTGCTTCTGTAGGATAGCTTTGGATTAGGTCTGTAGTTCCCATATCCATTGTATCCTCCTTGATTACCAAGATAGTTCATCTCCTCAACTTGGCAGCTTTCTTGATCTTCAATCTGAACCAAGTCACCAACAAAGTTAACTTCCTTCCTTTCCCTTAGCAACAGATCAATCTTCTCATGTAAAGCTTTGATCTCCTTTTTGTTAGATTCCAGTTCATTCTTAGCACTCCTAGGAATTCTATCAAACTCCTCATTATGATTCCCATCTTATCTTTGGGAGAGCGTCTCTGTATAGAGTGGAGAGGAGTGAAGCTTGTGAAAACCCTTGGTGTGGGCACTGAAGTGTGTATCCTTTAAACCTTTCCCTTGTTTCACCAAAGCTCTCATTGTTCCTTAGAGGAAAACCAGAGACTTCATTCCTGTTCCTAGCAGTCCTTGAAGTAGAGAAGAACTTGGCAATAAATGCTCTCTTGCGCTCATCCCAGCTTGTGATGCTCCCCTGAGGTAAACTTTTCTCCCATTGATGGGCTTTGTCTTTTAGAGAGAATGGGAAGAGTCTCAACTTAAAACCATCTTCACTGACGTCATTGATCTTGGTGAGAGAGCAGAGCCTATCAAAGTTATCCAAGTGATCCAAAGGGTCTTCTAAAGGTAAGCCATGGAACTTGCTTCATTGGACCATGGAGATCAGACCAGATTTGATCTCAAAGTTATTGTTCTGAACAGCTGGAGGAAGAATTCCTGTTCTATTGTTGTAAGCATTTGGCGCATCTTCTGCTCCAATGGGTCTTATAGGCCTTGGAGCTTGAGCTGCTCCTCTTGGACCTTGCTCTCCTTGCTGTCCTTGATCCCCTTGTTGGCCCTGTTGGCCGTGAACAGCAGCTGCTCCTTGAGGTCCCTAAAACCTTATATCATCCACACCTTGATCTTGGATATCCATCCCCAATCTCTCAAAGTGTTGCTGTCTTTCCCTTAGTCTACTTGCCCTTTGACCTCTGTCCAGCAAGTTAATGGTTTCTATGAAGTCCACTAAGTTGCTAGAGCCTCTTGATCTAAGGTTCATACACCTGAAAACAGTAATGATAATTGAAGACTATTAGTAACCAAATACAAATAAAACCTGATCTGAAAGATTCCACAAATTCTAATGATCCAAACAATAATCCCAATGGCAACGGCACCAAATTGATACAAGAGTTTTGAGTCTCTTTCTCAATCACCCAAGCTTTTACTAATCAGTTGTAGTATATCATAGGGTTTTTATCAATCCAAAGGAGTTATGAATAGATTCCAATAGAATTATAAGCAGAAAACCTTAAGTCAAGTGAATTCAGAGAAGGGACTGTTTCTTAGCAACTAAACTATCAACCTAAGTGAAACAAGAACCAATCACAACTTGTTAAAGCAACACTAAGCAATGATCCAATGCAAAACAGATCAATAGAAATAGAGCACTTAAAGCACATTCGAAATTCAATAAGAGAAAATAAGTTCCTAGATGTGGTTATTGATTTTGGAGAATTCAAAGGCAAGAAAAGGCTGTTTCAATCATCATTGACAATGCAGATAAGCCAGCAATGCTAATCCCTAGGCATAGGGTTCACAATCAAGCAAGTTAAGTTTAATCTCTTGAGAAATAACCTCTTGGTAATCATCCTAACAAGAAATGACTCTCATTAGTGCTAGAACAATCAACAAGCATGCAAAACCAACTCTATTCAAGCCAAAATACTTCTCAAACAGTCAATCTCTTGAGCTAAGACCAGTAAATCCTCTATCAAACAAGATCAGCATTTCATCAAACACTTGGTGGGCATAAGATGAAGCCTAAATCTAGGATCATGTGATCAAGATAAATATAGCCTAAACACAAAATAATTGAGAGGAATCAACCTAATTAAGCACTAACAAACTCTAATCAAGCCTCTTAATTCCCGTAATCTACCACATCTAAGAACCTTAAAAAGTCTACTCACTCATCATCAATGAAAACACCAAATCACAAGAGTAAATGATGTTAAACATGATTAAAAGGGGGATTAGAGAAGATTTAATGAAGCAAATACAAAACTTTAATTAAAAGGATGATCTTGTTCTCACAGAGACCGAAAAAACTCTTAAGAAACTTAGCAAGAACAAGACTTGGCTCAAAACCATTAGTCCAAGCCTATTTATAGTAAATGACAAAAGCCATAATTAAAAGAAGTTCGGATTATGCTCACATCGATCACAAGTGATCGATGTGGATGATCGATGCTCTTCGTCTGGTGCTTGACATCGATCAGCTAGTGATCGATGTGAACCTTTAAAGCTTATGCTCGTTTACATCGATCAGCCTTGATCGATACTAGTGGTCGATGCTGGTGTCCTTTCTCTTCACATCGATCACATGGATGTGGGTGATCGATGTGGACCCCCCAACTCTCGCCTGCTTTACATCGATCACTCCTTGATCGATGTTGTTTGTGCCTTAATCGATGCTGCACCAAAAAAATCTTCCATGGCTCCTTTTGCTCCTCCTTAGCTTGGGCAACTCCTTGAATCATCCCCATGCTTCCTCCTTGCTCTAAAATAGCTCCTTCGGTACCTAAAACATCTTTAATGCATAGAGAATGCAAACTACCACCTAAATTCAACCTAAGTCTAAAAGGAAAGAAATATTTGGCTAAAAAGAAGGAATACATGCAAAAGGAAACCAAAACATGAACTAAATGCAAATGTAAATGACGTAAATGCAAGAGATATCATAATCCAGTAAAGTTTCTAGTCTCTTGCGAGCTTGGTGAATTGGTTGTGGAAAAAGCCATGTGTGACACAGGTTAAAATATCAATGTGATGTGTCTTAAATTGGCAAAAGAACTAGTAGTCACCAAGCTGAGACCATATGATTCCACAATCACTTTTGTGGACTCATCTTCAAGCAAAATTGTTTGTCTCATTGAAGACTTTTCTTTAAGGATTAGATCATGCAAGATACCAACTGATTTTGTTGTGATGGAAATGGCTCACACTCAGAAGCCTTCTCTACTACTTGGGACTCCATTTCTGAACACAACAGGCGCTGATATTGACTTCACCAAAGAGAGAGTCATCCTCCTCAAGAAGGTGAATGGTGGAGTTAGCTATGCAATGAAGCCTCCACCTGCAAGCTTTTATGGAAGCATCACTACTGTTGAGAAAGGAGCTGCTTAGAAGCCACCTGATGTCAATGAAGAGCTGAAGGGATTCAGGGCTGAAGTGTTAAAACAATATGAAGACCCTCTTGATCACAATGAATATGATTGTGAAGCCTTTCATGGTGTTTGTCTTCTTGACTTGTTTGATGGAATCAAAGTGAAGCTGTATGGTGGACCAAGGGGACCACGAAAGAGAGTCAGGAAACCCAAGCAGAAGTTCTACTATGGAGACACTACATTGTTCAAGAAGAAAGGAGAAGGAACTCCAGTTCCACCCCATCTTCCTCCATGATCTAAAGGGTGTGACAAATAAGGCAAAGTTTGAAATGGTAGTATGGGGAAACAATTAGCATTGTTGTTAAGTAAAGGGAAGAAAAAGCTCTAACTGTTTAAAGGAAGAAGGCGCCAACAACAAAGCTTTGAAAGGGGTCAATCCAAAGAAGCAATCAGACCCAAGGCAATCCACCAAAGGTGAAATGGCGCCAATTCAACAAGAAGGAGCAAGTCCCAATAAAAAGAGAAGCAGCTACACAAGCAAAAAGAAGAAGTTTCCCCAGCCATGAAGAAGGAGAAAGGGTAGAGTTTAGGAAAAGAGTAGACTTAAAGGTTCACATTTGGGGTCTAGAAATTTATACGATTCATCTTTGGGTAAAAGGGTAGAAGAGAGATTTGATTTGCATGCATAAGTGTGCTTTTACCTTTAGCATTTTGCCTAAGATAGAATCATTTTCATTGAGTGATCCATTATGTTTGTATACCCTATGCTTGAATGAGATCATTCTAATCTCATAAGCTTACCCTCTGAACATAATGTCTTCACTTGATATGCACAAACTTGATTCATGGTTTTAAGCTTAATGAATGTTAAAGAGTTGGTTGATTTGAGCATTTGTCTAAGTTGAGATTTGAGATCATTTTGAAACATGATGAGCATGGCTAGGTTCTTTAAAGTATAGCTGATTGTGTTTGCATCCTACAACTAAGCACTTAAGTATTGAATCCATCTCTTTACCTTTGCATTTTTGGATTTGAATGCCCACTTTTAAACCTCATCCTCCATTTGTCTTAGTTTGTTTGCTTGAGGACAAGCATTAGACAAGTGTGGGGGTGTTGATATCTCATACATTTACATCATTTAGGCTTGCATTTAGTTCATGTTTTGGTTCTCTTTTGCATGTTTTCCTTCTCTTTAGTCTTATTTTCTGCTCGTTTTAGACTTTGGTTGCATTTAGGTTATAGTTTGCATTTTCTTTGCATCAAGGATGTTTTTAGGTACTTAATGAGCTAAATGGAGCAGGATGGAACTGTGGGAATGATTCAAGAAGCTAGCCAAGCTGATAAGGAGCAAAGGGAGCTAAAGAGGGCGATTCCTGGTGTTCCATCGATCAAAACTTCAAGGCCATCGATCAGATTTGATCAATGGAAATGCAACGAGTACTCCATCGATCAAGGCATGACGTGTATCGATCAGATTTGATCGATGGGATTGCAACGGATGCACCATCGATCAAGTGTATCGATTAGATTTGATCTATGGGATTGCAACGGATGCACCATCAATCAAACCCATCGATCATTCTGATCGATACAGACCAGCCCAAACTTGCTTTTATTTACACTTTTGCCATTATGTTAGGGCATTTGTCTTTTAGTATAAATACCTTGTTCTGGGAATTTTAGACTAAGTTTGGTTATCAGTTTTTGTTCTTGCTTGATGTTCTGGGTTTCTAAAAGACTTCTATCTTTGCTTAATCTAAGTTTGTATTTGCCTTTAATCTTCTCTTTAATCTCATTCTTAATCATGTTTAGCATCTTTTGTCTTTGTGATTTGATGTTTAACATGGTGATTGGTGAGTAGTTACCTTAGGATTTCTAGATGTGGTAGATTAGGGGAATTTAGAGGCTTGATTAGGGTTTGTTAGTACTTAATATGATTGATTTCTCTCTATTGATCTGTTTTTAAGCTAGATTTGTCTTGATCAAATGAATCTATAGGCTTCATTTTATGCCCACCAAGTGTTTAATGAAATGCTCATCTTGGTTAATAGATGATTTACTGGCCTTAGCTCAAGAGATTGACTGTTTGAGGATTATTTTGACTTGAATAGAGTTGGTTTTGCATGCTTGATGATTGTTCTAGCACTAATGAGAGTTAGTTCTTGCTATGATGATTAGCAAAATGTTATTTCCAAGAGATTGGATCTAACTTACATGATTGTGAACTCTATGTCTAGGAATCAGCATTAACTGCTTGTTTGATTGATCAGTGATGTTTGTAACAACTCTAGTTAGCTTTGAATTCCCCAAAATCAATAAGCACATCTAGGAACTTGTCTTTTCTTTATTTGAATTTCAAATTTGCCATTTACTCTGTTTATATGCTCTGTTTTGTTCATTAATCATTGCTAAACTGTTCTTCTTTGAGTCCTCTTTGGTTTATGATCATTTAGGTTGTTAGTTTGGTTGCTTTGTAATACAATCTTCTCTGTTTCACCTGACTTAGAGCTTTCTACTTGCAAATCTTCTGTTATTCAACTTAACTCCTTTTCGGTTGGCATAAAACCCAAATACTACAACTGGCTAGTACAATGGGTGATTGACCAATAGAGCCAACACTCCTGTATCAGTGATCCCTTGGGTCTTTGAGGCTTTATTGCATGAGATCATTTTTATCTCATAACCATAATCCTTAAACCAAATGTTTTCTCTTGATTTACACAAACCTGATCTATTGATTACTGATTAATGAATGTTAGAGAGTTGGTTGATTTGAATGCTTGTGTAAGCTAAGCTAGAGTTCATTGTCTGTTATGATAGGCATGGATAAAGCTTTTGAAGTAGAACAATCTCTATGCATCTTAGAACCTATAACTTGGGCATTGAATCAGTTTTTCCATTGGCATCTTCAGTTTTTAGTTCCCACTTTCAAACCTCATTCTCTCATTTGTTCTTGTTTGCTTGAGGACAAGCAAAATGCAAGTGTGGGGGTATTAATATATCCAATATTTATACCATTTAAGACTGCATTTAGTTCATGTTTTGGTTTTTTCTTACATGTTTTCCTTTGCTTTTGTCCCATTTTCCTATGGTTTTAGACTTAGATTGCATTTAGGTTGTAGTTTGCATTTGCTTTGCATAAAGGATGTTTTTAGGTACCTAAGGAGCCTTTAAAGACAAGGAGGAAGAATAGTAATGATTCAGGTAGTTGCCCCAACCAAGAAGGATCAAGAGGAGCTAAGGAAATGAACTTTAGCATCCACATCGAGCTCAGCATAATCCACATCGCACGATGTAGTGTATCCGAGAAGCAAGAAATCTATGTTGAAGCGGCCAGAAACTGCGTCTGATAAACCGGCTCGGACAAAGAATTTCCATCACGATTCAGCTTCAGCAGTCTTCATCAATGTTGGTTTCAGGTCATTCCTATCAGCTGTTAGAATGTTACAGAAGTTTTCGAGAAACCGCTCAACCCAACATCGAGCTATGACATCGCGTGATGTAGGCAACCCGAGACTCCAAAGAAACACATCGAGCTTCAGCATCGACCAAGGCCAGATCGATCTCATCCACATCGAGCTTCCACATTGACCTAGCTTGCCCGATGTTGACCCAGTCCGAAGGCCACTTAATTATAACTTTGCCACTCCGCTAGGATCCCTATAAATACTTAAAATCCATAGTTTATGGGAACATCTTTTACCCAGCAGTTCTTCTTTTATTTTATAGATTTTTAATAATTTTGTATTTGAATCTTGGTTTATTTCAATAATAGTTTGCATTTACCTTAATCTTTTGTCTCCCTAATCATGATTAACTATATTTTCACCATGATTAGCGAGTAGTAACTTTGAGATTTGGGATTAGGGCAGATGGAGTGATTTTAGTGATTGTTTATGGTGATTAAGGCTTAGATCTTCTCATTCTCTTTTGTATATGATTGTGCTTAATGCATAGTACCTCTTTGTTGGAGAAGTTGATCTTAGGTTATCACTTGCACACTAAGTGTTTGATGAAATGCCTGAATGAAGTTTAATACTTGAAAATGGTGTTTAGATAGTCATGAGTCTTTGCATCTATCATTTCTTGCTTGATTATGCTTATTGCTTAGTACCACATTGGTGGGAAATTGTCTTTAAATTTTGATTATGCATGAGAATGTGAATTGATGTTTGACCCATTATATAAGACATTAGTAAACCCAACCTAAGAGATTAGATATCTAGCATGCTAATTGGTTTTATAGAACTTGCATTTCATGCTTGCTTGTCATAGATACACCACTAACCATGAGTTTGAAATGTGATAAGTCAAAGGGATTAGTGCCAAGAGATTGGATTAGTCTTTATTAGTGTTCCTTATCTAAGTATGAGTGTTTATTGCTTGTTTTGATCACCCTAGACATGAACATGAATCTCCCTATCCCCATTGCCTTGATCTTGAACCATCTTTTAATTTTTGAAGATTAGCTTTTACTCTGTTTTTGCTCTGTTTCTCATTGCTATTATTGCCCATTTCTTGTTTTCTTTTGCTTCTTTGTTTGAAACTAGGTTGTTAGATATCAAAACCCGTCCATAATAGCTTAGCTTAGCAAAGTTCTTTATATCTCTATTGTCATTAGCTTCCCAAGTGGATTGACACCTCAAGTACTACAATGACATGTGTATTTGAGGATTGGTCTAAGGATTAAAAACCTTAACATCAGTATCTAAAGAGAATCAGCTTAGTGGTGTATAAGACAAATCCAATTCAACAAAACTAGTGTATCAAACCCACATTTGATGGTGTATTCACTAGCCATGAGCATAAAGCAAAGAACCGCAATTGTCTAAAAGAAGCACTAGTGAAAGTGAACCTCTCTCTCTCAAGCAATGATTCTATTCAACCTATCATCAGTTAAGATTTCAGGGGACCTAAACAGGAACTCAACAATTCAATAACATGACCTTAAGCTAACCATATGCGAAACGTAAGCACACAAAAGCAATACATGAAGCTTCAAGCAAAGGAAGGTTATTTAATGTAAACTATCAAAAGCAAAACTCATAAATCCCACACTATCAAGTCCTAAGTGAATCATTTGGTAAAGAAAACTATCAACTTTTATGTCATAAGTCAAAGGAACCATAATCAATCCCAAACTATTAAGCCAAATAAGCGAATCATGTGTGGAAACAAGATATCAAGCTCGCAAGCACATCATTAATATCAACATATCATATTCAACCAATGCACTTTCGAGCCTACAAGATACCCCTGCACGTCCACAATGAAGGCGCTTGGGATCTATATTGATTGCAAGATAATATTTGAGCATATCGACTTGGTGACTTCATGGAAAAACCGTTCCCCTCCTACCAACAGCTCACTTATCAGTTCCTCTCCACTCTCAAGATTATTGGCTATGAAGAGAGTGAGCTTTCCAATGAACTCAACAATATGCTGCGTTAGGGTGATTAAGAACTTGTTCCTCTTGAAAGAAATTGTTCCTCTTTCAAGCTTGGCAAGCAAAGATTCACAACAACCTTCCTTGATATCTCTCAAGCGCTTGGTCTGATGTCTTATGCTTACAAGAGGAACAAGTTCTTAATCACCCTAAAGCAACACAGCATGTTATGAACCAGAAGAAGGTGAAGAAGAAGGTGGAGAAGATGGTGCAAAAGAGAATGAAGAAGAGGTACAAGGAGATGTTGCTGCTGGCGCTGAAAGCCAAGAAGAATCCCAAGAAGAAGAGCTTGATGAGAATTAGGTGCTGAACTATAACACTAAGCAGTTCCACTTCAAACCTCATGAGATCCTTAGCCAAGGAAGCTCTCTGAAGTTTGCTCATGAGCATATCAACACACTTCAGAAATGGTGTAAGTGGCAAGACAAAGCCATCAAGAAGTTGGTGAAGATGGTCAAGGGGAAGTTCAAAAAGGATAAAGCTACATCAGGAAGAACTTCTCATCAAAGCAACACTCATGAGTACACTTCTCACCATGAAGAGCCAACTCCACAAGCTGAACCTACTGAAGAAGAGGAAGCTGTTTGGAATCCCCAAGGAAGATATTCATTTCATGTGCAACCAAGAGATTAATGGGGAACATGGGCACAACCAAGGGCTTCATCTTATGAGCCAAGGACCCATTTACCATCAACATGGGAGGCGCCAGCCTACACCTCTTCTGAAGTCAACAAAGAATGGCAACAATAGGATACTCAAGGTGACTCATCTCAAGCTCAAAATCTATGGTCAAGCTGGGTTCTTCCAACTCAAGAAGCAGCAACCTTTTCAAAAACCTATGAGAGGAGGAACAAGAGGAGAGCTAGCAAGTCTGCACAGACATCTGGATCATCCCACCACTCCTCCCACCAAGATTAAAAAGGTAATACATCCTGATCATTGTTTATACCACTGCATTTTTTTAGTTTTGTAATATATTTTGTTGCTTCTCTCTCTCATTACTTTCATTACACAAGGGACTGTGTAATTTAAGTGTGGGAGAGAGATTTGGAGTTTGGCTTTGTGTTATGTTTTCTTAGTTTTTCATTTTATTTCATCTTGAGTCACATGCATATCATGCATTCATCTAAGGCATAGAAAACACAAAAAAAATTAAATTTTTTTTAAAAATTTGCATGGTATTTGCAAACCAAAAAGAAAACATATGGTTGCATCTCATCATCATAAGATTGAGTCTAGTGCTGACATATAGGATAAATTGCATTTGCATAGGGCATGATATGAATCTTCCTTGTAAAGTGCTTAGTGTTTAGAGATGATTTCAGTGTTTAAGTGATTAGTTATTTGATGCATCTTAAGAAAGCTTGAAGTTAAGACTGAACCATGCTTGGATTGCTAAATTTGATATTCTCATCTCACTCTGAAAGCATTTGTTCTCTGAAAATCAACTCTATCAACTTGAACCTTAATTTGAATCTTTAATTATCATGTTTGTGCATTGAAAAGTGAATTCATGGCTACCATATACATATTTGGATCATCTTTTCCCTTCTTACCACTCTTGGTGACCCAAATAGCTTATCCACTCCCTTAACCAAACCTCCTTTTGAGCTCAAACACTATCTTGAGAGTTGTGAGGCCTTTTGCATATCATTTTCGATTTTGTCTTGGCAAAAAGTGTTAGGAATAAGGCTGGCAATAATAAGCTCTCTTGTAGATATCAGCTTGCATTTTGAACTTGATTCTAGGTTAGGAGTTTTGGGATAAAAAGGTATAGTTAAATGGTTTGTGTTTATATGCTTTGAAAGTAGAGGGAAAAGTTTGAAACGGTAGTATGGGGAAATAAGACTAAGTTGTGGTTAAGTAAAGGAAGATAAAAGTTCTAAGTGTTTAGGAAAAATGGCACCAGCAACATTAAGGCTTTGAAGGGTCCATCCAAAGAAGAAACCAGACCCACCTTCAAACCTCACTCTCTCATTTGTTCTTATTTGCTTGAGGACAAGCAAAAGGCAAGTGTGGGGGTGTTGATATCTCATACATTTGCATCATTTAGGCTTGCATTTAGTTCATGTTTTGGTGTTTTTTTGCATGTTTTCTTTCTCTTTAGTCCCACTTTCTTCTCCTTTTGGACTTGGGTTGCATTTAGGATGTAGTTTTCATTTTCTTTGCATAAAGGATGTTATTAGGTGCTTATGGAGC
Source organism: Thlaspi arvense (assembly GCA_911865555.2). NCBI lineage: Eukaryota > Viridiplantae > Streptophyta > Magnoliopsida > Brassicales > Brassicaceae > Thlaspi > Thlaspi arvense. Next base: position 24,681,174 of record OU466862.2, on the reverse strand, counting down.
TATGAGGAGCAAAGAGGAGCTTTGGGAATGAACCAGTAGGCATGAACCAAGGCAAACGATTTCTGCAAGTCCTATCGGTCAAGGCACGAAGGTTATCGGTCAAGGAGTGACCGATAGAGGAGCTATCGATCAGCCTATCGGTCAAAGAAAGAGACCAATAGAAATATATCGGATGTATTCCGGTCACCCTATCGGTCACCTTCTAGACTGATAGCAAGCTTATGGATCACCCTATTGGTCACATGTAGACCGATAGGACCCCTGTCCGAAGCTGCTTTAATTTACCATTCTGCCATTACATTTAGGATTTTTCTCTTAATGTATAAATACTTTATTTCAAGAGATTTTCGAGAGGTCATGTCAGTTTATTGTTCTTGAGTGATTTATTTGAGTTTGTAAGACAAATTTCTTGCTTTATTTAATATAAGTTTGTATTTGCCTTTAATCTTTTCTTAATCTCTCTTTTAATCATGATTATCATCTTTTTCCTTTGTGATTTGGTGTTAAACATGGCTAATAGTGAGTAGTTTGCTTAGGGTTCTTCGATGTGGTAGATTAAGGGAATTTAGGGATTGATTAAGGATTGTTTAGTGCTTAATAACATGGGTTCTTCTCTATTAATCTGTTCTTAAGCTAGATTTGTTTTGATTTCATGAATCTGGAATTTAGGCTTTCTCATATGCACACCAAGTGTTTGATGAAACGCTGATTGATAACTTCTTTTTATCTAAGATGAGCAAATGCAACAGGAGGTTATCAAAACTCAGGCAGCACTTAGTTGTAGTACAATGCAAGAGGAGTCAATCCAATCCTAGGAGCTAGAAAGTTCAATGAGAATGCAAGGATTATGTAAAACTAAGCAAATGATGGGCACTTTTGTAAAATTCCTAAAAACTAGATGCAATGATTAAATGCAGGGCAAAACTATTTTAAAATTACTATAAGGGATTAAACTACTACTAGGAATAGACCAAACAATAAAAATGCAAAGCTAGGAATTTATAAAAATCGACTAGTGGATCGACCACTAGATCGAGCAATAACGTTCGATCTAAAAAGCAGTTTAAGCAAAAGCGAATCTAATGACCAGGGTGCGAGCAAGCAACAAGCGAATGATCAACAGAGACTAAAAAATACTAAAAGGAGGGTCCAGGGTTGAGATTCATGTTCAGGGGTTTCAAAGGTTTAAGCTTGGGTTGAAAACTTTAGATCTACTCACTTTGTGAGGTTCCCTAAGCCTTGAAAACAAAACAAGATCTATCTGTGGCTTTCGGTATGGATCACTCCTTCATTCTTTCCTCCAGACCCATGGCGTTTGGCGGAAGAAGAGATTGAAAGGCAAGGAAACCAGATTTCAAACACGCGGCTTAACTAGTCCTCTAAACTACCATGGCGTTTGGGAAAGAGTAACTAGTCTCTAGGATGCAATTTTCTGAGATCTCTGGATCCTGTCAAGGTAAGAGGTCTCTCTGATCATAAAGATCTTGGCGTGAGACTCTTTAAGCCTTAAGAACTCGACATCCTAGAAGAGAAAGCCATGAAGAACAAGAAAACACCAAATTTGAAAACCTTCTCGACCCCTTTGAATCCTCTCAACCCCAAAACCCAATGAGACTACTCGCGACTCATGAAATAAACCGTACGAAATGCAATAAACGAAGAACTAAACATGAAAGACAATTTATTGAACTTAAAAGATCCAATATTCAAAAGTAAAGCAAGAAAAAGCTCGAAGTCTAACAATGGCGAATCGCCTAAAACGAGAGAGATGATAAAAAGTAGTCGACAAAACGGAATAATGAAAGGGATCGTTGGTCTTTGCCTAAAATGGCCAAACCACAAATGGTCCCCCCCTTCGCTACGGTCCAAAAACAGGCTGGACGGATAAGGTTGGTCTGGGATCGATCGTGGAGCTCGATCTGGCACTCGATCGCGTCCTGGATCGGATGGTTCTTGGTCGATCTCAGAGTCGATCTTGTGCTGATCGGGTGGGAAGCTCGATCCGGTCCTCGATCTGCATGGCGTCGTCTATGTCCGTACTCCAAATCGATCTCTATACTCGATCTTCTGGTCGATCTCGTCTAGATCGACCTGCCTTGCTCGATCTGCTGCTCGATCTCAGGTCCTTAGCGTCCAATCCTGATTTCTCCAAGTGTCCACGAACTTCCTCACGAGCCTCAGCACGTCCACGAACCCTCCAAGACTCCAAAGTAGCCGAAAACAACCTGTATGCGATGCAAAATGCAAGAAATATGGATATGCTGGTGCAAGAACACTCTAGGACCTAAGGTGATGCAAACTAACCTAAATTGCAATGTATATGCGTGAGAAACTAACTTATATGTATGCAAAATGCATGGAATATGCAGCTATATCAACTTCCCCAAACTTACCTTTTGCTTGCCCTCAAGCAAACAAAATTAAAGAAAGGAGAGAGGTTTTAAAACAAACGGGGGTTTAAGCTTCTTGCAAAAGTGTCCTTCAAATGAATCAATCTCAACGTCCTAGTTACTAGTTCTAAAATGCAGTACACACACTCATACTCGAAAGAACTTAGCCATACTCATCGCATAAAGAATTTCAAATCACGACTCTCCTATTCCAAACAATCAAAGAAACTCATCCTTTAACATTTATTAATGACCGAACCATGAATCAGACTTATGCACTTTAAAGCAAAACACATTTCGCTAAGGGTAAAGGCTATGAACATAGAATGATCTCATTTTAAAGAGGGTTTATTTTAAGCAAAGGGTTTCTCTCGAAAATGGTAAGAACTTTATGCATAATGCTAAAGGTAAAGGCAATTGATGCATACATGATCAGATTCTCATCTACCCATGTAAACTAACAATGATCCTAAAACCCCTCTCATTTCTTTCTTTTAAGCTCACTCACCCTCCTAAAATCCACCATTATCTCCCAAGCAAAAGCTTAGCAAACCCCAAATAAAAATAGAAAACATCTTAACTCTTTTAGGCTAGTGAAAAGGTTTGAAAATATTAAGCTCCTTATTTTTCTTATTGATAGCTCTCTTATTATTTTTTTTTTCTTTCTTTTTCTTTTCTTTTTATTTTTTTTGGCACTTAGGCTCTTTTATTTATTTTTTTTTTCTTTTTAACTTGAGAGAGCCATCTTCTGAATTTATTGGAGCATTATACATTTTAAACACAAAACCTTTCACTTAAAATCTTTTATTTCACTTCAAATACCAAACTCTTTTGAAACCGAAAGCATATAAACATGAAAGCAAACCCAATGATCCCCCAAACTTATCCTAAGCCTACATCTAGCTTCAAAATGCAAAGCTAGCAATCACATGAGAACCTAATCATGTCGCCTAAACGTAACACTTTATGCTAAGTTCAAACCGGAAGAGGCCTCACAATGATGTCACACACGAAAACTTGGCTTCAAAGAAAGGTAAGGGTCAAGGTGGGAGTTCTACTTAGGCTCACAAAGAGTGGTAAAAGGAAGAAGAGAGCGTAAATATTTTAAAATCCATGTGTTCATTTCAAATGCATAAGGTTGATATTTAAAAATTCAGATTAAAGTTCTCACTTATTAGGACAAGTTTCAAATCATGAGAGTTCAATTCAAGTCAAGAAAATCAAAACAAATGATCCAAGCATGGTAAGAACTTACTTTCAAAGTGTGAGCAAATGTAAACAACCTTGATGCTTAAAAAATTCTAGACTCAATCCTGAAATGCGTAACAATGTGAATGCAACTACATGAATTTTTCTTTAAAATTTTTTAAAATTGGTGAAGACTCAAGGATGCTAAAGGGAAAATAAGATCAGAATAAACATGTCAAACCACACACGTACTCCCCCAAACTTGAATGACACCGTCCCGTTGGCAAAAAAAATCAAAGGAGCTAAAAACACAATGCAAAGACAAAGAAAATATTAATGGTATGTACAATGGAAGGTTGTTGGTGCCTTGGAGCTTAACTCGGCTGGAATTTGAGGATGTTCCAGCGGAGCTGCTCTTGCTAGAGGAGCGTCGGGCTATGTCCTTTCCTTTCTCCTCAGTGGGGAAACCATGAGCGGAATGGAGAGCTTGTTGCGCGGTGCCTTCCTGCTCACGGATGACAATACCGCCAGTTGATCTCCTCCTCTTCTCGGGCTGGTTAACCTCTTCACTCTTGGACCCCTTAGACTTCGCAGATGAGCTCCCTTGAGGCGCCTTGACTTTCTTGGCAAGCTTCTTGATCATCTTCCCTAGCCACTTGGTTATCTTTCGCCGCACCTCTACCACTGAAGCAAGAAACTTCTCAGCCTTGGTCTGCGGCTCAAAGTCCATCCTCGGAAGTTCAAAGTGGGCTGGCATTGCTCCATCTGATGGCGGTGACTCTGATTGCTCTCGCGTGGACTGAATGGGCATCATTGTTGTACCAAGTGGGGCGTAGCACTCCTCGTGTGTTGGGCAGAACTGAATCGTACCGATGCTATCCAAGTTAGTCTCCTCAACGTTGGGTAAGATGCACATGTTCTTCTTCCCCCTGTCATCGTAGAACTGATAGGCGAAGAATCCTGGAGCTTGTGTAGGTCCTAAGCTATCGGTGTTGCGCATGTATGTCTTGTTCATGAAGGCTCTATCCGCGCAAGGCTCGAACCTTTGAAGTGACTGTACACAGGCTTGGATGAAGAGTGGCGTGAGAAATCGCCCAATGTAAGTTGAGCTTGCCTTGCATCTAAGAGCGTATGCCTTGTACTTCACCAAGGAGGAGGCTAGAATGCACCCGTAGTTGACATCGTTCCCGAGGTCATTCATCAGCGGATCGTGGTTCTCCTCTTCGCTGCTGCATAGTATCCTCTTGATCCCTTGGAAGAGGAAACACAGCTCGGTCTTTGTCAACGTGGGAGACACGGCTCGTCCGCTGAAGGTGTTCGCCAACAACTTGAGCGTGTACCTCAGAACGGGATTCCTCACCTTCTTGATTTTAGCCGTGTTGGCTTTGTACTCTTCATCACAAGGCACGTCCCATATGATGGTGGCGTTCTTGAGAGGGGGAAACTCCACCTGCTTAGCCGCGGCGTTGAGTCCATATGCTTGGCAAAGCTCCTCAATGGAAAGGTGATAGGGCCGCTTCTTGACCTTGAAGCTGAGATGCCCTTGAGAGGGAGTTGGGAGGCTTGGATTCTCATAGGAGAACGCCAAGGTAGAGAGGAAATCCATTGTCACTTGCGGATATGTTGGACAGTCCATCCTTGAAAGGCAAGCAAGCCCCATGTTTTGGAGAAGGAAGTCAAAATCCCCTAGGAGACCCATCCTTTCCAGCAAGTCTCTGCTCGCGAACTTGGTAGGCTCGAAGCGCAGCCTCTCTAACCTCTTCTTCGCCGCCTTTTCCTCCTTAGTCCAACGGGTCCTCTCATGAATTTGTTGAGGTTCCTCCTCTTGAACTTGTTGTGTTCCCTCTTCCTGAACCACTCGTTGTTCATCCTCTCTCTGTGCAGCCTCTTCTCTGGTTCTCTTAGGTGCCATTGGTTCCTGAAACACGATTCTCAAACAAAGAGTGAGCAAAGGCGGCGAGAAATCGTGAAAGAGACTAGTGAGAAGGAAAAATCTACAACTAACACCCTAGATTTTTGGGGGATTGATAAAAATTGTATCTAGATAAAGGAAAAGAAAATCTAGAAATAAGATTAAATCTAGATTATTTCCTGATTTCTAGCTACTTAAAAAAAAACATTAGAACCCTTAGCAACTTAAATCGATCAAGCGGTGACAAAAGGAAATTTTGAAAAGATTTAATTAAAAATATTGAAATACCTTTGCAAGATCAAAGACAAGAGCTAAATGCCTTTAGGAATGGAAGAAGAACACTCTCTCTTGATTTAAAATTGGCAAGAATAGAAATGAGAGAGTGTGGAATCGTTGAAAACATAAAGGCAACAAAAATCTTAAACCATGGGTGATGAAAGCAGTTTTCTGACAAAAGGTGGTCAAGGTACAACTTTCATGGTCAAAGATTCTTGCCTTGACCACCATTCAAAATTAAAAAGCGAGGGAAAGGAGAAAGGGAGGGAAAATTTTTTGTTACCTCGGCATGAGATCGAGTCCCTTTGGTCGATCTAGGACTCGATCTCATGCTCATAATGGCTGGATCGAGAGATTTGATCGATCAGTGACTCGATTGGGCTAGAATCGAGTCTTAGATCGATTATACTCTCTCGTTCCTCGACTTTTGGTCAACTAGGCTGAGTCCGCGTGATCGAGCTGTGTCCTCGATTCAAGGGTTGATTCGGCTTAGATCGAGTGATGGATCGAGTCGAGTGATCGATCTGTCTTTGAAGGATTTTCCTGAGAGAAAATAGATCGGTCGATCCATTTTTGGATCGATCGATCTAAACCCCAAGAATTTCCCGAGACATTTTAGATCGGTCGATCTAGATGGGACCGATCGATCGGTGCTTATCTAGATCGACCTTGTCACTCGATCTCGTCTAGATCGACTAACTCCTCTCGATTCACAAACTCGATCTAGTAAAGATCGAGTTAGGATTAGTCGATCTAGCACTCGATCTCTAGTCGATATTTGCCCCTTCTCTCTCCTTTTGGATCTAAGATCTTTGCCTGCAATCCCTTATACCTGTTCCTACACACTCACAAGATAAAAACATAAAACTAGAAAAGAAATAAAGAAAAAATATGTACAGGATAGACATGGGAATGCCTCCCAAGTGCGCTTTCTTTAACGTCTTTAGCTAGACTTTACTTGGTTTAGGCAGATGGTGGGTCTTGGAGAAGCATTGAGGTGCTCGCCTTGTCAAACGCACTCGCCATGTATGGCTTAACTCTATGTCCATTCACTGTGAATGCATTCTTACTTTTGCCCACCAACGTGACAGCTCCGTAAGGTAATACCTCATTGATTTCATACAGACCGCTCCACCGTGACTTTAGCTTCCCTGGAAAGAGCTTGAGCCTTGAATTGTAAAGCAGCACCAAACTCCCCTCCTTAAGCTCCTTAGGTACCAGCTTCTTTGCATGAGCAGCCTTGGTACGTTCCTTGTAGATCATAGCGCTTTCGTAAGCGTCCAGCCTTAGCTCATCAAGCTCGTGCAACTGGATCAACCGCTTCTCCTGAGCCGTTTTCAGATCAAAATTCAGCCGCTTCACAGCCCACAACGCCCTATGTTCCAACTCAACGGGGAGGTGACATCCTTTGCCGTACAGAAGAGTGAAAGGAGTAGTACCAATGGGCGTCTTGAAAGCATTCCGGTAAGCCCACAAAGCGTCATCTAACTTCACCACCCAATCCTTCCGAGTAGTCCCAACTGTTCTCTCGAGTATCGCCTTTATCTGACGGTTAGAGACCTCCACTTGGCCACTCGTTTGAGGATGGTAAGGCGTAGCTACCTTATGCTTCACGCCATACTTCCTTAGCAGATTTTCAAATAGCTTGTTCATTAAATGGCTCCCTCTGTCGCTTATCACCACCTTGGGAACTCCAAACCTTGGGAAAATAATGCTCTTAAAGAGTTTGATCACCACCTTAGAGTCGTTTTTTGGGGAAGTAATGGCCTCAACCCATTTAGAGACATAATCAACAGCTACTAGTATGAACTTGTTGCCGTATGATGAAGGAAACGGCTCCATGAAGTCTATGCCCCACGCGTCAAAGACGTCTACCTCAAATATGGGAACTTGGGGCATCTCATTCCTCTTAGTGATATTCCCTGCTCTTTGACAAGCTTCGCAACTCATCACGAACTTATGGGTGTCTTTGAAGATGGACGGCCATCAAAAGCCGGCTTGCAAGATCTTAGTTGCAGTTTTGAATGAAGCAAAATGCCCTCCATACAAAGACCCGTGGCAATGAAAGATGATATCTCTTGCTTCCTCCTTTGTCACGCATCTTCTGTACAGGCTATCAACGCCTCTCTTATATAAATAGGGCTCATCCCAATAGTAGTGGCTCACGTCCCTCATGAACTTCTTCCTATGGTAGTTGTCAAGATGCGAAGGCTCTTCCCCACATGCCAAGTAGTTCACAATATCCGCGTACCAAGAGAGATCCTCCTCTTTGAAGCTCAGAACTTCCTCAAAGCGCCCTTCTAGGTTCCCACAAACAGCCGTAGTGATTGCCATGAGTTGTTCTTCGGGGAGAGAATCCTCTAAGGGAAGAGATTCGTTGATTCTTAACCGAGAGAGATGGTCAGCAACGCCGTTCTCTATCCCTTTCTTGTCTTTGATCTCCATGTCAAATTCTTAGAGTAAGAGGATCCATCTCAAAAGCCTCGGCTTAGTGTCCTTCTTGGAATAGATATAACACAAAGTTGCGTGATCTGTGTAGACAATAGTCTTGGAACCCACGAGGTAAGCCCTGAACTTCTCAAAGGCGAATACAACCGCTAATAGCTCCTTCTCCGTAGTGGTGTACCTCGTTTGCGTGTCATCCAAGGTTCTTGAAGCATAGTATATATCACGTGCAGCTTCTTATCCTTCCTTTGGCCTAGAACGGCTCCCACGGCATAGTCACTAGCATCACACATAATCTCGACAGGTAGAGTCCAGTCTGGTGCTTGCACTATAGGCGCGGATACTAGGGCCTCCTTGATGGTCACGAAAGCTTGCAAACACTCCTCATCAAAGACGAATTCAGCCTCCTTGCACAACAGCCGCGTAAGAGGGCGTGCAATCTTAGAAAAATCTTTGATGAAGCGCCTGTAGAAGCCGGCGTATCCCAAGAAACTTCTCACTCCTTTGATGTTAACTGGCGGCTCAAGGCTTGTCATCACTTCAACATTTGCCTTGTCGACCTCAGTACCCTTCTCTAATATCTTATGGCCAAGCACGATCCCCTCCTTAACCATGAAGTGGCATTTTTCCTAGTTAAGCACCAAGTTTATCTCCTCACAACGCTTTAGTACCCTGCAAAGATTCAACAAACACGCAGAAAAGGACGCACCATAGACCGAGAAGTCATCCATAAACACCTCTACCATCTCTTCGATTAGATCGGAGAAGATCGACATCATACACCGCTGAAACGTAGCGGGTGCGTTACACAACCCGAATGGCATCCTTCGTTAAGCAAAGGAGCCATAAGGGCATGTAAAGGTCGTTTTCTCCTGATCATTTGGATGGATTGGTATCTGGAAAAATCCACTATATCCATCAAGAAAGCAGTAGTAGGGGTGATTACAAGTCTTTTAAGCATTTGATCAATAAAAGGCAAGGGAAAATGATCCTTTCTAGTAGCAAGATTAATCTTCCAATAATCAGTACACATACGGTGTCCAGTAATTGTTCTAGTAGGTATAAGCTCATCTTTGTCATTCTTAATGACCGTGATCCCTCCCTTCTTAGGCACCACGTGTACGGGAGAAACCCACGTGCTGTCACTTATGGGATAGATCACGTCAGCCTCTAAAAGCTTAAGAATCTCATTCTTAACAACCTCTTTCAAATTAGGATTCAAACGCCTTTGATGTTCTATAGAGGAGGCGTTCTCATTATCCAAGTGAATCCTATGAGTGCAAAGCATTGGTGAAAGGCCCTAAGAAACATACCTTAGCCCTTTTGGGAGCTTCGAAAGGTCCACCTTTGGGGCTAGCAGCTCGCTCCAATCATCCTCGTGGCTGTTGCTGTTGTTTTCCTCCTTGGAACCTTCCTTAGAACCCGAGACATGACCCTTGAGGCTGCTTTCTCCAATCGATATACCTTCTGAAATTTAGTCGTCCAGTCGATCTTGCTCTCGATGTCGTCTAGATTGAGAATTTTCGCTCGATTCACTCACTCGATTTAATGTGGATCGAGTGAAAGATCGAGACGCTGAGTCGATCTTTGGATTAGACCCCAAACTGATCGGAAGGCTTCTCTCGATCTGACGGTCAATTGCTGCACCGGATCGAGTTGTGCTCTCGATTGTCTTGTCGATTTGACCCCTAGATCGAGTAACGTCATCGATCTCGGAGTCGATCTCTAGGCAAACGCCTTCATCTTCTAGCACAACCTTCCTTGAATCAAGCAGGTTGACATATTCTTGAGTTCCCTGATCCACGTAGCCAAACTCTCCTGGCTCCTTAGTCAGTGCCAGCTTCAAATGATCTTCCTGAGCCAACTCTTCCAGCAACTCATCCGCTAAAGCATCCAACGTTTCAATGTAGAAAGCTTGCCCTTCTATCATAGGCTTCTTCAAAACCTCATTGATATTGAAGTCCAGCCTTACATCTTTACCCAAGTGCAGAGCAATCTTCCCATTCTTGACGTCTATGATGGCTCCGGCTGTGGCTAAGAACGGTCTACCGAGAATGAGTGGATCCTTAGGTTCTTCGTCCATTTCTAGCACGACGAAGTCTGTAGGAACGTTTACACCGCTTATTCTTACTGGCAAGTCCTCAAGCAAACCCACAGGTAACCTCACACTTCTGTCAGCTAGTACCAACGAGATTCTACAGTCTTTGAAACGGGTGAAGACAAGCTTCTTTGCCACGGAATGAGGCATCAGATTTATACTAGCTCTGAGATCACAAAGGCAACTCTTGAACTCCAAAGGACCTAAAGTGCAAGGTATAGTGAAGCTTCCAGGGTCTCCCAACTTCTTAGGGACTATCTCCTTGTGTATCACAGCACTACATTCCTCACTAAGAACGAACACTTCCTTGCTTTCCTTATTCTTCTTAACGAGAGTATCTTTGAAGAATTTGGCGCATTTAGGCATCATTGCAAGGCAGTCCACGAGAGGTAGCTTGATCTCTACGTCCTTAAAGTGCTTCTCAAACAAGACTCTATGCTTCTCTATGAGTTGCTTCTTGAAACGGCCAGGAAAAGGTAGCTTTGATACATATGGTGGAGGTACATAAGCATCCTTCTCCTTAGCAGCTTGCTCTGCTTTCTTCTCTACAACCTCTTTGTCACCTCTTCTTGGCCCTTGAATCCAGACATTGTCAAAGTTGATCTCATCATCAGCTGAAAGCTTACCCTCCCCCTCTTGAATTACAACGTCCTCGTTGTTCTTGGGAGTAGCCGTAGGTGCAAGCTCTTTCCCACTTCTCAATGTGATGGCGTTGGCATATTCCTTGGGATTTTGCTCACACTTGCTCGGTAAGCTATTCTGACCACTTGATGTTGCCTTTCCCTTCTCAAGTTGCTTGATCTTATTATTCAAGGTTGTAATTTGAGTAGAGAAGTCCGTGAGAGAAGAGTCTAAGCGAGTGTTCATCTCGGCACACTTCTAGTTTGTAGAGGCTTTCCCTTGAATCAGTTGTTGAAACATCGCTTGTACAGGATCAACTTGTTGTTACATCTGTTGCTGTTGAGGTGCAAAGCCCGGAGGGTACGTTGGCGGATAACCCTTGTTTCCTTGCTGTTGCCCTTGGAAGTTGTTCTGCCCTTGGAAGCCACCACTCGGCTGGAAACCTTTGTTGTATGGTACGAAAGGCTTTGCTTACTGAGCAGGGTACACTTGATCCTTAGGGTTTGCAACGTTTGTACTCCTATACGAGAGATTGTTGTTCGGGTTGTAGCCTTGGTAATAGCCGTGAGGTTTGTAGTTGTTCTGTCCCGCCACCCAATTGGCTTCTTCCTGGCTCAACTCAAGCTCCTCTTGGCTCTCATCCGCTTCACCAACAAAGTGAACATGCTTCTGGTTGGCTAACACTAGCTTGTCAATCTTCTCATGCAAGGATTTCAATTGTTTCTTGTGAGACTCTAGCTCAGAACCTCTCGGTGCACGGTCGTAATCTTCAGCATAGTTGCCGTCACTCAATGCTAAGTTATCAATCAGCTCCATGCCTTCTTCTACCTCTTGACCAAGGAAATTTCCCTTACTGGCCGTGTCAAGCAACAAGCAAATCTTTGGTGAAGCTCCGCGGTAGATAGTGCTTAGAAGAGTCTCCTCGCTCAAGCCTTGGTGAGGACACTGGATAGTGTAGTCCTTGAATCACTCCATGGCTTCATTGAAAGTCTCATTGTTCCTTTGAGTGAAGCCGCTGATCTCGCTTCTCAGCCTTGCTGTTCTGGTGTTAGAGAAAAACTTTGAGAGAAACGCCTTTTTACACTCGGCCCATGAGGTGATGGTGCCTTGAGGAAGTGTTTTCTCCCAATGTCGAGCCTTGTCTCCAAGAGAAAATGGAAAGAAACGCAGCTTGAAAGCATCTTCGGATATGCCGTTTATCTTGATCATCCCACATACTTGTTCGAAGTTATCAAGGTGTTCCAAAGGATCTTCCATTGCTAGCCCGTGAAACTTATTGTTTTGCACCATTGAGATGAAACCCGGCTTAATCTCGAAGTTGTTGTTCTGTACAGGAGGAGGAGTGATCCGAAACCTATTATGGTGGGTGTTGGGAGCATCTCCTGCTCCTATAATCCTTGGGGGTCTAGCCGCGTGTTGGGGGTTTCCATTACCCCTTCCGACTGCCCCGTGAACTGGAGGAGGTTCCTCTGGATGCTCGTGCTCGGCCATAGCTTCAAAGTGAACCAAACCGTGCTGAACAATCTCCTCAAAAGCTCTAGCTTGCTCTCGTACTCTTCTTTGTCGTGAATGACCAAGTTGATGAATGTTGTCCAAGGGTTGAAGTAGATTGTTGTCTCCCCTTGAACGAAGATTCATGTACCTGAAAGACACACGTTTGAGAGTAGATAAATTAGTAACTGAAACAAAGTAAAGGCTTAGTCTTTACTAAACCCCAAATCTCAATGCTTTCTAAACACTCCTAGAATGGCAACGGCGCCATTTGATAACTTCTTTTTATCTAGGATGAGCAAATGCAACAGGAGGTTATCAAAACTCAAGCAGCACTTAGTTGTAGTACAATGCAAGAGGAGTCAATCCAATCCTAGGAGCTAGAAAGTTCAATGAGAATGCAAGGATTATGTAAAACTAAGCAAATGATGGACAGTTTTGTAAAATTTCTAAAAACTAGATGCAATGATTAAATGCAGGGCAAAACTATTTTAAAATTTCTAGAAGGGATTAAACTACTACTAGGAACAGACCAAACAATAAAAATGCAAAGCTAGGAATTTATAAAAATCGACTAGTGGATCGACCACTAGATCGAGCAATAACGTTCGATCTAAAAAGCAGTTTAAGCAAAAGCGAATCTAATGACCAGGGTGCGAGCAAGCAACAAGCGAATGATCAACAGAAACTAAGAAATACTAAAAGGAGGGTCCAGGGTTGAGATTCATATTCAGGGGTTTCAAAGGTTTAAGCTTGGGTTGAAAACTTTAGATCTACTCACTTTGTGAGGTTTCCTAAGCCTTGAAAACAAAACAAGATCTATCCGTGGCTTTCGGTATGGATCACTCCTTCATTCTCTCCTCCAGACCCATGGCGTTTGGCGGAAGAAGAGATTGAAAGGCAAGGAAACCATATTTCAAACACGCGGCTTAACTAGACCTCTAAACTACCATGGCGTTTGGGAAAGAGTAACTAGTCTATAGGATGCGATTTTCAGAGATCACTGGATCATGTCAAGGTAAGAGGTCTCTCTGATCATAAAGATCTTGGCGTGAGACTCTTTAAGCCTTAAGAACTCGACATCCTAGAAGAGAAAAGCCATGAAGAACAAGAAAACACCAAACTTGAAAACCTTTTCGACCCCTTTGAATCCTCTCAACCCCAAAACCCAATGACACTACTCGGGACTCATGAAATAAACCGTACGAAATGCAATAAACGAAGAACTAAACATGAAAGACGATTTATTTAACTTAAACGATCCAATATTCAAAAGTAAAGCAAGAAAAAGCTCGAAGTCTAACAATGGCGAATCGCCTAAAAACGAGAGAGATGATAAAAAGTAGTCGACAAAACGGGATAGTGAAAGGGATCGTTGGTCTTTGCCTAAAATGGCCAAACCGCAAATAGTCCTCCCTTTCGCTATGGTCCAAAAACAGGCTGGACGGATAAGGTTGGTCTGGGATTGATCGTGGAGCTCGATCTTGCACTCGATCCCGTCCTGGATCGGATGGTTCTTGGTCTACCTCAGAGTTGATCTTGTGCTGATCGGGTGGGAAGCTCGATCCGGTCCTCGATCTGCATGGCGTCGTCTACGTTCGTACTCCAAATCGATCTCCATACTCGATCTTCTGGTCGATCTCGTCTAGATCGACCTGCCTTGCTCGATCTGCTGCTCGATCACAGGTCCTTAGCGTGCAATCCTGATTTCTCCAAGTGTCCACGAACTTCCTCACTAGCCTCAGCACGTCCACGAACCCTCCGAGACTCCAAAGTAGCCGAAAACAACCTGTATGCGATGCAAAATGCAAGAAATATGCATATACTGGTGCAAGAACACTCTAGGACCTAAGGTGATGCAAACTAACCTAAAATGCAATGTATATGTGTGAGAAACTAACTTATATGTATGCAAAATGCATGGAATATGCAGCTATATCACTGATCTTGTTTAATAGAGGATTTACTGGCCTTAGCTCAAGAGATTGACAGTTTGAGGAGTATTTTGACATGAATAGAGTTGATTCTTAATGCTTGTTGAATTTTTTAGCACTAATGAGAGTTAGTTCTTGTTAAAGTGTTTAGCAAAGGGTTATTTGTCAAGAGATTGAACTTAGCTTGCTTGTTTATGAACTCTATGTCTAGGAACCAGCATTGATCAATGATGTTTGAAACAACCTTAGTTAGTCTTTGAATTCCCCAAAATAAATAACCACATCTAGGAACTTGTCTTCTCTTTATTTGAATTTCGAATACTATCATTTGTTATATTTATTTGCTCTGTTTTCTTCTTTGATCATTGCTAAACTGTTCTTTCTTGAGTTCGCTTTGGTATATGGTCACTTTAAGTTGTTAGTTCAGTTGCTTAGCAACAAAAACCTCTCTGCTTGCTTGACTTAAGGACTTCTGCTTGCAACTCTTTTGTTTCCAACAACTCCCCTTAGATTGACATTAAAACCCATATACTACAACTTATTAAGTACAATGGGTTATTGACCAAGAGAGTTAAAACTCTTGTATCAATACCACTGAAGAAGAGGTCCTCAAAGTGGCTGTTTCTGATTGTGTGAATGAAATTCTGCTGGGTAACAAAGAAGATGAGGTTGTCTTGAAGCCTTTTTGTTCTAAGTATGGTGAGATCCACTACAAGCTAAAGGAGGGAAGCAAGCCAAAGCCCTTTGCTGTCTTGAAGATTGATAGGGTCACCAGAAAGGTCAAGGGAGGCACAGCAACACCAAGGAGTTCCAAGAATCCTGTTCCACACCTCAACTAAGGAGCTGAGGAAAGTCAAGCTAGGTGACTCTAAACAAGCGTACTTGGGAGGCAATCCCATGGTATCCTTGTATATAGCTTTCCATTTCTATGTTTTTTATGTTTGTGTGGGAGTTTTTGAGTGTCTCTATTAACCAAGTTCAAGCTGAGGTAGAAGGAACCAAAATTGGGAGAAGAAAAAGGTCGAAGAAGGGTCAATATCGACCAGCATAGCGGCAATACACGTCGATACAGCTCATATCGAGCATGTATATCGAGCATCTGTTGCTCGATACAAGTATGTTGGACTTGTATAAATGTGCATATCGGGATGATCCTGATCGATACACCTGTGAGGATTATTGTATCGATCAGAGTACCGATATAAGGCAACCCGATACGCTTTCACGAGCAATGTATCGGGGTACAAACAGTTTGATATGCCTCAACTGGTATTCGTATCGATCACATGTATCGACGTACCAGGTCGATATGACATCAAGAAGTGCGTATCGAGAACAATATCAACATAACACACCGATGTGCCTTAACTGCGAGGATGAAAGGCGATTAATCACCCTTTATTAAGGTATATCGGTGTACATATCAGCGTCCCACGTCGATACACCTTAAGTGAAGAATGAAAACATGTTTTTCAGCATATGTCAAGGTGTATCGATGTGCATATCGACATGTTAGTCCGATATAGATTTTTTCCAAGTCATACCGAGCTATATATCAAGCTACTAGCTTGATATTGGACAGCTAAGTATGATGATCGGACTACATATCGACAAAAGGGATGTCGATACAAAAGATGTCAAGCAGTATCGACATGCATACAAGTCGATATCACGACCCAGACAACCGATATCGGCACGCATATCGACCAGACCAAGTCGATATGATCAATATCGATCACAATATCGACTTGGGTGGTCGATATTGCGCACGAGGTAAGCTTTCTTCAATTAAAAATTTTCCCTCCTTGGTGAGACTAGATCAAGGAATTCAAATTTGAATCCTTCCCATTCCCAAGCATGAGTGGGACCTCTCTCTAGCACTCTTTGTCCCCTTGGTCCTGATAGGGCTCAGGTTTTACCCAAATAAAACTACTGCAAGTGCACAACAAAAGCTGTTGTAGTACAAGGGGTATCGAATCCCAAAGGAGTAATGCAGACCACACTATCGAATGTAGGTTCGGATTAAGCTAAGCAGAATGTAATGCGAATGATAAAATAAAAGTAAGCAAACGAAATTCAAGTTGTTGATCTAAGTTTCAGAAGACTAAAAGCGCTAAGTCAGGACAGTTCGCAGGTTGAATATGAGAATGTAGAATGCATGAAATCAGGAATGATTGAGAACCGTTTTGAACATGAATATCAAATATATAACAAATCAATTCTCATTGCAGAAGTTAACTATGTTTAAATCACAGAGTTTGAAATCTCTTTGCAAACCCTAACAACCTAAACATCCAATATGATCAGATTTAATTGTTCACAAAACTCCTACGCCAAATATCCTTGCACTAAGTTATTTTCCTCATCAAATACTAGTTCAAGTTATCAATAATGCTCTCACATATATTTAACAACCTAGGATTTTCGGATTTCTAGATGATTTGTCTAAGAAATTCGATTTTAAAGCAAGCAGAGATGAAAAAACCAAAAAAATATTCCTAACAGGTAGCAATTCTACAAAATCTTCATCAACCTTTGAAAAAAGCCCTAACTTAATTAACAAATTACTCAGACATGATTATGGAATCACAAAACATAACTGAATAAATCTCTCTCTCAAACTCTCTGAATTCTAAAATCTAAGATAAAACCCAACAACGGCTAAAAACCTAATAAATAGAGGCTAAACACGATATGGGGTCTTCTTGCAAATAATAGAACTTCTATCCCAACTGTGCAAATAATGCTCCATCTTTTAACAAACAAGCCACGCTCCTTCCTTGGTGGGTGACGAGCGTCACCAAGAGTGGTGACGAGCGTCACCATATGGCATAATTTCTTCTCCGAGCTAGGTACTTCGTGGCTTCAACTTGAAATGATCCAAAAGCTCTAATATCTCCAATTATGCTTCAGACATGCTATAACCAGCAAAAACTCTTCTAGGACTCTAAAAAGACCAAAACGACTTAATAAAAAGGATTTACATCATGGTTAAAAACCATAAAAACCATGATATATCAGCTCCCCACCAAAAGATTCCCCAACTCTCTATATAAACTAACCCCACCTTCCTCTTTTTCTCACTTTCAATTTTCTAGTTTTCAACCACTAAATTTTGAATATTTGTGTTTTCAAAGTGCTTGAGAGAGTCAAACCACTTCAGGTATTGTCTTTTAGCTTTTAAATGTTGCAAATTCTTTTTATTGCACTTAAGAACTTATTCTTGTTTGGTGATTTATTTCTAGTATAATGATTCATTGCCTCTTACTTATTTTTGTTTCTTTTGCATGGTTGAATAGGCTGTCTTTGATTATTGAAGCATTCCAATTAATGAATAATTGCTTGTCAAATTCATATATTTATCTTTCCATTAGCATTTTAGTGCATTTGTTTAGATTCATAATGCTAGGATTCATCATTTTTCGATTACTTGCTAAAATTAGTTTAATAAATCCTCTGCATGCATTGCCTATTTAGTTGCTTAGCAGCTGTTAGAAGTTTATTTTTTAGTAAATAAACTCCTCCTTTTGTGATTTTTAGCATCATTAGGCATTGTGTTTTGTTGCTTCCATGGTTCTCACTTTTCTTTTGAGAATATGGTTTAGGTACCATGAGAACAACAACAAAAAGTGGAGCTAACAAAGAAGCTGAGAAGCAAGAGAAAGGCAAGGGAAAAGCCAAAGAAGTTGGGAGTCCAAGCGCCAAATCCCAAGGTAAAAAGAGAGTTGATGTTGGCGCTAGTGAGCAGGTCCCTCAAAAGAAGAAAGGCACCACACCAGCTCCAAGGCAGCTGTATGACAAGCTGCAAAAGGTGGATGTGAGGCTAGCTAGATACCCCTATTTTCCATCTCTAAAGGCCTTGGGACTCTATGATGACTGCTCATCTTTGCTGGAGACAATGGAGCTCACAAAGCTGGTGGGAACTCCATATTCAGCCAACAAAGACCAAGCCCTTCAATTCTGTGCAAGCTTTGAAGTGACATTCTATGAGCCATTAGAGGAGACTCCTGAAGAAGATGGTGATGGCTTCATCACTTTCAGAGTTTCCAAGAAGAACCATAGGATATCTTCTCAGCTATGGAAGATGCCTTTGGATTCTCTTATGGAAGCGTTGGAGGACAGAATCTGGGGGTTAGCAAAGAGGAGATGAGACACGTTTGGGAGCATGTAGCCAAGGGTGCTCTAACGCCAGGAAGAAGCAAGGCTTCTCTGATCAGAAATCCAACAATCAGATATGTGCACAAGGCGCTGGCGCATTCACTCTTTGCTAGGAAGGAAAGTGGAGTTGTCGAAGGAGGAGAATGGGAGCTGATTGATCATGGTCTTATGAGTTTTTTGCACAGCACCAACCAAGGTGTGGCACTTAGGGGAGCAGACGGTACAACTGGAATGGTCACCAACTTCATGCAGCAGCTATTGGTCATCAAACATTGGTTAACCACCAATGATGACAAGGCGCCAAAGCTGTATTATGTTGGCCTTATTACACAACTGATGGAAGCTGCAGGAGTTGAGAGTGGACCACCAACAGTCAAGATCACATACTTGGACTTGCCATACTTGAAGAAAGCAAGGTTCCTTGGTGAACTGATACAAGACTTTTTAGGACTTGATTCAATCACCCAAGCTTGTACTAATTAATTGTAGTATAACATAGGGTTTTATCAATCCAAAAGGGGAGAATGAAGCAGTAAGAATGTAATAGAGCTCTTAATTCAAGCAAACATAGATAGTTTTAGAAGTCTAACAACCTAAATGATCAAGCAAAGAAGCAAAAGAAAGCAATTAAAGAACAGTAATAGCGAAGAGAAACAGAGCAAGAACAGAGTAAAAGCTAAACTAAACAGAGTAAAAGCTAAACTTCAGAGATTAAAAGATGGTTCAAGATCAAGGCAATGGTGATAGGTTGATTCATGTTCATGTCTAGGGTGATCAAAACAAGCAATTCTAAACACTCAACCTTAGGTAAGGCACACTAATAAAGACTAATCCAATCTCTTGGCATTAATCCCTTTGTTAAATCACATTTCAAACCCACTTTTGGTGGTGCATCTATGACAAGAAAACATTAAAATCAAGTTCCATAAAACCAATTAGCATGCTAGACATCTAATCTCTTAGGCTAGGTTTATTAATCTCTTATACAATATATCAAACATCAACTCACATTCTCATGCATAATCAATGTCTAAAGGCAATTTGTCATCAATATGGTACTAGGCAATAAGCACATTCAAGCAAGAAATGATAGATGCAAAGACTCATGATTATCTAAACACCATTTTCAAGCATTGAACTTCATTCAGAAATTTCATCAAACACTTGGTGTGCATGTGAAAACCTAAAATCAACTTCTCCAACAAAGAGGTACTAAGCATTAAGCACAATCATATAAGAAAGGGAATGAAAAGATCTAAGCCCTAATCAACCTAAACAATCACTAAAATCACCCCATCTGCCTTAATCTCAAACCTAAAGCAAACTACTCACTAATCATGGTAAAAACCATCAAATCTATGAAGAAAAGATAGTTAATCATGATTAGGGAGACAAAAGATTAAGGGAAATGCAAACTATTATTAAAATAAACAAAAATTAAAATACAAATTTATTCAAAATCTATAGAAGAAATGAAGAACTGCTGGATAAAGAGTTGTTCCCAGAAATTAGGGATTTTAAGTATTTATAGGAGTCTCAGCGAAAATGGCAAAATTGTAAATAAGTGTTCTTCAGTTTAGAATCCTATCGGTCACTCCTTGATCGATAGGCTGACCGATAGGCTCCTGTCGATGGGCTTCTGCTGGTCAATGCAGGTTGAGCGGTTTCACGAAAATTGCAATATCTGTTGAACGGCATATCAAAATGACCTGAAAAAAGTCCTCCTGATAGCTAACTCACGTGGCTACAACGTTCATGAAGAGTGAAGATACTGAATAAAGACGGAAGCTACTCTTCCGAGCTGATCTTCAATCGATATTATCCTTCGGGTGATTCCCATTGGTCACTCTTTGACCGATAGGCGGCTATTGGTCTTGAAGATGACCGATAGAGTGACCGAAATACATTTGATGCATTCCTATCGATAACTCCTTGACTGATAGCTTGACCGATAGGCCCCCAGATGCATTCCTATCGGTCACTCCTTGACAGATAGCTTGACTGATAGCTTGACCAATAGAACTGACCGGCTTCACAAAAAACTTCTGTAACTTTCTAAAAACTATTGGGAATGACCTCAAACCAACTCCCGACTCAAGCTAACACACGGGGCTACAACTTTGATGAAGACTGTTGAAGCTGAATCGGGTTGGAGATTCTTTTTCCGAGCCGCTTTTTTCAGGTGAAGTTTCTGGCCACTTCAACAAGGTGCACTTTCTTCTTGGCTCTTTTGATGTCTTGTGCCGCACCCACCATCATCTCCCATGCTCCTTTTAGTCTTAAAACTCTCCAAACCCACCTACCAAACTCCTCAAATGCACAAAACATGCAATGCTCACCCTAAATCTACACTAAGTTCTAATTGAATGCAAATGGGACAAAAACAAGCAAAAATGAATGTTTAAAGACTATAAAACAATGCAAAACGTATGTTAATATGGTGTAAATAATGAGTATATCATGAACATGTGGGTGACAAGTTCATCTACATCTTCATCCAAGAAGATGGATCTGCTGCAAAGCTTTTACGCCCTGATGTGTATCTCACATCCTTCTCCAACCCCAACAGCTTTGCCTTTCAAATTCCACAGAACCTTCTCTCCCAAGCTGGAACTTCATTATCTCACACTGACGAAGGCGCTAGCATCCCTCTTCCTCAAGGAGACTATCCCCTTGTGATCTTTCAAGGAGGGCAAATGGAAGAAGGAATTCAGGAAGAAGAAGAATCAGATGCTTTAAGCTACAACAGTGAGGAGTACCACTTCCAGCCCCATGAAGTCTCACACCAAGCAGGACCTTTGAAGAAAGTCCATGAACACATCAACCTCTTGCAAAGATAGAACAAATGGCAAGAAAAAACCATCAAGAAGTTGGTGAAGAGCATGAAGAGCATGAAAGCTCAAATCATGGACTTAGAGAGGAAGTCTAGTAGCGCCTCTACTTCTGCTCCTCAAGAAGAGCAACAAGCTGAAAGCCAAAGAGTCGCTAGAGCTCCTAGTAGAAGGCGCTCCTTTGTTGGTTATAAGGAAGTGAGAGCTTGGGTGCCACCAAGGGCATCCTGTCAAGAAACGCCCAAGAAGGAGGAGACACCCAAGGAGAGAGAGGTCAATGAGGAGCCACAACATTGTTATGGAGGAGCTTTAAGGCGCCTCATACACCTCCCACACAATCTTCTAAGGTACCAACAACTCCTCTATTGTTTATACCATTGCATTTTTTTCTTATAATATATTTTTGTTGCTTCTCTCTTCTACTCTTTTATTACACAAGGGATTGTGTAATTTAAGTGTGGGGGAGGGATTTGAAGTTTGACTTTGTTTGTTGTTTTCTTAGTTTTTCATTTTCATCCATCTTTGAGTCTTATGCATTCTTCTAACTGCATTAAAAAAACAAATAAAAACTCGAAAAATTTGAAAAATTTACATCTTTTGCAAACCAAAAAGAAAAGCATGTAGTCGCATTCATTTGTTTAGGATTTAGTCTAGTATTTTTTATATAGGTTGCATTGCATTTGCATAGATCATGATGATGATAATTCCTTGTAAAGTGCTAAGTGTTTAGGACTGATTTAAATGCCTACGTGGCTAAATGTCTTATGCATCATAAGAAGTTAGAAACTAAGGCTGAACCATCCTCTTGAATGCTAAATCTGATCCTCTAGTCTCGTGCTAAAATCGCTTGCTCTCTGAAAATTATCCCTATTTATTAGAACCATTAATTTGAATTGTTAATTATCATGTTCTTGCATTGAAAAGTGGTTTCATGGATCACCCATATACATATTTGGACTTTCTTTCTTCGTTTTTACCTCTCTTGTTAGTCCAAATAGCTGATCCTCATCATTAAGGGACAGTTACCACACCTTATCCTCACCTTCCCATCAAACTCAAACACTATCTTTGTGTGTGTGAGACCTATTTTTAAATGAACTAAGCATAAAGTGTTAGGTAGGCACGACAAGGATAGGTTGCTATGTAGAACTAGCTCTTCACTTTGAGCTAGACATAGATTTAGGATGGTAGTTATAGGTCTGGGCGGATTTGAGTGTTACATTAATCTAAAAGCGGAGAGTGAGAGAAGGAAGAAAGTGAAAAGGGGAAAGGAATGAAGATGGGAAAGCAATCAAAAGCTTAGCATGTGTGGAACCAAATAAGCTCAAAAAGTATGGCCATTATGAAGATAGAGTCTCAGCAACAACTAAGAAGGCATCAAAGCCTAAATACATCAAAAAGATGCAGAAATGGAGACTCTCAAATACAAAGAAAAGGTGCCCACAACAAAGGAGCACAAAGAAGGCTACAACATGATGAGATCAAAGAAGAAGCTTCCCTGAAAATGGAAAAGTGTGGAGAGTGTGAGTGTTGAGAAAGGGTAGTTAGGATTGGGTCTGATTTGGGGTAGAGTTTTGGGGTTTGGAACATTCTCAGGCATTGGGTAGATAGTAATTTATCCTTGTATGCATAAGTTGTGCTTAACCTTTAGCATTATGCCCATGTTCATTCCTTTTTGAGAGAAACCCTTATACTTGAACCCACATTTTAATGAGATAATTTTTGTCTCATAACCTTAACCCTTAGCCGAATGATTCCACTTGATTTGCTTGAACATGATTCACTTGGTTACAAAGTTTAAATGAATGTTAAAGGGATTGATTGATTTGAGCATTTGACTAGGCTTAGCTAGAGATCATTTTGAAACTGGAAAGGCATGGATAAGTTCTTATTAGTATGACTGATTGTCTTTTGCATCCTACATTTAAGCACTTAGACATTGACTTCACTTCTTTACCTTAGCATTTTTGAATTTGAGTGCCCACCTTCAAACATCACTTCCTTCTTGTCTTAGTTTGTTTGCTTGAAGACAAGCAAAATCCAAGTGTGGGGGTGTTGTTATCTCCATTATTTATACCATTCTAGCTTGCATTCATCACTAGTTTTGGTCTTTAAACATGCATATTTTGCTTCTCCTTGTCCCATTTGCATACATTTAGGAGATAGTGTAGTTTTAGGAGCTGCATTTGTAGTTTTAGGAGATGCATTGTATTTTATATGCATTTGGAGATTTATTCAGGTACTAGAAGGAGTGTGGAGGTCATGTGGTGCAATGGGTATGAGCTGGGAATGGAGCAAGGCAAGAGACAAAGACGGATGGACCAATATCGATGATAATATTGACATACCCAGATCGATACAGAGCATATCAATAGGAGTATCGACCACTTCAACATTGATACAGTAAGGGCATGGTGAGAAGGCAGCATATCGACTAGGACACACCTCGATGCAACATAAGGGGGTCCATATCGAGCAGTGTATCGATGTTTCAAACCGATACACATAACAGGACAATACCGAGGTGCCATACCGACTTGCTTGATCGATGAGCCTTAACTAAATGGCGATTTTATCGACTTCACACCATGGAGAGCCAAACCAATACAACTTAGGAGCCTTCTGTATCACGTGCATATCGACCACGGGACATCGATACAACCCACAAGAAGACTTAATATCGACATGTATATCGATGTTCACAGTCGCTATGGTCTGTCCGAGTCAGCTTATTTTTTTGTTTAATCTTGGTTTACTAGGGGTTTCTTAGTTCCCCTATAAATACTAAAGTCCTAAAATGGTTAGGCAACTTGGATCTTATTATCTTTCTTCTGTTCTTGCAATTAAGACCTTTCTTTTTTCAGCTTTGCTTTGTAAGAACTAGTTTGATTTAGTGAATTTCTGTATTTGCCTTTGATCTATTCTTGTTTATTCTGCTACCTAATCATGCTTAACCATTATTTCCCTTTGGAATTTGTGGTTTTGACTATGGCTAGTGAATAGTCTTATTTAGGGTTTTAGATGAGATATATTAGAGGGGTTTTAGGACTAGATTAGTGATGTCTTGTGCTTAATATGATTCTCTTGTCTCTATTAGATGTGCTTAACACTAGATTATTCTTGGCCAGGCTTGTTTAATATTTTGGCTTTCTCTTGCGCCTGGTAAGTGTTTGATGAAATGCTGTTTAGAGTCTCTTAGAGGATTTGTATGCTTAGCCTAAGGAATTAGATGTCTAAGGTGAATGCTTGCTGATCATGTGTTTTAGTAAAGGGATTTATCTTGAATGTGTTCTTAGCAAAGTGATTATTGTCAAGGAATTGAGCTAGTTATAGTTCTTGATCATATGCCTAGAAGATAGCATTGTTTGAATGGTCTTGAAGCATCACTAGTTAGGTTATAATCCCCTCTTAATAAATAGCCCCCATCTTAGATCCTTACTTAATCTGTTTGAATAGATCAGTTTTTAGACTTGTTTAGTTTGTTCATAACTGCTTTCTTGAATTTAGCTTGACTTAAGTGATTTGCTGTATTTTGGTGTCTTAAGAACTGAAATGGATTGATACCTTACATGCTGCAATGACATGAGTGTGTTTAGATTTGCTTAGCTAGTCCAAACACCAGCTACCACCACCTCCCCTTCTTGTTCCTCAATGTCCTCATTGGGGATAGTAGGAGCTACTAGGAGGAAGCTGTTTGCCACTTCTTAATGTGACAGCTTTGATGTATTCTTTAGAGGAGTGAGATGTAGAGGGTGCATGTTGTAGTTTCAGTTGCTCAAGCTTGTGGTCAAAGGCTAGTTGCTGCGATTAAAGTTTAGACTGAAGTTGAGACTGAAACTCAGACTTTAGTGTAGCTAGTTATGTGGTTATGGCCTGCTGTGAGGTGATGAGCTGCTGTTGCATTTGCTTCATTTCATTATCTTAAGGTGACGGATTTGTGGGAAGCCCCTGATGTGTTTGTCTTTCCCCATCTTGTTGTTGAACATAGTTAACCAGAAGCTCTTGCTGGAGCTGAGATTGGCGCAAGACACTCTCCTTCACCACCTTTACTTCCAACAATGTAGCTTCTAGTTGGGAAGAGGCTAATTTCAAAGTTTCCTCTTGCTCCTCACCATATTGTGCATTCTGTTAGCTAGATTCTCAATCTAAACGAAGCCATCATCCACATCTTGACCAAGAAAGTAACCTCTACTAGATGTATCAAGGAAGAGTCTCATCTTAGGCAAGACACCACTATTGAGTGTAGACAACAGCGCCTCCTTTGTTAAACCATGATGAGGGCATTGGACTTTGAAACTCGTAAACCTTTCCCAAGCATCTCCAAAACTCTCATAAGGCCATTGGCTAAAGTTCTAAATCTCATTTTGAAATCTATCTGTCCTTGAGGGAGGGAAGAACTTAGTCAGGAAAGCACTTTTGCATTGTGCCCGTGTTGTGATACTTCCTTCCTGCAAAATTTTCTCCCATAGTTAAGCTCTATCTCCAAGTGAGAATGGGAAGAGTCTAAGCTTGAGATCATCATCTGATATACCACTCATCCTAGCCATAGAGCATATCCTCTCAAAGTTGTCTAGATTCTCAAGTGGATCTTCTGTAGGC
The DNA here is from genome assembly GCA_911865555.2 of Thlaspi arvense. Classification (NCBI taxonomy): domain Eukaryota; kingdom Viridiplantae; phylum Streptophyta; class Magnoliopsida; order Brassicales; family Brassicaceae; genus Thlaspi; species Thlaspi arvense. Next base: position 24,655,231 of record OU466862.2, on the reverse strand, counting down.
AATCCAAAGAATCTGCAGTCTTGGACCATTACAATCATCCCTTTTCTAATCTCAAAGTGACTGTCTTCTAAAGAAGGAGTGATTCCATGTCTTGGGACAAAGGATGTTGGGAAATCGCCCGCTCCTATAGGTCTTGGTGTCCTTTGATCTCTCAAACCCCAATCACCTTGCAAACCCATTGGACCTTGCTATCCTTGCAAACCTTTCATCCCTTGTGGACCTTGAAGACCTTGTGGACCTTGTGGACCAAAACCAGCATCATGTGGATGCTCTTCCATCCTTCAACAACCAATAGATGCTGCTATGAACCCAAAATCTTGCTCCTTGAACTAGTTGATCAGCTAGAGGTACCTTAGAGCAAGTGTTTTGGTACCTACAAAAGAAATTCTAGTCCAAAAAGAGCAATTAGTAGCCAAAAACGAAAATAAAAGCTTGATCTGAAACATTCTACAAATCCTAATGCTTACAGCAATCCCAAATGGCAACGACGAAAATTTGATGTAGGACTTTACTCTACTTCAAATCCTGCATATACTCATATCATTGTAGTATATAGGTATCAATCCATTATGGGAGACTAAGACACTAAGAATGCAGTAGACAATTCAATTCAAGCAAACATGATTAATTGATTGAAACTATGAATCTAATAACTTAAAGAAACCTTAAACAAGCCAGCACAAACAAAACAAGACTAGAGTGTTAAAGCAGATTCAAATTCAGACAATCTAAAGACAAGTCGGACATGAGAGGAGGTTATTGATCAAGGGAGATCCCTAGTTTAACTAGTGATGCTTACAAACCCACAACAAGCTATTCCTAAGCATAGAATTAACAGCTATAACTAGCTCAATTCCTTGATATTAATCACATTGCTAATCAGATAATCAGGTAACTTCCATTACTAAAATAGATGATCAACAAGCATTATGAGTAACTAATCCAATTCTATATTGCCAATCTACTCCTTAGATAGCTAATTCCTTTGTGGGTAATTGATTGGATCACTTGTATATAATTTTATGTTTCCTTCTTTTAATCTTTAGTCTTTAATCTTTTAGTCTTGTCTTCTGGTTTGTTAAGCTTTTTTCATATTCGAAATTTTGTTCTTCAGTTTTTATTTTAAGAGGTTCTTCATTTTTGGTGAAGAATAGTGTTTGATGATTGTTTAAGGATGACTAGGGTGTTAGATCTTTGATTATCTCTTCTTGTGTGATTTTTCTTAATGAATAGTATCTCTTTGTTAGAGAAATTGATCATAGGCTTTCATTTGCACTCTATGTTTTTGATGAAATGCTTAAATGAAGTTCACTGCTTAAGAATGGTGTTTAGATAGTCATGAGTCTTTGCATCTATCATTTCTTGCTTGAATGTGCTTAATGCTTAGTACTATATTGATTGAGAAATTGGCTTTATACATTGATTATGCATGAGAATTTGAGTTGATGTTTGATCCATTCCGCAAGAGAATAGTGATCTTGGCCTAAGGGATTAGTTGTCTAAGTTGCTTTTTGGCTCTATGGACTTTATTTTTATTGCTTGCTGATTATTTCCCCACCATCAATAGTGGGTTAGGAGTGTCATTTGTAGAGGGATTAGCACCAAGGTGATGTAATCTTGAAAATGGATTCAAGAATACTCCTTTGAAACCAATGCTTTGAAGCTAGTTGATGGAAGAATAGCTTGATGATTGATAAGCTGGTTGTATTTGATGACCCCAAACGCAAGGTTTAGACTCAAACTTCTCAAGGACTAATCCTCACAAGAGAAAGAGTGATTCTACACGCCTTACAAGCCTTCTGAATCCCTCAAAGATGACTAGTAATTCGCAGGAACAAAATGTATTCAAAAGACGTCTTTCTTTAGGAAACAAAATAAAACTTTCTTGGTTAATAACTTTGTAACTTTGAAAATACAAATGTTTGAGCATATAGAAGGCTCGAACTTATGTAAATAAAATGGTAATAAGCTTTAAAAACAAAGCAAAGATCAAGTTCAATGATGGAGAAATTGTTAACTAGCCGTTATGCTTAAATGTGCATCTTCTTCTCTTTGGCGCTGAATGGGGAAGTTGTTATGGGTCTTTGGCACGAAATGAATGTGAGGGATCTTGTAATGATGATAAATGGTCGAGCTTAAGTGATAATGGTAGTCATTGGTCTTCGGTCTTCAGTCTTGGGTTGATAAGAGTAATGATCTTCAAATAAGAAAAGCTTCTCCTTGATGTAATCTCCTTTAACTTCTGATAAAATGGGGCGAGTGTTGGCTTGTTCTGGTGTGGCTCGTGTAAGCTTATGTAGATGTGAGGAGGGGTGAATATTATGTCCCAGCATGACATATATTCGAGTTTCCTTTGTATGGATGCATTGATTCTCCAACGGCTCCGGTTATGGAAAGTGGTGGGTCTTCTTTGGTTTGCTTCATATAACTCCAGTTCTTGGCTTATGATTTGAATTGTATAGCTCCTGAATACGCCATGGAATAAGGCAAGGTCGTGGTTTCCTTATATAGCTCGTTAAATACACATGTAGGTTTAATTAGAGATCTTGGCAGTTAAGATGAAATGTCTTGCTCCTTGTATTGAACTGGTTGGTCTTTGGGTTGATTAGACTGGTCCTTTCGATAGCTGGAATGGTGGTGTTTAGATACTAAGTCTTTAGTATCTTCAAGTACAGCTACAAAGCCTTCATTCCTCTCAGCTACAAGTCCTCTTAGTTCCTTGGCTACAAGCTTAGTATCTCCTTTGCTCCTTTCCTTGTCAAGTACTGATGTATAAGCATGTATGCTTACACCACAAGGGATTGGTTAGTCTTTAGTCCATGCTTAGTGTAATGCATTGATCTTTGCTTGAAAATCTTGTCCATGATTCACATTGTTAATCATTTAGTCTTGAACCTCTCTTGTCTAGTTTGCATTTCTTGTTTTGGGTTGTTAGCTTTCTTGTTCTTTTCCTTTCTCCTTTCATCATAGGTTGTTAGATTTCAACACCCCCCCCCCCCCCCCCCCCCCCCCCTTTTATATGATTGGTGAAATCACATGAGCCTTCTTGAGGGTTAGGATAGGCTGCAAACATTCTTCATTAAAGACAAACTATGTTTCCTTGCATAACAGTCTTGGAGAAATTCTTGAAAAACCTCCTATAGAAGCAAGCATGTCCCTAGACCGTCATTATCCCTTTGACTGAGTTTAGAGGCTCTAGGTGCACCATCACATCTATCTTGGCCTTATCCACCTCTATTCCTTTCTCAGAAATCTTGTGCCCCAACGCTTTGCCTTCCATCACCATGAAGTGACACTTCTCCCAATTCAGAATTAGGTTTGTGTCTTCACATCTCTGTAGTACCTTGCAAAGATTGGATAAACAAGAGATCCAACATACACAGAGTCATCTATGAAAACTTCAACCATTTCCTCAAGCAAATCAGAAAAAATAAAAGTTATGCATCTTTGAAAAGTAGCTGGAGCATTTCACAACCCAAAAGGCATTCTTCTATAAGCAAAAGTGTGATATGGGCATGTGAAAGTGGTTTCCTCCTGATCATTTGGATTAATAGGGATCTGAAAGAAACCACTATAACCATATAGAAAACAGTAGTAAGGGTGATTGGCTAATCTTTCAAACATTTGATCAATGAATGGCAAAGGAAAATAATATTTTCTAGAAGTTGAATTTAATTTCCTATAATCATGAACATTCTATGTCCTGTTATAGTTCTTGTTGGGATTAGCTCACCTTTATCATTCTTTACCACTGCGATTCCTCCATTTTTAGGCACTACATGGACTGGTGAGACTCATGTACTACTGTCTTAAATGGGGTATATCACGCCAGCCTTAAGCAATTTTAAGATTTCTTTTTTCACAACTTCTTTAAGGATTGGGTTAAGCTTTCTTTGAGGTTTAATTGAGGTTTTTATCTCATCCTCTAGATGAATCCTGTGAGTACAAAGGCTGGGAGATATGCCTTTGATATCATCCAGTGAATACCCAATGGCTCTCCTAAACCTTTTTAACTCTTTGACAAGAGCAGAGATTTCATCACCATTGAGGTTTTCATTGGCAATTATAGGAGAAGAAGAATTAGAGCCTAAGAAAACATACCTTAGCCCTTAAAGAAGTGGTTTGAGTTCCACTTTTGGTGCCTTGAGCTCCCTCCAGTCATCCTCAATGTTGCTGTCCTCCTTGGCAGTAACATCTTTGCCTAGATGACTATCTTCTTGGGCTGAAAGAAGCTCCTTTCTCTTGTGCTCCAGCTCCTCAAATAGTTCCCATTCATCAAAGGCCTTGTGAAAGTCAAGCCTTAGCATGTATCCCAAGCTCTCCTATCCAAATAACCATCTTCTCCATGCTCTTTGGTCTTGGCAACCTGAAGTTATCCTCACAACATAGCTTTTCTTGCACCTCATCATGCAGCCTTTCTAAGGTCTCAATCATGAACACTTGTCCTTCTATGGTGCGCTATTGCATGATCTGGTTTATGTCAAACTTAAGGACAATGTCCTTACCTAAATTTAGCTCAATCTTTCCCTTCTTAACATCAATAACAGTTCCTGCAATAGCCAAGAAAGGTCTCCCAAGGATAAGAGGGTCATTGGGTTCTTCATCCATCTCAAGAACCACAAAATCAGTAGGGGCTTCTAAGTTGCCAATCCTGATTAGTACATCTTCAAGAAGTCCTTTGGGAAGCCTTATAGACCTGTCAGCTAGCCTCAAAGACATCTGATAACACGCTTTTTATATCTATGGGAGCAAGCAATGCAAGCAGGAGGTTATCAAAACTCAAGCAGCTCACAGTCGTAGTATAATGCAAGAGGAATCAATCCAACCTAAGAGCTAGAAAGTGCAATGAGAATGCAAGGATCATGCAAAGCTAAGCAAATGATGAACGATTTTGTAAAATCCCTAAAAACTAGATGCAATGATCAAATGCAAAGCAAAACTATTTTAAAAATACTAGAAGCAAGTTAACTACCACGAGGAACAGACGGAATGATTAAAATGCAAAGCTATGAATTATTAAAAATCGACTAGTGGATCGACCACTGGATCGACCACTAGATCGAGCAACAACGATCGATCTCGTCTAAACAGTTCAAACACAAATGAATCTAATGACCACGGTGCGAATGATTAACAGAGATGAGAAAATACTAAGAAAGAGGATCCAGGGTTAAGATTCATGTTCAAGGGTTTCAAATGTTCAAGCTTGGTTTGAAAACTTTAGATCTACTCACTTTGTGAGATTCTCTAGGCCTTGAAAACAAAACAAGATCCATCCATGGCGTGTGGTATGGATCACTCCTTCATTCTTTTCTCCAGACCCATGGCGTTTGGCGGAAAAAGAGATTGAAGGGCATAAAACATAGATTTCAAACTCACGGCCTAACTAGTCCCCTAAACTACCATGGCGTTTGAGAAAGGTAGACTAGCCTCTAGGATTCGATTTTCCAGGACCTCTGGATCCTGTCAAGGTAAGAGGCCCTTTGGATCTTAGAGATCTTGGCGTGAGACTCTCTAAGCCTTAAGCACTCGAAATCCTAGAAGAGAAGGCAATGAAGAACAAGAAAACACCAAGCTTTTAAAAACTTTTCAACCCCTTTGAATCCTCTCAACCCCAAAACCCGATGAAACTACTCACTACTCATAAACTAAACCGAGAGAAAAACTCTAAAAAGATAAAGTGAAAAACATGTGTCGAAAAGCAGGATCGCCGCCTTCCCAAAATAGGCAAAACAGCTCGATCGACCCCCCCCCCCCCCCCCCCCCCCCCCCCTCTAGAAGCCAAAAAGGTTAAAGTTGCCTGGGATCAACCTCGAGATCGAGCATCTCACTCGATCGTCTTCGGAAATCGCGGCTTCAGCTCGATCTGTGTCTCGATCTTCTTCGGCGGGTCGAGTGCTTTGTCCGATCTTGGAGTCGATCTATGGAGGATCGAGTGGTTGACTCGATCCGACTCTCGCTCTGCATGGCGTCATTTACGTCCATACTCCTTGATCGATCTCGTCACTCGATCTTCATCTTGATCAGTTCCCGCGGATAGGATGGGCTACTAGATCTTCTGGTCGATCTCATCTAGATCGATCGACCATGCTCGATCCGCTTCTCGATCTCTGGTCCTTAGCATGCACTCCTAAATTCTCCAAGTGCCCACGAACCTCCTCACGAGCCTTAGCACGTCCACAAATCTCCAAAGTAGCCGAACACAACCTGAATGTAATGCATTGATCTATCATGGTTTTTGCTGGTTTTGACCACGATATAAGTCTTGTTTACATAGTCTTTTTGGTATTTTTTGAGTCCTATAGAGTCTTTGAAGGTTTAGGTACAAGTAGAGCATAATTGTGGATTCTGGAACCTTTTGGAGATATACTGAAGTTGATGCTGAAAGGACCAAGTCGGAGGGCGTTAAGGAGAAGGGTGTCGATCGACACCCACTACTTGGTGTCGATCGACTCTGGTTGTGGTCGCAAAGAAGCATAAAAAACTCATTGGAAGAAATTGCAACTTGGCCCAGAAGTTTTCCACTATTTGCACTTTTGCCCCAATTCGTGTTTGGACAAGTATTTAGGTTTTATAAGCCATTGTTAGGCTATGATTCTGATTATCATTGAGACTAAGAGAGAGATTAGATTGAGAGCTTTTGGGGAGACAAATCCATACTTTGTAGAGAAGAATTTCGAACCCCTTCATCTTTTACTCTATTTTCTTAATGCAATTTTATTCAGTCATGATTTGTGTTTCACTTGCTATGTCTGAGTAATCTGCTAGTTAGGTTTTGGGTTATTCAAAGGTTGATAATGAATTGTTAGAACTACAAAACTGGAAGGATAAATCATTTGGTTCTTCATCTAGATTGCTTTAACACTGGTTTTAAGATTGATCACCTAGAAATCAGATCTTAGGATGTTTAATAGATGTGGAAACATTGTTAATCACCAGAACTATCTTAGATGAACAAAATAACTAGTTGCAAAGGAATTTGGATTACTGATTTTGTGAACAAATCGAACCTGATCTGTAATGCATGTTTAGGTTGTTAGAATTTGCAAAGGAATTTTGAATTCTAGAATCTGATCATAGTTAATCTCTGCGACGAAAGTCGATTGGTTTTACATTAGTGTTTCGAGTTCTAGAACGGTTTTAATAAATATTCCTTTCAGTTCGTAGTCTGTGATTTATGTCAACCTGTGAATTTCCCATTGCCTAGCGTCTTGTCTTCTGATTTTAAGAACCTACAATCCGCCTCTGACATCATTGCTTTCGTTGTTATTTTATTTTCATTTCATTATTGATTTCTTAGCTTTATTTGAATCTAAAATCTGTTGAGTGATAGCCTTAAGTCCTTGTGGATTCGATCCCTAATTACTACAGTGATCTCTTAATTTGAGAGAGTATCTCTAAGGGTTAATTTGAGCATATCGTGCATAATGCAAGAAACATGCAAATGCTGGTGCAAAAGTGCTCTAGGACCTAAAATGATGCAAACTAACCTAATGTGCAAGGTAAATGCATGAGAATCTAACTTATATGTATGCAAAATACATCAACTCCCCCAAACTTGTCTTTTGCTTGCCCTCAAGCAAACAAAATTAAAGAAGGGAGAGAGGTTTTAAAAACGGGGGTTTAAGCTTCTTGCAAAGGTGTCTTTCAAATGAATCAATCTCAATGTCCTAGTTATTAACTCTAAAATGCAATACGAACACTCATACTCCAAAGAACTTAGCCATACTCATCACACAATGAATTTTAAATCATGACTCTCCTATTCAAATCAATTAAAGAATCTCATCCTTTAACATTCATTAATGATCAAACCACGAATCAAACTTATGCACTTTAAAGCAGAACACATTTGGCTCAGGACAGAGGCTATGAGCATATAATGATCTCATTTAAAAGGGGTATATATTGCAAAAGGTTTCTCTCACGAATGGTATGAACTTTACGCATAATGCTAAAGGTAAAGGCAATTGATGCATACATGATTAGATTCTCATCTACCCTTATATGCTAACAATGATCCTAAACCCCTCTCATTTTCTTTTCTTTTCAGCTCACTCGCCCTCCTAGAGACTACCCTTATTAAGCTCAAACCCAAATAAAAACAGAAAACATCCTTACTCTTTTAGGTTAGTGAAAAAGGCTGAAAACATTTTAGCTATTTTTTTTTTATTGATAGCTCTCTACTCTTTCCTTTCGTTTCTTTTATTCTTTTTTTTTCTTTTATTTATTTGGCACTTAGGCTCTTTTCTTTTCTTTTTTTTTTCTTGAGAGAGCTATCTTCTGAAATACTTAGAGCTTTATACATTTTGAAAACAAGCCTTTCACTTAAAACCTTTTATTCACTTCAATCACCAAAACTTTTTGAAACTGTAAGCATATAAACAAGCAAGCAATCCCATCAAACCCCTAAACTTATCCTAAGCCTAGAACTCGCTTCAAAATGTAAAGCTACCAATCATATGAGAACCTAATCATGTCGCTTAAACGTAACATGTTATCCTAAGTTCAAACCGAAAAGAGGCCTCACAATGATGTCACACAAGAAAGCTTGGCTTGAAAGAAAGATAAGGGTTAAGGTGGGAGTTCTACTTAGGCTCACAAAGAGTGGTAAAAGGAGGAAGAGAGCCTAAATATGTATAAGATCCATGTGTTCATTTTCAAATGCATAAGAATGATATTTAAAAATTCAGGTTAGGGTTCTCACTTATTAGGGCAAGTTTCAAATCATAAATGTTCAAGTCAAGCCACGAAAATCAAAACAAGTGATCCAAGCATGGTAAGGACTTACTTTCAAAGCGTGAGCAAAGCATTAGAGAACTACTAACTAGGACATTGAAACAATTCATGAGCTTAAAACACCTTTTTAAGAAAACTTTAACCCCTTATGCAAATGTAAACAACCTACATGCTTAAAAATTCTAGACTCAATCCTAAAATGTTTACAAAGTGAATGCAACTACAAGAATTTTTTTGAAAATTTTTAAAAATTTTACCAATTTTTTTTTTGTTCTTTTCTATGCCTTAGGATGTATGCAAGACTCAAACGATGCAAATAGAAAATAAGAGCAAAATAAATATGTCAAATAACACACACACTCCCCCAAACTTGAATGACACCGTCTCGGTGGCAATCAAATTCAAGAGAGCTCAAAACAAAAAGCAAAAACAGAAGAAGAATGCGTGGTATGTACAAGGGAAGGTTGTTGTTACCTCGGATCTAGTCTCGGCTGGAACTTAAGGATGTTCCAGACGAGCTAGATACTATGGCTTTGCCTTTGGAGGCTGGCTCTTGGAGGGAAAGACGCGCCGGCTAGATGTTGCTTCCTTGAGTCTCACGGATGACAACTCCACCGGTTGAAAGCCTCCTCTTCTCGGGCTTTTGGACCTCCTCACTTGCAGCCTGCTTTGGTGACCTCCTTGAAGCGCCTTGACCGTCTTGGCAAGCTTCTTGAGTACCTTGCTCTGCCATTTGTTGATTTTCCTTTGCATCTCCACAACAGAAGCAAGGAACTTCTCCGTCTTAGTCTGCGGCTCAAAATCAAGCTTAGGGAGGACAAAGGCTTCATGCATCTCATCATCTGTTGCTGGAGACTCTGATCTTGGGCGAGGAGCTTGCTGAATGGCGGCTGTGGCTCCTAGAGGAGCCATACACTCCTCTACGCTTGGGAGAAACTCGATGTTCCCAACTCCCAACAGCCCGGTTTCGCACCTGTTTGGCAGGATACACACCCTCTTCTCATTCTCCGTGTCAATGAAAACATATGCAAAGAAGCCCTCAGCTAGCGTGCAGCCCAAGCTATCCGTTTTCCTTAGGTAAATTTCGTCCATAAAAGCTCTATCCGGAACAGGAGTGAAGTCTTGAAGCGGTACACCAACTTGCACGAACAGGGGAGTCAGGAAGCCTCCAATATGCGACGATCTTGCCTTGCATCTCAAGGCATACGCCTTGTATTTCATCAATGAAGCATCCAGGATGCACCTGTAGTTCACGTCATCTCCTAGTTGGTCTTCCAACGGCTCATCATTCTCATCCGGGTCACACAGGAGATGCTTGATGCCTTGGAACAAGAAGCAAAGCTCTGTCTTGGTGACCATGGGGGCTACTGACCGTCCGCTGAAGGTGTTGGCAATCAGCTTCAACGCGTAACGCAGCACCGGACTCCTTACTCTCTTGATCTTTGCAGTATTCGCCTTGTAGTCATCGTCGGCTATGATGTCCCACAGCTCGTTTGCTTGAGTGAAGGTGGGAAAGTCAACCTTTGTGGCAGCAGCAGCGAGGCCATAAGCTTGGCAATGCACGGGGATTGAGAGGCTGAACGCTTGACGTTTGATCTTGAAAGAGAGGCGGCCTTGAGATGGAGTTGGGATGTTAGGATTCTCGTACGCAAACTCAAAAGTAGCAAGGAAGTCAATTGTCACTTCGGGAAAGGTTGGGCAATCCATCCGTGACAAACACCGTAGCCCTATCTTCTGGAGGAGTTAATCAAAATCTCCTAATATCCCCATCTTAGACAGCAATCCTCTGTCCGCGAACTTAGTTAGCTCGAACCGAAGCCTTTCCAGCCGCTTCTTTTCTCGTTTCTCATCCTTACTCCAACGAACCCTCTCCTGAACAGCCACTTCTTGATTTTCTCCCTCTTGTGCTGTCTCCTCTCTTGTTCTTTTGGGAGCCATAGTGCCTGAAACACGATTCTCAAGCAAGAGAATAAGAAAATCGGCGATTGTAGAGAGAAAGAGAGACGCAAGTAAGAAAACCTATAACTAATACCCTAGAATTTTGGAGGATTTATAAAAATCTTAGCAAGATAATAAAGAATCATATCTAGAGATGTAGTAAAATCTAGAATTTTTCCTATCATCAAGCTAGTTTTTAAAATTCACACCGCCCTAGTATCTAAAACAATCAAAGCGAATAAAAAGGGAATTTCTTGAAACTTTTCTTGAAGATTCGAAAATACCTTTGTAAGAATTGAAAAAGAATGATGTTAGCCTTTAGAAAACAAAGAACTCACACTCTCTTTTGCTTAAGAATTCGCGAAAACAGAAATGAGAGAGTGTGAGAATAGTTGAAAATATATAAAGGCTAAGAAAACACAAAACCATGGGTAAAAGAAGTGGTTTCTGACATAAAGCTTGGTCAAGGCACACCTTTCATGGTCAAAGATTCCTATCTTGACCAAGTTTTGAATTTAAAAATTGGAGGGAAAGTGGGAAAGGGAGAAGAGAAAATGTTACCTCGGCACGAGATCGAGTCCATTTGGTCGATCTAGGACTCGATCTCATGCCCATAATGGCTTGGATCAAGAGGGTTGCTCGATTTGGGACTTGATTCGAATTGAACCGAGTCTTGGATCGATAACACCTCTCGTTCCATGAGTTTTTGGCACGACGGCTAAGTCCTCGTGATCGAGCCACGTTCTCAATTCAGGGGTCAATTTAGGCTTGGATCAAATGGCAGATCGAGTAGACTAGTCAATCTAGACTTGAGAATCGAGCGACTCAGTCGATTTACCTCTCGTTTGCTTTTCAAGCTAAACGTATAGGGCGTTCATCCTCTCGTGATCGACTGTGTCACACGATCTGTCTACTCAATCTCGTCTAAATCGACTAGCTTACCAAAGATCGAGCCAGGATGAGTCGATCTAGCACTCGATCTCTAGCCTTTATTCACCCCTTCTTACTCTTTTTAGATCTAAGATCATGCTCTGCAATTCCTTATACCTGTTCCTACACACTCATAAGATAAAAACATAAAACTGAAAGAGAAATAAAGAATATATATACAAGATAGACATGGGAATGCCTCCCAAGTGCGCTTTCTTTAACGTCTTTAGCTAGACTTTACTTGGTTTAGGCAGATGGTGGGTCTTGGAGAAGCATTGAGGGGCTCTCCTTGTCAAATGCACTCGCCATGTATGGCTTAAATCTGTGTCCGTTCACTGTGAATGCATTCTCACTCTTGCCTACCAACTTGACAGCTCCGTAGGGCAATACCTCCTTGATTTCATACGGCCCACTCCACCTAGATTTCAGCTTCCCAGTGAATAGCTTTAGCCTTGAATTGTAAAGCAGCACCAAACTCCCTTCATTAAGCTCCTTGGGTACCAACTTCTTGTCATGAGCAGCCTTAGTGCGCTCCTTGTAGATCCTAGCGCTTTCGTAAGCATCTAGCCTTAGCTCATCAAGTTCGTGTAGCTGAACCAAGCGCTTTTCCTGAGCTGTCTTTAGATCAAAATTCAGCCGCTTCACAGCCCACAATGCTCTATGTTCCAGCTCAACGGGGAGGTGACATCCTTTGCCGTAGAGAAGAGTGAAAGGAGTAGTACCAATGGGTGTTTTGAAAGCATTCTGGTAAGCCCACAAGGCATCGTCTAACTTCACTGCCCAATCCTTCTGAGTTGTCCCAACTGTTCTCTCAAGTATCGCCTTGATCTGCCGGTTAGAGACCTCCACTTGGCCACTCGTTTGAGGATGGTAAGGCGTAGCTACCTTGTGCTTCACGCCATACTTCCTTAGAAGGTTTTCAAACAACGTTTTGATGAAATGGCTACCGCTGTCACTGATTACAACCTTGGGGACTCCAAACCTCGGGAATATGATGTTCTTAAAGAGCTTGATCACCACCTTAGAGTCGTTTGTAGGGGAAGCAATGGCCTCAACCCATTTAGAAACGTAATCAACTGCTACTAGGATGAACTTGTTGCCGTAGAAAGATGGGAAAGGCCCCATGAAATCTATGCCCCAGGCGTCAAACACGTCTACCTCAAAGATAGGAACCTGAGGCATCTCGTTCCTCTTAGTGATATTCCCTGCTCGTTGAAAAGCTCCACAACCCTTCACAAACTCATGGGCATCTTTGAAGATAGACGGCCACCAGAAACCGGCTTGTAAGACCTTTGTAGCGGTCTTGAATGAAGCAAAGTGTCCGCCGTACGAAGAGCCATGGCAGTAAAAGAGAATGTCCTTAGCATCTTCCTTTGTAACACATCTCCTGTATATACTGTCCACGCCCCTCTTGTACAGGCATGGCTCGTCCCAAAAATAGTGGCCCATGTCTCTCATTAACTTCTTCATGTGATAGTTGTCAAGATGCGAAGGCTCCTCTCCACATGCCAAGTAGTTCACAATGTCAGCGTACCAAGGAAGATCCTCTTCTTTGAAACTCAGAACCTCCTCAAACCGCCCTTCTAGCCTTCCATAAACAGCCGTAGTGATCACCATAAGTTGTTCTTCCGGAAGAAAATCATCAAGAGGTAAGGCTTCATCGATCCTCAACCTAGATAGGTGATCTGCCACGCCATTCTCTATCCCTTTCTTGTCTTTAATCTCCATGTCAAACTCCTGAAGAAGAAGTATCCATCTCAAGAGCCTTGGCTTAGTATCCTTCTTGGAATAGATGTATCTAAGAGCCGCGTGATCAGTGTAGACAACAACCTTGGCTCCTACTAGATAAGCTCTGAACTTCTCAAAGGCAAACACTACAGCCAATAGCTCCTTCTCCGTAGTAATGATCTTGTTTGCGTGTCATCCAAGGTTCTTGAAGCATAGTAAATCACGTGCAGCTTCTTGTCTTTCCTTTGACCAAGAACCGCTCCCACGGCGTAGTCGCTCGCGTCACACATTATCTCAAACGGTAGAGTCCAGTCTGGTGCTTGCACTATAGGCGCGGATACTAGAGCTTCCTTGATGGTCACGAAAGCATGAAGGCAATCCTCATCGAACACAAAGTCAGCTTCCTTGCACAACAGCCGTGTGAGAGGGCATGCAATCTTGGAAAAATCCTTGATGAAGCGCCTGTAGAAGCCAGCGTGGCCTAGGAAACTCCTCACTCCTTTGACATTAACCGGCGGCTCAAGACTCATCATGACCTCAACCTTAGCCTTATCAACCTCAATGCCCTTCTCTCATATCTTGTGACCAAGCACGATCCTTTCTTTCACCATGAAGTGACACTTCTCCCAGTTGAGCACAAGATTCGTCTCTTAACAACGCTTTAGTACCTTGCAAAGATTCAACAAACACGCAGAAAAAGACGCACCATATACAGAGAAGTCGTCCATAATCACCTCTACCATCTCTTCTATTAGATCAGAGAAGATCGACATCATACACCACTGAAACGTAGCCGGTGCGTTACACAACCCGAATGGCATCCTTCGATATGCGAAGGTGCCATAAGGGCATGTAAAGGTCGTCTTCTCTTGATCATTTGAATGGATTGGTATTTGGAAAAATTCACTATATACATCAAGAAAGCAATAATTGGGATGATTAGCAAGTCTTTCAAGCATTTGATCAATAAAAGGCAAGAGAAAATGATCTTTTCTAGTAGCAAGATTAAGCTTCCTATAGTCAATACGCATACGGTGTCCTGTAATAGTCCTAGTAGGTATAAGCTCATCATTATCATTCTTAATGACCGTGATCCCTCCCTTCTTAGGCACCACGTGTACAGGGGAAACCCACGTGCTGTCACTTATGGGATAGATCACGTCAGCTTCTAACAGCTTAAGAATCTCTTTCTTAACGACCTCCTTTAAATTCGGATTCAAACGCCTTTGGTGTTCTATAGAAGAGGTGTTCTCATTATCCAAGTGAATCCTATGAGTCAGAGCATTGGTGAAAGGCCCTTGATGTCACTTAGAGAGTACCCAATGGCCTTCCTATACTCTCTCAGCTCATTTAGGAGCGAGTGCAACTCATCATCACTTAAGTTTTCATTCACGATCACGGGATAGGTTTCATTAGGCCCTAAGAAAGCATACCTTAGCCCTTTTGGGAGCCCCTTTAGGTCCACCTTTGGGGCTAACAGCTCGCTCCAATCCTCCTCGTGGCTGTTGTTGTTGTTTTCCTCCTTGGAACCCTCCTTAGAACCCGAGACATGGCCTTTAAGGCTGCTTTCTTAAACCTCTGTCCCTTCTGAGATCGAGTCATCCAGTCGATCTTGCTCTCGATGTCGTCTAGATCGAGCATTTTCACTCGATTCGCTCACTCGATTTAAGGTGGATCGTGTGAGAGATCGAGATGCTGAGTCGATCTCCGGAATGGACCTTGGACTGATCGGAAGGCATCTCTCGATCTTGGACTCGATTGATTTCCTGGATTGTTCACCCTCCTCGATCTGACTGTCGACTGTTACGCCGGATCGAGTTGTGTTCTCGATTGTCTTATCGATCTGACTCCTGGATCGAGTAATGTCATCAATCTCGGAGTCGATTTCTAGGCAGGCGCCTTCATCCTCCTTGACAATCTTCCTAGAATCCTGCAGGTTAGCGTATTCCTGAGTCCTCTGATCCAAGTAACTGAACTCCCCTGGCTCCTTAGTCAATGCCAACTTCAAATGATCCTCCTGAGCCAACTCTTCTAGCAACTCATCAGCTAAAGCGTCCAACATCTCAATGTAGAAAGCTTGCCCTTCTATAGTAGGCTTCTTTAAAACATCATTGATGTCAAAATCAAGCCTGAAGTCCTTGCCTAGATGTAGAGCTATCTGCCATTCTTGACGTCGATGATGGCTCCAGCAGTGGCTAAGAACGGTCTACCAAGGATGAGTGGGTCCTTAGGTTCTTCATCCATTTCCATCACAACGAAGTCCGTAGGCACGTTTACACCACTGATTCTCATTGGCAAGTCCTCAAGCAAACCCACAGGTAACCTCACGCTCCTGTCAGCTAGTACCAAGGAGATTGTAGCTGAAACCGAAATGGATTCAACTCAACAAACCTCGGGCAACGTCTCACCGATTCTAATCTCTCCAGATCGAGTAACCCCGACCGGCAACGTCAACCAGACAGCCAGTGGAAACGAACCTAGGATTACGACCCTCGTCGATACCACCGGCACAAACTCTAACGTTCCCAGCCGTGTGGAACCGATCGTGATCAACCTCGTCACTCCACCGGGTAGAACGAGTAACCAGTTACAAACAGTCGAGAGGCCTCCCTCTCGAACCTAGGTGCGATCTGAGAATCCACCTACAGCTTCGGCATCACAGAGCCGAGCAGCTCCTGTTTCCCCGCTGATACCCGCAGCTTCTAGGAGCACGTCAAAGTCGGCGGAGATACTCCAAATGCTCACACATCTGATCGATCGACAACGAGATCAGGAGATCAGATTAGAAAGACAGAAACAGCGTCAAGCCGCAGCTCGACATGCTGCGAGTCCACCTCCACGGACTCAGCTCAACTTTTCGTCGATCCCTGCTCCTCCCAAATTGCAAAGGCAACTCTTGAACTTCAATGGACCTAAAGCGCAAGGTATAGTGAAACTTCCAGGATCTCCCAACTTCTTGGGGACTATCTCCTTGTGTATTATAGCGCTACATTCCTCACTAAGAACCAGCACTTCCTTGCTTTCCTTATTTTTCTTTGCAAGCGTGTCTTTGAAAAACTTTGCACATTTAGGCATCATGGCAAGGCAGTCCACGAGAGGTAGCTTGATCTCTACGTCCCTTAGGTGCTTCTCAAACAAGAGCCTATGCTTCTCTATGAGTTGTTTCTTGAAACAGCCAGGAAAAGTAGCTTGGGTACATACGGTGGAGGCACATAAACGTCTCCTTAGCAGCTTGCTCCACTTTCTCCTCTGAAACCGCTTTCTCACCTCTCCTTGGCCCTTGAATCCAAACATTGTCAAAGTTGATCTCATCATCAGCTGAAAGTTTACCCTCCCCCTATCTAATTACAACGTCCTCGTTGTTCTTAGGAGTAACCGTCGGTGCAAGCTCTTTCCCACTTCTTATTGTAATGGCGTTGGCGTATTCCTTGGGATTCTGCTCACACTTGCCCGGTAAGCTTTTCTGACCACTTGTACTTGCCTTTCCTTTCTCTAGCTGCTTGATCGTGTTGTTCAAGTTTGTAATCTGAGTAGAGAATTCAGTGAGGGAGGAGTCTAAGCGAGTGTTCATCTCGGCAAACTTCTGGTTTGTAGATGCTTGCCCTTGAATCAATTGTTGAAACATGGCTTGGATAGGATCAACTTGTTGCTGTTGCATCTGTTGTTGAGGAACAAAGCCCGGAGGGTACATTGGTGTATAACCCTTGTTTCCTTGCTGTTGTCCTTGGAAGTTGCCTTGCCCTTGGAAACCACCACTCGGCTGAAAACCTTTGTTGTAGGGGACGAATGGCATTGCTTGTTGAGCAGGGTACACTTGATCTTTAGGGTTCGCGACATTGGTGTTTCTATAGGGGAGATTGTTGTTCTGGTTGTATCCTTGTGAATACCCTTGAGGTTTGTAGTTGTTCTGACCCGCCACCCTATTGGCTTCTTCTTGACTCAACTCAAGCTCCTCTAAGGTCTCATCCGCTTCACGAACGAAGTGAACATGCTTCTGGTTAGCCAACACCAGCTTGTCAATCTTCTCATGTAATGACTTAAACTCTTTCTTGTGAGACTCTAGCTCAGAACCTCTCGGTGCACGGTCGTAGGCTTCAGCATAGTTGCCGTCACTCAATACCATGTTTTCAATCAGCTCCATGCCCTCTTCTACCTCTTGACCAAGGAAATTTCCCTTGCTAGCCGTGTCAAGTAGCAAGCGAATCTTAGGGGAAGCTCCGCGGTAGATAGTGCTTAGAAGGGTCTCTTCACTGAAGCCGTGGTGAGAACACTGGATGGTGTAGTCCTTGAACCGCTCCATGGCTTCATTGAACGTCTCATTGTTCCTTTGTGTGAAGCCGCTGATCTCACTTCTCAACCTTGCCGTTCTGGTGCTAGAGAAGAACTTTGAGAGGAACGCCTTCTTACACTCAGCCCACGAGGTAATGGTGCCTTGTGGAAGGGTCTTCTCCCAATGTCTAGCCTTGTCTCCAAGAGAAAATGGAAAGAGACGCAGCTTGAAAGCATCTTCGGATATGCCATTAATCATGATCATCCCACATACTTGCTCGCAGTTGTCAAGGTGCTCCAAGGGATCTTCCATTGCTAATCCTGGGAACTTATTGTTTGGCACCATTGAGATGAATCCTGGCTCAATCTCGAAGTTGTTGTTCTGTACAGGAGGAGGAGTGATCCCAAACCTATTATGATGAATGTTGGGAGCAACTCCCGCCCCTATGATTTGTGGGGGTCTAGCCGCGTGGTGGGGGTTTCCATTACCCCTTCCTACAGCTTCATGAGGTTCCTCAGGATGTTCGTGCTCAGCCATCGCTTCAAAATCCACTGAACCTTGCTGAACAATTTCCTCAAAAGCTCTAGCTTGCTCTCTAACTCTTCTTGTTCTTGAATGTCCGAGTTGATGAATGTTGTCCAAGGGTTGAAGTAAGTTGTTGTCTCCCCAAGAACGTAGATTCATGTACCTGAAAGACCCAAGTTTGAGAGTAGAGAAATCAGTAACCAAAAGAAAAACAAAGGCTTAGTCTTTACTAAACCCCAAATCTCAATACTTCCTAAACACTCCTAAGATGGCAACGGCGCCATTTGATAACACGCTTTTTATGTCTATGGGAGCAAGCAATGCAAGCAGGAATCAAAACTTAAGCAGCACACAGTCGTAGTATAATGCAAGAGGAATCAATCCAACCTAAGAGCTAGAAAGTGCAATGAGAATGCAAGGATCATGCAAAGCTAAGCAAATGATGAACGATTTTGTAAAATCCCTAAAAACTAGATGCAATGATCAAATGCAAAGCAAAACTATTTTAAAAATACTAGAAGCAAGTTAACTACCATGAGGAACAGACGGAATTATTAAAATGCAAAGCTATGAATTATTAAAAATCGACTAGTGGATCGACCACTGGATCGACCACTAGATCGAGCAACAACGATCGATCTCGTCTAAACAGTTCAAACACAAATGAATCTAATGACCAAGGTGCGAACAGATAGCAAGCGAATGATTAACAGAGATGAGAAAATACTAAGAAAGAGGGTCCAGGGTTGAGATTCATGTTCAAGGGTTTCAAAGGTTCAAGCTTGGTTTGAAAACTTTAGATCTACTCAAATTGTGAGATTCTCTAGGCCTTGAAAACAAAACAAGATCCATCCATGGCGTGTGGTATGGATCACTCCTTGATTCTTTTCTCCAGACCCATGGCGTTTGGCGGAAAGATAGATTAAAGGGCATAAAACATAGATTTCAAACTCACGGCCTAACTAATCCCCTAAACTACCATGGCATTTGGGAAAGGTAGACTAGCCTCTAGGATTCGATTTTCCAGGACCTCTAGATCCTGTCAAGGTAAGAGGCCCTTTGGATCTTAGAGATCCGTGCGTGTGACACAAGGTTTGTGACACCTTGGTTCAATCACCCTTGCACTAGTCAGTTGTAGTATGGGTTTTATGTCAATCCAATTGGGAAGAGTTGAAAACAGAAGAGTTGAGAGTAAAATCTCTAAGTCAAGCAAGCAGAGAATTGGTTGTGCTGCCTAAGCAACAGTTCTAGCAACCTAAGTGAAAGAAGCAGCAAACAAAGTGAAAGCAAAAGCAAAGTAAGCAGTTCTAAGCATGAAAAACAGAGTAAAACAGAGCAAAACAGAGCAAATCCGAGATTCAAATAAGAGAAAGGTAAGTTCCTAGATGTGGTTATTGACTTTGGGGAATTTTAGACATTAACTAGGCTGTTTCAAACTACATTGATCAAGCAAGTAAGCAAGCAATGGTGATTCCTAGACATAGAGTTCACAATTAAGCTAGTTAGATCCAATCTCTTGGCAAATAACCCTTTGCTAAACATTCTAACTAGAACTAACTCTCATTAGTACTAAAACATCAAGCAAGCATGATTAAACAACTCTATTCAAGTCAAAATGCTCCTCAAACAGTCAATCTCTTGAGCCAAGGCCAGCAAATCCTCTATTAAACATGATCAGCATTTCATCAAACACTTGGTGGGCATAAGAGAAAGCTAACAACTTAGACAAGTTTGATCAAGACTAATCTAGCATGAATAACAGATTAATAGAGAGGAACTCATAAACTGAAGCACTTAACAAGCCATAATCAAGCTTTAAATCCCTTAATCTACCACATCTCGAAATCCTAAGATGACTACTCACTCATAATCATGTTTAACACCAAATCACAAAGGAAAAGGATGCTAATCATGATTAAAAGAAAGATTAAAGAATTAAAGCAAATACTTGATTATATTAAACAAAGCAAAGAAATTGTCTTACAAACTTAATGAAAATGCTCAAGAACAGTATTTTGACATGACCTCCCGAAAATCTGGAAAAAGGGGCTATTTATAGTCAAGAGAAGAAAGCCCTAGAGTAATGGCAAAAGTGTAATTAAAAACAGGTTCGGGTTGGGTCAGCATCAGTCAGTTGTTTCGGTCTTCAGTGATCTACACATATGACCAAAATCCATCCGGTGTGTTTGTGTCAAACACACTTGATCGATACTGGTGATCGATATGCTCCGTATCAGTCATCCTTGACCGATACTCTTTGTGCTCTGACCGAAAACTTCTGCAGAGATCTTCTGCTATGATCCTTCGTACAAGCACCTTTTAGCTCCAAAAGCACCTAAAAACATCCAAAATGCAAAGAAAATGCAAACTATACTCTAAATGCAACCCAGGTCTAAAAGGAGAAGAAAATGGGACAAAAGCAAAGGGAAACACATGCAAAAGAGGACCAAAATATGTACTAAATGCAGCCCTAAATGATGTAAATACAAGGGATATCAACACCCCCACACTTGCCTTTTGCTTTTCCTCAAGCAATTAAGAACAAATGGGAGAGTGAGGTTTGAAAGTGGGCATTCAGATTCTAAAAGTGCAAAGGTAAAGAGATGGTTTCAATGCTGAAGTGCCTAGTTGTAGGATGCAAACATAATCAGCTACACCTTAAAGATCCTAGCCATGCTCATCATATTTCAAAATGATCTCAAATCTCAACTTAGGCAAATGCTTAAATCAATCAACCCTTTAACATTCAATTAAGTTCAGAACATGAATCATGCTTATGCAAATCAAGTGAAGACATTTGGTTGAAAAGGGTAAGGTTATGATATAAGAATGATCTCATTTAAGCACACGGGTTCAAAAACATAAAGGATCACTCAATGAAATGACTTCATCTTAGGCAAAATGCTAAAGGTAAAAGCACACTTATGTATGCAATTCAAAGCTCTCTTCTACCCATATTTCCCAAAGATGAGTCCTAAGCATTTCTAAACCCAAGAGTGAACCCTCTAAGTCTACCCTTTCCTAAACTCTACCCTTTACCCATCTTCATGGCTGGGGAAACTTCTTCTTTTTGCTTGTGTGGTTGCTTCTTTTTGGTTGGGACTTGCTCTTCTTTGTTGTGTTGGCACCTTCATCACCTTTGGTGGATTGCTTCTTGGTCAGATTTTATTTCTTTTGGACCTTTCTAAGCATTGTTGTTGGCGCCAATTCTTCTTTTTAAACATAGAGCTTTTATTCCCTTTACTTAACCACAATACTAAACTGTTTCCCCTTTTCTACCATTTCAGATCTTTTCCTTTTCTTTCAAAACATATAAACATGAAGTTCAAACCACTTACACTACCCTTTTAAAACCCCAAAACTCCTATCCTAGAATCAAGCTGAAGATGCAAGCTGATATCTATAAGAGAGCTAATCATTGCCAGCCTTATTCCTAACACTTTTTGCTAAGACAAAATCAAAAATGCAATGCAAAGGCCTCACAGCTCTCACAATAGTGTTTGGGCTCAAAAGGAGGTTTTGGTTGTAAACCCTAAACCTTAAACCCCAAAAGGGTGAGGATGTAACTGTCCCATAATTATGAGGATCGGCTATTTGGATCAACAAGAGTGGTAGAAAAGGAGAAAGATGTATATGGTAGCCATGTAATCACTTTTGAATGCATAAGACATGATAATTAAAAGTCCAAGTTAAAGTTCAAGTTGATAGAGTTGATTTTCAGAGAACAAATGCTTTCAGAATGAGATGAGAAGACCAAACCTAGCAATCCAAGCATGGTTCAGCCTTAACTTCTAGCAATCATATGATGCATCAAACAACTAAGTACTTATAAACTGAAACCATCTCTAAACACTAAGCACTTTACAAGGAAAATTCATCATAATGCCCTATGCAAATGCAATGCAACCTACATGTCAACACTAGACTCAATCCTAGAAGAATAAAATGCAACTACATGCTTTCTTTTTGGTTTGCAAAAAATGCAAAAATTTTACATTTTTTGATTTTTTTGTGTTTTTCTATGCCTTACATGTATGCATGATATGCATGAGACTCAAAGTGAAAAGAAAAAGAAAAACTAAGAAAACAGAACACAAAGTCAAACCCCAAATCTCTCCCCCACACTTAAATTACACAGTCCCTTGTGTAGTGAAAGCAATGGAAGAGAGAAGCAATAAAATATATTACAAACATAAAAAGATGCAATGGTATAAAACAATGGAAAGGATGTGGTACTTGGTTTAATGGTAGGAGTTGTGGGATGATCCTGAGATTTGTGGAGACTTGCTAGCTCTCCTCTTCCTTCTCTCATAGACTTGAGTGGAATGCTCTGCTTCTTGAGGTGGTTGAACCCAGCTTGACCATAGTTCCTCAGCTTGTGAAGATGTCCCTTTTGTGCCGCATTGCCATGTCTCCTGAACTTCAGAGGGGTTGGGGTTTGGCGCCTCCCAAGCTGATGGACCATGGGCTCTTGGCTCATAAGATGAGGCCCTTGGTGGTGCCCATGTACCCCATTGATCACTTGGTTGTGCATGGAATGAATGTCTTCCATGGGGGTTCCATACAGCTTCCTCCTCTTCAGTTGGCTCAGCTTGGTGAATTTTCTCTTCTTGTTGAGAGTTGAGCTCTTGGGTGTGGCTGTGGTGGGATGTTTTTGCTGATGTAGCCTTGTTATTCCTGAACTTCCCTTTCACCATCTTCATAAGACCTTTGATGGCTTTGTCTTGCCACTTGCACCACTTCTGGAGTGTGGTCATGTGCTCATTAGCTGCTCTCAAGGAGCTTCCTTGGTTGGGAGCTTCATACGGCTAGAAGTGGAACTGCCTTGAGCTGTAGTTCAACACTTCTGCTTCTTCAAGCTCATTTTCTTCATGGGTTCCTCCTTGGCCTTCAGCGCCAGCAGTAGCATTCCATTGTTCTTCTTCTCCTTCTTCTCTAATCTCTTTAGTGTGCTCCTCTTCTTCTTCATTATCTTCTTCTTCTTCTACTGTAGGAATAGGGCCGCCTGTGTAGAGCTCCTCAGTGCTTGGGTTGAAGCTGATGTTTCCTTTTCTGAAGAAGGATGTAAGCTTTGGATTGGGGAGGAGGAATTTTGCTGGTGTGTCAAGGCTTGTGATGAAGTTGTACACATGCTTTCCACCAATGTTTCTTTCAAGGTAGTGGCTCCTCTTGAGATAATCAATGTCAATCCATAGTGGCTCAAGTACATCACCTTCATGTATGTCAAGGTCTACTCCACTAGCTTGTAGAACTGATGTCACAACTCCCCCAATGTGCACTTGAGGGCTGCTCTCCTTCTTTGTCTTACTTAAAACTCAGCTCTGGTAGGATAAGAGCTGTTCCATCAATATAGACACATAGCAGGGGTAGCTTTTCGGTGCTCTGAGAGGTTCTCCATACTCATCGCCTTACAAAAGATCATACAGTCCTTGGTATATCAGATCTGCCTCCCTTCCTGTGAGATATGTTGTCTCCTTCCTTGCAAAGAGTGTATTCGCAAGTGCCTTGTGGACATATCTCACAGCTGGATGCCTCAGGTGCTGGTTCCTTGATCTTCCAGGAGTGTATTTCCCAACCCCAATAATGCCCCACAGCATGATGTGCTGCCTACTTGGTATTTCGAACCTGCTCAGCTTGGTGGGGTGGGACTTCAGCTCTAGATCCTTGACGATCTCCGTGAATGTTGAGGAGAACTTTTCCTTGCCAATCCAAAAAGAGATCCATCCATCGCCATTAGAGAGTTCATTTTCTTCATACCAGACCACCTTGTGTGTGGAGAGGAATTGGTAAGTGAGCTGTTGGTAAGATGGGAGTGGCATCTCCATGAAAGCTCCAAGGCCCATGCGCTCAAATGTGGCTTTGCAGTCACCATTGAGTCCCAGCGCCTTCATTGTGGAAGTGCATGGATATCTTGTTGGCTTGAAAGTGCACTAGTTCAAAGCCTCCATGAGTTCTCTAGCAGCATTGCCCTTCTTTTGTTGATTTTCTCCCTCATTTCCAACCGGTCTCTTTCCAGCGGCTTTGGAGGATTGGTCATCAGCCTTGCCTTTTCCTTTATCTTTCTGTGTTCTTGGTTTGATTGGTGCTTCCTGAGGTGCTTTCCCCTTTTTCCCAGCAGCTATGTTTGTTCTTCCCATGGTACCTTCAAAAGCAAAGCTTGAAAACAAGGTAAGTGAAATAATAAAAGCTGAAGAACCAAATAGCTGAAAGCTTTTAATGGTGAAACTTTTTAAACTAAGAAAAGTCTAACAAGTCCTAACAACAAGCTTAAACTTATTCAAAGCAAGAAGAGATCAAAAGCTAGCAACTAAATAAGCTAGAATGCACAAAAGATAAACAGTTATGCATGACATTCTAGCAAAATGGTTCTTAGGCAAAAAAGATGATGATCTTGCAAAAGGATGAGGATGAACAAGCAATGAGATAAATAGACATTAATCAGAACTTCAACATCTAGCTTGCTATTTCAAAACAAATCCAAATTGCAGAACCATAGCACAACAATCAAAACTAAACACTGCTTGCTCTTAAAAACTTCTTACTAAGCGATTTTTAACATAAGCTAAGAGTAAGAGCAAAGAGTGATAGTTTAGGAAGCAAACCTTTAGTGAGCTTCTGAAAATTTAAAGAAAGCAGTAAAAGAGAAAAAGAACTAGTTGTTTCGAGCTTTAGGTGAGAAGAGGAGTGAGTTTAAGTGTAAAGATAAGTGAAGAAAGTTGTTACTTAAATAGAGAGAGAAGAGAGGAAACCAAAGGAGTCAAAGGTTGGTGAGGGAACATAAGGAATCAAAAGTGTGGGGGACAAAAACAAAAGTGTTCAGAAGCTAAGAAAGAGGTCAGAAGGAATCCCATTTAAAAATTCAAACTTCTTTGGCTCCAAACCAAAGGATGTAAAAAATTTTGAAAGTTGAGATACTTACCTCGTATGGAGTTTCGGTCACTCATGACCGATATTACTGACCGAAAATGCATTTTTGGTCATGAGTGATCGACACTGGAGATTGACATGCTTCATGGGATCGACACACTTGACCGAAATACATCCGGCATGATTGTGTCGATCTTGAGTGATCGATACTGGTGACCGATATGATTACAAAAATCTCATCGATAACCAGTGATCGACGCACTGGACCGAAAATCAGACGTTGTGTTTATGTCGATCAAGCATGGTCGATATGAATGACCGAAATTTCTCCTACTTTCAAACTTCTTTCCATATCGGTCACAAGTGACCGATATGTTGACTGGTGTAGACTGGCTCCACTGATATCGGTCAAACTTGATCGATACTGATGACCAAAAATCTGTGTATCGGTCTGTTATGACCGATACAAATGACCGATATCATCCAGAATACACCTGTTCTTTGTCCCCATCAGACTTTCTCAAACCCCAGTTCGAAATACTGTTTCTATACACTAAAACCAAGCATAAAAGATAAACTAGAAAGCATAATATATACAAAAGGATACCATGGGACTACCTCCCAAGTGTGCTTGTTTAAAGTCAATAAGCTTGACTTTGATTACTTCTTTAGTTAAGGTGAGGAGAAGGAGTCTTGGAACTCCTTGGTGGTGGCTTGCTCCTTTGGACTCTAGCAGAAACTCCATTCATCTTTATCCTGGCAAAAGGCATAGTCTTCCCCTCTTGCTGAAGCTTGAAGATGAGCTCTCCCTTTTAGAGACCCTTGGTTGCAAAACCAGCTCCCCTTTGTTAGTATCCAACTTGATCTCATTCAGATTCTTGTAACCAAACACTTCAAGGACCTCCTTTTTAGTGGTGTCTTCAAACAACTTGGCCAAGCAGCAGCCATAAAAACTCTCTCCTTGGTAGCCTTCAAACTCTGGCCAGTTCCTTCCAAGTTGCTTCAGCTTCTTGATCTCCATTGAGAAGGCTTGCTCATTCTCCAGCTTATTCCCCTTGGAGTCAAACCTTAGAACCTTCTTCTTGGTCAGCTTCAGCTCAATAGTTCATTCCTTAGCATCAAACACTCCTCCAGCTGAGGCCAAGAAAGGTCTTTCTAGTATGATAGCATTCTTTATATGCCCTTCCACATCAAGAACCAGGAAATCAGTGGGAATGATTACTCCTTCTATCATCATTGGCACATCCTTGAGACTCCCAAGTGGTTTCTTCACTGTCCCATCAGCTATAGTAAGGGATACATTACTCTCTTGAAGTTGAGAGTAGCCAAGAGCCTTAGCAGTAAAGGATGGGAGAAGGTTGATACTTGCTCCAAGGTCACAAAGACAGCTCTTGAAAGTCTGCCCCTTAAGTTCACATGGGAGAGTGAAACAGCCGGGATCTCCAACTTTTTTTAGAGTGAGCTCCTTAACCTCAGGTGTTCCAGTCTTCACCCTTATTCTTCTTGGCCATTCAAACCCCTCAATTCCATCGGAGGAGCATAGAGAGTTTCATACTTCTGAATTAGCTGTTTCTTGAACCTTCCTGGAAAAGGGATGGTTGGTTGATAGACAGGAAGAGTAGCTGTTTGAGGTTTCTCCTCATCATCAGCAATTTCCACCAAGTAGTTCTTTGTGTTATTAACAACTTCATGTGGCGCCCACCATTCTTCATCATCTGAGTTTTCCCTATCTCCAAAGGGTCCTTCTTCTACAGCTCCTTGGTCATTTTTGATTTCCAAGAACTCTTCCCCCCCCCCCCCCCCTCCACTTAGAGGTTCAGTGTCCTCAGTGAACAAGTAGAGGAACTATTCAATGATAGCCTCCTCTTCAGCTGAGAAGATTTCTTCTTCTAGCACAATGGCATTGCAGAACTCCTTTGGGTTAGCTTCTGGTTTTCCAGGAAACTGCCCTCGTGGCTTAGGACCAGCTATGCCTTTGTTGTTCTCCAGTGTTTTGACTCTTGCAGCCAATCCATCAAACTTGTTGGTAAGCTCTACATGCACTGAATCAATTTTGTTATGGACCTCTGCAAACTTCTTGTTCATTTCCAAGGTTGTAGTGACTTGAGTGTTGATCATTTGCTGCATGAGGGTCTTGAGGTCAGTGTCTTGAGAGCTAGAGGAAGCTTGTCCTTGTGCTTGGGCATTGAATTCTGGAGGGTTGTAGGGCGCTCTTGGCTGATAGTTGTTGTTCCTATGCTGGAAACCTTGATTGTTGTAGGGAACAAAAGGTCTTGGGGCAGCTTGCTGTTGCTGTTGAGGGTAAACCTGATCTTGTGGGTTGGCAACATTGTTGCTCCTGTAGGACAAGTTGGGATTTTGTCTGTAGTTCCCATAGTTGTTGTAGCCACCTTGTTTTCCCAAATAGTTCATCTCCTCAACTTGGCATTCCTCCTGATCATCAAGCTGAACCATGTCTCCCACAAAGTGAACCTCTTTCTTTTCTCTTAGCAACAAGTCCAGCTTCTCATGTAGAGACTTGATTTCTTTCTTGCTAGACTCTAACTCATCCTTTGCACTCATTGGTGCTCTGTCAAATTCCTCATTGTAGTTTCCATCAGAATGAGCCAAGTTCTCTACTAACTCCAAACCTTCATCTACATCCTTTGACAGGAAGTTCCCATTGGATGCTGTTTCCAGAAGCATTCTTATCTTAGGCAAGGCTCTTCTGTAGAGAGTGGATAGCAAAGAGGCTTGTGAGAAGCCATGATGAGGGAATTGCAATGTGTACCCCTTGAATCTATCCCAAGCTTCTCCAAAGCTTTCATTGTTCCTCTGTGCAAACCCTGAAATGTCATTCCTTATCCTAGCAGTTCTTGAAGTGGAGAAGAACTTTGCTAGAAAGGCTTTCTTGCATTCATCCCAGCTGGTGATACTTCCTTGGGGAAGATTTTTCTCCCACTGATGTGCTTTGTCTTCTAAGGAAAAGGGAAACAATCTGAGCTTGAAGCCATCTTCACTTACTCCATTTATCTTTGTGAGTGAGCACAGCCTGTCAAAATTATCCAAATGATCTAGAGGGTCTTCAAGTGGTAACCCATGGAATTTGCTGCTCTGAACCATTGAAATCAATCCAGACTTGATTTCGAAGTTGTTGTTTTGGACAGCCGGTGGAATGATACCTGTCCTGTTGTTGTAGGCATACAATGCATCACCAGCGCCAGTAGGTCTAGCTGCTCTTGGAGCTTGTGCAGCGCCTCTTGGTCCTTGCTCACCCTGTAAGCCTTGAACACCTTGATGTCCTTGTATATCCTGAGCGCCTGCAGCTCCTGGAGGACCCTGAAATCTGATGTCATCCATGACTTGATCCTGATTGTTCATACCAAGTCTTTGCAAGTGTTGCTGCCTTTCTTGCTGTCTCCTTGCTCTCTGTCCTCTATCCAGCAGATTGATGTTGTCTATGAAATCCACAAGATTGCTTGAACCTCTAGATCTCAAGTTCATATACCTGAAAGACAGAAGTGAGAGTCAAAGAGTATTAGAAACCAAAGAAAAGAAAAAGCCTGATCTTAAAAATTCTACAAACTCTAATGATTCAAACTGTTTCCCAAATGGCAACGGCGCCAAATTGGCACGAGGTTTGTGACCCCTTGGTTCAATTACCCTTGCACTAGTCAGTTGTAGTATGGGTTTTATGTCAATCCAATTGGAAAGAGTTGAAAACAGAAGAGTTGAGAGTAAAATCTCTAAGTCAAGCAAGCAGAGAATTGGTTTTGTTGCGTAAGCAACAGTTCTAGCAACCTAAGTGAAACAAGCAGCAAACAAAGTGAAAGCAAAAGCAAACTAAGCAGTTCTAAGCAAGAAAAACAGAGTAAAACAGAGCAAAACAGAGCAAATCTGAGATTCAAATAAGAGAAAGGCAAGTTCCTAGATGTGGTTATTGACTTTGGGGAATTTCAGACATTAACTAGGCTGTTTCAAACTACATTGATCAAGCAAGTAAGCAAGCAATAGTGATTCCTAGACATAGAGTTCACAATTATGCTTGTTAGATCCAATCTCTTGGCAAAAAACCCTTTGCTAAACATTCTAACAAGAACTAACTCTCATTAGTGCTAAAACATCAAGCAAGCATGATTAAACAACTCTATTTAAGTCAAAATGCTCCTCAAACAGTCAATCTCTTGAGCCAAGGCCAGCAAATCCTCTATTAAACATGATCAGCATTTCATCAAACACTTGGTGGGCATAAGAGAAAGCTAACAACTTAGACAAGTTTGATGAAGACTAATCTAGCATGAATAACAGTTTAATAGAGAAGAACCCATAAACTGAAGCACTTAACAATCCTTAATCAAGCATTAAATCCCTCTAATCTACCACATCTAGAAACCCTAAGATGACTACTCGCTCATAATCATGTTTAACACCAAATCACAAAGAAAAAGGATGCTAATCATTATTAAAAGAAAGATTAAAGAAAGATTAAAGCAAATACTTGATTATATTAAACAAAGCAAAGAAATTGTATTACAAACTTAATGAAAATGCTCAAGAACAGTATTTTGACATGACCCCCCGAAAATCTGGAAAAAGGGGCTATTTAGAGTCTAGAGAAGAAAGCCCTAGAGTAATGGCAAAAGCGTAATTAAAAACAGGTTCGGGCTGAGTCAGTATCGGTCAGTTGTGTCGGTCTTCAGTGACCTAAATGGATCCCTATCGGTCTGGAGTGATTGACACATATGACCAAAATCCATCCGGTGTGTTTGTGTCGATCACACTTGACCGATAATGGTGATCGATATTCTCCGTATCGGTCATCCTTGACCGATACTCTCTGTGCTCTGACCGAAAACTTCTGCGGAGATCTTCTGCTGTGATCCTTCTTGCTCCCTTTTGCCCAGCTAGCATCTTGTATCATTCCCAAAACTCTTCTAAGCTCCATTTAGCTCCAAAAGCACCTAAAAATATCCAAAATGCAAAGAAAATACAAATTATACTCTAAATGCAACCTAAGTCTAAGAGGAGAAAAAAATGGGACAAAAGCAAAGGGGAAACATGCAAAAGAGGACCAAAATATGTACTAAATACAGTCCTAAATGGTGTAAATACAAGGGATATCAGCGTGAGACTCTCTAAGCCTTAAGCACTCGAAATCCTAGAAGAGAATGCAATGAAGAACAAGAAAACACCAAGATTTTAAAACCTTTTCAACCCCTTTGAATCCTCTCAACTCCATAACCCGATGAAACTACTCACTACTCATAAAGTAAACCGAGCAAAACATGGAAGACGATCTAATAAACATGAAAAATGATTGCTTTAAACCTAAAAGATTCAATGCTCAAGAACAAAGCAAGAAAAAGCTCCAATTCAAACAATGGCGAAATCGCCTTCGAACAGAGAGAAAAACTCTAAAAAGATAAAGTGAAAAATGTGTGTCGAAAAGCAGGATCGCCGCCTTCCCATAATGGGCAAAACAGCTCGATGGTCCCCCCTCGCTAGAAGCCAGAAATGGTTAATGTAGCCTGGGATCGACCTCGAGATTGAGCATCTCACTCGATCGTCTTCGGAAATCACGGCTTCAGCTCGATCTATGCCTCGATCTTCTTCGGCAGGTCGAGTGCTTCGTCCGATCTTGGAGTCGATCGATGTAGGATCGAGTGGTTGACTCGATCCGACTCTCGATCTGCATGGCGTCATTTACGTCCGTACTACTTGATCGATCTCTTCACTCGATCTTCGTCTCGATCAGTTCCCATGGATTGGATGGGCTACTCGATCTTCTGGTCGATCACATCTAGATCGAGCGGCCATGCTCGATTCACTTCTCGATCTCTGGTCCTTAGCATGCACTCCTGAATTCGCCAAGTGCCCACGAACCTCCTCACGAGCCTTAGCACGTCCACGAATCCTCCAAAGCTCCAAAGTAGCCGAAAACAACCTGAATGTGATGCATAATGCAAGAAACATGCAAATGCTGGTGCAAAAGTGCTCTAGGACCTAAAATGATGCAAACTAACCTAATGTGCAAGGTAAATGCATGTGAATCTAACTCATATGTATGTAAAATACACGAAATATGCAGCAATATCAACATCCTACAATCCTTGAACTTGGTGAAGCCAAGTACCCTTGCAATAGAAAGTGTCATGAGGTTCACACTTGCTTCCAAATCACATAAGCAATTGTTAAAGATGAAAGGGCCTATAGAGCAAGGTAGAGTAAAGCTTCCTGGATCACCAAGCTTATTGGGAGTCACCTTTTCTTGAGTAATGGCGCTGCAGTCATGTGTAAGCACTATCATTCTTTGCAAATCTTTTGTTGTCTCAACCACAACATCTTTCAAAAATTTCTGGTAAGGAGGAGCTAATACAAAGACATCAAGCAAAGGCATAGTGAGCTGCATTTTCTTCATCTGCTCATCAAATAGACCCCTGTATTTGGCAATCAATTTCTTTTTGAAGCTTCCAGAAAATGGTAATGGAGGTTTGTAAGGAGTAGGGATATATCTTGGTTCCTTGGTTATCTCATTAGGTGCCTCCTTTTGCTTCTCTTGAACCACTTCTTTTTCTTTACCATTCTTTGAGCTTTCATCAGCTTTTAACACTTCATCATCTTCTACTACTGCCTCCCCTTCTTGTTCCTCAATGTCCTCATTGGGGATAGTAGGTACCACTCTAGGAGGAAGTTGTTTCCCACTCCTTAAGGTGACAGCTTTGATGTATTCCTTAAAGGAGTAAGATGAAGAGGGTGCATTTTGTAGCTTCAGTTGATCCAGCTTTTGGTCAAAGGAGACTTGCTGAGACTGAAGTTCAGATTGAAGTTCAGACTTAAGTGTAGCTACCTTTGTGGTTATGTCTTGTTTAATCTCTTGGACACCAGTAAGTTGAGATTGTAGAAGCTGCTGCAGCTTTTGCTTCATGTCATTGTCTTGTGGTAAGGGGTTAGTGTTGTGCTTCTCCTCTAGTGGATGTCTCTCCCATTCTTGTTTGTGAACATATTGAGCCACAAACTATTGCTGTAGTGGAGATTGGCGCAAGACATCATCCATTCTCTCTTTCATCACTTTCACTTCAAGAAAGGTGGCTTCCAGTTGAGAAGAGACCATTTTTGATACGCCCTCTTGCTCATCACTATATTTTGGTTTGAGCCAGATTCTCAATCAAAACAAGACCATCTTCCACAGATTGACCAAGAATGTTACTTCTACTAGCAATATCAAGGAGGAGTGTCATTTTTGGTAAGACACCTCTATATAGTGTGGACAAGAGTGCTTCTTTTATGAAGCCATGATAACGATATTGGACTGTGAAGCTTCTAAATCTTTCTCAAATATCTCCAAAGCTTTCATTGGGCCATTGGCTGATGTTGTAGATCTCATTTCTGAATTTAGCTGTCCTAAAGGGAGAGAAGAACTTAGTAAGGAAGGCACTCTTACATTTTGCCCATGTTGTGATACTCCCTTGTAGCAAACCTTTCTACCACAGCTGAGCTCTATTCCCAAGTGAGAAAGGGAAGAGTCTTAGCTTCAAACCATCATCAAATATTCCACTCATCTTAGCCGTAGAGAAAATCCTCTCAAAGTTGTCAAGGTGATCAAGAGGATATTCATTTGGCATCCCAAAGAATCTGTTGTCATGGACAATTGCAATCATCCCTTTTCTTATCTCAAAGTGATGCCATGTCTTGAAGCAAAAGTGGTTGGTAAATCGCCACCTCCTATAGGTCTTGGTGGCCTTTGATCTCTAATACTCCAATCAATTTGTATAGCCTGTAGACCTTCCTGTCATTGTAAGCCTTGGATACCTTGTGCACCTTGAAGACCTTGTGGACCTTGTAGACCAAAACCTGCAGCATATGGATGTTCTTCCATGCTTCAACAACTGATTTCTGTTGCTGTGAACCAAAAATCTTGGATCTTGAAATTCTTGTGCAGTTATAGACACTTGAGAGCAAGTGTTTTGGTACCTACAATAGATATTCTAGACCAAAAAGAGAAATTAGTAACCAAAAAGGAAAAAAAGCTTGATCTCAAACAATCTACAAATCCTAATCCTTAGAGCAATCCCAAATGGCAACGACGCCAAATCGATGTAGGAGTTCTCTACTTCAATTCCCATATATACTCATATCATTGTAGTATGTGAATGTCAATCCATAATAGGCAATGTAAGACAATAGGAATGCAATATATCATTCAATTCAAGCAAACTAGATTTAATAAAGGAAACTAGAATCTTAACAAGCTATTAGAACTTAAAACAAGCAAAAGCAAACAAGGCAAGACTAAGATAAACAGCAATTACAAACTAAACATTGCAAAAGACAAAAGGGAGTTAAGATGGAGTTACTGATCAAGAGAGGCTCTTAACTCAATTAATGATGCTTAAAACTCGTAAAATGCTATTCCCTATACATAGAGTTCACAGCTATAACTAGTCTAATCTCTTAGATACTAATTACTTTGCTAAAACATTCATTCAAGAACTAACACTCATTAGTGAACAAATGAATAACAAGCATTATAAGCAGATAATCCAATTATATATTGCCAATCTACTCCCTAGGCATCTAATCTCTTAGGCTAGGATAAGAAAATCTATTACTTGACTCATACAAGCAATTCATCATACACTTGGTAGGCAATAAGTGAACCTTATGTTCTTAATCTAGTATTAAGAGCAATCAGTAAGATAGAGAAATGAAAGAATTAACACTAAGCAATCATTAATCAAGCATAGATTCCCCTAAATCTTATCCATCTCACATCCTAAAAGAACTACTCACTAATCATTGAATCCCCCACAAAGCCCAAATATGAGAAATGGATAATCATGATTAGAGAAGCAAAAGATGAAAGAAAATACAAACTTATATTCAATAGCCAAAGATTTAGACCACAATTTAATTTAAAACATAAAAGAAAAGAAACTGATGAGTAAAAGCATGATCTCCAAAATTTAGGTATCTTTAGTATTTATAGAGACCCTAGAAGAGTGGTAAAGTTGTAATTAAATGTTCTTCCGGAATGGCTCATATCAAGCTTACAGGTCGATGTGCTGCTCGATATGGCCTTTCTTTTGGGTCAGATATCGGGAATGAATGTCGATGTGCTGCCCGATATAAGAACAAAGACATTACCTGGAGGTTTATGTCGGGCATTCCTTGCCCGACATATTGCTCGATGTAAAATGATGGTTGCCTCTGGAAGGTTACATCGGGCACTCCTTGCCCGATGTGATGGCCGATATGAAGGTGTCTTGTCTCTCGGGTGTCGGGCTTCATAGTCGATATACTGCATGACATGAACCTTCTTCTCCTTGATTGGTGGATATCGACAATGTTACCTGATATAGTGCCCGACATCTGCTCTGGAACCTTTAGCTCTCCTTGGCTCTCTTTAACTGGGACACCTCTTTGGTTCACTCTCATTACTCCCACATCCTTCTAATAGCTCCAAAAGTACCTGAATATACTCCAAATGCAAGGAAAATGCAAACTATGTCCTAAATGCAACTTATGTAAATAAGACAAGGAAAATGGGACAAATGATAAGGAAAACAAGCAAGAAGAGACCAAAACATGTACTAAAGGCAATCCTAAATAGTGTAAATACAAGAGATATCAAGGGTGTTGCTAACCTCATATTTTACCATGTTGTAGCTTTCATTTAGTGTACGTGTTGGTCTCTTTTATGCATTCATTCATCATATCTTGTTCCATTTGTATTCACATTAGCATGATAGGTTTTAGATTAGGCATTACATGTTTTGCATTGTTTGGAGTCTTTTTCAGATTTATATGAAGCTATGGAAGACACTTGGAGAGTGGTGAATGTTGTCGGAAAAAAGAACCGAGCTGAGAGCAATGGAAAGACTCATCCATGACTCACAATGTGGAAGTGCACCGTGGAGGGCCACATTTTCCCTGCTCGGTGCAACTGGAGGTGCATCATATATTGGTCTGGACGAGCGCCTTGTACTAAGATTCAGCCTTTACACCCTTCATCAAAGTTGTAGATGTTGCCATTACCTTGCTACTGGTTGTCAAATCAAGTCGTTCTGACCCGGGGTTAGAATGTTACAGAAGTTTCAGGAACGCACTGTGGATAGCCTACTGTACACCGAGTGCCCAGCTCGATGGCGATTGCATCGTGGATGGACAGCCCGTACACCAAGTGCCCAGCTCAATGGAGATCACACGGAGGAGGGACAGCCGTACACCTAGTGCCCAGCTCGATGGAGATCACACCATGGAGGGACAGATGTACACCGAGGAGAGCACCTTCTCCCTCCACGGTACAGATTCTGACCGTCCGATCGGATGCTTTTCACTCCGATTTAGCCTCAACATTCTTCACAGAAGTTGAAGAAGATCGAGTTAGCTTTCTAAAAAAGGTAGAAGAGAGTCATACCTGTTCGGAGTTCAAAAGATACTGCAATTCTAGCAATGCTGTCCATTATCAGACGTGTGTACCGAGCATCCGCACCAACCAAAGAACTCCTGTCCCTCCACAATATAAACTTATCCGAGTCTTATGTTGACTATTTGTTGAATTTTTATTTTTGTTGACCAAGGCTGCTTTGAGATATCCTCTATAAATAGTTTAGACCTAAACTCATTTTATCTTATCCTTTTTTTTGCTCCAAAGCTTTCCTTTGGTTTTTTAATAAATAAGAACAAATCCTTTGTGGGTAACTGATTGGAACCCTTGAATATACTTTTATGTTTCCTTCTTTTAATTTTTAGACTTTAATCTTTTACTTCTTGTTTGTTAAGCTTTTGCCATTTTCGAATTTTTGTTCTTGAGTTTTTATTTTAAGAGGTTCCTGATTTTTGGTGAAAGAAAGTGTTTGATGATTGTTTGAGGATGACTAGGGTGTTAGATATTTGATTATCTCTTCTTGTGTGATTGTTCTTAATTCTTAGTATCTCTTTGTTTGATGAAATGCTTAAAAGAAGTTCAATTCTTGGAAAGGGTGTTTAGATAGTCACGAGTCTTTGCATCTATCATATCTTGCTTGAATGTACTAAATGTATCGTACTATATTGATTGAGAAATTGCTTTTAGACATTGATGATGCATGGGACTGTGAGTTGATGTTTGATTTATTTCACAAGAGATTAGTGATCTTAGTGATGTAGGAGTTTACTCTACTTTAAATCCTACATATACTCATATCAATGTAGTATGTAGGTATCAATCCATAATGGGAGAATAATACACTAAGAATGCAGTAGACTATTCAATTCAAGCAAACAGGATTAATTGATTGAAACTATGATTCTAATAACTTAAAGAAACCATAAACAACACAGCGCAAACAAAACAAGACTAGAGTATTAAAGCAGGTTCGAATTCAGACAATCAAAAGACAAGTCGGAGATAACATAAGGTTATTGATCATTGAGATCTTTATCTTAACTAGTGATGGTTACAAACCCACAATAAGTTATTCCTAGGCATAGAATTAACAGCTATAACTAGCTCGATTCCTTGATACCAATCACTTTGCTAAGCACATAATCAGATAATTTCCATTACTGAAATAGATGATCAACAAGCATTATGAGTAACTAATCCAATTCTATATTGTCAATCTACTCCTTAGACAGCGAATTCCTTAGGCTAAGATAAGCATATCTCTTACTTGACTCATTAAGGCAATTCATCAAACACTTATCAGGCATAAGAGAACACTAGGATCTAAATCAACTTAGCAAGAGCTAATCTAGAATTAAACACAATCAATAAGAAGGAACATCAACATTAAAAACTAATCAATCACTAATCAAACCTCGAATCTCTCTATCTCTATCCCATCTCAAACCCTAATCAACTACTCACTAATCATAGGTTTAGGCATAACCCTAGGCAAAGGAGAACGACTAATCATGATCAGAAAGTTAAACACTATATTTAATTGAAAAACAAGATTCAAAGCAGAAATTACAAGAGATTAAGAAGAGAAAACAAAGGATAACGCTAATATCCAACAGATAAAGATGATAAAAGATGATCCCCTATGTTTATGGGTCACAACCTATATATAGTTTTCAGGAAAAACCCTTAGTAAATGAGAAATAAACTGGAAAGTAGAAGGTTCAGAGGCCTTGTATCAGCCTGGTTCATCGATATTCTGATCGATACTTGTTGGCTAAGGGTTGTATCGACCAAGTCTGGTCGATTTACTGATTGATATTGTCGCCTCTGGTTGAAGCTTATCGGCTGATCTCCTCGATATGCTGGTCGATACAATTGCCCTTTTGTTAAGGCTTGTGTATCGAGGTGCTCCACGTAGATATGTAGACCGGTACAGATGCTCTGAAGGTGTTGTATCAGTTAGAGTGGCTCAGTACTCATTGACTTATCCTGTCTCCTCGTATCGACTTGGGGCCTCGATATGTTGATCGGTATGACTCCTCAGCTTGTATCGACTTATGATGTCGATATGTTGCTATGTATGCTCTGTATCGACATGGTAAGTCGATATCCTGCTCGATATGGGGTCTTCTCACCCTTGTCTCTCCACCAGGTCACTCCCAGATCATCTATCAGTCCTTAAGCTCCTTCATTGCACCTGCCAAATGCTCAAAATGCACCAAATGTGCAATGCAACTCCTAGCTACACTCTAGATGATGAATGAATGCAATTGAGACATGATCATGCAAGAAGGGATGTTTAAATGCTGAATCTAATGCTAAATGCATGCATAATATGGAGTAGTTATGGTACATATCAACTCCCCCACACTTGCCTTTTGCTTGTCCTCAAGCAACAAAGACAAATAAGAGAAAGAGGTTTGAAGGTGGGAGCTCAAAACTAAAGATGCCAATGGAAAAATTGATTCAATGCCCAAGTTGTATGGTCTAAGATGCATAAATATTGTTCTACTTCAAAAGCCTTACCATACTCATCCTATCAAACATTGAACTCAGGTTCAGCCTACACAAGCATTCAAATCAACCAACTATTTAACATTCATTAATGGTAACCAATGGATCAAGTTTATGCAAATCAGTTAACACATTTGGTTAAAAGGACATGGTCATGAGATGAAAATAATCTCATTTAGATAAAGGTTCAAAGACATAAG
The DNA here is from genome assembly GCA_911865555.2 of Thlaspi arvense. Lineage (NCBI taxonomy): Eukaryota > Viridiplantae > Streptophyta > Magnoliopsida > Brassicales > Brassicaceae > Thlaspi > Thlaspi arvense. The sequence goes on along the minus strand of OU466862.2, from coordinate 24,617,154 downwards.
GGATCACTCAATGAAATAATTTTATCTTAGGCAAAATGCTAAAGGTAAAAGCACACCTATGCATGCAAGTAAAAGCTCTCTTCTAGCCGTTTTACCCCAAGATGAACCTATTATATTCTAAACCCAAAGTGAAACCCCTAAATATACCCCTTTTCCAAAGCTCTTAATCTCTTCTTCCTTTATATTTGGGGGAAACTCCTTCTTCTTTTTTCTTATGTGGTTGATTCTTTGTTGTATAATTGGTGCCATTTTTCTTCACCTTTAGTGGATTGCTTAGTCAGATTTCTCCTTTTGGATGACCTTTGTAATCTTTGTTGTTGTTGGCATCTTCTTTTTCATTAACACTTAGAGCTTTTCTTCCTCATACTTAACCACAAACTTAACTTTTTCCCATACTACCACCCTCATACTTCTTCTTCTTCATCCAAAGGATATAAACAATAAAACTCAAACCACTTATACTACCCTTTTCCAAACTCCTAACCTAATACCAAGCTCAAGATGCAAGTTGGTGTCTACAAGAGAGCCTCTCATTTTCAGCCTTATTCCTAACACATTTTGTCAAGATGAAATCGAAAATTGCAATGCAAGACCTCACAAACTCTCAAAGTAGTGTTTAGGTTTAGAAGGAAGGATTGGTTAAAGGTGTGGATAACTGTCCCATAATGATGAGGATCAGCTACTTGGATCAACAAGAGTGGTAAGAAGGGAAAAAGATGATCCAAGTATGTATATGGGTAGCAATGTAGACACTCTCAATGCACAAACATGATAGTTCAATTTCAGATTAAGGTTGGAATCTAATCACAGAAAGCTTCAGCATTAGTCAAGAATGTCAATGCAAGAATTCAAAGCATGGTGCAGCCTTAACTTCAAACTCACTGCTATGCATTCAAACAACACGTAACCATGTCATCGAAAACAATTCAAACATGGGCTTCTTAACAAGTGTTTATCATATACTCCCTATGCAAATATGTGCAAAGCTACATGAAATGCTTCTAGACTCAATCTTAGATACGTAAATGCACCTAAATGGTTCTTTTTGGATCCAAAAATTTAAAAATTTTATCGGTTTTCAATGCACATAGATGAATGCATGGGACTCAAGTATGTAAAAGGGAAAAATAAGAAAACAAAACACAATGTCAAATGCAATACCCTCCCCCACACTTGAATTACACAGTCCTCTGTGTAATAAGAGTAGTAGAGGAGGCTCAAATAACTTTAAATGATAAAGGGACAAAAGGCAGTGCAAAATGAGTGGAGGATGAAGAGTTAGGGGGACTTACAGCTGTTCCGTAGCTGATATCGGGGTGGCAGGTCGATATGGTCATCGATATGCTTCCACAATTGTTGGTATCGGGGTGGGACATCGATGTGCTCATCGATACTCTCTTTAGGCTGCATTTCATGTATCTTTTCCTCTGTTTTTGCATTATAGTTTAGCATTCTAGTATTATTTGCACTTAGAATCAACATGGCATGCATTTATCTTAGGATTGCATACATTTCCATACATTTGCATGTTTGTGGTGATTTTCAGTTGTTTTTGGAGTTTCTTGGAGATGGGAAGGAGATGGAAGCAGCTCATGATCAAAGAAGATGTCCGAAATGGAGTTCTTGCAAAGTCTGGTCCATATCGAGCAGAACACCCATGGAGTATGCTCGATGCAAGCAACATGACGAGAGGAAAAGGATCAGCACGAGGATTCGAAAACGTTGGTCTGCATCGAGGACCAGCATCGAGGAAGGACGTCGATTTGCACTGCACGGACCATATCGATGTCGCATATCGAGCAGAATATCGACCGTACGACCTCGATGCAACTCATCCGCGTTGACCACTTGACTTTTGTTAACCTTATCCTATCTTTTTAGGTATTTTATGCTTCTTTTGGCTCCCTACTATAGAAGAGAAGCCACAAAACATTATCTTTATCCAAGTTTAGCTTTCTATCTAAAACTCTCTCTTCTCTAAACCTTAAAGGGCGATTTGCCTTAAGTATCTTAATCTTTGATAAAGTTTGCATTTTTATGGTTTAATATTTTCTCTTAATCTTTGTTCTTGCACCTTGGTAGTTTAAATTTATCATCTTTGCATTTTAACCTCATCTAGTTATGTTTAACTCCAAATCAATGGGATTAAGCATGATTAGTGAGTAGTTTACTTCAGATTTAGGGTTCTAAGTAGAGAGAGTGGTGATTAAGATGTGATTAAGAGGTTTTTAGGCTTATTTAACTATTCTATGTTGTCTCCTTCTCTTGCAAAGTGGTTATTGGTCATAAAGTTTGCCCTTTTTGATTGAATATGGTATTGATTGATGCATATGGTTCACTAAATAGCTTGTTATCTCATCTTTAAGTATGGTTCGCTTATTTGGCTTGATAGTTTAGCTTGGTCTATGATTCTTTTGTTCAGTGACACTAAAGTGATAGTTCACCATTGTTAGATAGTATGCATCAAAAGATCTTGCCTTTGTATCATTCCTGTTCATTGCTTAGCATTGTTAGGATGTTGCTTCTTTGTGTCTAAACCCATGTACTTGATTGGTGCTTAACTAACTAGGTCCTTACTGGATCACCAGATTGATAAGTTTATCTGAATTCTTGCTTGGGTGAGAATGATTGCTTGATTAACACATCTGTTACGCTCGAATGGTTTTGATCTTTATGCTCATGGTTGAAGGATACGCCATCACAAGTGGATCTGACACTTTAATCTCGTTGAATATGAACTGCTTATTGACACCAAATTGGTTCTTTTTAGATATCTTGTCTAGGAGTACAACATTGAGAATTGCTTGTCTTTGAATACTTGATGTTTGCCTTTGTTAGAAATCCCTTTTTTTCACTATTGAAAATCATTATCCCACAATTGCTTAGAACCTTGAGTCTTGCTTTTGATTAATCGTCTTTAAGATCATCTTGCTTAATTCTTGCTTTAGTAGTCATTCTTGCTTAGTTTTTGTTTAGTCATTGCCTTAAGTTCATCATTTAGTTTTGTTCACTTGCATTTAGTTTATGCTTTCTTTGCATTGTATTATTAGGTTGTTAGACTTGTCCTTGTTCAATCAAAACCCCATCATTGCTTAGCTTATGACATTGTTTGCATCTCATCTTCCACAAATTGGATTGATACCTGATGCTTATTCTAAAACTGATTAGAGGCTAAGGAAATTAGAGTTTAGACCTGCAAAAGTCTTGTACCAATGATTCGCACCGAGCTTGGTACCCGATACAGATGTCGATATGCCTTGATGTATCTCTCAGAAATCACCATCGATCATGTGTTAAGGCATATCAACATTGTTACCCTCGATACGTCGGTCGATACACTTATGCTCTTAGTGTACCGGTGACTTTGGTTGATACTTATGTCAGTACAAATCGCCTCTCCTCTGTATCAGGATGTATGTTGTCCGGTATTCTTGCGTATCGACCTTGGTATGATTGGTACATCGGTCCATACGTACGCCAGCAGGGTGTATCAGGGCAGCTACCTCCAGCTTGTTCGATACTCTGATCGATATAAGTGCGGAAGCACGCAATATCGATTGAGTGATCCCGATATGTTCATTGATACAAGTCATATCGACTTGATCTCATCGATATACTGTCTGATATGACTGCCCTTCGAGTCAATCCTCTTGTGTAACTCAGCTGTTCTTTCCTGATCTCATCCCAGATGCCTAAGGATACTCCTGAATACTTAAACAAACAAGAAAAACATGAAAATGAAAATAATATACACAAGGATAACATGGGAATACCTCCTAAGAGTGCTAGTTTAGAGTCACTAAGCTTGACTTTTCTCGCTCTTTAGACAACTGGAGGTTTTTGGAGGTGAATGTATGTATCATCTCCAAGTGTGTCACTGGCCATGTAAGGCTTCAGTCTATGCCCATTCACTGTGAAGTCTCCTCTCTCAGGTTTGAATAGTGTCACAGATCCATAGGGAAGCACTTCCTTGATCTTGAAATGTCCTGTCCACTTAGACTTGAGCTTTCCTGGAAATAGCTTCAGCCTGGAGTTGAACAACAGCACCTTGTCTCCAGCTTTGAAGTCCTTGCATCTTATCTTCTTATCATGAAAAGCCTTGGTCCTCTCTTTATAGATCTTAGAGCTCTCAAAAGCTTCAAGACAATTTTTCTCTAACTCTTGTAAGTTGATGAGTTTCTTCTCTTGACCTGTATTGATGTCAAAATTCAACAGCTTTGTTGCCCACAAGGCTTTGTACTCCAGCTCCACAGGTAGATGACAAGCCTTGCCATAAAGGAGTGAGAAGGGAGTTCTACCAATGGGTGTCTTGAAGGCTGTCCTGTATGCCAATATGGCATCATCAAGCTTGTGAGACCTATCCTTTCTTGTAATCCTAACTGTATTCTCTAAGATGGCTTAGATCTCTCTATTAGAGACCTCCACTTGGCCACTTGTTTGAGGATGGTAAGGAGTGGCAACCTTATGCCTAACACCATTCTTCTTTAGCAAATTCTCAAAAACTTTTTTGATGAAGTGACTCCCTCTATCACTTATAACACATTTTGGAACACTAAACCTTGGGAAGATGATTGTCTTGAAGAGCTTCAGCATAACCTTGGCGTCATTTGTAGGACTAACTACTGCTTTAACCCACTTTGAGACATAATCTACAGAAACTAGGATGTATTTATTTCCATAGGATGAAGGGAAAGGATCCATGAAGTCAATCCCCCAAACATCGAATATATCCTCTTAAAGGATTCCGTTCAGAAGCATCTCATCTATTTTAGAGATGCTTCCCTTCCTTTGGCATGCATCACATGATGGGATAAGCTTCGGCGTCCTTGAACAGGCTAGGCCTCCAGAAACCAGCTTGAAGCACAATCTGTGTGCTGTCTTGAAAGTGGCAAAGTGACCACCATAGGCTGAACCATGACAATGGTGAAGGACACCTTTGACTTCTTCTTCTGCAATGCATCTCCTGAACAACCCATCAGTCCCTTTCTAGTAGAGATAAGGTTCATCCCAATAATAGCGAGATACATCATTAAAGAATTTCTTCATTTGATAAGCATCAAGTCTGGTTGGGACATCTCCACATGCAAAGTAGTTAGCGAAATCAGCATACCAAGGCAGCTTCTCTTCTTCCAAGCTCAGTATCCCAACTGTAATCATTTCCAATACATGCAGTTGCTCTTCTGGTAGATTGTCATTGATAGGGACAAAATCATTAATTCTCAGTCTTGAAAGGTGATCAGTCACGCCCTTCTATATCCCTCTCTTGTCCACAATCTCCATGTCAAACTCTTGCAAAATGAGTATCCATCTGAGGAGTTTTGGCTTGGTGTCCTTCTTGGCATAGATGTGCCTTAATGCAGCATTATCAGTGTAGACTATGACCTTAGACCCAACCAAATAGCTTCTGAACTTTTTGATTGAAAAGATAACTGCTAGGAGCTTCTTTTCTGTTGTAGCATATCTTGTTTGAGCTTAGTCCATTGTTCTCCTGGCATAGTAGATAACATAAAGTTTCTTGTCTACCCTCTGCCCCAAAACTGCTCCAACAGCATAGTCACTTGCATCACACATGATATCAAAGGGGAGATCCCAGTTTGGAGCTTGCACTATGGGTGCACTGACCAAGGTTTTCTTGAGGGTGAGGAAAGCTTGTAAGCAGTCCTCATCAAAGAAAAATTATGTTTCCTTGCATAGAAGCCTTGTCAATGGTCTTGCTATCTTTGAGAAGTTCTTGATGAACCTCTTATAGAAACCAGCATGTCCCAAGAATCTTCGGATTCCCTTTACTGAATTTGGAGGCTCTATCTTGGCCTTGTCCACTTCTATCCCCTTTTCTGAAATCTTGTGACCCAACTATGCCTTCTTGGACTATGAAATGGCCTTTCCCCCAATTCAGAACTAGCTTATTGTCTTCACATCTCTGTAAAACCTGAGAAAGATTAGACAAGCAGACACCAAAGAAAGATCCATATACACTAAAGTCACCCATGAATACCTCAAGCATCTCTTCAAGTATATCAGAGAATATAGAGGTCATACACCTCTGAAAAGTTGTTGGGGCATTCCACAGTTCAAATGGCATTTTTCTATCTGCAAAAGTGCCAAAAGGACATGTGAATGTAGTTTTTTCCTGATCATTAGGGTGAATGAGAATCTGAAAAAAACCACTATGACATCCAAGAAGCAATAATACTTATGATTAACTAATCTTTCTAGCATTTGGTCTATGAACGGTAAAGGGAAGTGATCTTTCCTAGAAGCAGCATTCAGTTTTTTATAGTCTATGGACATCCTATGACCAGTTATAGTTCTAGTGGGGATTACCTCATCATTTTCGTTTTTTACCACTGTGATTCCATTTTTTCTTAGGCACCACATGGACTAGTGAGATCCATGTGCTGTCTGAGATAGGGTAAATCACACCAGCTTCAAGCAATTTCAAGATTTCCTTTTTAACTACTTCTTTCAGATTAGGATTCAATCTGCTTTAAGGTTCAATAGAAGTTTTTGTCTCATCCTCTAGATGGATCCAAAGAGTCAGTTGGGATCTCCACATTCCCTATTCTGATTGGCACATCCTCAAGCAGTCCCTTAGGGAGTTTCACTGATCTATCAGCCAACACTAAAGAGATCCTGCAGTCTTTGAATTCAGTGAACCCAAGGCGCTTAGCTATAGAGTAAGGCATCAGGCTTACACTTGCCCCTAAGTCACATAGGCACTTCTCAAACATTAGTGGACCTATAGAGCAAGGCAAAGTAAAAATTCTTGGATCGCCTAGCTTGTTAGGAGTCACCTTTTGTTGTTGAATGATGACACTACACTCATGTGTTATTACTACCATTCCTTGCAGATCCTTTGCTCTCTCAACAACAGCATCTTTCAAAAACTTTTGGTAGGGTGGAACCAAGACAAAGGCATCTAGAAATGGTATAGTGAGCTGAATCTTCATCATCTTTTCATCAAAAAGACCTTTATACTTGGCAAGCAGCTCCTTCTTGAATCTTCCAGGAAATGGTAGTGGAGGTTTATAGGGAGGAGGGATATATCTTGGTTCTTTAACCAACTCCTTAGGAGCCTCTTTTTCTGCTCTTTGGCTACTTCTTTACACTAATTCTTTCTTGGGGTTTCATCGGCCTTGACTCATTCATCATCTTCTATTACCACCTCCCCTTCTTCTTCCTCAATGTCCTCATTGGGGATAGTAGGAGCTACTAGGAGGAAGCTGTTTCCCACTTCTTAATGTGACAGCTTTGATGTATTCTTTAGAGGAGTGAGATGTAGAGGGTGCATGTTGTAGTTTCAGTTGCTCAAGCTTGGGGTCAAATGCTAGTTGCTGAGATTGAAGTTCAGACTGAAGTTGAGACTGAAACTCAGACTTTAGTGTAGCTACTTGTGTGGTTATGGCCTGTTGTGAGGTGATGAGCAGCGGTAGCATTTTCTTCATGTCATTATCTTGAGGTGAAGGATTTGGGGAAGTTTCTCCTGATGTGTCTGTCTCTCCCCTTCTTATTGTTGAACATAGTTAACCAGAAGCTCTTGCTGGAGCTGAGATTGGCGCAACACATCATTCATTCTCTCCTTCACCACCTTCACTTCCAACAATGTAGCTTTTAGTTGGGAAGAAACTAATTTTGAAGTGTCCTCTTGCTCCTCACTATATTGTGCATTCTGTTAGCTAGATTCTCAATCAAAACCAAGCCATCATCCACATCTTGACCAAGAAAGTTACCTCTACTAGCTGTATCAAGGAAGAGTCTCATCTTAGGCAAGACACCTCTATAGAGTGTAGACAATAGCGCCTCCTTTGTGAAACCATGATGAGGGCATTGTACTGTGAACCTCCTAAACCTTTCCCAAGCATCTCCAAAACTCTCATTAGGACATTGGCTGAAGTTCTAAATCTCATTTCGAAATATGGCTGTCCTAGAGGGAGGGATGAACTTAGTGAGGCAAGCACTTTTGCATTGAGCCTGTGTTGTGATACTTCCTTCCTGGAAACTTTTCTCCCATAGTTAAGCTCTATCTCCAAGTGAGAATGGGAAGAGTCTAAGCTTGAGACCATCATCTGATATACCACTCATCCTAGCTATAGAGCATATCCTCTCAAAGTTGTCCAGATTCTCAAGTGGATCTTCATTAGGCAATCCAAAGAATCTGCAGTCTTGGACTATTGCGATCATCCCTTTTCTGATCTCAAAGTGACTGTCTCCTAACGGAGTAGTGATTCCATGTCTTGGGACAAAGGATGTTGGGAAATCGCCAGCTCCTATAGGTCTTGTTGGCCTTTGATCTCTCAAACCCCAATCACCTTGCAAACCCATTGGACCTTGTTGTACTTGCAAACCTTGCATCCCTTGTGGACCTTGAAGACCTTGTGGACCTTGTGGACCAAAACCAGCAGCATGCGGATGCTCTTCCATCTTTCAAAAACTGATAGCTGCTCCTGTGAACCCAAAATCCTGCTCCTTGAACTAGTTGATCAGCTGGAGGTACCTTAGAGCAAGTGTTTTGGTACCTACAAAAGAAATTGCAGTCCAAAAAGAGCAAATAGTAATCAAAAACGAAAATAAAAGCTTGATCTCAAACAATCTACAAATCATAATACTTACACCAATCCCAAATGGCCACAACGCCAATTTGATGTAGGAGTTTACTCTACTTCAAATCCTACATATACTCATATCATTGTAGTATGTAGGTATCAATCCATAATGGGAGAGTAAGACACTAAGAATGCAGTAGACTATTCAATTCAAGTAAACAGGATTAATTGATTGAAACTATGAATCTAATAACTTAAAGAAACCATAAACAAGCCAGCGCAAACAAAACAAGACTAGAGTATTAAAGCAGACTCGAATTCAAACAATCAAAAGACAAGTCGGTGATGAGACGAGGTTATTGATCAAGGGAGATTTTAGCTTAACTAGTGATGCTTACAAACCCACAACAAGCTATTACTAGGCATAGAATTAACAGCTATAACTAGCTCAAATCCTTGATAATAATCACTTTGCTAAGCAGATAATCAGATAACTTCCATTACTAAAATAGATGATCAACAAGCATTATGAGTAACTAATCCAATTCTATATTGTCAATCTACTCCTTAGAAAGCTAATTTCTTACGCTATGATAAGAAAATCTCTTACTTGACTCATTCAGGCAACTCATCAAACACTTATCAGGAATAAGAGAACCCTAGGATCTAAATCAACTTAGCAAGGGCTAATCTAGTATAAAACATAAGTAATCTTGGAAATGAAGAAAGAAAGCAAGGAAGCAAAGAAGGAGTGCAACACAAGTAATCTTGGAAATGGTTCGGCAAGTATAAAAAAATGGTGGCTCAAGCAAATAAATAAGAAGTGTGCAGCATAAATTCTAAAACATCTAAACGATAAGGAGGACCAGCATAAGCAAAGAAGATCCAGCAACAAAAGAAGCCAATCAACAGAAGTAAGAGTTTTAAAGAAGAATGCCTCCTAAGCGCTTAAAGAAGAGAAGATTTGAGATTTTTTTTGGGGTTTTAAAAGTTTAAAAGGGCAGTATATGATGGCAGTGATGTGTAGAAGTAAGAGTTTAGGATTCACTTTTGGGATTTGGGTAGATGGAAGTCTTCTCTTGTATGCATAAGTTGTTCTTTACCCTTAGCATTTTACCATAGCTCAATCATCTTTTTCATGAGAGAACCCTTTAAACACCTAACCACTTCAAAAATAAATGGGATCATATCTATCTCATAGCCTTGTCCTTGTAGCCAAATGATAGCACTTGCATTTGCATAAGCATGATTCACTTGGTTAAAATTTAATGAATGTTAACAAGGTTGAGTGATTTGATAGTTTGTGTAGATTGATAACTTGAGAATCATTTCTATATTGTGATGAGTGTGGCTAGGATCTTAGACTAAAGTTACAGCAAGTGCATCTTGGAATTGCAAACATGGGAATTGACTTGATCTTACAATATCATTAGTGGATATGAGTTCCCACTTTGAAACCTCTCTTCCACCTTAATCATTTTGATTGCTTTAGGGCCAGCAAATAGCGAAGTGTGGGGGGAGTTGATAGCATTGCAACATATTAAATATCATTAAGTGTAGGTTTCCACTTCCTTCTATCCATTTTTGGGTCATAAGTGTCCTATTTTCATCCATTTTAGACTTAGCTTGCATTAGTTTTAGGATTGCATGCATCCTTGCATTTTAAGTATGTTTCTGGTCGTTTGAGGTGCTTAGGAGGGCAATGGGAATCAAGCTGAAGGAAAATCTTCAAAACGTCTAGAAGTCCCACCTGGAGCCATACCATGGAGGGCGCCTTTGTCCCTGTCTAGTGCGTACAATATCCTAGGGTCATGACCCAGGTGCTGAACCAAGACTCGTACCGTGTAACCGCACCGAGGAGGTTCATGCTCCCCGAGCCTGGTACAAGAAGGTGCAGGACATATCGAGGACTACACCAAGGAGAGCCATCTGATATAGTGCATGGTGCGAGCCAGGATTGAGACTTCAGCCGAGTGAAACTTCAGACGCAACTCCTTCAGCATGCACTGACCAACTGCACCAAGGAGGGCCTGTTTCTGCCTTGCTCGGTATAGGCTATTACCGGATTGTTGACCAACAGTTGACTCTGTTGACTAGAATATCTTAGGTTGACCAAACCTATTTTGGATCTCTCCTATAAATAGGCTTTGTCTAAAAACATCTTATCCATGTTATTTTTCTGACTTTGTCACAGAAAAAATCAAAAACACTTCCTTTATTTTCAAGAACTTCCCTTAAGAACAATTTTGATCTTGAGGTATATATTTGAATAAAGTCTTGTATTTCCCTTTTTAATCTTTATCGTTTATGTACTAATAATCACGTTTAACCATAAACTTGTGGATTTAGACATAATTAGTGAGTAGTCAATTTTATGGTTGAGATTAAGGTAGATTAGGGTGGTCTAAATAATTGATTAAGGTGTTAGGATGTTAGATCTTTGTTAATCTCTTCTTATGTGATTGTTCTTAAGGCCAAGTATCTCCGTTTATGAGAAATAGATCTGATACACAAGTTTTTGAGTCTTGTTCTCAATCACTCAAGCTTGTACTAGGCAGTTGTAGTATAGCATATGGTGTTTATCAATCCAAAGGGGTTAGATACAACCAGAATTGTGAGCAGAAAGCTTTAAGTCAAGTAAATTCAGATAAAGGGTGTTTCTTAGAAACTAAAACTATCAACCTAAGTGATCAAACACCAAACAGAACTCAAAGCAGAACAACTTAGCAATGATCAAAAGTAAAACAGAGCAAGAAAACAGAGCACTAATAGCAAATTCGAAATTCAAATAAGAGAAAACAAGTTCCTAGATGTGGTTATTGACTTTGGGGAATTCAAAGGCAAGACTTAGGCTGTTTCAAACACCATTGATGAAGCAAACAAGCAATCAATGCTAATTCCTAGACATAGAGTTCACAATCAAGCAAGTTAAGTCCAATCTCTTGACCAATAACCCTTTGTTAATCACCCTAATAAGAACTAACTCTCATTAGTGCTAGAACAATCAACAAGCATGAAAAACAATTCTATTCAAGTCAAAATACTCCTCAAACAGTCAATCTCTTGAGTTAAGGCCAGTAAAATCTCTATTAAACAAGATCAGCATTTCATCAACACTTGGTAGGCACAAGATGAAGCCTAAATGTAGATTTTTGTGTTCAGGATAAATCAAGCTTAAGAACAGATTAATAGAGAGTAATTAACCTAATTAAGCACTAACAAACCCTAATCAACCCTTTAAATTCTCCTAATCTACAACATCTAAGAACCCTAAAAGATCTACTCACTCATCATCATTGAAAACACCAAATCACAAGATAAATGATGTTAAACATGATTAAGAGGGAGATTAGAGAAAAAATTAAAAGGCAAATAAAAAACTTTGATTAAAATGATAGACTTGTTCTTACAAAACTCAAAAGCAATCTGAAGACTAAGCAAGAACAAGACTTTTTTCTAAAAAGATTAGATCAAGCCTATTTATAGTAAATGACAAAAGCCCTAAAATAATGGCAAAGTTATAAATAAAAAAAAGTTCGGACTGGCTTCCATCGGTCACAAGTGACCGATGGGGATGACCGATGGAACACTCGCTTGGATTCCATCGGTCAGTCTTGACCGATGTTCTTGACCGGTGGAGGTGTCATGTCTCTTCTCATTGGTCACAAGTGACCGATGCAGATGACCGATGGGATTCACTCGCTTCTCTGTTGCCTTGCATCGGTCGCTCCTTGACCAATGTGCTTCATGTCATGACCGATGGAACACCAGAAAGTGTCTCCCTTAGCTCCTTTTGCTTCTTCTCAGCTTGGCTAACTCCTTGAACCATTCCCACACTTCCTTCTTGCTCCCAGTAGCTTCTTAAGTACCTAAAAACATCCTTGATGCATAGAGAATGCAAACTATAACCTAAATACAACCTAAGTCAAAAAGGAAAGGAAAATAAGACTAAAGAGAAGAAAAACATGCAAAAGGAGACCAAAACATGAACTAAATGCAAGCTTATATGATGAAAATGTATGAGAAATCAACACCTCCACACTTGCCTTTTACTTTTCCTTAAGCAAACAAACTAAGACAAATGAAGGATGAGGTTTAAATGTGGGCACTCAAATCCAAATATGCTAAGGTAAAGAAATAAAGTGAATGTCTAAGTGCCTAAGTGTAGGATGCAAAACACAATCAGTTATTCTTTAAAGAACTTAGCCATGCTCATCATGTTTCAAAATGATCTTAAATCTCAACCTAGACAAATGCCAAATCAATCAACTCTTTAACATTCATTAAGCTTGTAACCATGAATCATGTTTGTGCAAATCAAGTGAAATCATTTGGTTCAAAGGGTAAGGTTATGAGATTAAAATGATCCCATTCAAGCAAAGGGTTCATAAGCACAAGGGATCACTCAATGAAAATGATCCTATCATAGGCAAAATACTAAAGGTAAAAGCACACTTATGCATGAAAATCCAAGCTCTCTTCTACCCCTTTTACCCAAAAGATGAATCCCAAGAACTTTTAAACCCCAAAGTGAACCCCTAAATCTACCCTTTTCCTAAACTCTAACCATTCTCCTTCTTCATGGCTGGAGAAACTTCTTCATTTTGCTTGTGTGGTTGACTTTTGTTGTTGGGACTTGCTCCTCTCTTGTTGATTAGGCGCCATTGTTCACCTTTGGTGGATTGCCTTGGGTCTGATTTCTTCTTTTGATTGACCTTTCAAAGCTTTGCTGGTTTTTGGTGCCTCCTTGACTTAAACACTTAGTGCTTTTTCTTCCCTTTACTTAACCACAATTTAAACTTATTTCCCCATACTACCATTTCATACTTTTCTTTCTTCTTTTAAAACATAAACATGAAGCTCAAACCACTTAACACTACCCTTTTATCCAAAAACTCCTAACCTAGAATCAAGCTCAAGATGCAAGCTGATATCTACAAGAGAAATTTTCCTTGCCAGCCTTAATTCTAACACTTTTTGCCAAGATAGACTTCGAAATGATGTATGCAAGGCCTCACAACTCTCAAGATAATGTTTAAGATCAAAAGGAGGTTTGGTTAATGGTGTGGATTAACTGTCCCATAAATATGAGGATCAGCTATTTGGATCAAAAAGAGTGGTGAAAAGGAAGAAGATGATCCAAATATGTGTATGGTAGCCATGAAATCACTTTTCAATGCACAAACATGATAATTAAAAATTCAAATTAAGGTTTAAATAGATAGAGTTGATTTCCAATGAGCAAGTGGTTTCAGTATGAGATAAGAGAGTCAAATTTAGCAATCCAAGCATGGTTCAGCCTTAACTTCTAACTTTCTTATGATGCATCAACCAATTAACCACTTAGACATCTGAATCAAACCTAAACACTTAGCATTTTACAAGGAGAATTCATCATCATGCCCTTTGCAAATGCAATGCAGCCTATATGCAAACACTACACTCTATCTTAAGCAAATGAAATGCAACTATATGCTCTCTTTTTGGTTTGCAAAAACATGCAAAAGTTTTCAAATTTTTGTATTTTTTGTGTTTTTCTATGCCTTTGATGAATGCATGAGATGTGACTCAAAGATGAAAGAAATAAAAAAACTAAGAAAAGAACAAACAAAGTCAAACCCCAAATCCCTCCCCCACACTTAAATTACACAGTCCCTTGTGTAATAAAAGGAGTGAGAGAGAGAAGCAACAGCAAAATAGAAACAGAAACTTCAAAAAAAATGCAATGGTATATACAATGTAAGGATGTGGTGCCTTAGTTGTGATGAGAGGAGTGGTGGGATGTGTAAGAGAGTTCCTCAGTCTCTCCTGGATTCTGGAATGATCCTGATGTTACTGGTAGTGGAGACTGACTCGCCCTCCTCTTTTTTCTCCTATGCTTGCCTTGTCAAAAAGTTGTTGGTTCTTGTGGTGGAGGAACCCAACTTAGCTAGTGAGCTTGTACTTGAATTGAGTTGCCTTGAGCATCCCACTCTTGCCATGTTGTATAAACCTCAGAAGGAGAGTAAGCTGGCGCCTCCCATGCTGATGGTGGTTGGGACCTAGGCTCATAGGATGAAGCTCTTGAGGGTTTCCAAGCTGCCCATTGATCAGTTTGTTGCACTTGGAATGAATGTCTCCCTTGGGGCATCTAGATTGCTTCCTCTTCTTCATTAGGTTCTTCCTGCTGCACTTGCTCTTCATAGTGTGAAGTATACTCATGGCCATGGCTCTGTTGGGAAGCTCCTTTGGATGTAGACTTCTCTTTCTTGAACTTCCCTTTGACCAGATTCACTAGCTTCTTCATGGTCTTATCCTGCCATTTACACCACCTTGGGATTTTGTTAATGTGGTCATGGGCATACTTCAAAGAGCTTCCTTAGCTTGGAACCTTATGATGTCTGGAGTGAAACCTCTTGGTGTTGTATTCCAGCAACTTATCTTCATCTAAACTCTACCCGTTACCTTTCTTCATGGCTGGGGAAACTTCTTCTTTTTGGTTGTGTGGTTGTTTCTTCTTGGTTGGGACTTGCTCTTCTTTGTTGTATTGGCACCTTCATCACCTTTGGTGGCTTGCTCCTGGTCTGATTTGTCTTCTTTGGACCCTTTCTGAGCTTTGTTGTTGGTGCCAATTCTTCTTTTTGAACTTAGAGCTTTTCTTCTCTTTACTTAACCATAATTATATACTGTTTCCCCTTTTCTACCATTTCAATTCTTTTCCTTTATTTTCAAAACATATAAACATTAAGCTCAAACCACCTAACTCTACCTTTTTAAACCCCAAAACTCCTATCCTTGAATCAAGCTCAAGATGCAAGCTGATATCTACAAGAGAGCTAATCATTGCCAGCCTTATTCCTAACACTTTTTGCCAAGATAAAATCAAAAATGCAATGCAAAGGCCTCACAGCTCTCATAATAGTGTTTAGGCTGAAAAGGAGGTTTTGGTTAAAGGTGAGGATGTAACTATCCCATAATTATGAGGATCAGCTATTTGGATCAACAAGAGTGGTAGAAAAGAGAAAGATAATCCAAATATGTATATGGTAGCCATGAATTCACTTTTGAATGCATAAGACATGATAACTAAAAGTCCAAATTAAAGTTCAAGTTGATAGAGTTTATTTTCAGAGAACAAATGCTTTCAGAATGAGATGAGAAGACCAAATCTAGCAATCTAAGCATGGTTCAGCCTTAACTTCTAGCAATCAAATGATGCATCAAACAACTAAGCACTTAAAAACTGAAATCATCTCTAAACATTAAGCACTTTACAAGGAAAATTCATCATAATGCCCTATGCAAATTCAATGCAACCTATATGTCAACACTAGACTCAATCTTAGAAGAATGAAATGCAACTACATACCTTCTTTTTCGTTTGCAAAAATGCAAAAAAAAATTCATCTATGCATGATATGCATGAGACTCAAACTGAAAAGAAAAAGGAAAACTAAGAAAACAGAACACAAAGTCAAACCCCAAATCTCTCCCCCACACTTAAATTACACAGTCCCTTGTGTAATGAAAGTAATGGAAGAGAGAAGCAACAAAATATATTACAGAAATAAAGAGATGCAATGGTATAAAACGATGGAAAGGATGTCGTACTTGGTTTAATGGTAAGAGTTGTGGGATGATCCTGAGGTTTGAGGAGACTTGCTAGCTCTCCTCTTCCTTCTCTCATAGACTTTTGTGGAATGATCTGCTTCTTGAGGTGGTTGAACCCAGCTTGACCATAGTTGATCAGCTTGTGAAGAAGTCCCTTGTGTGCCCCATTGTCATGTCTCCTGAACTTCAGAGGGGTTGGGGTTTGGTGCCTCCCAAGCTGATGGAACATGGGCTCTTGGCTCATAGGATGAGGCGCTTGGTTATGCCCAT
This sequence comes from Thlaspi arvense, assembly GCA_911865555.2. Lineage (NCBI taxonomy): Eukaryota > Viridiplantae > Streptophyta > Magnoliopsida > Brassicales > Brassicaceae > Thlaspi > Thlaspi arvense. The sequence goes on along the minus strand of OU466862.2, from coordinate 24,600,751 downwards.
GTACCCCATTGGTCACTTGGTTGTGCATGGAATGAGTATCATCCATGGGGGTTCCATACAGCTTCCTCCTCTTCAGTTGGCTCAGCTTGGTGAAGTTGCTCTTCTTGGTGACAGTTGAGCTCATGGGTGTGGCTGTGGTGGGAAGTTTTTGCTGATGTAGCCTTGTTCTTTCTGAACTTCCCTTTCACCATCTTCATAAGCCCTTTGATGGCTTTGTCTTGCCACTTGCACCACTTCTGGAGTGTGTTGATGTGCTTATGAGCTGCTCTCAAAGAGCTTCCTTGGTTGGGAGCTTCATAGGGCTGGAAGTGGAACTGCTTTCAGCTGTAGTTCAACACTTCTTCTTCTTCAATATCATCTTCTTCATAGGTTCCTCCTTGGCCTTCAGCGCCAGCAGTAGCATTCCATTGATCTTCTTCATCTTCTTCTCTAATCTCTTCAGTGTGCTCCTCTTCTTCTTCACTGTCTTCTTCTCCTTCTCTAGGAACAGGGCCGCCTGTGTAGAGCTCCTCCTCACTCAAGTTGAAGTTGATGTTTGTTATTGGGGTGAAGGAGGTTAGCCTTGGGTCTGGGAAAAGGACTCTCACTTGCTCTGAGTGATTGTTGAGGAATTGGTAAACATACTTGCCCTGAACACTCTTCTCAAGAAAATGACTTCTCTTCAGATACTCCATGTCTATCCAGATAGGAGCTAGAGCATCTTCAGCATGCTCCTCAAGGTTCACATCACAAGCTATGAGAATTGCTGTCACAACTCCTCCAATGTGCAGCTGTGGATTCTTCTCCCTTCTTCCCTTTTTGATAACCCAGTTCTGGTATGATTGCAGCTGCTCCATCAACAGTCTTACAAGGCATGGGAGCTTGCCTGATGGATCAACTGGTACTGCACATCTGCTGGTGTCTGGACCTGTGTACAGTCCATTGTAGAGGAAGTCTCTCTCCTTGCCAGTTTGGTGTGAGGTTTCCTTCCTTGCAAAGAATGTGTTTGCAATCACCTTTTGTGCATACCTAACTGCAGGATGCTTCAAGTGTTGGTTTCTTGTAGCTCCAGCTTTGAATTTCCCTACTCCAATTACCTCCCAAAACCTTGTGTGATTCATGGATTAAGAACTTCTTCCCTCTGTGAAAGTATGTGCTTAGCCCCAGCGCCCTAGAGAGTTCTTGGAATGTGATTTTGAACCTCTGTTTTCCAAGTGAAGCGCTCATAGGATGGGAGAGGCTGTAATAGCTTTGTAAGCCCCATTTGTTCAAAGGTGCAGATGCAGTCTTCATAGATTCCCAGCTCCTTCATTAAGGAGGTGCATGGGTATCTTGTTGGCTTGAAGGTGCATCTACTGAATCCCTCCATGAGTTCTCTAGCACTGTACTTCATGGGTGGAACTTCTTCCTCAACAGCTTTTCCCTTCTCTCTCTACTTGGCGCTTTTATCCTTAGCTGGTCTCTTTCCAGCGGCCTTAGATGAAGTCTCAGCAGCTTTGCCTTTTCCTTTTTCTTGCCTTACTGTTGGTGATGTTGGTGCTTCCTGAGGTGCTTTTCCTTTTTTCGCAGCAGCTATGTTTGTTCTTCCCATGGAACCTTCAAAAGGAAAGCTTGAAAACAAGGTAAGTGAAAGAATAAAAGCTGAAGAACCAAAGAGCTGAAAGCTTTTAATGGAGAAATTCTTTAAGCTAAGAAAAGTCTAACAAGTCCTAACAACAAGCTTAAACTTATTCAAAGCAAGAAGAGATCAAAAGCTAGCAACTAAATAAGCTAGGATGCACAAAAGATAAACAGTTATGCATGACATTCTAGCAAAATGGTTCTTAGGCAAAAGAGATGATGATCTTGCAAATGGATGAAGATAAACAAGCAATGAGATAAATAGACATTAAACAGAACTTCAACATTTAGCTTGATATTTCAAAACAAATCCAAATTGCAAAACCATAGCACAACAAGTAAAACTAAACACTAGCTGCTCTTAAAAACATCTAATAAGCAAACCTTTAGTGAGCTTTTGAACACTCAAAGAAAGCAATAAAGGAGAAAAGGAACTAGTAATTTCGAGCTTTGGGTGAGAAGAAGAGTGAGTTTAAGTGTGAAGAGAAGTGAAAGAAGTTGTTGTTTAAATAGAGAGAAAAGAGAGGAAACCAAAGGAACAAAGGTTGGTGAGGGAACATAAGGAATCAAAAATGTGGAGGACAAAAACAAAAGTGTTCAGAAGCTAAGAAAGAGGCCAGAAGGAATCCCATGTGAAAATTTAAACTCCTTTGGCTCCAAACCAAAGGAGGAATTTTTTTTTGAAAGTTGAGATACTTACCTCGGATGGAATATCGGTCAGTCATGACCGATATTACTGACTGAAATGGCAGTTTCGGTCATGAATGATCAATATTAGAGACTGATGTGCTTCATGGGATTAGTATCGGTCATCATTGATCGACACACTTGACCGAAATACATCTGGTGTGATTGTGTCGGTCTTGAGTGATCGATACTGGTGACCGATATGATTCCAAGAATCTCATTGACCACCAGTGATCGATACACTGGACCGAAAATTAAACGGTGTGTTTATGTCGATCAAGTATGGTCGATATGTATGACCGAAATTTTGTCCTGCTTTCAAACTTCTTTCCATATCGGTCACAAGTGACCGATATATTGACTGGTGTAGTCTGGCTCCACTGATATCGATCAATTATGATCGATACTGATGACCGAAAATCTGTGTATCGGTCTGTCATGACCGATACAAATGATCGATATCAGCCAGAATGCACTTGTTCTTTGTCCCCTTCAGACTTTCTCATACCCCAGTTCGAAATCCTGTTTCTATACACTAAAACAAAGCATAAAAGATAAACTAGAAAGCATAGTATATACAAAAGGATATCATGGGACTACCTCCCAAGTGTGCTTCTTTAAAGTCACTAAGCTTGACTTTGATTATCTCTTTAGTTGTGGTGAGGAGAAGGAGTCTTGGAACTCCTTGGTGTCATCTTGCTTCTCTTAAACTTTGTGGTGACTCCATTCACCTTGATCCTGGCGAAAGGTGTAGCATTCCCCTCTTGATGTAGCTTGAAGCAAAACTCTCCCTTCTTAGAGACACTTGGTTGCAAAACCACTTCTCCCTGAATTTGAGTGTAGCCAAGAGCTTTAGCAGTAGAGGATGGGCGAAGATTGATACTTGCTCCAAGGTCACAAAGACAGCTCTTGAAAGTCTGCTCTTTAAGCTCAATGGGAGAGTAAAACATCCTGGATCTCCAAGTTTCTTGATAGTGAGCTCCTTAACCTCAGGGGTTCCAGCCTTCACCCTTAGCTTCTCAAGTTCTTCTTGGCCATTCAAACCTCTCAATTCCATCTGAGCAGCATAGAGAGTCTCATATTTCTGAACTAGCTGTTCCTTGAACCTTCCTGGACAAGGGATGGTTGGTTGATAGACAGGAAGAGTAGCTGTTTGAGGTTTCTCCTTATTAATCCTTTGTGTTGTCAACAACCTCATGTGGCGCCCACCACTCTTCATCATCTGAATTTTCCCCATCTCCAAATCTTGACAAGGGTCCTTCTTCTACAGCTCCTTGGTCATTTTCAATTTCTAAGTACTCTTCCCTACCCCCCCCCCCCCCCCCCCCCCCCCCCCCCCCCCCGCCTTATACGTTAAGTGTCCTCAGTGAACAAGTAGAGAAACTCTTCAATGATAGCCTCCTCTTCAGCTGTGAAGCTTTCTTCTTCTAGCACAATAGCATTGCAGAACTCCTTTGGGTTAGCTTCTGGTTTTCCAGGAAATTGTCCTTGTGGCTTGGGACCAGCTATGCCTTTGTTGTTCTCCAGTGTTTTGACTTTTGCAGCCAATCCATCAAACTTGTTGGTAAGCTCTACATGCACTGAATCAATTTTGTTGTGGAACTCTGCAAACTTCTTGCTCATTTCCAAGGTTGTAGTGACTTGAGTGTTGATCATTTGCTGCATTAGGGTCTTGAGCTCAGTGTCTTGAGAGCTAGAGGAAGCTTGTCCTTGTGCTTGGGCATTGAATCCTGGAGGGTTGTATGGCGCTCTAGGCTGATAGTTGTTGTTCCTCTGCTGAAAACCTTCAGTGCTGTAAGGAACAAAAAGGTCTTGGGGCAGCTTTCTGTTGCTGTTGAGGGTAAACCTGATCTTATGGGTTGGCAACATTGTTGCTCCTGTAGGACAAGTTGGATTTGGTCTGTAGTTCCCATAGTTGTTGTAGCCACCTTGGATTCCCAAATAGTTCATCTCCTCAACTTGGCATTGCTCCTGATCATTAAGCTGAACCATGTCTCCCACAAAGTGAACCTCTTTCTTTTCCCTTAGCAACAAGTCCAGCTTCTCATGTAGAGACTTGATTTCTTTCTTGCTAGACTCTAACTCATCCTTTGCACTCCTTGGTGCTCTGTCAAACTCCTCATTGTAGTTTCCATCAGACTGAGCCAAATTCTCTACTAACTCCAAACCTTCATCTACATCTTTTGACAGGAAGTTCCCATTGGATGCTGTGTCCAGAAGAATTCTTTTCTTACGCAAGGTTCCTCTGTATAGAGTGGATAGCAAAGAGGCTTATGAGAAGCCATGATGAGGGCATTCCAGTGTGTAACCCTTGAATCTCTCCCAAGCTTCTTCAAAGCTTTCATTGTTCCTCTGTGCAAACCCTGAAATCTTATTCCTTATTCTTGCAGTTCTTGAAGTGGAGAAGAACTTTGCTAGAAAGGCTTTCTTGCATTCATCCCAGCTGGTGATACTTCCTTGGGGAAGGTTCTTCTCCAACTGATGTGCTTTGTCTCCTAGGGAAAAGGGAAACAATCTGAGCTTGAAACCATCTTCACTCACTCCATTTATCTTTGTTAGTGACCACAGCCTATCAAAATTATCCAGATGATCTAGAGGGTCTTCAAGTGGTAACCCATGGAATTTGCTGCCTTGAACCATTGAAATCAGTCCAGACTTGATTTCAAAGTTGTTGTTTTGGACTGCTGGTGGAATAATGCCTGTCCTATTGTTGTAGGCATTTGGTCCATCACCAGCGCCAATAGGTCTAAGAGCGCCTCTTGGTCCTTGCTCACTCTGTAAGCCTTGAACACCTTGATGTCCTTGTATACCCTGAGCGCCTGCAGCTCCTGGAGGATCCTGAAATCTGATGTCATCCATGACTTGATCCTGATTGTTCATACCAAGTCTTTGCAAGTGTTGCTGCCTTTCTTGCTGTCTCCTTGCTCTTTGTCCTCTATCCAGCAGATTGATGTTGTCTATGAAGTCCACAAGATTGTTTGAACCTCTGGATCTCAAGTTCATATACCTGAAAGACAGAAGTGAGAGTCAAAGCGAATTAGTAACCAAAGAAAAGTAAAAGCTTGATCTTAAAGATTCTACAAACTCTAATGATTCATACTTAGTTCCCAAATGGCAACGGCGCCAAATTGATACAAGCTTTTCGGACTTGATGTCAATCATCCTTGTACTATTCAGTTGTAGTATGGGTTTTATGTCAATCCAATTGGGAAGAGTTGAAAACAGAAGAGTTGAGAGTAAAATCTCTAAGTCAAGCAAGCAGAGAAAAGGTTTTGTTGCCTAAGCAACAGTTCTAGCAACCTAGGTGGAGCAAGCAGCAAAGAAAGTGAAAGCAAAAGCATTCTAAGCAGTTTTAAGTAAGAAAATCCGAGATTCAAATAAGAGGAAGGCAAGTTCCTAGATGTGGTTATTGACTTTGGGGAATTTCAGACATTAACTAAGGTTGTTTCAAACTACATTGATCAAGCAAGTAAGCAAGCAATGGTGATTCCTAGACATAGAGTTCACAATTAAGCTAGTTAGATCCAATCTCTTGGCAAATAACCCTTTGCTAAACTAACCAACAAGAACTAACTCTCATTAGTGCTAAAACATCAAGCAAGCAAGAATAAACAACTCTATTAAAGTTAAAATGCTCCTCAAACAGTCAATCTCTTGAGCCACGGCCAGCAAATCCTCTATTAAACATGATCAGCATTTCATCAAACACTTGGTGGGCATAAGAGAAAGCTAACAACTTAGACAAGTTTGATCAAGACTAATCTAGCATGAATAACAGATTAATAGAGAGGAACTCATAAACTGAAGATCAAGCCCTAATCAAGTCTTAAATTCCCCTAATCTACCACATCTAGAAACTCTAAGATAACTACTCACTCATAATCATGTTTAACACCAAATCACAAAGGGAAAGGAAGCTAATCATGATTAAAAGAGAGATTAAAGAAACATTAAAGCAAATACTTGATTATATTAAACAAAGCAAAGAAATTGTCTTACAAACTAAAAGAAAATGCTCAAGAACAGTATTTTGACAAGACATGTCGAAAATCTGGAAAAATAAGCTATTTATAGCCTAGAGAAGAAAACCCTAGAGTAATGGCATAAGCGTAATTAAAAACAGGTTCGGGCTAGGTCGGTATCGGTCAGTTGCGTCGGTCTTCAGTGACCGATACAGATCCCCATAGGTCATGAGTGATCGACACATATGACCGAAATCCATCCGTTGTGTTTGTGTCGGTCACTCATGACCGATAATGGTGATCGATACTGATCACTATCGGTCATCCTTGACCGATATTCACCGTGCTCTGACCGAAAACTTCTGCAGAGATCTTCTGCTTTGATCCTTCTTGCTCCCTTTTGCCCAGCTAGCATCATGGATCATCCCCAAAGCTCCTCCAAGCTCTTTTTAGCTCCAAAAGCACCTAAAACATCCAAAATGCAAAGAAAATGCAAACTATACCCTAAATGCAACCTAAGTCTAAAAGGAGAAGAAAATGGGACAAAAGCTAAGAGAAAACATGCAAAAGAGGACCAAAATATGTACTAAATGCAGCCCTAAATGTTGTAAATACAAGGGATATCACCGATGTCAACCAGAAGGCACCTATTTTGGTTCCCCAGACATCTTCTCATTCCCCATTCCAAACTCCTGCTTCTAAAAACACTAAAAATGCATAAACATGAACTAAAAAGCATAATATATACAAAGGATACCATGGGACTACCTCCCAAATGTGCTTGTTTAAAGTCACTTAGCTTGACTTTGATTACCTCTTTAGTGGAGGTAAGGAGAATGAGTCTTAGAACTCTTTCGTGTTATCTTGCTCCTCTTGATACTGGTGGTGACCCCATCAATCCTCATCTTAGCAAAGGGCTTAGACTTGCCTCCTTGCTTCAGCTTGTAACAGAATTCACCATCCTTAGAGCAATAGGGCTTCAAGATCACCTGTAGCATCCGTATCAGAGAAAATATGGAATAATCGTACCGGACAGGGCATTGTCCGAGGAATAATCGAGCCAAGGGTTGGATATTGGCGGGGAAATGGAGGTGCGGACTATGGTCGGGTGATGACCGAGAAAATAGTCGGGTGTGGGCTGGATAGCCGAGCCGGATGGACCATATCCGAGGGAAAACAGGGTCCAGTACGTGGGAAATGGGATTTATCCGAGTGCAGTGGGATTTATCCGAGAGTCGGGGAGGTTAGTCCGAGTGTCAGTGGACTGTCTCCGAGAGAAATAGAGGATTAGCCGAGTTGGGACAAGTTGTCCGAGAGAAATAGGAATATCCGGGTGAAAAATGGAAAACACCTCGGATAAGGGCGGTTTATCTGAGTGGGAAGGGATTTGGGCCGTGGGCCAAGTGTTTGGTCGGCTATTTTGTGGTTTATCGAAGGAATGGTCGAGCCGGGAGATAGCCGAGAGAATCGAATCGGACCGGGATAAAACTTACTGGAACCATGAAAACGTCGGATAAGTCCGGGTTACCTAGGGTTTTGCGAGTATTTAAGGGATTTTGAGACTTTTCTCGGGAGAGTTGTGTTTATTAGAGAGTAATAAAGCAAAGAAAGAGAATAGTCGAGAGAAAACCCTAAGAAAAGCAGTTTATCCCGAGGACATCCGAGAGAGATCAGGTTATCGCCGAGCAGATCCGACCATCGCCGAGATAAATTGATAAGCGATCGGATATTTCCCTAAGTGTTGAGTTTTCATCGGATAACCTCGAGCTAATAGCCTTGTTTTGTGGGGTTTTCGAGGGAAAACAGAGTTTGGCTCGAAGAAAGGTGAACGGATCGAGAGATAGCCGAGGGGATAAGGATCGGATCGTACGGACAGCCGAGAGATTCTTAGGGAGATCGGATATCTTCGTTTTGGTGCAGTTTTCATCGGGATTTCTTCTGACCAATCTGTTTCCAGCCTTGTCTAAGGTGCGTGCGTGACTGTGGTTGGTGTCTAGTAGGATTGCTAGGATTGAATGCTTGCATGTTGATTGTGTGATTTTCATGTTATGTGTTTAGAACTGATAAGCAATTCCTATGTTATGGTATATTGTGGTGTTTACCGTGGCATATATGATGTTTAGCTAACCTCAGGGTAATCCGGATCATGTACTAGCTTAGGGGATGTGGGATTCTCGCTGAAGTAGTCATAGGTCTTAAAAAGGGATTGAACTTGGTTGGTTAAGTTAGATGATCATGGCCGTTTGATATTGTTATGTCTATTGCGAATTGATTGTGTTGAATGTTGAATCCGAAAGTATGATAGCGTGTTTGGTACTGACCAGGTGTTACGGGATGACCATACTCACTAAGTATTTATGAAATACTTATGCCTCTCTTCTTAAGTGTGTAGGTACTAAGCAGTAAACGGGCGAGACTAGGCGGCAGTGATGGATATGGATGGATCGGGACTGGGTTTTATTTATGTTAAGACGTTGTGCTTTGTCTTATGGCTTTGGTGTTTGACTATTTAGGTTGGTAGATGATCGTTTGTATTCATTAGCGAACCATTGTGATTTGTTCAAGTTAGCCTCGAATCCTGTTTAAGTGTTTTATGAAAGTTAAATGAATGAAATGAGTTGCTTTATATTCCCCTGTGTATTGATAAGAAATAATAAGAATGAAGAAAAAGGTTTAAAAATATGGCTAAGTATAGAAACGGACTTAGAGGATGTAGTGGGACACAGCCGCGGTACGATTTACCGGGTTGGGTTACCACATCACCCCTCCTTCTTCAGCAACCATCTTGATTTCATTCATCTTCTTGGAACTAACCACTTCAAGGACCTCCTTTTCAGTGGTGTCTTCAAACAACCTTGACAAACAGCAGCCATCAAAGCTCTATCCTTGGTAACCTTCAAACTCTAGCCAGTTCTTGTGAACTCCTTTCATCTTGTTCAGCTCCATGGAGAAAGCATGATCACGCTCCAGCTTGTTACCTTTGCTATCAAACTTCAAGACCTTCTCTTTGGTAAGCCTCAGCTATGTTGTGCATTCTCTAGCATCAAAGACAGCTCCAGCTGAAGCTAAGAATAGTCTTCCAAGTATGATTGCATTCTTGATCTGCCCTTCAACATCCAACACCAAGAAATCAGTTGGGATAGTCAGTCCTTCTATCTGCTAGGGACGTCCTTCAAGGCTCCTAGTGGTGACTTCACAGTCCCATCAGCAATGGTTAGAGACTTTGCTTTGCTTGAACTTGGTGTAACCCAACTCCTTGGCTGTAGAGGATGGCAACAGATTGATTCTTGCACCTAAATCACACAAACAGCTCTTGAAAGTCTTGCCCTTGAGTTCACATGGGAGAGTAAAGCAATCAGGATCTCTGATATATCATGGTTTTCATTGAGTCCTTTTGGTCTTTTTAGAGTCCTAGTAGAGTCTTTGCAAGTTATAACATGTTTGGAACATAATTGGAGATATTTAAGCTTTTTGGAGCATTGCAAGATGAAGCCACAAAGTGTCCAGCTCGGAGAAGAAAGTATGCATTTGGGTGACGCTCGTCACCACTTATGGTGACGCTCGTTACCCATAAAGGAAGGGGTCGTGGCTGGTTTCTAACAGATTGGGAAAAATTGCAGTTTTGGCCCAGAAGTTCCAATATTTGCAAAATGGCCCCAGATCGTGTTTTAGTTTATATATTAGGTTTTTCAGCCATTCTTCTGGCATCTATCTTGTATCTTATTCTTTTTGAGGGCTTTAGAGAGAGATTTGTAGCAGATCTTTTGGAGAGACAAATCAGACTCCTTCAGAGCATATTTCGAACTCCTTCATCTTTATTTCTTATTTCTTTTATGCAATCTATTCTAATCGTGATGTTTTCTCAAATCACCATGTCTGAGTAGTTTGTTAGTTAAGTTAGAGCTTTTCAAAGGTTGAAGAAGAGTTTGTAGAATTGCTAAACTTATAGGAAATCCATTGGTTCTTCATTTGTGCTTGCATTCATATCGATTTCTTAGACACGTCATCTGAATTTCGAAACCTTACGTTGTTTGATAGATGTGAGAGCATTATTAATCACCTGAACTAGTATTAGATAAGCAAAACAACTTAGTGCAAAGAGATTTGGCTTAGGAGTTTTGTGAACAATTGAACCTGATCATTACTGCATGTTTAGATTATTAGGGTTTGCAAAGAGATTTGAAACTTTGTGATTTAGACATAGATAACTTCTGCAATGAGAATTGATTAGTTATATATTTGCAATTCATGTTCAAGACGGTTCTTTATCGTTCCTGATTTCATGCATTCTATATTCTCGGATTCAACCTGCGAACCGTCCTGACTTAACGCTTTTAGTCTTCTGAAACTTAGATCAACAACCAAAATTTCGTTTGCATACTTTTATTCTGTCATTCGCATTACATACACCATCTATTGTTTAGCTTAATCTGAATCTATAATTGATAGTGTAGTTTACATATTCCTTTGGGATTCGATACCCCTTGTACTACAACTGCTTTGCTGTGCACTTGCAGTAGTTTTATTTAGATAAAATCTGAGCCCTATCAAGCTTTTGGCACCGTTGCCGGGGAGTAATAGCTGCCTATCGATTTTTAGTATTAGGATTTTGTCTAAGTTTTTATTTGTTTACTAACTTTTTGCTACTTTTCTTTGTGCTGGTTTCAGGTGTATGCCTAATCGCAGTACCAGAAGCAACAAAGAGAAGAAGCTTTTCACCTTAGGCATTGACGAACTAGCTAAGTTGGAGAGGACCATCAGGAAAGCTAAGAAACAGTTTACAATGGTTGCTCCACTTGTCTTGGTCGCAAACGCAGAAGGTCACTTGGTTGACAGAGATGGAAACAGGAGGAATGAAGAAGGGCAGAGACTGGATCAGGATGGGAATGTCATCGCTGAACAGCAGATTCAGCAAGCTCCAGATGAAGCTGTAAACGTTGCTGAACATTTGTGCAGAGGACTCTAGGAGATCACAACAGACCTGATCAGTTCTATGCCAACAGAGCTGCAATCCGCCCTTCTGCTTTCCAAAGGAACGATTTTGAGCTTAAGCCTGCTTATTATCAGCTGGTGGGACAGCATCCATTCCATCGCTTACCTGATGAGCATCATATGGATCATATTGAGAGGTTTGAGGATTTGGCTTCAAGTGTCAAAGCTAATGGAGTTAGCAATGACTTCCAGTTCTGCAAGCTTTTTCCTTACTCACTTGGAGGAGATGCTGTATTTTGGCTGAAGCAACTAGAGCCTGCTTCACTAACTACTTGAGAGGACACCAAGAATGCATTTTCGAACAATTTCTATGATGATGCTAGATCAGAGGACCTGAGGACGAAAATTGCATCATTCTCTCAAGGTCTTACTGAAGCTTTTAAGGCTTTTTGGCTGAGATTCAAGTCTTATCAAATGGACTGTCCTCATCATGGTTTCAGTCAGGTGCAGCTGCTTGGGATTTTCTTCAGAGGCATTGACTGGAAGTATCAGATGGTGTTGGATGCAGCTAGTACTGGAAACTTCAACACCAACAGACCAGAAGAGGCAATCAGATTGATTGAAAACTTGGCCTGCAGCAACAACACCATGAATGCAGATTTTCAGAGAATGAAACAAGCTGGTTTGGATGATGGGAATCAGATTGCTGAAGTTAAGGCTAAGCTGGACAGTATGCACAGCCTCTTGGTGGGAAAGAAATTGGTCCAGTTTGCTGCAGAAGTGGAGACTTTCGAAAATCGTGAAGAGTTTGAGCAAAAGGATGTTAACTTCATCAATGGAGGTTTTCAGAACCAAAGGTTTGGGAATCAACAGTGGAACAGAGGTTACAATGGCAACAATCAGAAGATTATCTTCCCAGGAAACCAGAATGCAACTGGTTATACTCCAATTCCACAGTTCCAGACGACTGAATTTGAGAAACCTTACCAAAATAGCAGGAATTATGGTTCTTCTTCCTACCAAACTGCACCTCCACAAGACACTAAGATGGAAGCTATGCTGGAGCAGATACTTGAAGGACAGCAGAAGATGACAGTGAACTTTAATGGCAAGCTAGATTCGCTGTACCAAGACCTGAATGGAAAAATTGAGAGTCTGGACTCTCACATGAAGAAGCTTGATGTGCAGGTTGCTCAAACTGCAGGAGCTGTTCAAAGGCAAGAGGGATTCCTTCCTGGAAGGACTGACATCAATCCCAAGCACCAGGTTAATGCCATCACAGTCAGGAGTGAAAAGGAGCTTAAAACATTGCAGAAAAAGAGGTTGAGTGCAGAACAGATCGTGCAACTGATGAAGTCTGAAGATGAAAATTTTGCAGTCTCAGAGGTGAGTGACGAGCGTCACCAAGGAGGAGTGACACTCGTCACCAACTTACAAGGGAATCGGGGGTTGTCACAGGTGAGTGACGAGCGTCACCCCCTGGTGACGGTTGTCACCCACCCTAGAACGAAACTGCTTCGCCTGTAACTGCAAATAATGGCCAGGAGCAAGCGTATAAACCCAAGATACCATTCCCTAAGCATCCTAGGAAGTCTAAACAAGAGATAGAAGAAGCCAGATGTAAAGCTATGATAGACAAGCTGATGCTTGAGATCCCCGTTGTTGATGCAGTCAAGCTTTCACCAGCTCTAAGAAGGTATGTAAAGAGAATGGTTGTGAATGGTGTAAGTCCTGAGGAAGGAGCATTGCTTACCAGAGACATCAGTGCAATTCTCTTGGGTACATTTCCAAAGAAGAAGAAGAAGGTGACTGTTTCTGAACAAGTCAATGCCATCATTCAAAGCAGAGTTCCAGAGAAGATATCCGATCCAGGGACCTTTGTTCTTGATTGCTAAATCTCTGCAGGACGTTTTCCCCACTCTCTATGTGATCTAGGGTCAAGTATTAACTAGATGCCTTTCTCTGTTGCTGCTAGACTTGGAATGACTGATTTCAAGCCAGCTGGGATCTCTCTCATCCTAGCAGATCGATCCATAAAAACCCCAGAAGGCATCTTAGAGGATGTTCCTGTTAACATTGAAGGCTGCATAATTCCTACAGATTTTGTGGTTCTGAAAGATGCTGAAGAACCTAAAGATCCTCTTATTCTTGGGAGATCATTCTTGGCTACTGCTGGCGCCATCATTGATGTGAGAAAGGGGAACATTGAGCTTGATCTTGGTGATGTTGTCATGAACTTTGACATGGATAAGCTGAGAGGGAGTTCTACCATTGATGGTCAGACCTTCTCTGTAAGGACTTCCAGAGACGAAGAGCCAGTCATGGAGCATTCAGAAGACGCTACTGCTGGGTATGTCACTGAATCTGATACAAGTGGTCAAGTGAACAAGATGGCTATTGAAGAGGCAATATCTGAAACTTCTGCAAAAGCTGTTGGGTTTGAGGATTGGAGTGAAGATGATATCTTCGACATTAGGCTCGAAAAAGAGGTTCCAATGAATGCCAAGTTGCTGGAGGAAGACGTGTTTGTGATGGAGGCAAGACTTGCAGAGCTGAACTGCAGGAAAATTGTAGAAACTCGAACTGCAGGGTCAGTGACGACCGTCACTGACTTGGTGATGCTCGTCACCAACCTGAACACAAATGATCGACATGATCTTTCAGCTATAAGTCCATCTTATCTTGCCAATCCGAAAACTCAACATTCCACAACCCAGAAACCTGCAACTAAGCAAAGGTATGCACTTCCTGGAACCAGTTCCAAACCTCCTAATCTCATCAATAAGAACATAAAAGGTGCAAAAGATGCTTCACACTTATTCAAGCAACGAGATACTCGTGGAAAGCTTGGTGTTTCTTTTGATGATTTTGCAGGAAAAAGAAGTCTCCCACCCACAGTCACAACCCGCCCTACTGATGTACCTCACTTCCTTGGAAGAGTTCATGCATCTACTGCTTATAAACCACCATGAATTATGCTTTGTTTGGATGTTTTTAATGTGTGTTTTGAGTGCTCCAACAGTCTAACTTCGGAGTACACATGATGACACAACGTTTAAACATCCATCTTGATGATTCTGAAGTATCAATCTTGGTGACGCTCGTCACCAAGCTAGTGACGCTCGTCACTCGTCCCTTCACGAGGTACCACGTTTCTGACACGGTTTTAAAGTTCTCATGCATCTTTTTGACCAACTCTTGGCTTAATAACACTGGGGACAGTGTTGTTTAAGTATGGGGGAGGAGGTTACTGACGTTGTGTGCTTTGTGTCATGTTTATAGAGTCTTAAAGTTGAGTCAAAAACCTGTTTTTATAGAGTCAAAATTTTGAAATTGTCAGTTTTTCTTGGAACTAACCATAGTACGTGTTTGCTTATAAGACCATTGCCACAGTAGTTGATTACAAGTCTTACTAAGTTGAAAGTCATAGGTAGATCAGTCTAGCAATGAAGGTTTAGGTTCTTAGAGAATCTGGAAAATTTGCTGTTAGCTCCACCTTAATGAACTTTAAACTTCTTGTCTTGGGGCTTGAATCTTATTGATCTTGATTCTCTCTTTCAGCACTGACAAGTATGTTTAGATACAGTCTCTCTTTGATCTTTCCTGATATAGTTAAGTCCAAAGAATGGTGCATTCATGACCCTGTCTCCTCACAAGGAATAACAGTAATGAACACACTCAAGAATCTGTCTCCTCACAAGGAACACAAGTATTGAGTAGCACCATATGTTAGACTGTAAAAGATGAGAAAAGAGTTGAAAAATCGAAAAAAATTCAGAAAGAAAAAGATAAAGGGAAGAGAAAATAGGAGAGCTGTGTTGAGATTGATTTGTTCAGTTTTTTAGGAAGGGAAAAGAATCTGTAAGTGATTGGGATGATAAACCCTTGATGAGATTTCACACTTAGATAAAAAATAAGGAGTTAGCAGTAGAAATTTCAGATTTCTTGAAGGGATTTGGACTGCACTTGAGAGATTTGCTAAGCTTGTGATGATTAGACTGAAATTTGATCTTCTGTTAACTATGTGGTATGTGGATTCGAAAGTATTAACTAATGTGGTGTTCCTGATGTTTAGCTGACTGTTTCTTGTTTTCAAACCTCAACCCTGTTCTCTGTCTGATGTTTGCTTGAGGGCAAGCAAAAGCTAAGTCTGGGGGAGTTGATATATCATGGTTTTTATGATTTTTAACCATGGTATAAGTCCTTTTTATTGAGTCTTTTTGGTCTTTTTAGAGTCCTAGTAGAGTCTTTGCAGGTTATAGCATGTCTGGAGCATAATTAGAGATATTGAAGCTTTTTGGAGCATTGCAAGATGAAGCCACGAAGTGTCCAGCTCGGAGAAGAAAGTATGCATTTGGGTGACGCTCGTCACCCATAAAGGAAGGGGTCGTGGCTGGTTTCTAAAAGATTGGAAAGAAACTGCAGTTTTGGCCCAGAAGTTTTAATATTTGCAAAAGACCTTATATTGTGTTTTAGCTTGTATATTAGGTTTTTCAGCCATTCTTCTGGCATATATCTTGTATCTTATTCTTTTTTAGAGCTTTAGAGAGTGATTTGTAGCAGAGATTTTGGAGAGACAAATCAGACTCCTTCAGAGCAGATTTCGAACTCCTTCATCTTTATTTATTATTTCTTTTATGCAATCTATTCAACTCATGATGTTTTCTCAAATCACCATGTCTGAGTAGTTTGTTATTTAAGTTAGGGCTCTTCAAAGGTTGAAAAAAAGTTTGTAGAATTGCTAAACTTATAGGAAATCTATTGGTTCTTCATCTATGCTTGCATTCATATCGATTTCATAGACACATCATTTGGATTTCGAAACCTTAGGTTGTTTGATAGATATGAGAGCATTATTAATCACCTGAACTAGTATTATATGAGCAAAACAACTTAGTACAAAGAGATTTGGCTTAGGAGTTTTGTGAACAATTGAACATGATCATTACTGCATGTTTAGATTGTTAGGATTTGCAAAGAGATTTGAAACTCTGTGATTTAGACATAGATAACTTCTGCAATGAGAATTGATTAGTTATATATTTGCGATTCATGTTCAAGACGGTTCTTAATCATTCCTGATTTCATACATTCTACATTCTCGAATTTAACCTGCGAACCGTCCTGACTTAGCGCTTTTAGTCTTCTGAAACTTAGATCAACAACCAAAATTTCGTTTGCTTACTTTTATTCTGTCATTCGCATTACATACACCATCTATTGCTTAGCTTAATCTGAATCTATAATTGATAGTGTAGTTTACATACTCCTTTGGGATTCGATACCCCTTGTACTACAACTGCTTTGCTGTGCACTTGCAGTAGTTTTATTTAGGAAAAACCTGAGTCCTATCAATCTCCAAGCTTCTTGATGTTCAGCTCCTTAACTTCTGGTTCAACATCCTTGATTAAAAGTTTCCAAAGCTCCGCTTCAGCATCTAGACCTCTCATTTTCATTTGAGCAGCATAAATAGTTGCATGCTTCTTGACTAGCTCTGCTCTTTGAGTCTTCCTGGAAATGGAATGTCAGGTTGATAAGCTGGAAGTAAATCAGCTTGATCTTCCTTCTTAGCATCAGAAAATTGAACAAGTTCCTCCCCTCACTTTTTTCATCAATGTCCTCATTGAGCAATGACAAGAAATCATCTATAATAGCATCATCCTCAATGGTTAAAGCATCTTGAGAATCAATAGCTTGGCAATACTCTTTGGGATTCATCTCACACTTTCTTGGGAGATTACCTTGAGGACGTGGTGCATTGGCTGCTCCTTTGTTGTTGTCTAGAGTCTTCACTCTCGCAGCTAGACCATCAAACTTATTTTTCAACTCCACATGAACAGAATATATCTTGTTGTGGACCTCCGCAAACGTTTTGTTCATCTCGAAGGTAGTGTTGACCTGATTTTGGAGCACTTGCTGCATGAGACTTTTGAGTTCAGGATCTTGGGAGCTTGAAGAAGCGAGCTTGAGCATTGAATCCTGGAGGGTTATAGGGCGCTCTAGGCTGGAAGTTGTTGTTCCTTTGTAGAAAGCCTTGATTGTTTTTGTTGCAAGGCACGAAAGGTCTTGGACCAGCTTGCTGTTTTTGTTGAGGTGGATAGACTTGGTCTTGAGGATTGGCAACATTGTTGCTTCTGTAGGTTATATTTGGGTTAGGTCTGTTGATATAAGATCAAAGTTATGCTCTTATATGACCGGTACAGTGGGAAATCAAGCAGCTGGCCACACGACACTCTCTACTTGGATCCGGTACGTGATGAATGATATGGTGGGATGGTGATCAAGCAACTGGCCAAACTGCTCTCTTTGCTTAATCGAATGGGTGGGATGAGTGATGGATCGAGTGACACACACACGGCTGATGATTGAACCTTGATAAAGTCAGTTTGAACTCAAGAACATGGGGGAAACCTCACAATGCTCTAGAACTCAGCGGCGTCTTTCTTTGAAGAAAGTTTGTTCTTTATTGATAATAGGGTAAAAAGTGTGTCTACAATGCTGCATGTGGAACTTTATTAATAGTCCTTCAGCCTTGACCTTCTAGGGTCGAAATAAACAAAGAAATGCAAGGACCAAAATACAAAAGTGCATAAAGAAAAGATTACAAAAACTTATGCTAAAAAGTGAAAAAAGAAACTTGAAATAAAGTCCTGCAAAAGAAAAGGGGAAACACGAAATATTATGGAATAATTGACAAGTTTTCTTACCGTTGCTTCTTGATTGATTTGTGTCCAAATACGGTAAGTCTTTGTCTCCAACGTTTCTCTTAAGCTTGGTCGTTTTGATGTGGTGCGATGATGAGGAGGGTTGGGCCGGGGCTGTCTCTTAGTAATGGCCATTCATCTAAGCTGGAGCTGTCCTTGAACGTGGCTGGGCTTTGAGCGTCTTGAAAAGATCCGAAGTGTTGGCCCGCTTGCTTGTTTAGCCCATCGGTACGCTATTCCGTAATGCTCTCGACCGCGGTACGGGGATGGTATGTGATGCTCTCGACCGCGGTACGGGAATGGTTCGTAATGCCCTCGTCTGGTACCGTAATGTTCTCGTCCAGCTCGGCCATGTCCTCGTCCGTTGTGTTGATAATGAGCTGTTTGAGCAAGCGATTGATGTCCTCCGTCTTCTTAAAGTTGAGAAGGCTCTCTACAGCTTTGTTGAACTCCTCCCTCATGGTCCTTGTACCTGAGCGAGTCCTTGGGGGTTCGTACATGATGGGCACCCGGTGCTTGTCCGTAGTGAGGACCTCATCAATCCCTCCCTCTTGAAGAGGTTCTGACCTCAGAACCGTTTCATCTGCATCAAAGGGGGCTAAGTCAGTAACATTGAAAGTAGAAGAAATGTTCATCTCACCTGGAAGCGCCAAACGGTAGGCATTGTTGTTGATGCGTTCAAGGACTTTGAAGGGTCCATCCCCTCATGGCGAAAGCTTGCTCTTCCTTTGGTTCAGGAAAATCTCCGGTCTCATGTGTATCCAAACCCATTCGCCGGGTTCGAATATGACTTCTTTGCGGTTTTTGTCAACGTTCAGCTTCGTTTGTAATGTCTTCTTCTCCAAGTTCTCCTTAGCCTTTTGGTGAAGCTTCTTAATCAGCTCGGCTTTGCTCAATGCATCTTGGCGGTAATGGTGCAAGGTCTAATGATGTAGTTGGCTTAAACCCATAAACAATCTCAAAAGGTGAAAGTTTAGTAGCAGAGTGGGTGGCTCGGTTATAAGCAAATTCAACATATGGAATGCAATCAAGCCATCTCTTTAAGTTCTTACCAACCGTGACTCTTAAAAGAGCTGAAAGTGTACGGTTAACCACCTCGGTTTGACCGTCAGTTTGGGGGTGGCATGTCGTAGAGAACAAAAGCTTTGTGCCCAACTTCCTCCAAAGTGTTCTCCAGAAGTGGCTCAAGAACTTTGTGTCCCTATCTGACACAATGCTTCTCGGTACACCATGTAGCCTCACTACCTCTTTAAAGAAAAGATCAGCGGTTTGAGTTGCATCATTGGTATTGCTACACGGTATGAAATGGGCCATTTTTGAGAAGCGGTCCACCACCACGAATATTGAATCCTTGCCTCTTATCTTGGGTAATCCTAATACAAAGTCCATAGAAAGGTCTTCCCAAGGAAGGTTGGGTATAGGCAAAGGCATATATAAACCGTAAGGATGAGACCTTGATTTGGTTCTAAGGCATGTAATGCACTTAGAACGGAAACCCTCAACGTCTCTCTTGAGGTGTGGCCAAAAGAAATGCTCCACCACCACGCTTAGGGTCTTATCCACGCCGAAGTGTCCCATGAGACCTCCTCCATGTGACTCTCAAATCAGTAGCTCTCTCATGGATCCCTGCGGTATACACAAACGTTTATCTCAAAAAAGAAAGCCATTGTGTATATAGAATGGACCTGATGGGGCTTTGTTGCACTCTTGCAAGATTATCCCAAAGTCCGGGTCCTCCTCATAGTGCTCCTTAACGTGTTCAAACCCCATAACCCGAGCCTCCATGGTGGTAATGAGAGTGTAACGTCTAGAAAGGGCATCCGCTACAATGTTTTCTTTCCCCTTCTTGTATTTGATGATGTAGGGGAACGTTTCTATGAACTCCAGCCACCTCGCGTGTCTCCTCTTCAACGTTGTTTGGCCTATAAGGTGCTTGAGTGTCTCATGATCCGAATGTATAACAAACTCCTTGGAAAGCAAGTAATGCTGCCATGTCTCTAATGAACTCACCAAGGCGTACAGCTCCTTGTCATACGTGGGGTAATTGAGTGTAGCTCCGCTTAGCTTCTCGCTGAAGTATGCTACTGGCTTGCCTCCTTGTGTAAGTACAGCTCTAATGCCTAGACCTGAAGCATCACAATCAACCTCAAACGTTTTATCAAAATCAGGAAGCACTAGTACCGGGGCATTGGTAAGGCTGTATTTGAGCTTGGCAAAGGCTTCTTCTTGCGTTGGCCCGCACTTGAAGGCTACATCCTTCTTGATCACGGCAGTGAGAGGGGCGGCTATAGTGCTGAAGTCTTTTATGAACTGCCGGTAGAAGCTGGCTAACCCGTGGAAGCTCCGGACGTGTCCAATAGAAGACGGTGTTGGCCAGTCTTGAATAGCTCGTATCTTCTCCTGATCCACTCTTAGACCCTGCGAGCTTACAATAAAACCTAAAAATACCAACTCATTAGTGCAAAAGGTGCACTTCTTGAGGTTTGCAAAGAGTCCTTCTTGACGAAGTGTCTCTAATACTTGCTCAAGGTGCTTTAAGTGATCTGCAAGGCAACAACTATAAATCAAAATGTCATCTAAATAAACCACAACGAACTTACTAATGTATGTCCTTAAGACATGATTCATGAGTCTCATGAATGTACCCGGGGCGTTTGTAAGACCGAATGGCATCACTAGCCACTCGTATAGACCTTGCTTGGTCTTGAAAGCAGTTTTCCACTCGTCCCCTTCCTTCATACGCACTTGATGATAGCCACTCTTCAAGTCTACTTTGGAGAAGATAGTAGCGCCGCTAAGCTCATCTAGCATGTCGTCTAAACGTGGAATGGGGTGGCGGTACTTGATGGTAATGTTGTTGATGGCACGGCAGTCCACGCACATTCGCCATGTACCATCCTTCTTAGGCACCAGCAAGACGGGAACCGCAGAAGGGCTCAAACTTTCCCTAATGTAGTCCTTAGACATCAAGTCTTGTATTTGCTTCTCAAGCTCCTTAGTCTCCGCGGGGTTCATCAGGTAAGCTGGCCTGTTGGGTAAGGCTGAGCCGGGCACTAAGTCTATCTGATGCTTTATTCCCCTTATTGGTGGTAGTCCCGAGGGTATCTTTTCGGGGAACATGGCTTGATACTTACCTAGAAATCCCCTTATCTCCGCGGTATCTCCTTATCACTAGCTCCTGAAAGTAACCCTTCTCGAAAGACTATAAGTAGCACCATGTCTTGACAGTTTATAGCTTGTGTAACAACTTTAGTATAAGCAAACAAGTTAGTCTTACTTACCTTGGCATCCTTAGCGAATTTGAGTTGCATTTCATACACTTGATTAGGCGTGAGAGGAGCTAATGTGTACTTGCGTTTGTCATTAGTAAAGGTGTATTGATTGGTACGCCCGTGATGTATGGCCTCCTTGTCAAACTGCCAAGGTCTCCCGAGCAAGAGATGTCCCGCTTGCATTGGCACTACATCGCATGTCACCTTGTCTAAGTACCTCCCCACGCTGAAAGTGACGACTACTTGGTCCGCTATCTTAAGCTCCGTGTCATCGTTTAGCCACCTTAGCTTGTAGGGTCTCGGATGCTTGGTAGTCTCCAAACCTAGCTTATCTACTAAATACCTGCTAGCCACGTTAGTGCAAGAACCACAATCTATGATCAGACTACAT
The DNA here is from genome assembly GCA_911865555.2 of Thlaspi arvense. Taxonomy (NCBI): domain Eukaryota; kingdom Viridiplantae; phylum Streptophyta; class Magnoliopsida; order Brassicales; family Brassicaceae; genus Thlaspi; species Thlaspi arvense. The sequence goes on along the minus strand of OU466862.2, from coordinate 24,579,204 downwards.
ACCTTGGTGTTCACGGTGCACTTGGTATGGAAGATGTTCTCTCTCTGAATTGTTTCTGGCTCAACTAGAACACTAAGGGCTCTACGAATCACCAACATTTCTACTGAGTCAGGGTACTCAATCTCCTCGGCTCCGGTCTCCACCGTGTCTTCTTCCATCTCATCTTGAGATTAATATCCTCCATCGGCCGTGAGGATCATGACGCGGTTGTTGGGGCACTCTCTTGCCATATGACCTCTTCCCTGACATTTATAACATGTAATGTCACGTGTTCTTTGAGCAAAAGGGGGCTTACCTTGCTTTGGCCGAGTTGTCTTAGAAGACTCGGCTGCAGGCTTCTTGAACCGGGAATCAACCTCCACGGCTTTGCCTTTGTCAAATGCATTTGGTGGTGTTGTAGTCCAGTTCGTGTTAGGATTTGAGCGACTTGTAGCAGCTACCTTGCGCTTCACGTGTTGCTCCGCTTGTATGGCAAGGTGTAACAGCTCGGACATGTCGTGGTACGGCTGCCTCTCAACCTTTCTCGCGATACGGTCTTGTAGTCCGTCCATAAACTGAGCCATGAGGGTCTTTTCTGTGTCCTCGAGCTCCAAGCGGTTGCGTAGCTGCTCGAATTCTTCAAAGTATTCCTCTACTGACCGGCTACCTTGTATCAACTTACGAAACTTCTTCTGGAGGTCTCGGTGAAAGTGAGGTGGGACGTATCGCTTCCTCATGTTGAACCGCATCTCGGCCCACGTACTGATCTGGTCATGACGATGCCTCCTCCTCTCGGACACATCTTTATCCCACCATGACAAGGCGTGGTCAGTTAGCTGAGCGGCTGCTAGTGACACCTTCTTCTGGTCGTTATAACCGTAGTACTCGAAGATGTACTCCATGTGCCGTTCCCACTCTAGGTAAGCTTCGGGGTTAACCCTTCCAGCAAAGGTTGGGGCATTCAGCTTCACGTCATTGTTGTTGGGTCGGTAAGCTTCCTCTTCTCGGATACGTCCTCGGTGTATGGGATCCCTAGCTCGTCCCGCGGGTTGGTTCTGAACGTTTGGTGCTGGTGGCGGGTCATCATCTAAGCCGGGCATGTCCTCATCAGTCTCTCCTTGGTAGAAGTGGGGCGGGTGGCAATCTCTCAATTCTGGTCATCCCTTCGCCTAAGGCTTGAATAGCACCTAGGAGTTGCGCCATGTCATCCGGTGCTCCTTGTTCTCCCATTGTAAATCCTGCGTAGACTAACAAATAGATTACAAGCACAAGTGTAACAAGTTTTGTAGCCGAAGCAAATGAACAAAAGGAACTTAGCTAAAAAAAAATTTTTTTTTTTGATTTTGGGGTTTTATAAATTGAAACAACCGAAACAAAAGCAACAAATGATTTTTATGGGGTTTTGGTTTATAAAAAGCAATGAAAGCAAATAATGAAAAACAAAACAAAGATCAAAAGGAATAGATAAAACCTGGTGTAAGAGCGTTTAAGCTCTTATACCAAATGATATAAGATCAAAGTTATGATTTTATATGACCGGTACAGTGGGGAATCAAGCAGCTGGCCACACGGCACTCTCTACTTGGATCCGGTACGTGATGAATGATACGGTGGGATGGTGATCAAGCAACTGGCCAAACGGCTCTCTTTGCTTAATCGAATGGGTGGGATGAGTGATGGATCGAGTGACACACACATGGCTGATGATTGAACCGTGATAGTCAGTTTGAACTCAAGAACAAGGGGGAAACCTCACAATGCTCTAGAACTCAGCGGCGGCTTTCTTTGAAGAAAGTTCGTTCTTTATTGATAATAGGGTAAAAAGTGTGTCTACAATGCTGCATGTGGGACTTTATTAATAGTCCTTCACCCTTGACCTTCTAGGGTCGAAATAAACAAAGAAATACAAGGAGCAAAATACAAAAGTGCATAAAGAAAAAATTACTAAAACTTATGCTAAAAAGTGTAAAAAGAAACTTGAAATAAAGTCTTGCAAAACAAAAGGGGAAATACGAAATATTATAGAATAACTGACAAGTTTTCTTACCGTTGCTTCTTGATTGATTTGTGTCCAAATAGGGTAAGTCTTTGTCTCCACGGTTGCTCTTAAGCTTGGTCGTTTTGATGTGGTGCGATGATGAGGAGGGTTGGGCCGGGGCTGTCTCTTAGTAATGGCTATTCATCTAAGCTGGAGCTGGCCTTGAACGTGGCTGGGCTTTTAGCGTCTTGAAAAGATCCTAAGTGTTGGCCTGCTTGCTTGTTTATCCCGTCGGTACGCCATTCCGTAATGCTCTCGACCGCGGTACGGGGATGGTATGTGATGCTCTCGACCGCGGTACAGGAATTGTTCGTAATGCCCTCATCCGGTACAGTAATGTTCTCGTCCCGCTCCGTTGTGTTGATAATGAGCTGTTTGAGCAACCGATTGATGTCCTTCGTCTTCTTAAGGTTGAGAAGGCTCTCTACAGCTTTGTTGAACTCCTCCCTCATGGTCCTTGTACCTGAGCATGTCCTTGGGGGTTCGTACATATTGGGCACCCGGTTCTTGTCCGTAGTGAGGTCCTCATCATCTGTAGTAACCATATCCATTGTAGCCTCCTTGATTACCAAGATTGGTCATTTCCTCAACATGGCAGCCTTCTTGATCTTCAATCTGAACCAAGTCACCAACATATTTAACTTCCTTCCTTTCCCTTAGCAGCAGATCAATCTTTTTATGTAAAGCTTTGATCTCTTTATTGCTAGACTCCAGTTCATCTTTAGCACTCCTTGGAGCTCTATCAAACTCCTTATTATAATTCCCATCTGATTGTGCTAGATTCTCCACAAGTTCCAATCCCTCATCAACATCTTTAGATAAGAAGTTACCATTTGATGCAGTATCCAAGAGCATTCTGATCTTTCGGAGAGTGCCTTTGTAGAGAGTGTAGAGTAGAGAGGCTTGTGAAAACCCATGGTGTGGGGCACTGAAGTGTCTAGCCCTTAAATCTTTCCCAAGCTTCACTAAAGCTTTCATTATTCCTCTGTGCAAATCCTGAGATTTCATTCCTGATTCTAGCTGGTCTTGAAGTTGAGAAAAACTTTGCTAAGAATGCTCTCTTGCACTCATCCCAACTGGTTATGCTCCACTGAGGTAAATTCTTCACCCATTGGTGGGCTTTGTCGCCAAGAGAGAATGAGAACAGCCTCAACTTGAAACCATCTTCACTGACCCCATTTATCTATGTTAGTGAGCAGAGCCTATCAAAGTTGTCCAAGTGATCCAGAGGGTCTTCTAGAGGTAAACCATGGAACTTGTTTCCTTGGACCATTGAGATCAGACCAGATTTAATCTCAAAGTTGTTGTTCTGAAAAGCTGGAGGAAGGATTCATGTTCTGTTGTTGTAAGCATTGGGTGCATCACTAGCTACAATGGGTCTGATGGGTCTTGGAGCTTGACCTGCTCCTCTAGGACCTTGCTCTCCTTGCTGTCCTTGAACTCCTTGTTGGCCCTGTTGGCCCTGAATACCAGCTGCTCCTTGAGGTCCCTGAAACCACATATCATCCAAACCATGTTGCTCCTGAACATTCATCCCTAACCTCTCCAGTGTTCCTGTCTTTCCTATTGCCTTCTTTCCAATTCACCTCTGTCCAGCAAGTTGATGTTGTCAATGAAGTCCACCAAGTTGCTAGAGCCTCTTGATCTAAGGTTCATACACCTGAAAACAGCAGTGAAAGTCAAAGATGATTAGTAACCAAATTCAAATCAAACCTGATCTTAAAGATTCCACAAATTCTAATGATCCAAACAATAACCACAATGGCAACGGCGCTAAAATGATACACATGTTTTTAAGTCTTGTTCTCAATCACCCAAGTTTGTACTAGTCAGTTGTAGTATAGCATAGGGTTTTTATCAATCCAAAGGGGTTAAGCTAGATACCACCAGAATTGTGAGCAGAAAGCTTTAACTCAAGTAAATTCAGAGAAAGGGTGTTGCTTAGCAACTAAAACTATCAACCTATGTGATCAAACACCAAACAGAACTCAAAAGAGAACAACTTAGCAATGAACAAAAGCAAAACAGAGCAAGAAAACAAAGCACTAATAGCAAATTTGAAATTCAAATAAGAGAAAGCAAGTTCCTATATTTGGTTATTGACTTTGGGGAATTCAAAGGCAAGACTTGGGCTGTTTCAAACACCATTGATGAAGCAAACATGCAATCAATGCTAATTCCTAGACATAGAGTTCACAATCAAGAAAGTTAAGTCCAATCTCTTGACAAATAACCCTTTGCTAATCACCCTAACAATAACTAACTCTCATTAGTGCTAGAACAATCAACAAGTATGAAAAACCAACTCTATTCAAGTAAAAATACTCCTCAAACAGTCAATCTCTTTAGCTAAGGCCAGTAAATCCTCTATTAAACAAGATCAGCATTTCATCAAACAATTGGTGGGCACAAGATGAAGCCTAAATCTAGATTCATGTGATCAAGATAAATCTAGCTTAAGAACAGATTAATATTGAGGAATCAACATAATTAAGCACTAACAAACCCTAGTCAAACCTCTAAGTTCCCCTAATCTACCACATCTAAGAACCCTAAGAGATCTACTCACTCATCATCATTGAAAACACCAAATCACAAGAGTAATTGATGCTAAACATGATTAAGAGGGAGATTAGAGAAGAAATTAAAATGCAAATACAAAACTTTAATTAAAACGGTAGACTTGTTCTTACAAAACACAAAAGCAAACTAAAAACTAAGCAAGAACAAGACTTTTTTTAAGAAAGATTAGATCAAGCCTATTTATAGTAATGAAAAAAGCCCTAAAATAATTGCAAAGTTGTAAATAAAAGGAAGTTCGGACTGGCATCCATTGGTCACAAGTGACTGATGGGGATGACCGATTGAACACTCGCTTGAATCCCAGCGGTCAGTCTTGACCGATGCTCTTGACCGATGGAGGTGTCCTGTCTCTTCTCATCGGTCACAAGTGGCCGTTGCAGATTACCGAAGGGATTCACCCGCTTCTCTGTTGCCTTGCATCGGTTACTCCTTGACCGATGTGCTTCATGTCATGACCGATGGAACACCAGAAAGTGCCTCCCTTGGCTCTTTTTGCTCCTTCTCATTTTGGCTAACTCCTTGAACCATACCCACACTTCCTTCTTGCTCCCAATAGCTTCTTAAGTACCTAAAAACATCCTTAATGCATAGAGAATGCAAACTACAACATAAATGCAACATAAGTCTAAAAGGAAAGGAAAATGGGACTAAAGAGAAGAAAAACATGCAAAAAGAGACCAAAACATGAACTAAAAACATGCAAAAAGAGATATCAAGATCCTAGTCGTTTTGTTGCATCATAGGTGTTTGACAAAATGTTTGAATGAGGTTCATTGCTTGGTAATGGTGTATTGAATGTTATGACTCTTTGCATCTGTCATTTTTTTCCATGATTAAGATTATTACTAGAGTACTTTAGGGATTCAGAAATTGCCAATAGACATTGATTATTCATGGAAGTGTGAGTTAATGTTTGACCTATTACACAAGAGATTACTGTGCTTAGCCTAAGGAATTAGTTGTCAAAGGTATTTTTTGGCTTTATGGACTTTGCTGATTATGTTTCCACTATTAAAAATGTGTTATGATTGCGATTAGTAAAGAGATTAGCACCAAAGGACTGGATTAGTCTTTTTTATTAGTCCTTGCTTAGAGATTGATGCATTGATTGTTTATATTACACCTTGGTATATATGTATTTTTTTTGTCATGTTTATTTGGCACTAGAATAATAATATTATATTAAAAAAAAAGTCACAAGTATTAAAAAGAGTATTTTCTAGTGTTTGGGGAAATATTGCTAATTGTTAAATAATTTTAAGGTTATTAGAAATGAATTATTGTGTAATAATTTGAATGTGATTAAGGATGTTAAGTTGGAATATGGTTGAGTTTTGAGAATAAAATTAATTTGCAGGAAAACTATCATTTGCATAACGATAGAATGCGATTGCGGAAAGGCACTTGTGATGGATGTATCCGTGGTTGAAATCACAAGTGTGACAGATTTTATCCTCAATATGTTATACTTTTGTGTGCTAGGTTATGACGATGTGCTTTGTGTGGACGGTCGTGACTCATCTTGGCTGACGAGCCATGGTGCTACGTGGGAGGATAGGTGGACCATTTTCTTCATCTTATGAGAACAAATACATCTTGGTTGCTGTGGGTTATGTATCCAAATGGGTAAAAGCAATTGCCAGTTCAACCAATGATTCTGCAGTGGTTCTTAAGCTGTTTAAGACCATCATTTCTTCCAGATTTGGAGTACCACGGATTATGATCAGTGATGGTGGAAAACACTTCATCAATAGTGTTTGAGAAGCTGCTCTAGAAGTATGAAGTTCATCACAAGGTCACTACACTTTACCACCCTCAGACAAGTGGTCAGGTTGAAGTTTCCAACAGGCAGATCAAAGAAATTCTGGAGAAGACAGTGGGAAAGACAAGGAAGGATTGGTCAGCCAAGCTAGATGATGCACTTTGGGCCTGCATGACAATATTCAAAACACCACTTGGCACAACACCATTTCACTTGCTTTATGGGAAAGCATGTCATCTTCCAGTGGAGCTTGAATACAATGCGAATTGGACTGTCAAGAAGATGAACTTTGACTGGAAACCTGCAGCAGAGAGGCGCCAGATGCAGTTGAATAAACTGAAAGAGATCAGGCATCATGCCTATGAGAACTCCAAGCTGTACAAGGAGAGGACTAAGGCATATCATGAAAAAAAGATCCTTGCCAGACACTTTGAACCAAATGAACAGGTACTCCAGTATAACTCACATTTACAATTGTTCCCTGGAAAATTGTGTTCTCGTTGGTCAGCTCCCTTCACCATCAAGGAGGTTAGACCAAATGGTGCAGTTGTTTTATCAACCCCAAAAGGCAGAGAGTTTGTTGTCAATGGACAAAGGGTGAAAGACTATTGGGCGAAAGCCGAGATTTTTGAAGGACAGATTATGCCTTTGGCGGATGCACCCACTGCTTGATCCCGAGGACAGTCAAGCTAATGACGTTAAACGAGCGCTTGGTGGGAGGCAACCAACTGGGAAGTCTACATACTTAGTATTTATTTTGCTTTGTACTAACTGGTTTTCATGTTTATATTCCGTCAAAAAAAAACGCGCAAAGGGATTAGATTTTATCCCGTGCCGAAGGGATATCGATCACAGTCGACACTGGACTCGACACGGAGCAGTGTCGATCGACACCATCATTAATTAGGTAAGCCCTTTTAAACCCCCACTTCATCTTCTTTGCCATGATTTTCTGAAACCGCAAAGAACACTCATACGCTCAAAATCGCAACTTTTTTGTTTCTTAAAGGATTTGAGTGATTCAAAAGCCTATCTTTGGCGAATTTCTGTGTTCTTTTTGAATATATAACTCATTCATCCGATCTACAAGATATGACACTCGAAATTCCATCTTTTCAGTTCGCCCCTAAGGTTTGAAATCTCGAATTTTCCCTGTTCTAGCTTGATTTGTGACTTGAATCATGCTTCTGTAGGTTGTTTATGAGTAATTTGACCTTGCCCATTAGTTTTTACGGCCTGATTTTGCAAAATTATGAAATTTTTGAATTGGTGATTTATTTTGCAAAACTACGTTTGATTTTGGGGTTTTTAAACTGGAATTGTTTGTGATTAGTGATCATTAAGTTGCTAGTAATGCTCGCCACCAATGATATTGACCAATTCTTGATTTTCAAATTTTTGAATTTTTGCCTGATTTTGGGAAAATTTGTGTTCTTGGTTTTCTAAGTGCAGATGCCTCCACGGAATAGCAAGAGGACACGTTCTAAGGCTGGTGAATCCTCTAATCCCGCGCCAGCTATTCCTTCTCTACCGCCATGTCCCAGGAGAGAAGGATTGAGAATCCCAGTGGAGAGAGTTTGGGAGGATCCGCCAGCGAAAGAGGCGGTTAAACATGATTGCATTTTCAGGGAGATCAGAGAGCAGTGGGATGATTACGATTATCTTTTCTACAATGCCTGGATCAAGATAGATGTTGTACCTACATAATTCGCAGAGGCTGATACACTGCACAGACTCGGGCTTAAGGAAGAGGCGCTCAAATTACTAAAGAAGATGAGCTTGGGCACTATTGCTACCAAGCAGTATGATCTCTATCTAGAGTTAGTGCGCCAGTTCACTTACAATGAGATTGTCAAGAGGGCGCATGAGGGAGCTATCACATTCATCATCCGAGGTATCAGATACAGGATTCCACTTCTTGAGTTCTGTCAGATCTGGGGGTTCGATACAACGCACACCAGCGTCACTCTTCCAGCGCAGTTTCTTAACCTGCAGAGTTTCTGGTTCCATTTCGGGAATAGGAGGTATGATTCTAAGACCTCTACTCAGACAGACGTGCGCCATCCTTTGCTGCGCATAATTGTCCATCTCATCTCCACTACACTCCTGTGTAAGTCTGAGCCGGGAAAGATTCGCATTTCTGAGCTGACAATGCTTTATTATGGCATTGAGGACATACTTACAGAGGAGTATGAGGTTGACAGCGATGTCAACATGGGCGCGATCTATGCTCACCACTTGGGGTCCCTGAAGACTAAGCCGCTCACAGGAGCCAGCACCAAGCCCGAGAGTGTTGGTAGTCTTCTGACTCTCATATTCCGCCACTGCGGAATTAATACCTCCACCTGCAGGGTTGTGACGATCTGGACTACTTGAAGAGGACCACTTGGGCCAAAGGAGATGATATGCTATGGAGTTTTGTTTGCAGTAGTGGCGAGCGATGTTTGATTTCGCTACCTCAGCCAGCTCTCACTACAATTCAGGCAGACCTCCTCAGCTTTCAGCCTGAAGCTACATTGCTTCAATCCGCGCCCGCCACTAGGCGCAGAGGAGGATCTTCACGAGCTGTTGCTTCTTCGACTGAGGACTCACCTGTTGAGGACCTTGCTGGAGGTCCATCTCGTCGATCCTGAGCGTCTAGAGCTCTTGCACACCCTAAGCCGATTGGGCAACACACGCTCCGTGACATTCCAGACATTCTTATGGAGCAGGCCACTTTCCAGAGATTCATGGTTCAGAGTGTCCAGAGCCTCTGGAACGCCATCGCTGTGATGTCGAACTGTGGCTGCGTTCGACCATCTACACCTCCTTACGATAAGGATGAGGACTAGTTCCTCTGTCTATCCTGGTTACTTATCCTTTTTCCTTTGTTATTTTTCATTTTCTTTGAGCCAGTTTTTCATGTTTTTGCTTTGAGTCAGTTTGTCAGCTTTGGTTATGCTTTAAAACTTTTTTAACTGATGAGATTATGCATTGTATTGTTGCTTTTAATCGTGTGCTTGAGTGTTCCTAACAGTTTGACTCGGGAGAACTTCAGCTAACAACCTAATATGCAACATTATACATGTTTGGGTCGATCACATTCTGTCTTCGGACCAAGTGTCGATCGACACCTCGCGTGATCACAGGTACTATCTTCTCATCTGTGTACACACCGGTTCATTGCTTATCTTAGCCAACTTCTTGCTTGGTAACACTGAGGACAGTGGTGTTTAAGTCTGGGGGAGGCAGTTGCTAACATTGTGTTTTGTTTTGTGAGTCAGTTTGTTGTGTCAAAACCTGTTCTATTGAGTCAAAATTTAGTTGAAACCGTCAGTTTTTCTTGGAACTTACAACAAAACATTGATGCTTATAGGAACAATTACCACAGTAATTGATTACAAGTCTTACTAAGTTGAAAGGCATAGGTAGATAAGTCTAGCAAAGAAGGTTTAAGTTCTTAGAGAATCTGGAAAATCTGCTGTTGACTCCACCTTAATGAACTTTAAACTTCTCATCTTGGGGCTTGGTAATCACTGATCTTGATTCTCTCTTTCAACACTGAAAAGATTGTTTAGATGCTGTCTCTCTTTGATCTTCCCTGATACAACTTGTAGAGTTTAAGTCTAACGAATGATCCATCATGACCATGTCTCCTTACAAAGAACAACAGTAGTGAACACTCAAGAACATGTCTCCTCATAAGGAACACAAGTATTGAGTACCACCATATCTTAGGCTGTAAAAAAAAGTGTTGAAGAAAATTCGAAAATATCCAAAGGGAAAGATCAAAGGAAGAGAAAATAGGAGAACTGTGTTAAGATTGCTTTGTCCAGTATTTAGGAAGGGAAAAGAATCTATAAGTTATAGAGTTGATAAATCCTTGATAAGATATCACACTTAGATAAATGAAAGGAGTTAGCAGTAGAGAATTTAGATTTCTTTGAATAGGCTTGAACTGGATTTGAGAGATTTCTAAGCTTGTGATAAGTAGACTGAAATTTGATCTTTTGTTGCCTCTGTGGTATGTGGATTCGAAAGTGTTGATCAATGTGGTGTTCCCAATGTTAACTGACTGTTTCTGTTTTCAATGTTTGCTTGAGGGCAAGCAAAAGCTAAGTCTGGGGGGAGTTGATATATCATGGTTTTTATGGGTTTCTGACCATGATATAAGTCTTGTTTATAGAGTCTTTTTGGTATTTTTCGAGTCTTTGCATCTCCAGGTACGTTTGGAGCATAATTGTGGATTTCGATGCATTTTGGAGCTATCTTGAAGTTGTTGCTGAAAAAACCAATTCAGAGCAGCATTTGGTGCCAGGTGTCGATCGACACCAGCCACTCAGTGTCGATCGACACCGATCATGGATGCGAAGTGGAGTTTTAAAAGCTCTTTGAAGAATTGCAACATGGCCCAAAAATTTCCCATTATTTGTAAACTTACCCTAGTCATGTTTAGAGATGTATTTAGGTTTTGAGAGCCATTGTTAGGCTATTATCTGGTTTTCATTGAGACTTAGAGAGAGACTAGATTAAGAGCTTTTTGGGAGACAAATCTGTACTTTGTTAGAGAAGAATGTCGAACCCCTTTGTCTTTACTCTATCTGATACAATATCAGAAAGGAATGAGGACCCAAGTACCCTAGTTCCCACAATCAGAACGACACCAAGAACAAGATCAGGAACAAGAGATGTTTATGAAAGTTTTAATCAAGCAACAAAAGCATTGATGATCAACCAAGAGCTTGAAGGTATCACGTCTCAGGTTGATAAGTTAAGCATCTCAAGAGAAGCAACTCATATCAAGGAAGAGCTTGAAGAACACGACATCATTCAAAAACAAAAAGAGCGCCAAAGCCAAGATATATTCACCAAGGACGGTCCAAGTATTAAAAGCATAACATATATCAAAGAATTTCCGATGATTCAAGGGAAGAGTGAAGTTACCTTATTTAGCATCACGTCACTTAGCTGAAAGGCCAAAACGCACCAGTACAAGGGCGACTTGAAACGCAGCACTAGAACTAAACCAAGTAAATCAAGTCTAACCAAGGTATGTACTGATTTCATTTCAATTTCGTTCGGGTATTTACTAATAAAAACGAGATTGCTTTTGTGTTTAAGTGATGATTCTCTTAATTTACATTAGTAGTCAAAGGAATTTGTTTTGCCAATTAGCTTTATTTTGCTTTCAATCATTTGTGTTTTCATCAATGTAATTTGTTTCAAAGACCCCAAGAAGGCCAACAGCTGTTTGGACTGTTTATAAAGTCCCCTCTAACAGCATTGTATTTTTCACCTTTGATCAATAAAAATACCCGAGTTTTCTTATAGAAAATCTTCTTGAAACTTCTTAAACACTTGAGAGATTCATTGTTAGAGAGTTTTGTTTGTCTTATCAAAGTTTAGAGTAATCAAACTTTGTGGCGGCCTCGATCCATTTCGCTTATCAACATCATCATCACCCTTTGATCAATAGAGAAGCGTTGAACAACCACTCTTTGGTCCCATACTCATTCACTTCGTCATCAACCATCCCCTGACCGGTTTGAAAGTGTTGAACAGCCATCATCCGGTTCCATCTACCATCTATAAGCTCAACCACCGTTCATCTTGTGTCACTATCTTTCTAATGCAAAATTATTCAGTCATGATTTGTGTTTCAATTTCTATGTCTGGGTAATCTGATAGTTAGGTTTTGGGTTATTCAAAGGTTGATAATTAATTGTTAGTACTGCATAACTGTTAGGATAAATCTTTCGGTTCTTCATCTGGATTGCTTTAACACTGATTTTGAGATTGATCACCTAGAAATCAGATCTAAGGTTGTCTAATAGATGTGGAAACATTGTTAATCACCTGAACTATCTTAGATGAGCAAAATAATTAATTGCAAAGGAATTTGGATTAGTGGTTTGTGAACATATCGAACTTGAACCTTGAAGCTTGTTTAGGTTGTTAGAATTTGCAAAGGAATTTGGAATTCTAGAATCTGATCATAGATAATCTCTGCGATGGAAGTCGATTGGTTTTACATTCTTGTTTTCGAGTTCTAGAACGGTTTTAATAAAATATCCTTTTAGTCTGTAGTCTGCGATTTATGTCAACCTGCGAATTTTCCATTGCCTAGTGCTTCGTCTCATTGATTTTTAGTACCTATAATCCGCCCCTGCTCTCGTTACTTTTATTTGCATTTTCGTTTTACTTTGTTATCGATTCGCTTAGCTACATTTGAACCTAAATTCTGTTGTGTAATATTCTTAAGTCCTTGTAGATTCGACCTTTAAGTACTACAGTGATCTTAATTTGAGAGAGTAGCTCTAGAGATAATTTGAGCATATCAACCGAGAAATACAAGATCGGCTAGAGACACAGCATTACGCTAAGCTAGAGGAAATGCTACACAAGGCCATATTGTTTGAGCACCAAGTCAAGAGAAAGGCCCCTTCTCGGCCAAATCAAGGAGTTGGTACAACTTACAAGGCTATAGAAGGTTTAACAAGGACCAGAGACATTAGGTGTTTCAAATGTCATAGAAGAGATCATTATGCCAATGAATGTCATGATTCTTCTAGATAATAAAGAGTTTGAATCTGTGGATGAACGTCAAGAAGAATCAGGCCAAGAAGATATGATATCTCCAGTCAGAGGCGAGTTACTTGTAGCAAGAAGAACCTTTCAAACAAAGGCCCCGAAGTAAGAACAAAGAGAGAATCTCTTCCATGCTCGATGTTATGTTCACGGAAAGGTTTGTAGTCTTATCATCGATGGAGGAAGCTGCACCAACGTTTCGAGTAATGCTATGGTTAAGAAGCTTGGCCTGAAAACATCAAAGCATCTGAATCCTTATAAGCTTCAGTGGCTTAACAACAGTGGGGAACTTAACGTTCGCAATCACGTGCTTGTCCCTATTACTATTGGCCGGTATGAATATGAGATACTATGTGATGTTTTACCAATGGAGGCTTATTACCATTGGCTGGTACGAAGATGAGATACTATGTGATGTTTTACCAATGGAGGCCTATCATATACTCCTCGGGAGGCCATGTAAATCAGATAGAAGAGTGACACATGATGACTTCACTAATCACCATTCCTTCGAGTATAAGGGACATAAGACTACGCTTATCCCCATGACCCCTCAAGAAGTTTATCTTGATCAGAAAAAGGATTCAAAACAACAGAAGCATTCAAACTTCTATGCTAAGGCCAGCTAGATTAAAAAGTCCCTCTTCTCTGATCAATCTCTGGTTTTGTTTGTATATAAAGATGCACTAACAAGCATGACTAACATCACACCGGTGTTACCGAGTGAAATGAATAATCTTTTGCAAGAATTTTTTGATGTTTTTCCAAAAGAACTCCAAAGGATTTACCACCTATCCAAGCATAGAACACCAAATAGATTTTGTTCCCGGAGCTTCTTTACTAAACTGTCCTGCTTACAGATCCAATCCGGTGGAAACAAAAGAGTTACAACAACAATTCAATGATCTAATGGATAAAGGATATATTCGTGAGAGTATGAGTCCTTGTGCTATTCCTGTTTTGCTGGTACCAAAGAAATATGGAAGTTGGCGCATGTGTGTAGACTGCTGAGCCATCAATATTATCACTGTAAATTATCGCCATCCCATTCCTAGGCTAGATGATATATTAGACGAGTTACATGGTTCTAACATTTTCTCTAAAGTTGATTTGAAAAGTGGTTATCACCAGATTAGGATTAAAGAAGGGGATGAGTGGAAAACAGCCTTTAAAATAAAGCATCGGCTGTATGAGTGGCTTGTAATGCCATTTGGGTTAACCAATGCTCCTAGTACCTTTATGTGATTTATGAATCATGTTCTGAGGGCTTATATAGGAGTGTTTGTGGTAGTATACTTTGATGTCATTCTCATACTCTAAGAACTTAGAAGAGCATATAAAGCATATTAGGCTGGTTCTAGAGGTGCTTAGGCAAGAGAAATTATATGATAATTTCAAGAAATGTACTTTTTGTACAGATAACATTGTTTTTCTAGGCTTTGTTGTTAGTGCAGAAGGCGTTAAAGTGGATGAGGACAATGTTAAGGCGATCAATGAATGGCCAAGTCCTAAAACCATTGGAGATGTCCGAAGCTTTCATGGATTAGCTGGCTTTTACCGACGCTTTGTGGGAAACTTATGCACTATAGCCGCGCCTTTAACCAAAGTGATCAAGAAGAGTGTGGGATTTAAATGGGAACAAGCTCAAGAAGAAGCATTTTAATGCCTTGAAGAGAAGCTTATACATGCGTTTGTTTTAGCTTTACCTGATTTTATTAAAACTTTTGAAATAGAATGTGATGCTTCTGGTGTAGGTATTGGAGCTGTGCTTATGCAAGACAAGAGGCCAATCACATACTTCAGTGAAAAGATTGGAGGAGCCACATTGAATTACCCCACATACGATGAAGAGTTGTATGCTCTTGTCCGGGCATTACAAACGTGGCTGTGTGGACTGGATTTCACACAATATAATTTATCTGTTAAAAATAAAAGAGGACGTAAAGATTCTAAGTTAAACACGAGAGAACAAGGATCCAAAGATGTTGATTTTATTATTGCCGCTTAGATAAACTATTGGTACAAGTATTTTGCTAAGTCTTTTGCTAGCTAAAAAGAACTGGCTCGCTAATAGCGTTCAGCTATCTACTTATACAAATCCTCGTTCTAATATAGACGAAGATCTTGGAGTATATTTGCGTAGATCATCTTTCCTTATCCCCTTCGCGGCGCCCCCTTCCTCAAGGCTTTGTCTTCTAGGGTAAACACCGCTTCGGGCTCCTTCGTGGATTTGGGCTCGACCCACTTGCACATTGCTTCGTCTTGGGTTTGACTTGGGGCTTCGCCTCGTTGCTTCGTGGGCCTTCGCCTTTGGGATTGATTTAAAGTTTTCCTCGCCCGTGCACGGTTTGACGAAGTAGCTGGCTTCGCCCGGCTTTTGCACCGTTCACCTCACCCGTGCACGGTTGGGGAGCGAGGTGATTGGCTTCACTCGGGTTTTGCACGGTTCACCTCGCCGTGCACGGTTTGGACGAGGTGATTGGCTTCGCCTGGGTTTTGCACACTTCACCTCGCCCGTACGCGGTTTGGGCGAGGTGATTGGCTTCGCCCAAGTTTTGCACGGTTCACGTACGATGTGGGCGAGGTGACTGGCTTCGCCCGGGTTTTGCACGGTTCACCTCGTCGTGCATGGTTTGGTCGAGGTGATTGGCTTTGCCCGGGTTTTGCTTGGTTCACCTTGCCGTGCACGGTTTGGGCGAGATGATTGGCTTCGCCCGGGAGTTGCACGGTTCACCTCGCCCGTACACGGTTTGGGCGAGGTGATTGGCTTCGCACGGGTTTTGCACGGTTCACCTAGCCCGTGCACGGCTAGGACGAGGTGACCGGCTTCGCTCGTGGAAAGTCTGGCCATCGTAAAGAATCACTTTCATACTTAGCCATTATCCCGTTGATCTCGCTAGGGTGAAAACCGACCCCAACAGTTAGCTCCCCAGCTCGTCAGACTCAAGAATGTGGTGACGAGGTGTCAAGAGAGGTGAGATCAATGGTCAGGAATTTTTGCTTCGCCAAGACGAGATGCTTTATTTTGGCAAGACAAGGTGAAAATGCATCCGCTTCCCCTTGTCGGGGTGAGGCGAAACTACCTTGCTTCACCTCGCCGGAGCGAGGTGAAAATGCTCTGCTTCTCCTCGCTAGGGCGAGGTGAATATGCCATGCTTTACCTCGCCGGAGCGAGATGAAAATGCGCTGCTTCTCCTCGCCAGGGCGAGGTGGCTATGCTTTGCTTCTCCTCGCGATGGCGAGGTGGCTATGCCTTGCTTCTCCTCGCGATGTGAGTTGGATATTCAGCTGGTGAAGCGAGGCAAATCTCTGCGCGAGCGAGGAGTCTGCTTCGTCGTGGCGAGGTGCTTTGTTCAGCTGGTGCGAAGTGTTTTTCTTCGCCAAGTTACATCTTGCTTCGCCATTGCTCAGCCTAGGCATAACGTTTCGCTCTAAGTTGACGAGGTGATTCCCCCACTTTGAGCGTGGTGGAGAAAACTTCCTCCTTAACGAAGCGAAATGATTTTTTTTTTTTACGCCGGCGAGGTGAGACGACCCGTTACGTAGGCGAGGTGAAATGATTCGTTATGTGGGCGAGGTGTTTGACTTTGTCGGTCCATATGTTTGGCTTCGCCCTTACCTTGCCAAAGTATTGTGTTTCGCCTCGCCATCTCTTTTTCTATACTTAGAATTTTTCAGAACATCTTCTTCTGGGCTTCTTAATGGGTCTTGACTTCTGATCTCTTTGGGCCTAAAAAGCCCGTTTAGAAATCAATCCTCCTTCGGGACTGTAACCATTTCGCGTACTCTCGAGGCGAGGTGATGAAGTGGCTATAAGTAGCGAGGCCTCTCCTCATTTTTTCGTTATCTCCAACTTCTACAAATTCTCAAAGTTTGTTTTCTCTCTTCTTTCCCTTCTCTTTTTTTTTATGTTAGAGTTCCGATTAGGGTTTTTCTTATCTTGGCCGTTCCGCCGCCGTCTTCCTTAAATACTCCGGTCCGTCTTTGGCCTTTCTCCAAAAATTTCAATGGAATCTTCTCCTTCTTCCCGATCAGAGGCAAATTCTCGTGCTGTGGAGACTTTTTCGGGTGCAAATTCCCGTCGAGGCGAGGGCGATTTCCAATCTTCGTCGATCAGTTGTAGCGAAGAGAATTTTTCAGACTTGGGGTCTCGGCTGTCCTTTCAAAGCGAGGGGAGTTCTTCCCTCGCGGTACCCGATCGAGACGAGGTGAATTCCTGCTTAAGGGTCTCCGATCGTGGCGAAGCAAGCATTCGCCGAGATCTGTTGCTTCATGATGAGTCCAGCTTGGTGCCCGAGACGAAGCGAGGTGAAAGGGACGAGGTCGCTTCTCGATCTCCACCATTAAATCGTGACGAGGCGAATTCCCGAGATAAAGCAAATACTCGGTCCTTTCTGTTGCATCGGGGCGAAGCGAGATCCCGGAGCGAGGTGAAGTCTCAGGGCGAAGCCAGTATTCCTTCTTGTCGAGGGATAGCGAGTTCCCATGGTGAAAACAGCAAGTCACCGTGCCGAAGCGAGGTGAGTTTTTGCTGCGAGATGGTCTCGCAGGGCGAGGCCAATCCAATAAAAGTGTATTCGAGAGTCGAGATGAAGTCTGTTTCAATCAATGACGCGAACTGCTCTAGTCCTTTAGATAAAAACTTGCCGAATTCAATCAGAGAGACAGAGGTAAAACCTGAAGAAGAGGATTAAAACTGGGATCCACCAGCAGCAAAGAGAGAGCTCGCGGGATTGATGAGACATAAAAAAAAAACCAGCCGAAAAGGAAGAGGGTAAAGAGGAAGGTGGCTGATCCGCCAGGATCTGCGCTCTCGACTGCTGAGAGTTTAGCCGATCTAAGGACTCGCTTTAATATTAACGAGGAGGTAGAGTTCTTGTTACCCACTTCGGCAGAACGAGCAGACCATCCGCCATCCGACTATTTTACAGTTTATGAGAGTTTATTCTACCTTTTCCTTTTATGGTTTCCCATCCTGGACGTTATTTCTCAGTATTTATGTAAGTACAAGCTTGCCCTGGCCCAGATTACACCCCGTGGTCTTTGCCATCTTGTCGGTCTAATCGTTCTCGGATTGCAAAGTTGAGCTCTCCGTCGGCCATCTTCTAAACTTGTTGGATGTTCGTGGAAATCCAAAGTCTGAGACATATTGCATTGGTAACTAGAAGGATTGGTGGATCATCCATGGGTTTCCTAGTAACGACAGAGATTGGAAGAATCATTTCTTCTTTGTTTTGATAAACGATGCCTCAGTATCCGCGGCATGGCTCGAGAAGGTCAAGACGGACTGGGGGCGAATCGGTAGCGGATCGTTGCCATAGTCAGGAATTTCATACCTGAATCGTTGTAAGAATTATTACTAATGTTTATTTATTATTTTTTGTTGTTTCAGAGCGTCAGATCGTGTTAAGGATTCCCGAAGGTTTTCTAGATTCGGTGAAGCTATTTTGCCAGAGGAGGACTTATTGGACAAGGAGTTTCATGCTGCAAAGAGCTGAGCGTGCTCAAGCATTCAGCCTCGGAATCGATATAGATTATTCCGAGTCTTCTTATTCATCCGACGTCGACCCAATTTACAAAATGGCGGCCAAAATGACTCTTTGCGTCAAAAAGGCGATGGAAGCCAAGAACCGAGCGGGAGAGAAGGAGAAAGAACCAGTTGGGTCGAAGGAGGCGAGCCATAGAGATTCGGGCGAGGCAAATGCGAACTCCAAGATCCTGGGCGAGCCAAACACTGGTTCGAAAATTTTGGGCGAAGCGAGGCCAAGAGCACCCGGAGTTTCCTCTGAGATCATCGCGGGTTTGAAGTCTTCCCTGCGACTCGAGGGATCCTCCTTGTCTCGTCATGCGGAGAAATCCAAGATGCCTTCACGAGCCGATGGGTGCGAAGTGGATAAAAGAGCCTCGAAGCGCATCACACCAGTGGAGGATAAGGCGGGCGACGCGACTGTTTTGCAGAAGAGGGCGAGGCGAGATCCCCTTGTTCCTTCATCCGTTCTGGATGCAAACCTTGCCTTAGCCGCTTCGGGCGAGCCTGTTTATGAGGCCGCAGCGTCTGTGACGCTCTTCTCTAAGATCGCTCATCCAGAGGATCGTCTTCCTGCGCCGGATACTCTTGCCCTGAGCAAGAAGTATGCCAAGATGGCGCTCAAAGGAGTCAAGGTAATTGTTCTTTGTCTTGGCTACTCCTGTGATATGTATGTTAATATTTTTTTTTTAAACGAGAGCTTGCGACCATGTTTCAGTTTATCGAAGCAGCGAATGAGGTGATCATGGGATACGAACGAGATGCTCGGGAGGATTTGTGTCGTATCCAGGAGGCTCGTAGCGATGCTGTCGCTCTCAAGGCCAGTTTTGACGAGGCCGAGCTGAGACATTCCACCGAACTGGAGAAAGCCGCAGCCCGAATGAAGAAGCTCGAGGACGAGAGGGACGAGTTCAGGAAGAAACGCGACGAAGCCAAAACCCTTGCTGTTTGTCTCAACGAACAGAAGCCCAGACGTGAGTCGGACACCGCTTCTCTCAAGCGACAGCTCGAGGCCGAGAGAGAGTTGCGCGAGATCGAGGCTAGGAAAGCGCATAAGGAGGCGAGGAGAGAACTTGGCCAGAAGTTCCAGAATCGTATTCGCCAAGCGGAGGAGAAGATCGAGAAGCTGAAGGGGCCTACTCGAACGAGGGTTATTGAGCTTGCGCAGGCCGAAGGCAATCTCCAGCTTGTCAAACTTCTTATGGGTGAGGACCCTCCTTCTCTGGATGAAGAGTTGGCGACTCTGACCGGATGGAAAGAGGAGCTTGCCGATGCTGACACAGAGTTTGAGCGTCTTGCGACTGACCTACGAGAGGATCTAAAGCTTTCTCCGGTTTCCAGTGATTCTGTCCCGCCCTTCTTCGCTAATGAATCGACGGAAGTTATGGCTTCGAAGGCTGGCGTGGAGGATCCCGCAGGGTCGAATGTCAATACTCTTGGGGTTGGTGAGTTGATTGCCAAGAACAGCTCTTAGCAGGACGTATCGACGGCACCAGAGATCGTCGATCATATCGTCTAGAGAATGCCTTTGAATATTTTTGCTTTGATTTGGTTTTTTTTATTTGACTTTTGTTGCGCATCCCTTGTGTTGAATGTGCTTTATGTTTCGAACTCGATGCCTGGACGGCTTTATCCACCTAGGTTTTGTGTTATGGATCTCATGTGGTATGATATTTTGTTATTGAACTGAAGCGTTGTTGCTTTGCTTTGAATTGCGGCGAAGTGGGATACCTATGTAATAGGTTTCCCTTTCTTACTCAGCGAGTAAGGGTTGAGTTGTGTTTGGGCGAAGCGTTTGTGACGTGACGAAACGATGGCTTTGAAACTTCGACCGAAAATGACTAACCACAAGGCGAGTATAAAGATTAGTTTTCGAGATTGAACGCGTTTAGACGAACTGTAGTGTTGTTAAGGGGCAAAGCGTTTGCCTTGATATATGTATGCTTCTGATTTCTGAACTTATCGGTTTACGATAGATATGACGTTTTGAGAAATGAATTGAGGATGGGCGAGTCGTAGTGTCTTTCGCCACGACCGGGTTATGGATGCTTTGCACCGTATTAGACAAGCGTTGCATAGGAGCGAGGTGTTTGCTGGGTTTATGTTTGAACACGTCCGGTCAGTTTGTACTTGATTGTGCACATCAGATACGAGTTTTCCGAAGTGTTTTAAGAGACGAGCTGCGAGTTGCAATGTCTTGGTCGTGATCGACCTACGAATGCTATGTAGCGTAAATGACCAGCGTTGCTAAGAAGCGAGGCGTTTTACTGGGTTTAGGTTTGAACATATATGCGTACCTCGTATTCTACGACCAACCATGAATATTATGTTCGTGAGGTGTTATAAAACCAACGTTGCTTAGGACGAACTGTTGTTGGGTTTAGGATGTTTTTCCACAGGTTTAGGACTTGCGAACCCAACTCGACTTAATTATCCATTTTTCAGGCAAAACATAAAGAACATCGTGTGGGATTTACCCAATGATGTTTGACTGGGGTATACGCAGCCATGATTTATATAGCGCGTTTTAATCCGTGGAGGATGTTTGAGAATGATAAGCTGTTTTCTTTACGCTCTAATGCAGCAGAGAGGTTATCAAAACTCTAATGCAAGCAATGTTGTAGTAAGGCAAGCAGGAGAGTGTCAATCCACTTCTAGATGATAGAGAATCCACAGAGATTGCAAGGTCTAAGACAAATCTAAGCAAATGAGACAGTTTATGAGAAATAATCTAAAAACTAAATGCAACAACCTAAATGGAGTGAAACCTATTTTAAAAAATACTAGAAAGGAAGCAGTTACCACGAAGAACAAACAGATAAATTAAAGAGAAGAGCTTCGAATTGTTAAAATTCGACTAGTGGATCGACCACAAGATCGACCACTAGATCGAGCAGAAACGATCGATCTCGTCAAAAACCGTAAGAACAATAAATCTAAAGGCCAGGATGCTATCAGGTAATAAGCTAAAGATGAAATGAGGTGTAAATATGCTAGAAGAGAGGGCTTGGGGGTTGAGATTCATATAAGGGGTTTCAAGAAACGATCTTGGGTTTGAAACTTTGGATCGACTCACTTGGTGAGGATCTCTAAGCCTCGAAAACAAAACAAGATCTAACTGTGGCTTTCGGTATAGATCACTCTTTCATCCTCTCCTCCAAACCCATGGCTTTTGGTGGAAAGAGAAGTCGAAAGGCAAGGAAAACAGATTTCGAACAATGGCTTAACTAATCCCCCAAACTTCCATGGCTTTTGGGAAGGGGTAACTAGTCTCTAAGGTGAGATCTTTCGAGGCCCCTGGATCCTGTCAAGGTAAGGGACCTCTCGGATCATGAAGCTCTTGGCGTGAGAGTCTTCAAGCATTAAGCTTTCAACACCTTAGAAGAGATAGCCTTAAAACGTTTAGAAAACAAACCAAGATCGAACCTTTTCTACCCCTAAATCCTCTCAACCCCTAACCCAAAGTAAACTACTCACTACACATAAAGTAAATCAAGCAAGGTGGAAGAAATGAAACGATAAACATGAAACAACGACTAGATTAAACGATAAGGGTCGAGAATACAAAAGCTTGAAAAGAAAACTGGTTCAACAATGGTGTTCTTCCGAAAACGAGAGAGAAAACTTGAAGGAAAAAAGTTAGAAAATCTAAAAGTTGTCCAAAAAGCATTCGCCGCCTTGCCTAAAATGTCAAAATAGTCCAATGGTCCCCCCTTCGCTAACAGCCAAAAATGGTTGAAAGGACAGAGATCGACCATTGGATCGAGTTGTTCTATCGATCATATCCGGCCATCGTGTCTTCGGCTCGATCCGGGTCTCGATCTTCTTTGGTGAATCGAGTGCTGCATCCGATCTTGGTATTGATCTTTGGCAGGATCGAGTGGTGTACTCGATCCGGCTCTCGCTCTGCATGGCGTCATTTACGTCAGTACCGATACATCGATTGCTTCACTCGATCTCCATCTCGATCATTATCCTTGGATCGCCTAGTTGGCTCGATCTTCTGGTCGATCAACTCCTAGATCGACCGCCCATGCTCGATCTGCTCCTCGATCACTGGTCCTTAGCACACTTCCGAGCTTCCATGAACTGCTACATCGGCCTCCACACCTCCACGAACCTCCGTGTCTCTATAGCAACCAGAAACAACCTGGAATGGATGCAAAATGCAGAGAAAATGCATATGCTGATGCAAGAGTGCTCTAGGACCCTAAGTGATGCAATCTAGCCTAAAACATGATACAAATGCATGAAAAACTACCTAATGAGTATGCGGAATGTATGCAATATGCAATGATATCAACTCCCCCAAACTTACTTCTTGCTTGCCCCCAAGCAACGAAAAACAAGTAAGGAAAAGAAGTTTTCATAAAATTCAAAGGGGTTTTAAACTTTTTGCAAAGGTGCCTTTCGAATAGATCATCTCAATGTCCTAGTTAACAGTTCTAAAATGCTAAGCTTACACTCATACTCCAAAGGACTTAGCCATACTCATCACACAAAGAAATTCAAATCATGAGTCTCTTATTCCTAATAATCAAAGAAATTCATCCTTTAACATTCATTAATCATTCGAACCATGAATCAAACTTATGCACTTTAAAGCAAAACACATTTGGCTAAGGGTTATGGTTATGAGCATAAAATGATCTCATTTGAAAAGGGTTTACAATTAGACAAGGGTTTCTCTCAAAAATGGTTTGAACTAATGCATAATGCTAAAGGTAAAGGCAATTTATGCATACATGATTAGATTCTCATCTACCCATGTATACTATCAAACAGTCCTATACCCCTCTCATTTAAGAAATTTAATCCTCACTCACCACTTAAAAGTCTACCCCTTCTTCTCAACTTAGCAATCTCCAATTCAAAATAAAGACATTTTTAAACTTTTTAGGCTAGTGAAAAGGTCTTGAAAAATATTTTTGCTCTTAGGAATTTCTTATTAGTAGCTCTCTTATTATTACTATTTTTCTCTTCATTTTTTTTTTTTATTTGGCACTTAGGCACTATTATTTTTATTTTTTTTTCTTTTCTTTTTCTCTTTTTTTTTTATTTAGAGAGAGCTACCTTCTGAAATAGAGCATACTTGGTTTTTAAAAACAAACCTTTCACTTAAAACCTCATTTCTTTCCTTAAAACACAAACTCTTTTGAACCGAAAACAAATTCAGAAGAAGGCAACCCCAATGATCCCCCAAACTTATCCTAAGCCTATACCTAGCTTCAAAATGTAAAGCTAGCAATCAATTATGAAAACCAAATCATGTCGCCTAAACCTAACACTTTATGCCAAGTTCAAACCGAAAATAAGGCCTCACAAAGATGTCACACAAGAACATTTGGCTTCAAAGGAGGGTAAGGTTCAAGGAGGGAGTTCTACTTAGGCTCACAAAGAGATGTAAAAAGGAAGAAGAGAGCCTAAATATTTTAAAACCATGTGTTCATTTTCAAATGCATAAGAATGATAATTAGATTTTCAAATTAAGGTTTTTACTTAGTAGGATGAGTTTCAAATCATGAGAGTTCAATTCAAGCCACGAAAATCCTAACTAGTGATCCAAGCATGGTTAGAACTTACTTTCAAAGCATAAACAAAGCATTAGAGAACTACTAACTAGGGCATTGAAATGATTCATAAGTAAAACACCTTTTTAAGAAATTCTAACCCCTTATGCAAAATGCAAACAACCTAGGTGATATGAGAAATTCTAGACTCAATCCTAACATGTTTTTAAAGAGATGAATGCAACTACATGAATCTTTGAAAAAATTTTAAAAATTTTACCAATTTTTCATGACTAAGACTCAAGGATATAAAAAGGAAAATAAGATCAAAGAACACAAGATTAAATCACACAAGTACTCCCCCAAACTTGCTTGACACCGTCCCGGTGGCAAACTCATCCGGAGAAGCAAACAAACACAATGCAAGAAACAAAGATGTGCGGTTATATACAATGGAGGAAGGTTGTTACCTCTTGTCTAGGCTCGGCTGGAACTGGAGGATGTTCCAGAGGAGCTAGAGATTGTTGCCTTTCCTTTGTTGCCTGGTTCTTGGAGGGAGTGGCGAGCCGGTTGAATGTTGTCTCCTTGGGTCTCGCGGATCACAACTCCTCCGGTTGAGAGTCTCCTCTTCTCGGGTTGTTGTATCTCCTGGCTTCCTGCTGGCTTAGGCTGGCTTCCTTGGAGTTGTTTGACCTTCTTCCCCAGCTTCTTAAGCATTTTCCCTTGCCACTTGTTTATCTTCCGCTGCATCTCCACCACCGAGGCTAAGAACTTCTCGTTTTGGTCTTAGGTTCAAAATCCAGCTTGGGAAGTGTGTAAACCTCGGGCATCTCATCCTCTGTTCCTGGAGACTCTGACCTTTGGCGCGGGGCAATGGCTGAAGCAGGCGGTCCTCCTAAAGGGGCAAAGCATTCTTCCTCTGTGGGTAAGAACTCGATGTTCCCAACACCAAGCAGCTCGGTCTCGTCTTTGTTGGGGAGGATGCACACTTTCTTCTTGTCTTCCTCATCTATGAAGAGGTAAGCATAAAACCCTTCTGCTGGCGTGCGTCCCAAGCTATCAGTGTTTCTCATGTATGCTTCATCCATGAAAGCTCTGTTTGGGACGTGAGCAAAGTCATGGATGGGCACACCGGCTTGCACGAACAAAGGAGTAAGGAAACCGCCAATATAGGAAGAGGTTGCCTTGCACCGTAAGGCATAAGCCTTGTACTTCACCAGAGAAGCCGCGAGCACACAGCCGTAATTCACTTCATCGCCGAGTTCATCTTCTATGGGTTCTTCATTCGCATCCGGATCAGACACCAAATGCTTCACGCCTTGGAAAAGGAAGCACAGCTCCGTCTTCGTGACAGTAGGAGCAACAGACCTCCCACTGAATGTATTAGCTATCAGCTTCAAAGTATACCTCAGCACCGGACTCCTAACTCTCTTGATCTTGGCGGTGTTTGCTTTGTAGTATTCATTGCTGATTAGGTCCCAAAACTCGTCGGCTTTCTTGAAGGCTGGGAACTCCACCTTGTGTGCATCAGCCTTGAGACCGTAGGCTTGGCATAGCTCGGGGATGGATAGTGTGTAGGCTTGGCGGCCAACCTTGAAATAGAGACGCCCTTGAGAAGGAACAGGTGCACTCGGATTCTTGTACCGGAACTCCAAAGTGGCTAGGAAATCTATCGTCACCTCGGGAATTGTAGGGCAGTCCATCCGCAATAAGCACCTCAGACCAATGTTCTTGAGGAGTTGGTCGAAGTCTCCAAGGATCCCGAGCCTGGACAGAAGCTCTCGATCAGCAAACTTTGTAGGTTCAAACCAGAGCCTCTCCAACCTCTTCTTATCCCTCTTCTTATCTTTTCTCCACCGGACCCTCTCTTGAACCACCACTTCTTGTGTTTCTCCTTCTTGCACTCGCTCCTCTCTTGTTCTCTTTGGTGCCATTGCTCCTGAAACAAATTTTTCTAGAGAATGATTAGCAAGAGGCGATTGAATGAGAATAAGAGAAGAGGAGAAAAAGATTTATATAAACTACTATAGAATTTTGGGGATCAAATAAAAATAATAGCTAGATAAAAGAGAATAAAATCTTTGAGATACTGAAAATCAAGAATTCTTCCTATTACTTAGCTAATTTTAAAAATTCAAATCCGATCCTCTATCCTAAAACAAGAACTTGCGATTTTTAAGGAGATTTTCTTGAAATAAAATCATTAAACCTTGAAAATACCTTTGCAAGAGTAGAGGATATCTTTGCTAAACTTTAAAAGCTTTTAAATTCTCACTCTCTTTGTAAGAAAAACTCGAGCAAACAGAAATGAGAGGGTGAGGAGTAAATTGAAACATTTAAAGAGTTTAACTAACCAAAACAATGGGTGGTCAAAGTGGTTTCTGACAAAAGTCTTGGTCAAGGCACATCTTTTATGGTCAAAGATGCTTGCCTTGACCAAGTTTTGAATTTAAAAATTGGAGGGAAAGGAGTAAAGGAGGGAAAGAAAATTGTTACCTTGGCATGAGATCGAGTCCTTTTGGTCGATCTAGGACTCGATCTCATGCCTAAAATGGCTTAGATCGAGAGGGTTACTCGATTTGTGACTCGATTCAAGGTGAATCGAGCCCTGGATCGATTGGCTCTCTCGATCATTGAGATGTTGGCTCCTCGGCTAAGTCCCTCTGATCGAGCTATGTCCTCGATTTAGGGGTCGATTTAGCATAGATCGAGTGATGGATCGAGTCGAGTGATCGATCAACTTTCAACAGATTTTCCCGAGAGAAATTAGATCGGTCGATCCTATTTGGATCGATCGATCCTTTTTCGTCAAGGTCGATCTTGTCACTCGTTCTCGTCTAGATCGACTGGCTCCTCTCGATTCACTGGCTCGATCTAGCAAAGATCGAGCCAGGATCAGTC
This sequence comes from Thlaspi arvense, assembly GCA_911865555.2. Taxonomy (NCBI): domain Eukaryota; kingdom Viridiplantae; phylum Streptophyta; class Magnoliopsida; order Brassicales; family Brassicaceae; genus Thlaspi; species Thlaspi arvense. The sequence goes on along the minus strand of OU466862.2, from coordinate 24,552,337 downwards.
GATCTAGCACTCGATCTCTAGCTTTATCTTAACCCCTATTGCCCCTTTTGGAACCCAAAGGCAAGGTTTAGATTCCTTATACCTGTTCCTACACACTAAAAACATAAAAACATAAAACTGAAAGAGAAGTGAAAGCAAAAATATGTACAAGATAAACATGGGAATGCCTCCCAAGTGCGCTTTCTTTAACGTCTTTAGCTAGACCTTACTTGGTCTAGGCGGATGGTGGGTCTTGGAGAAGCTGTCTGTCAGGTAGGGCTTGACTCTGTGTCCGTTGACGGTGAATGCACTACCACTTCTTCCCATTAGAGTAACAGCTCCATATGGCAAGACCTCTTGAATCACGAACGGTCCGCTCCACCTTGATTTCAGCTTGCCCGGGAAGAGCTTTAGCCTCGAGTTGTACAGCAACACCAGTCCTCCTTCCTTAAGCTCCTTGGCAACCAATTTCTTGTCATGAGCCTCCTTAGTTCGCTCCTTGTAGATCTTGGAACTCTCGTAAGCATTCAATCTCAACTCGTCCAGTTCGTGTAGCTGAATAAGATGCCTTTCCTGAGCCGTCTTGAGATCAAAGTTCAGCCTCTTCACAGCCCACAATGCACGGTGTTCCAGCTCAACCGGGAGGTGACAACCCTTGCCATAGAGTAGAGTGAAAGGGGTTGTACCAATCGGCGTCTTGAAGGCAGTACGGTAGGCCCAAAGAACATTGTCCAGCTTCACTGACCAGTCCTTCCTTGTTGCTCCAACGGTCTTCTCCAGAATAGCTTTGATCTGCCTGTTAGAGACTTCCACCTGACCGCTCGTTTGAGGATGATACGGTGTAGCCACCTTATGCTTAACCCCATACTTTCTCAAGAGGCTCTCAAAAACCTTGTTTACAAAATGGCTTCCTCCATCACTTATAACAACCTTGGGTACCCCAAACCTTGGAAGATGATACTCTTGAACAACTTGATCACAACCTTAGAGTCGTTTGTAGGGGAAGCAACAGCCTCAACCCATTTGGAGACATAATCCACAGCTACTAAGATGTACTTGTTGCCGTATGAAGAAGGAAAAGGCCCCATGAAGTCAATACCCCATGCATCGAACACGTCAACCTCGAAGATAGGAACTTGAGGCATTTCATTCCTCTTGGTAATGTTCCCTGCTCGCTGACATGCCTCACAGCTCTTCAAAAACTCGTGTGCATCTTTGAAGATAGACGGCCACCAGAAACCCGCTTGCAACACTTTCGTGGCAGTTTTGAATGAAGCGAAGTGTCCTCCGTAGGAAGAGCCATGGCAATGATAGAGGATATCCCTGGCTTCTTCCTTTGTAACACATCTTCGGTACAAGCTGTCTACTCCTCTTTTGTATAGGTAAGGCTCATCCTAAAAGTAGTCACTAGCCTCCCTCAAAAACCTCTTCTTGTGATAGCTGTTGAGATGTGTTGGCTCCTCACCACATGCTAGGTAGTTCACCATATCAGCATACCATGGTAGATCCTCCTCTTTAAAACTCAACACTTCCTCGAACCTTCCTTCTAGCTTCCCACAAACAGCAGTAGTAATCGCCATAAGTTGTTCTTCTGGAAGAGAATCGTCTAAAGGGAGAGAATCGTTGATCCTTAGTCTTGAGAGGTGGTCAGCGACTCCATTTTCTATCCCCTTCTTGTCTTTAATTTCCATGTCAAACTCCTGAAGTAAGAGAATCCATCTTAAGAGCCGAGGTTTAGTGTCGTTCTTTGAGTAGATGTATCGTAGAGCAGCATGATCCGTGTATACAATAGCCTTGGAGCCAACGAGATACGATCTGAACTTCTCAAAGGCGAAGACTACTACAAGCAGCTCCTCCTTCTCCGTAGTGGTGTATCGTGATTGCGTGTCATCCAAGGTCCTTGAAGCATAATAGATCACATGTAGCTTCTTGTCCTTCTTCTGACCAAGGACTGCTCCTACAGCATAGTCACTAGCATCACACATAATCTCAAAAGGGAGAGACCATTCTGGTGCTTGGACTATAGGGGCTGACGTGAGGGCTTCCTTGATGATCACGAAAGCCTTCAAACACTCCTCATCGAATACAAACTCAGCTTCCTTGCATAACAGCCGTGTAAGGGGGCGTGCAATCTTGGAGAAATCTTTGATGAAGCGCCTATAGAACCCTGCGTGTCCCAGGAAGCTTCTAATCCCTTTAACATTAACCGGCGGCTCCAAACCCATCATAACCTCAACCTTAGCCTGATCAACCTCAATACCCCTCTCTGAAATCTTGTGACCGAGTACTATCCCTTCCTTGACCATGAAGTGGCATTTCTCCCAGTTCAGCACCAGGTTTGTTTCTTCACAACGTTTGAGTACCCTGCAAAGATTCAACAAACACGCAGGAAAGGACGCACCATACACAGAGAAGTCATCCATAAACACTTCTACCATCTCCTCTATAAGATCGGAGAAGATCGACATCATACACCGCTGAAAGGTAGCCGGTGCATTACACAATCCAAACGGCATCCTTCGATATGCAAAGGTACCGTAGGGACATGTAAAAGTCGTTTTCTCCTGATCGTTTGGGTGAATAGGTATTTGAAAGAAACCGCTATACCCATCGAGAAAACAGTAGTAAGGGTGATTTGCAAGTCTCTCAAGCATTTGATCAATGAAAGGCAAAGGGAAATGGTCTTTTCTAGTCGCAAGGTTAAGCTTTCTATAGTCAATACACATTCTATGACCAGTAATGGTCCTAGTAGGGATAAGTTCATCCTTTTCATTCCTTATGACCGTGATCCCTCCCTTCTTAGGCACCACGTGTACAGGTGAAACCCATGTGCTGTCACTTATGGGATAGATCACGTTAGCCTCTAAAAGCTTAAGGATTTCCTTCTTAACAACCTCTTTCAAGTTAGGATTCAAACGCCTTTGATGTTCTACAGAAGTGGCGTTCTCATTATCCAAGTGAATCCTATGAGTGCAAAGCATTGGTGAAAGGCCTTTGATGTCACTTAAAGAGTACCCAATGGCCTTCCTATACTTTCTCAGCTCAGTTAAGAGCGAGTGCAGCTCATCATCACTAAGGTTTTTGTTTACTATCACGGGATAGGTGTCATTAGGTCCTAAGAAAGCATACCTTAGCCCTTTTGGGAGCTCCTTAAGGTCCACCTTTGGGGCTAACAGCTCACTCCAGTCATCCTCGTGGCTGTTGTTGTTGTTCTCCTCCTTGGAACTCTCCTTTGAACTCGAGGCATGGCCCTTCAGACTGCTTTCCTCTATCGCTATCCCTTCTGTGATCGAGTCCTCCGGTCGATTCTCCTCTCGATGTCGTCTAGATCGAGCCATTTCACTCGATTCACTTACTCGATTTGGTATGGATCGAGTAAGGGATCGAGACGTTGAGTCGATCTCTTGATTGGACTCCAAAATGATCGGGGGGTCTTTCTCGATCGTCAACTCGATTGTTTCTTTTGATCGAGCATCATTCTCGATCTGTTGGTCGATTGTAGCACCGGATCTAGTTGGGTTCTCGATTGGCTTGTCGATCTGACTCCTGGATCGAGTGTAGCATCGATCTCGGGGTCGATCTCTAGGCAACATCCTTCTTCATTCTTGATGATTCTCCTCGAATCTAGCAGGTTCACGTACTCTTCGGTCCTTTGGTCCACATAGCCAAACTCTCCTGGCTCCTTAGTGAGTGCTAGCTTCAAATGGTCTTCTAAAGCTAGCTCTTCCAGCAACTCATCCGCCAAGGCATCCATCATTTCGATATAGAAAGCTTGTCCTTCAATGGTTGGCTTCTTTAGAACCTTGTTGATGTCAAAGTCTAGCCTGATCTCTTTCCCCAAATGCAAGGCAATCTTCCCATTCTTCACGTCTATTATGGCTCCGGCGGTTGCGAGGAATGGTCTCCCTAAGATGAGTGGGTCTTTCGGCTCCTCGTCTATCTCCAGCACTACAAAGTCTGTAGGTACATTCACACCACTGATTCGCACGTGTAAGTCTTCGAGCAGCCCTACTGGTAATCTCACGCTTCTATCAGCCAGCACCAATGAGATCCGACATTCCTTAAACCGAGTGAAACCAAGCTTCTTAGCCACGGAGTGGGGCATCAAGTTTATGCAAGCTCCGAGATCACACAAGCAACTCTTGAACTCTAGAGGACCTAAAGCACAAGGTATGGTGAAGCTTCCCGGATCTCCCAGCTTCTTAGGCACTATCTCCTTATGAATAACCGCGCTACACTCTTCGCTTAGTACAAGCACCTCTTTGCTTTCTTTGTTCTTCTTCACAAGGGTGTCCTTGAAAAACTTGGCGCACTTGGGCATCATAGCGAGACAGTCTACAAGAGGCAACTTTATCTCCACGTCTCTCAAGTGCTTCTCAAACAGGATCCGGTGTTTCTCTATTAACTGCTTTTTGAAACGACACGGGAATGGCAACTTTGGTACGTAAGGTGGGGGCACGTAGTCATCCTTTTCCTTGGTGGTTTTCTCAGCCTTTTTCTCAATGAATGCCTTGTCACCTCTTCTCGGTCCTTGGATCCATACGTTGTCAAAGTTTATCTCCTCATTATCAGCTGAAAGTTTACCCTCCCCCTCTTGAATTACAACGTCCTCGTTGTTCTTGGTAGAGACCGGAGGCTCAAGCTCTTTGCCACTTCGTAACGTAATGGCATTGGCATACTCCTTGGGGTTTTGCTCACACTTTCCCGGGAGGCTGTTCTGTCCACTCGTGCTTGCCTTGCCTTTCTCCAGCTGCTTTATTTTGTTGTTGAGGTTTGTGATTTGAGTGGAGAAGTCGGTTAATGATGAATCTAGCCGAGTGTTCATTTCAGCGAACTTCTGATTTGTAGAAGCTTGCCCTTGTATTAGCTGTTGGAACATTGCTTGAACCGGATCAACTTGTTGTTGCATCGGTTGTTGTGGCTGTTGAGGTGCAAAGCCCGGAGGGTAGTTGGTAGTATAACCCTTGCTTTGTTGTTGTTGCCCTTGACCTTGGAAATTGCCTTGCCCTTGACCTTGGAAACCACTGCTCGGTTGAAAACCTTTGTTGTAAGGGATGAAAGGCTTAGCTTGTTGAGCAGGGTACACTTGATCTTTAGGGTTGGCTACATTGATGTTTCGGTAAGAGAGGTTGTTGTTCTGGTAGCCGTGGTTGTAGCCTTGAGACTTGTAGTTGTTTTGTCCAGCCACCCAATTTGCTTCTTCTTGGCTTAGCTCTAACTCCTCTTGGTTTTCATCAGCTTCACCAACGAAGTGAACATGCTTCTGGTTAGCTAAAACCAACTTGTCAATCTTCTCATGCAACGATTTGAGCTCCTTCTTGTGAGACTCTAATTCTGATCCCCTCGGTGCTCGGTCATAATCCTCAGCATAGTTTCCATCACTCAACGCCAGGTTCTCTATCAGCTCCATACCCTCTTCTACTTCTTGACCGAGGAAGTTCCCTTTGCTAGCTGTATCAAGCAACAACCGGATCTTTGGTGAAGCCCCACGGTATATGGTACTGAGTAGAGTCTCCTCACTGAACCCGTGATGAGGGCATTGGATCGTGTAATCTTTGAAATGCTCCATAGCCTCATTGAATGTCTCATTGTTCCTTTGAGTGAAACCGCTGATTTCGCTTCTCAACCGAGCAGTCCTGGTGCTTGAGAAGAACTTTGAGAGGAAAGCCTTCTTACATTCAGCCCATGATGTGATGGTGCCTTGTGGGAGGGTTTTCTCCCAATGTCTAGCTTTGTCTCCGAGTGAAAAGGGGAAGAGACGCAGCTTGAAGGCATCTTCTGATATACCGTTGATCTTAATCATTCCACACACTTGCTCGAAATTGTCCAAGTGCTCCAAGGGGTCTTCCATTGCTAAGCCGTGGAACTTGTTGTTTTGCACCATAGATATGAACCCCGGCTTGATCTCAAAGTTATTGTTTTGTACCGGAGGAGGAGTGATCTCAAACCTATTGTGGTGGGTATTGGGAGCATCTCCGGCTCCTATGATCCTCGGAGGTCTAGCCGCGTGTTGGGGGTTTCCATTGCCCCGTCCTGCTGGAGGTGGTCCTTCTGGATGCTCGTGTGCAGCCATGTCTTCAAAGTTAACCAGACCTTGCTGAACAATCTCCTCAAAGGCTCTTGTTTGATCTCTGACTCTTCTTTGCTGTGAGTGACCAAGCTGATGAATGTTGTCTAAGGGTTGTAGAAGATTGTTGTCTCCCCTTGAACAAAGATTCATGTACCTGAAAACACACGGTTTAGAGTAGTAGGATTAGTAACTTGAAAAAGGTAAAGACTTAGTCTTTGCTAAGACCCAAATCTCTATGTTCTCTAAGCAACCTAGAATGGCAACGGCGCCATTTGATAAGCTGTTTTCTTTACGCTCTAATGCAGCAGAGAGGTTATCAAAACTCTAATGCAAGCAATGTTGTAGTAAGGCAAGCAGGAGAGTGTCAATCCACTTCTAGATGATAGAGAATCCACAGAGAATGCAAGGTCTAAGACAAATCTAAGCGAATGAGACAGTTTATGAGAAATAATCTAAAAACTAAATGCAACAACCTAAATGGAGTGAAACCTATTTTAAAAATACTAGAAAGGAAGCAGTTACCACGAGGAACAAACAGATAAATTAAAGAGAAGAGCTTTGAATTGTCAAAATTCGACTAGTGGATCGACCACAAGATCGACCACTAGATCGAGCAGAAACGATCGATCTCGTTTAAAACCGTAAGAACAATAAATCTAAAGGCCAGGATGCTATCAGGTAATAAGCTAAAGATGAAATGAGGTGTAAATATGCTAGAAGAGAGGGCTTGGGGGTTGAGATTCATATAAGGGGTTTCAAGGAACGATCTTGGGTTTGAAACTTTGGATCGACTCACTTGGTGAGGATCTCTAAGCCTCGAAAACAAAACAAGGTCTATCCGTGGCTTTCGGTATAGATCACTCTTTCATCCTCTCCTCCAAACCCATGGCTTTTGGTGGAAAGAGAGGTCGAAAGGCAAGGAAAACAGATTTCGAACAATGGCTTAACTAATCCCCCAAACTTCCATGGCTTTTGGGAAGGGGTAACTAGTCTCTAAGGTGAGATCTTCCGAGGCCCCTGGATCCTGTCAAGGTAAGGGACCTCTCGGATCATGAAGCTCTTGGCGTGAGAGTCTTCAAGCATTAAGCTTTCAACTCCTTAGAAGAGATAGCCTTAAAACGTTTAGAAAACAAACCAAGATCGAACCTTTTCTACCCCTTAATCCTCTCAACCCCTAACCCAAAGTAAACTACTCACTACACATAAAGTAAATCAAGCAAGGTGGAAGAAATGAAACGATAAACATGAAACAACGACTAGATTAAACGATAAGGGTCGAGAATACAAAAGCTTGAAAAGAAAACTGGTTCAACAATGGTGTTCTTCCGAAAACGAGAGAGAAAACTTGAAGGAAAAAAGTTAGAAAATCTAAAAGTTGTCCAAAAAGCATTCGCCGCCTTGCCTAAAATGTCAAAATAGTCCAATGGTCCTCCCTTCGCTAACAGCCAAAAACGGTTGAAAGGACAGAGATCGACCATTGGATCGAGTTGTTCTATCGATCATATCCGGCCATCGTGTCTTCGGCTCGATCCGGGTCTCGATCTTCTTTGGTGAATCGAGTGCTGCATCCGATCTTGGTATCGATCTTTGGCAGGATCGAGTGGTGTACTCGATCCGGTTCTCGCTCTGCATGGCGTCATTTACGTCAGTACCGATACATCGATTGCTTCACTCGATCTCCATCTCGATCATTATCCTTGGATCGCCTAGTTGGCTCGATCTTCTGGTCGATCAACTCCTAGATCGACCGCCCATGCTCGATCTGCTCCTCGATCACTGGTCCTTAGCACACTTCCGAGCTTCCATGAACTGCTACATCGGCCTCCACACCTCCACGAACCTCCGTGTCTCCAAAGCAACCAGAAACAACCTGGAATGGATGCAAAATGCAGAGAAAATACATATGCTGATGCAAGAGTGCTCTAGGACCCTAAGTGATGCAATCTAGCCTAAAACATGATACAAATGCATGAAAAACTACCTAATGAGTATGCGGAATGTATGCAATATGCAATGATATCAGAGAACCCCATTGTCCAGTGAGAACGCAGGAGTTAAGATCTATAAAGGATGTAATAGTTCGTTCGTTGTGGCCAACAACGGACGAGGTGAGTGATAAGAGTTGAGGTGTGAGTTGAATAAACTTGCTCTCTAATTTAAGCGAAGTGGTTACAAAGCATGGGAGTATACGAGTATACGTACCCCACTCCCCCCCTCCTTTTTAGGAGGGGGGCAGTTGAACTCGTCAAGAGACGAGCTGCCTACGTACCCCTTTGGGGGATCAAACCGCCCCGTAGTTCATGGTTTTGTTTGAATGACTTAGATGTAGTACTTCTTTAGGTGCATTGCGTTCCAGGACCTTGGTACTGCGACGTCAGTTGCGTTGTTGGCGAGTTCATAAACACCAGGTCGGACCTCCTTGGTAATGCGGTAAGGGCCTTCCCAGTTAGCCTCCAATTTACCGGTGTTTCATTCGGCTGTATTCTGAAAAACTTTGCGGAGGACGAGGTCACCTTCGTTGAATGGACGGCTTCTTACGTTTGAGTTGTAATACTTAGTCATGGCTTGTTGATAATTTTGCATCCGAATAAGTGCCTGGTCGCGTTGTCGCTGATTAGGTCGAGGCTATCTAGGAGCATGTGGTGATTTAGGCCTTCTTGTCCAGGTAGGAGTCATCGGCGAACTCCGGGAAAGTCCATCTCGGGAGGAATTACGCATTCCGTTCCGTAGACAAGTGCGAATGGCGTTTCACCTGTTGCTCGTCTCGGGGTTGTTCGGTGCGACCAGAGGACTCTTTCGACCTCGTCTGTCCAGCGTCCCTTCTTTTCGTTGAGGCGTTTCTTTAGGCCATCGAGTATGGTTTTGTTTGCCGCCTCGGCTTGTCCGTTGCCTTGTGGGTAGCGAGGCGTAGATTTACTGAGTCTTATCTTCCACTTTTCACAAAAAGTTTCGAATCTAGTGGAGATGAACTGGGAACAATTGTCGGTCACAATCTCGTAAGGGACTCTGTGTCGGGATATGATGTGCTTCCACATGAATCTCTCGACTTGGGCGTCTTTGATGCTAGCGTACGATTCCGCTTCAACCCACTAGGAGTAGTAATCAGTCAGGACAAGGAGAAATCTCTTTTGCTTTGATCGATGTAGCGGGTCGATGATGTCCATTGACCATCGCATGAAAGGGTACGGCGAGGAGATGGAAGACAGCAATTCAGTGGGTTGGTGGATCGTTGGGGCGTGGCGCTGGCACTTCTCGCATTTTCGTGAATATATTTTGCAGTCTTTCACCATGGTTGGCCAATAATATCCGTGATGTTTGATCTTTATTGCCAACGATCTTCCACCATAGTGGTTTTCACACGAGCCCCCGTCAACTTCTTCCTTGACCTTCCTTGCTTCGGGACCTTCAACGCACGTCATTAATGGTCCCGAGAATCTCCATTTGAATACTTCGCCGTCGAGTAGGACATACCGAGCCGCTTGGGCTTTGTGTTTTCGAGCTGCCCATTTGTCTGTTGGAACTTCTCCATCCATTATGTAGGATCGAATTGGTCTCATCCATTCATGGTCGCAACCGTATTCGTTCTCCTGTTGCAGCTCCGTCTCCATCTCCGCTTGTCCATCATTGGCTGGCCCGGCTTCCTGCGCCTGTTCGTCGACTATCGCCTCGTCTTCTTCTACCGGATTGATCAGGTTGACTGTTTTGGGATTTTTGATGCTAGGTCACTCGATAAACTCCACTGGGATGACTCTCTTCAAACCGGGATCTGAGGACGTGGCGAAGGCTGCCAGTGCGTTGGCTTGAGCATTTTCGCCTTGGGGTATTCTTGTTAATTCGAACTCCGAAAACTCTTTAACCAGTGCTTGGACGATGTTTAAGTATGCTTCCATCCTCTCGTCTCTTGCTGTGTATTCTCCATTAAACTGGTTTGCGGCGAGTTGGGAGTCGCAGAAAGAACATATTTTTTGGACCTTAAGCTCGCGAGGCAATCTAAGTCCGGCGATCAGGGCCTCGTATTCAGCATTGTTGTTTGATGCGTGGAAGGCCAATCTGAACGATTGCTCCAGAATTTCGCCCATCGGCGATGTCAACCGGATTCTGACTCCTGACCCCTGCTTGGATAACGAGCCGTCAACGTGGCGGATCCAAGTAGAATCTTGGGTTGGTTCGTCGGTCCCTTCAGTTGGGAGTTCGATCAAGAAATCTGCCAGGACTTGAGACTTCGCGCAGGTTTTGCTTCTGTATTGGTTTAGTTGGGCGAAGCAATCTCTAAGGTGGGCGACGTGATCCTTCTCTTCGAGTGACTTCACCAACATATCGTCTATGTATACCTCCACCGTTTTTCCAAGCTGCGGGGCGAACATCTTATTTACCAGTCTTTGGTAGGTCGCCCCGGCGTTCTTGAGCCCGAAGGGCATTACCTTAGAGCAGTATATGCCCAAGTCCATTATGAATGCAGTCTTTTCTCTGTCGTCGGGATTCATTAGGATCTGATTATATCCAGAAAAAGCATCCATAAACGAAAGGAGCTTGTTGCCAGCAGTTGCTTCAACGAGGCGATCTATGTGAGGCAGCTGGAAGCTGTCTTTTGGGCACGCCTTGTTCAGATCCGTGAAGTCGACGCAGATCCGCCATTTGCCGTTCTTCTTTTTTACCACCACTGGGTTTACGATCCAGTCGGGGTATTTTGCCTCGGCAATAGATCCTACTTTTAAGAGTGTTCATCTCGTCGTTGACTGCCTTGGCTCGCTCCGGCCCAAGCTTCCTTCTCTTCTTCTTCACTGGTTTCAAGGTCGGGTCGATGTTCAGCTCGTGGCAGGTAACATCAATGCTGATCCCAGGCATGTCTTCTGCGGCCCATGCGAAGGTATTGATGTTGGCCTTTAGGAAGGAGATCAGCTCGGTTTTTAACGTTTCATCCAGCTCGGCTCCTATTTCCACGCATCTGTCTGGGTTTGCCTTGTCTATGCACACCGAGATTACAGGGGCGCACCTCGGCTGCTCGCCTTCTCCTTCCTTCAACTTCTGTAATTGCTATAAAAGCCTTGACCACCTTAGTTTTGCTTCGCGGTTCGTTTTGATCTTCTTATGCTCCATGTCTCCCTTTGCCTCGGTCTTAGGATTTCTGAGTTTGTGTTCGGCCATGAAGCATATCCTGAACTCCTTTTGGCCTCTCCAGATTTTCTTTATCCCGTTCGGGCCCGAGAACTTTAGGCACAAGTGGTAAGTCGAGGCGACAGCTCGCATAGAATTTATCCACGATGTTCCCATGATGATGTTGTAGATCGCCAGGCTATCAGTGACCAAAAAATAAACGATCCTAGTTACGTCTCTGGCTTGGACGGGCAGCTTAATGGTTCCCAGCGTCATTATCATATCCCCAGCGAAGCCAGTCAGAGGATTCGGGGTCAACTTGACTTCGGACATATTGATTCCCATCTTGACTAGGGTATCCTAAAAGATAACATCTATGGAACTCCCGGTATCGATGAGGACTCTCGCCACGTCATGATCTTTCACGGTCTGTTCAGTGACGAGCGGATCATTATACGGCCTATCGATGCCCGTGGTTACTCGTTCTTCAAAGGTGATGATATCGTTTGGATTTTTTGTTGGCGCGGACCAGTTGATGCTAGCGTCGGCTCGCCTTTGGAAGGATTTGATCACAGAGATAGTGTCTCGGTAATACTGTGATCCGCTCATGATCATGTTTATCCTTTGTCGCGTCCCGGCTCGGTTTCTTTTTTGTTTTTCCTGTTACACTTTGGGGGTGCGCGCGGTCTCGCCTCGGAATCTTTCCTCGCCTCGGGGTCTCTTCTTGTCTCGGGGCCTTTTTCTTCTTGAGCTGACTCGCTTCGCTGCTCTACTTCTTCTGCAATTTCTCCTTTGAGATCCTTCAAGGTCACCGCGTCGCCAAGCTCTCCTGCTATGAGTTTCTCCGTGAGTTTAGCTCCAATTTATCGGCACTTTCACTTCGGATGTCTGTAGGCCTTGTGCACCTCACAGTACGCTTTTTCGTCATATGAGTTCGGGTTTCTTATCCAGGTATTATTCCACGGGGAATTGCCTCGACCAGTGCTTATTTGATAGTTATGGGCCCCGCGGAAATTCGGTCCTTCGTGATGTACGTACAAGTTGTTCTGGTAACTCTTTTTTTGGATGGTTGACTCGGCGTCATGACTTGACTCTTGCTACTCATCTTCCCTGAACCAAATCGTTGGTCTAAAGTTTTGAATTCTTCTTCTTCCAGTATAAAGTCCGAAGCGCGGTGCATGGCATCCTGGATGGTTTGCGGCCTGTTTCGTCGTATTTCCTTCCTAAACTCTGACTTATACCAGATAGATTTCCTTAAAGGGACGAGCGCTCCCTTGTTACTCACATTCTCTACTTTAGACATGACTTCTTTGAAGAGTCCCATGAACGCTCTCAGTGATTGGGTCGGTTCTTAGGACAAGGTCCATAGGTCAGCGTCTGAAACGCCTTGATTCATGAACATGGAATATTGTTTCATGAATTCCCTGGTCAATTCTTTGAAGTTGTCGATCGAGTTCCGTTCCAGTCACGAGAACCATTCAAGGGCTGCTCCTCGAAGGCTTTCTACGAAGAGAAGGCAGAAACCAGCGTCTCGTTCATTCTCTTTGAATTTGGACCTTGCCATCGCGGTGTTGAACGTCCTGACGTGCTCCTTTGGATCGGTCGTTCCTTCGTAGGTAGGTAGTCGGATTTTCCTAGGGTCGGATACTCTCGCCTCGGTTATCCAAACGGTGAATGGGGTCTTCTGGAATTCCTCTAGCAGCAAGTCTATCTCCGGTGCCGCGCTGGTCGCCTTATGCACCTCGGATCGGATGGCTCGCACTTCGGCATTCGCTCGGGCTAAGTCGGCTCGGATCTCGTTAAGGGCATCTCCTCCTCAGCTCCCATGTCCGCGTTTGACAAAGTGGCTCCGATTTGTGGTTCTGTGATCCTCACGGTATCGATCTTGTTCGTCCCGTGCGAGATCTTCATTCTCCTCGTCCGAGTCGTGCTCGTGCTCCGCTTCACCAACATCTCCTTCGGCTCGGATCTGCATCGCCGTGGTATTGTTTGCATCAGGTTGGGTGGGGTCCGTCTGTGTCTCCTCGTCCGTAACCGGATTAGCCTCGCTCCCAACTGGTTCGCCATTGGTTTTGCTTGGCTGTTGGCCTCCCTGTTCCTGGGTGACTCCTCTTCGGTTCAAGCATGGTGGGACTGTGATGTTTGGCCTTGTTGCGGCAGGTGTCTGTTCTTCGGGGGCAGGTCGTGATTAAAGAACTCCTGAACCTCCGGGTCTGCTGCCGCTCGTCACTGGTGTAGAGAAATTGAGTGCCGTAGGGTTGAGTCCGTGTCTCCTGAACTTGCCTGGTGGATTCGTCGGTGGGAGGATGCTCCCGATGCGTTGGCTTTGGGCTCAACTCCCCGCTGCTAACGCCTCAAGGGTTTTGTCTTGCTCTCCCGTCTTCTTTGCCAGCATCGCCAACATCTCCTTCACCTCGGCAAGGGCAGTCGTGAGCTCCTCGGCTTGTGTCTGCGGATGCTGTACTGCGTCTCCTGCGCCTCCATCGCCTCGCCCAACTCCAGTGTTTTCTCCGTCTTGTGCTCCGGTAGACATCTCTTCAGATCTTGCGTCTCTCGGTTCGTGGGTGTAAGAATTCTTTTACTACCCCCTCCTTCTAGCGCCAAATTGTGTCGGCTGGATTTCAAACAATAGAATTTATCTGTTAAAAATAAAAAAAGGACGTAAAGATTCTAAGTTAAACACGAGAGAACAAGGATCCAAAAATGGTGATTTTATTAGTGCCACTTAGATAAGCTTTTGGTAAAAGTATTTTGCTAAGTCTTTTGCTAGGTAAAAAGATCTGGCTCGCTAATAGCATTCAACTATCTATTTATACAACTCCTCGTTCTAATCTAAACAAAGATCTCAGAGTATATTTGTGTAGATCATCTTTCTTTATCCCCTTTCCGGTGCCCACTTCCTCAAGGCTTCATCTTCTAGGGTAAACACCACTTCAGGCTCCTTCGTGGATTTGGGCTCGGTCCACTTTCACATTGCTTTGTCTTGGGTTTGACTTGGGGCTTCGCCTCGTTGCTTCGTGGGCCGTCGCCTTTGGGCTTGATTTAAAGTTTTCCTCGCTCGTGCACGGTTTGACGAAGTAGCTAGCTTCGCAAGGCTTTTGCACGGTTCACCTCACCCGTGCACGGTTTGCGCGAGGTTATTGGCTTCGCCCGGGTTTTGCACGGTTCACCTCGCCGTGCACGGTTTGGGCGAGGTGATTGGCTTCGCCCGGGTTTTGCACGGTTCACCTCGCCGTGCACAGTTTGGGCGAGGTGATTGGCTTCGCCCGGGTTTTGTACGGTTCACCTCGCCGTGCACAGTTTGGGCGAGGTTATTGGCTTCGCCCGAGTTTTGCACGGTTCACCTTGCCCGTACACGGTTTGGGCGATGTGATTGGCTTCGCACGGGTTTTGCACGGTTCACCTCGCCCGTGCACGGTTAGGGCGTGGTGGCCGGCTTCGCTCCTGCAAAGTCTAGGCATCGCCAAGAATCACTTTCATACTTAGCCATTTTCCCGTTGATCTCGCTATGGTGAAAACCGACCCCAACAGTTAGCCCCCCAGCTCGTCAGACTCAAGATTGTGGGTGACGAGGTGTCAAGAGAGGTAAGATTAATGGTCAGGAATTTTTGCTTCGTCAAGACGAGAAGCTTTGTTTTGGCAGGACGAGGTGAAACCGTGCAAAACTGCCTTGCTTCACCTCGCCGGAGCGAGGTGAAAATGCTCGGCTTCTCCTCGCCAGGGCAAGGTGGCTATGCCTTCCTTCTCCTCGCGATGTGAGTTGGATATTCAGCTTGCGAAGCGAGGACAATCTCTGCGCAAGCGAGGAGTCTGCTTCGTCGTGGCGAGGTGCTTTGTTCAGCTGGTGCGAACTGTTTTTCCTCGCCAAGTTACACCTTGCTTTGCTATTGCTCAGCCTAGGCATAACGTTTCGCTCTAAGTTGACGAGGTGATTCCCCCACTTTGAGCGAGGTGGAGAAAACTTCCTCCTTAACGAAACAAATAATTTTTTTTTTTTACGCGAGCGAGGTGAAACGACCCGTTACATAGGCGAGGTGAAATAGAGGATTAGCCGAGATGGGACAAGTTGTTCAAGAGAAATAGCAAGGTAAGGGCGAAGCCAAACATAGATTTCAAACACACGGCCTAACTAGTCCCCTAAACGACCATGTGGGCGAGGTGTTTGACTTTGTCGATCTATATGTTTGGCTTCGCCCTTACCTTGCTATTTCTCTTGAACAACTTGTCCCATCTCGGCTAATCCTCTATTCCTCTATGAGGTTTCCCTTTCTCCCTCGGAGACAGTCCACTGACACTCGGACTAACCTCCCAGACTCTCGGATAAATCCCACTGCACTCGGATAAATCCCATTTCCCACGAACTGGACCCTGTTCTCCCTCGGATATGGTCCATCCGACTCGGCTATCCAGCCCACATCCGACTATTCCCTCGGTCATCACCCGACCATAGTCCGAACCTCTATTTCCCAGCCGGTATCCGACCCTTGGCTCGATTATTCCTCGGATAACGCCCTGTCTGGTACGATCATTCCACATTTTCTCGGATACAGATGCTACAACTCTCCCCCACCCGTTCTGGATTCGTCCTCGAATCCGAATCATCCGTTTGCTACTTGTCAAACCATTTGGGATACTCAGATTTCATCCTAGCTTCATTCTCCCAAGTAACCTGTTCCTGTTCGTCGCAGTCCCATACGACCTGAACCATTCTGACTAGCTTCCCATGCTTAGTCTTTTCTTTCCGACCTATTACCCGAACCGGCCTAGCCACTACTGCAAGATCCTCTTGCAAGTCTGCTGGCGGCTCCTCTATAACCGTTTCCCGTTCGGTAACGTGCTTCCTCAGCTGTGACACATGGAATACATTGTGGAACGCTCCCATTTCTGATGGCAAGTCCAACTTGTAAGCCACTGCGCCAACTCTTTCCAGTATCCGGTACGGCCCCATGTACCTCGGATTCAACTTGGCACTCTTAGCTGCCCTATCCGTTCCCTTATAAGTCAGTGTCTTTAGATAAACCATATCACCCACACTGAACTCTAAATCCCTGCGACGCTTGTCCGCATAACTTTTGTGCCTGTCCATAGCCTCTTTCAGCTTAGCCTTTAACAATCTGATCTTTTCTGTAGTAGCCTCGACCACTGCTGGCCCCATTACACTATGCTCTCCCACTTATGTCCAACACAATGGTGTTCTGCACGGCCTGCCATACAACGCCTCATACAGAGACATCTCAATGCTCCTTTGGTAACTATTATTGTATGCAAATTCAGCCAACGGTAAGTAGTCTTCCCAACTACCGCCCCAGTTCTGGTTGCCCATCAGTCTAAGGATGATACGCTATAATCATATGCAACCGCGTTCCACACGCTTCCTGGAACTCTTTCCAGAACCTTGAAGTAAACTCCATTGGCACTCCATGCAACCTCACGATCTGATCAATGTACATTTCCACTAGCTTTGGTACTCCATCCGTCTTTTTCATTGCTAAGAAGTGAGCAGACTTGGTCAAACGATCCACAATGACCCATATCCCGTCATGCAACTTCTTAGTCTTAGGTAATCCCAGTACAAAGTCCATGGTGATCATGTCCCATTTCCATTCCGGCATTGGCAACGTTTGCAACAAACCACTCGGAAACTGATGCTCTGCCTTAACCAATTGGCATGTCTCACATCCGGCTACCCACTTAGCCACATCACGTTTCATCCCAACCCAATGATAGTACCGTTTCAAATCCTGATACATCTTGGTCATTCCCGGATGAACAGAAAACCTTGACTGATGTGCCTCCTTCAGGATCTCATCCCTTAACTCCTTCACATCTGGAACACAGACCCGTCCGTTCACAACAATGGTCCCATTGTTTGAAGTCTGATATTCCGTCTTATCATTCTGTGACACCTTTTTCAGATTCTCATCCTGCTCCTGAGCAATCCGAATCCTAGTCAACAAGTCAGCTCTATCCGCAGCTTCCAGAACCAATGGTTCAACCCCTTCTGTTACTGCATTCAGCTGCAATGTCCTTAGCATGTTCACAATGCTTTCAACATTCTGTTCAGATGATACGCTAGCCCTTCTCCTACTCAACGCATCCGCCACCAAGTTGGCCTTTCCTGGATGGTATGCTATCTCCAAATCATAGTCCGCTACCAACTCAATCCATCTACGCTGTATCAAGTTCAAATCCGGTTGAGTAAAGATGTACTTTAAACTCTTGTGGTCGTGTATATCTGCACCTTCTCTCCATACAAGTAAGATCTCCATATCTTAAGTGCAAACACCACAGCCGCCATCTCTAAATCATGCATAGGGTAGTTTCCTTCATGCTTCTGTAGCTGCCGCGAAGCATAAGCTATCACCTTACTGGATGCATCCGTGTATACCATGTATGGCTCACCCGGTTCTGGTAATGCCAATACTGGTGCACTAGTGAGTAACTCCTTTAACTTTGAGAAGCACTCTTCACACTCATCCGTCCAGACATACTCCACATCCTTACCAGTCAACTTTGTCATTGGCTGAGCCATGCTTGCAAAACCTTTGACAAACCGCCTGTAGTAACCAGCTAGTCCGAGAAAACTCCTTATCTCCATAGCATTCTCTGGTCTAGGCCATCCGCAATAGCCTGAATCTTCTCTGGGTCCACGGATACTCCCTTATCCGAAACAATGTGACCCAAAAACCCTATATGCCGTTGCCAAAAGCTACACTTACTGAGCTTGGCATATAACTTCTGTTCTCTCAACTTTTCCAGAACAGTCCGCAAATGACTCTTATGCTCTTCCTCATCCTTAGAGTATACTAAAATATCATCTATGAAAATGATCACAAACTCATCTAGGTACTCTCTGAATACGCCATTCATCAACTTCATGAATGCAGCTGGCGCATTCGTCAAACCAAACGGCATGACCACAAACTCGTAATGACCATACCTTGTCCTAAAGGCAATCTTACGCACGTCTATCTCCTCTATGGGTATTTGATGGTACCCTGATGCCAAATCGATCTTAGAGAACCAAGTAGCTCCCTTGAGTGGGTCCAACAACTCGTCTATCATGGGAAGTGGATACTTGTTCTTCACGGTCACACGGTTCAATCCGTGGTAATCAATGCAAAGCCTGAACTTCCATCCTTCTTATTCACGAACAACACTGGTGCTCCCCACGGTGAACTACTAGGTCTATTGAACCCTTTGTCCAACAACTCCGTTAGCTGCTTCTTCAGTTCCGCCATCTCTGCTGGCGCCATCCGGTATGGTGCTTTGGACAATTGAGCTGTCCCTGGCTCAAGTTCAATCGTGAAAGGATCTGAACGAGCTAGTGGCAGTCCTGCCAACGCCTGAAAAACATCCTCAAATTCCTGCACCACCGGTATACTGCTCAAGTCTACATCCGGTCCTCCTTCTGTGGTAGTGATCGTTGCTAGATACGCCTCACAACCCTTCTCTATCAGTCGTTCTGCTTGAATAGCTGAAACAGCCAAACTTCCCGAGGTTGGTCTAACTCCCTGATAAACCAAGACCTCTCCGTCTCTCTCAAACCGCACCCTTCCACGGTGACAATCCAAGTGAGCTCTGTGCTTGCCTAACCAGTCCATTCCCAAAATGACATCGTAGGACTTAACTCTACAGATCACTAGATCCGCTGGCATATTCACTTCGCCAAACATCACTGGAACATTCTTAACCGTTCCTAATGAAAACATCACTTGGCCTGTAGCCGCCTGAACTAATCCAAAGTCCTCTCCGGGTTCCTTCCGGAACTGTCCCTTTCCGATCATGTCCGGATTAACAAAAAAATGACTCGCTCCCGAGTCAAACAGAACATGGGTCTCAACCTCACCCATTAGCAAGGTCCCTACACATTCATTCCCTAGAATGCTAAGACTCAATACTAACACAAAACACGCAAAATCATTTTAAAGAAAACACTATATACCACACGTACCAGTAATCGGATGAGAAGTGCTCGGTTCCTCGGCTGCTGCTGCACTCGTCGTGTACACCCTCGGCATAATGGCCTGTCTCTTGGCCTGTGATGCAAGCACCTCCCCTGCTCTCTTCCCTTGAGCCACGGCCTGCTCCACCACTCCCGCCTTAGGACACTCACGCTTGAAATGCCCTGGTTCTCCACAACCGTAGCAAACCCGAACCGCACCATCACTGCCGGACACACAGACCACTCTCTGATCCTCCTCCGGACAGTCTCGTACCCGATGCTCTAAACTCCCGCACCTGTGGCATCCACTACCACTGCGCCTACACTCGCCAACATGAGCCTTGCCACACTTGCTGCACACGCTGCGTCCTCCAGATCCTTTGTTCGGTACTCCTTTCCCAAACTTCCGGTTCTGTCCACTAGACTGACCCGCCTTGGTCACGGCTGTACTAGCCCCAGCTGACATCAACGTAGCTTCCACCTGTCCTGACTCCAACAATGCCGCCTTCTCAACAAGCTCAGCAACTGTCCTGAAGTCACGAACCACACACCCATTCTTTAGCTCAACTCGCAGTCCACTCATAAACCTACGAATCAGCTTCTCTTCCGTGTCAAACTCATGAGACACATACTTCCTCAGCTGATTAAACTGAGTCTCATACTGCCTCACTGTAAGCGTCCCCTGACTAAGGTACAAGAACGCCTTCTCCAACTCGTTGTAAGCTTCCTGTGGGAAGTACTTACTCCTGAACATCGCTGAAAATGTCTCATAAGAACAATTCGCATTCACCAGCCTTCCAACGATTCCTTTCCACCACGTGTGTGCATCACCCTCCAAGTGGTGCACGGCAATATCTCTCTTGTAACCCTCTGGACATCGGATAGACTCAAAATTCTGTTCCAGTCTCATCCTCCACTCATCTGCCTCAATCGGTGTAAAACCTCCAGCAAAGAACTTGGTTCCCAACCGCACCATGTGATCCAAAACCTTGAGGTAACTCGGAACCCTCTCCACTTGGTCCGCTTCCTCCCCAATCACATCCGCGTGAACCCCCACCGGTGGTACTACTTGTGGTGCTGCTGCAACCGCCGGAGCAGGAGTCACCGCAAGTAGCCTAGCTAGTACCTATGCTAACATCCTAAGCACAGCCTCTAACCCCACTGGTGCTACATTCACAGCAACCCCAGCTGCACCAGCAGCATTCCTAGCCACGTTCTTAGCATCCGCAGCATTCCTTGCTGTTTCCACGGCTGCCACTCTAGCCGCCTCATTTGCAACCGCAGCTGCCTGTCTCTCGGCTTCCCTTGCCCTCTCAGCAACATCACCGTTGACTGAGTTCATAGACCCCGCAGCCTGGTTGTCCCCATTGTTTCTCACGGTTCTTTTGGTATCAACCATCTGCAAGTACACAATGCCAGTTAGCCGAAGCTAACTCAAAACGTGTTTTACAACACCACACAACAAGTTGTTCAAGAGAAATAGAAAGAGCTTGGAAAGCCCGACATCCTGCCCGACATCTAACAAAAACATGTATATTTGGTTCCCAATACATCCTCTCATCAGCTTTGCCTTTCACCTGCTTCTAGGGACAATAAAAAACATAAACATAAACTAAGAAAGCATTAATATATACAAGAACACCATGGGACTACCTCCCAAGTGTGCTTGTTTAGAGTCACTTAGCTTGACTTTCCTTGGCTCCTTAGTTGGTTAGAGAAGGAGCAATGGAGCTCCTTGGTGGAACCTTCTCTTCAGTGGCTGTAGCTGATGCTTTGTAGTCCTTCATGCTACCTTTAACCCTCTTAGCAACACCACCAACCTTCATCTTTGCAAATGGCTAAGCTTTGCCTTTGAATTTAACTTTGTAATGAACTTCACCATTAGTGAGATAAGGCTTAAGGAATAACCCATCTTCAACAGAACCAAGTAGGATTTCATGTCCAATCTTCACACACTCCACTTTGACGACCTACTCTTCAGTGGTTTCTTCAAACAGCTTGGAGTGACAGCAATCATCAAAGCTTTCACCAATGTATCCATCAAATACAGGACAATTCTTTGCAGCTCCTTTCACCTTCTTCAATTCCATTGAGAAAGCATGTTCACTCTCTAGCTTGTTACCCTTGGAGTCAAATTTCAGCACCTTGGTCTTGGTTAACCTCAGCTCAATGGTGCACTCCATTGCATCAAATACTATTCCAGCTGTTGCCAAGAATGGTCTTCCTAAGATTATAGGATTCTTGATCTTCCCTTCCACATCCATAACCAAAAAGTCTGCTGGAATCACTACACCTTCTATCTTCATTGGGACATCTTTTAGAGCTCCAAGTTGTGTCTTGACTATGCCATCAGCTATGGTTAGAGACACATTGCTCTCTTGGAATATGGTGAAGCCTAGAACTTTGGCTGTAGAGGACAGAAGCAGATTTACGCTTGCACATAGATCACAAAGGCAACTCTTAAAGGTCATTCCTTTCAGCTCACAAGGAAGAGTGAAGCAACCTGGATCACCAAGCTTGATGATATTGAGCTTCTTGACTTCTGGCACCTCAGCCTTAGCTAAAGCTTCTTCAAGCCCATCCTCAACATCAATACCTCTCAGCTTCATCTGAGAAGAATAGAGAGTTGTGTACTTCTCCACTAGCTATTTCTTGAATCTTCCTGGATAAGGGATAACAGGCTTGTAATCAGCAAGAACATAAGCTTTGTCCTCCTTCTTAGCTTCTGTAGCCTCGACAAGGTCTTCCCCCACACCTTGAACTTCAATGTCCTCATTGAGCAAAGACAAAAACTCTTCAATAATAGCCTCTTCTTCAAGAGGAGTGAAAGAAACTTCAGACTCAATTGCTTGGCAATACTCTTTGGGATTCATCTCACACTTTCCTGGAAGATTTCCTTGGGGGCGTGGTCCTGTAGCAATGTCCTTGTTGTTCTCTAAAGTCTTCACTCTTGCTGTTAGACCATCAAACTTGCTTGTGAGCTCCATATGTATTGTGTCCATCTTGTTGTGAACATCAGCAAGTTTCTTGTTCATCTTAAAAGTACCATTGAGTTGTGTTTGGAGAATTTGTATGAGAAGGCTCTTGATATCAGCTTCATTAGAGTTAGAAGCATCGTATGGACCTTGAGGGAGAGAAGTATGGGGCGCACGCTGTGGGTGAGGATGGTAGCTGCCTGGAAAGTAGTTCATAGGCAAAAACCCTTGGTTGAAGGTGTTGCCTCCTTGATTTCCAATATAAAGCATCTTCTAAACTTGGATATCCTCACCTGCAATGAAAATACTTGTAAAAGAGTTAGTAACCAAATAGAAATGAAAAGCTTGATCTTAGAGTTTCTACAAATCCTAATGATCCAAACAAAGACCCAATAGCAACGGGCCAAATTGATATAAGATTTTTTAGGTCCTTTCAATTACTCAGGCTTACACTAGTCATTGTAGTAAGGGGTTTTGTCAGTCCATAGGTCTAAGATGAATGCATAAGGAATGCAATAGAAGCCTAAAGTCAAGCCAAAACATAGAAAAGAGTTGCTCCAAACTATAAACTAATCAACCAACGACTAAACAGAATTATTAGAAGCAATGATTAAGCAATCAAGCAACCAAAAACAGAGCACTAAGCAGAAAATTTGAAATTCAAATATTAAAAGCAAGGATCCTAAATGTGGTTATAGAGTTTGGGAAATTCAAAAGCAAGAAGTTGTTATCAATCTCATTAACAATGCAAACAAGCAAGTAATGCTAATTCCTAGGCATAGAGTTCACAACTAAGCAAGACAAACTCAATCTCTTGATTGAGCAAAGACATAAACTCTTCAATAATAGCCTCTTCTTCAAGAGGAGTGAAAGCAACTTCAGACTTAATTGCTTGGCAATACTCTTTGGGATTCATCTCACACTTTCCTGGAAAATTTCTTTGGGGGCGTGGTCCTGTAGCAATGTCCTTGTTGTTCTCTAAAGTCTTCACTCTTGCAGTTAGACCATCAAACTTGCTTGTGAGCTCCATATGTATTATGTCCATCTTGTTTTGAACATCAGCAAGTTTCTTGTTCATCTTAAAAGTACCATTGAGTTGTGTTTGGAGAATTTTTATGAGAAGGCTCTTGATATCAGCTTCATTAGAGTTAGAAGCATCGTATGGACCTTGAGGGAGAGAAGTATGGGGCGCATGCTGTGGGTGAGGATGGTAGCCGCCTGGAAAGTAGTTCATAGGCAAAAACCCTTGGTTGAAGGTGTTGCCTCCTTGATTTCCAATATAGAGCATCTTCTAAACTTGGAGATCCTCACCTGCAATGAAAATACTTGTAAAAGAGTTAGTAACCAAATAGAAATTAAAATCTTGATCTTAGAGTTTCTACAAATCCTAATGATCCAAACAAAGACCCAATGGCAACGGGCCAAATTGATAGAAGATTTTTTAGGTCCTTTCAATTACTCAAGCTTACACTAGTCATTGTAGTAAGGGGTTTTGTCAGTCCATAGGTCTAAGATGAATGCATAAGGAATGCAATAGAAGCCTAAAGTCAAGCCAAAACATAGAAAAGAGTTGCTCCAAACTATAAACTAATCAACCAATGACTAAACAAAATTATTAGAAGCAATGATTAAGCAATCAAGCAACCAAAAACAGAGCACTAAGCAGAAAATTTGAAATTCAAATATTAAAAGCAAGGATCCTAAATGTGGTTATAGAGTTTGGGGAATTCAAAAGCAAGAAGTTGTTATCAATCTCATTAACAATGCAAACAAGCAAGTAATGCTAATTCCTAGGCATAGAGTTCACAACTAAGCAAGACAAACTCAATCTCTTGATGATCATCACTTTGCTGAAACATCCTAACAAGAAATAACTTTATTAGTGCTAGAATCAATAGCAAGTAGGTTCAATCAACTCTATTCAAGCCAAAATACTTCCTAGACAGTCAATCTCTTGAGCTAAGACAAGTAAATCCTCTAAAAGACAAGATCAGCATTTCATTTAACACTTGGTGAGCATAAGAGAAAGCCTAAATCTGGATTCATGTGATCAAGACAAATCTAGCCTAAAAACAGTCTAATAGAGAGGAATCAATGAACTTAAAACCCTAAAAACATTAATCAAGCCTTAAATTCCTCGAATCTACCACATCTAAGCTCCTATGAGAGACTACTCACTAATCATCATCAAAACCATCAAATCAACAAAGATTAATGGGTTAAACATGACTAGGGATGAGAGATTAAAGATATAATTGTAATAAAACTTATATTTAAAAGATGGATCTTGTTTTCACAAAGCGAAAGCACTTAAGAGAAAAACTGGATTAAAAGCAAGAACAAGATATGCTAATATTTTTAGGTCCAAATCTATATATACTAAGAGACAAAAACCCTAAAAGAGTGACAAACTCGTAAATAAATGAAGTTCCGGCTAGGAGGATGTCGACATTGGCTCTCGGCTGCTTGATGTCCTGCTGATCTCGTAAACATGGATGGTCGACATCTTGATTGGGTGTCTCGGGCCAAATATGTCGTGTGGCATACATCACGACATGGGTGTCCTATCTCCGGATGTCGCCCTTGGATGCTCGATACTGATGCACAACATGGACTCCTTCTCTCTCGGTTGGAAGATATCGAGCTGGAGGCACAACATGAATGCATGACATCGACTCTGAAGTGCATTTCTTTGGCTCCTCCTTATTCTCCTTAGCTGGGATAATTTCCTAGATCCCTGCCAAGTTCCCACCATGTCTCCTAAGGCTCCTTAAGTGCCTATAAACATTCATAGTGCAAAGAAAATGCAACCTGCACCATAAATGCAACCTAAGTCTAAAACCAAAGGAAAATGAGACAAATGAGAAGGAAAACATGCAACATAAAACTAAAATATGTGCTAATTGCAATCATGAGAGATATCAACACTCAAAGCCAATCAAGCTTCATCTCATCTACCTCCAACACCACTTCCATCTGCAATACAAGCCGTTACCACTAGGAGTGGTAAGAAACTTCAGGAACTAGCTGCACCAACATCTCTCAATGCGGACACTGCAAAACGAAGGGGGGAGGGGGTGTCTCTTGAGACTCAAGAAGAAGAAACAGAAGCTGAAGCAGAGATAGAGAGAAGAGCTGAGGCAGAGCATGTGAGAAAAGGGAAGCAAGTAGTTGAGAAAGTTCAGAGAGAAGTCCCACCGCATACAAGGAAAGAACTTGTCTTTGTCCCTCCTCCTTACAAGCTACAACTTCCCTTTCCTGGAAGATTCAAGAAACAGATTGTAGAGAAGTACAAGCAGCTCTTTGACAAGAAAATGAAAGAAGTGGAGTTGACTATGCCTTTACTTGATGCCTTCTTGCTTGTACCTCAGTATCAAAAGTTCATGAAGGATGCGGTTTGAGAAAGACAACAAGAGATGCAAGGAATAGTTGTTCTTACTCATGAAGTTAATGATATCATACAGCAACTTCCTCTACCAAAGAAGCTAGGAGACCCTGGAAGTTTCACTTTACCATGC
Organism: Thlaspi arvense; assembly: GCA_911865555.2. Classification (NCBI taxonomy): domain Eukaryota; kingdom Viridiplantae; phylum Streptophyta; class Magnoliopsida; order Brassicales; family Brassicaceae; genus Thlaspi; species Thlaspi arvense. The sequence goes on along the minus strand of OU466862.2, from coordinate 24,526,756 downwards.
TTCGTAGGACCTCTACCATTCAACAACTGCTTGTGTGATCTTGGAGCATGCGTGAGTCTTATGCACCTTTCTACTGCAAAGCGTTTAGGATTCACAAGCTTCAGACAATGCAGGATATCTCTTGTGCTAGTTTATCGTTCTGTTAGACATCCCATTAGACTGCTTGAAAACCTCCCTGTCCGAGTTGGAAGTAGTGAAGTGCCAACAAATTTTGTTGTATTAGAGCTTGATGCTGAACCAAAAGATCCTTCGATACTTGGCAGACCTTTCTTTGCCATGGCTGGAGCAGTTATAGATGTCAAGGGAGGAAAGATAGAGCTGTATTTGGGTAAAAATATGGTTCTCAAGTATGATATTCATGAAGTCATGAAGAAGCCAACAATAGGAGGACAAATGTTCAAGGTTGATGCAATAGATGAGCTGAATCATGAGCTTTTTGAGTAGCTAAACACAAAGGATCGTTTGAGCGTGGCATTGACTAAGAAACCATGGGACTATAGATACTTGCATGAAGAAACTTCAGAGTATGCACAGCTGTTTAATGAGTACAAATTAGACACACACCATGAGCCATTTATCCAGCTAAGAACTGAAATGGTCAGCTCGGTCGATCAAAAGGCTAGTGAGGCTAAGGATGCTAAACCAGGATTGGATCATGAAGATGATGATTAGAGCGAGCTCAAGGCTCTTAAGCTAGACCTCAAGCCACTTCCCAAAGGGTTAAGGTATGTGTTTCTTGGACTAAATGAGACTTATTCTGTCAATGAAAACCTCAACGATGATGAAGTCTCTGCTCTTGTTCATAAGTTAAATAAGTTTACGAGCGCCATTGGATATTCACTAGATGATATCAAAGGCATATCTCTTAACCTTTGTACTCACAAGATTCGTCCAGAGGATGATACAAAAACTTCCATTGAACCCCAAAGGAGATTAAACCCAAACCTGAAAGAAGTAGTGAAGAAAGAGATTTTAAAACTTCTTGATGCTGGCGTGATATACCCTATTTCAGATAGTACATAGGTCTCACCAGTCCATAAAGTGCCTAAGAAAGGAGGAATCACAGTGGTAAAAAATGATAAAGATGAGCTAATCCCAACAAGAACTATAACAGGACATAGAATGTGCAATGACTATATGAAATTGAATTCTGCTTCTAGAAAAGACCATTATCCTTTGCCATTCATCGATCAAATGCTTGAGAGATTAGCTAATCATCCTTACTATTGCTTTTTAGATGGCTATAGTAGTTTTTTCCAAATTCCTATTCGTCCTAATGATCAAGAGAAAACCACTTTCACATGTCCCTATGGCACTTTTTCTTATAGAAGAATGCCAATAGACCCGATCCGGTTGTTGGTTTTAAACCCTCTTAGATGGGACTATCTAGGTAAAAAAACCTTTGAATCTTTCTTGTTGTCTTTGGATTATGTAATGGCCCTGCAACATTTCAAAGATGTGTTACTTCTATATTGATATGATCATGGATAGCAGCAACGACTTGGAGCAAGAATCATATGAACTTTTAGCTGAGGAAGAGCTTGTAGCAGAAGATGCTTTAGAAACGCTAATTGGACCAATGACCAGATCTAAAGCCAAGATATTCAACCAAGCCATTGGGGGATTACTTAAACATATTTGGAGCCAAACTAATCACAATGAAGACATGATCAACACGTCCTTGGTCTTCATACAAGCTAAGTGATTCAACAAATGGATAAGTTATTCATAGGTGCTCTTTTTCCCTTGCCTTTGGTTTTGTCCCAATGGGTTTTCCAAAGGAAGATTTTTAACGAGGCTTATGTTTCACTTCATCATAGTCCATTTTTTTAATCATCATCAGGCAACATTCTATTCTATTTTATTCTAGTCTATTCTATTCTATTTTACTTTATTATTTTCGTGGCCAAAGGGGAGTGCAAGAGTTATTTTTCTAATTCAAACTTTGTTTTAATTATTTTGCTAGTTTTCGAGACTAGTCTTGGAGCATGTTCTAAGACATGTCTTAATTACCTATTTTCTGTTTTTCTTCACTTTCTCTCTTCTTTATAAGTTCTCTTTGTATTCTGGACGAAATTATCTTTCTTTTTAATTAAAACTTTTTCTAAAAAATATCATCTTGTTGGTGTGTAGATCCAGCAAAATTCTTAGACTCTTTGGTGTGTATATCCAAAGTTGTTTAAGTAGTTATATTGAAGCTCTTCCCGCAAGCTTCACTGATAACCATCAATCATTCAAACCATCATCCATCATCACGGCCTCACAGCCACCTCTATCCATCTCTCAACTTGAAAAGTGTCGATTCCTTGGGAGGATCATATTATGTGGTATCAGAGCACACTTTGAAAGTTGAGTTTTCATTTCTATCAGTTTTTATCATTTTAATTTATCATCACCATCATCATTTCGCCTTGGTCATCATGACTCTTCATCTTCTTTGATTTCTTTTAGATCTGTTATTTTAAAAGATTTTGTAGAATTTTTTACTGGTGTTGTTATTTTTTTTTATGCAAGGATGGGATCTGAACAAGAAGAGGTGTCCAGCAACCATGGCATCAACAAACTTTACATGGAAGCTATATTTGCAAAGATGGAGAAAATGATGAATGAAAAAGTAGAAGCAATAAGAGAAGAAACTCGTGCTCACAGACAAAACCCTAATGGAGAAGCTAGACCGTAAAAAGGGGAACGGTCACAAAGAGAGCAGCGGAGACATCTTAGGGATGACGAAGCAGATAACTACTACAGAAATCATAGTGGCTCTTCTCAAAGGAGTCAAAGGGGGAACAGACATGTTAGAGAAGGAAGAGATCTTTTACAAGCCAATCTAGGAGGTCTTAAGATAAAAATTCCTCTATTCCATGGGAAGAATGATGGTGATGCTTATCTGGATTGGGAAAAGAAGATTGAATTGGTCTTTAATTGTCAGCATTATACAGAGATCAACAGAGTGAAGGTAGCTGCTACAGAGTTTTATGATTATGCTCTCACTTCGTGCGATACTCTTGTAACTTCAAGAAGACGCAGTGGTGAGTTTCTCATAGAACATTGGTCAGAAATGAAGCGTATTATGAGAAGATGGTTTGTGCCAACTCATTACCCCCGTGAGCTGCATTCTAAGCTCAGAAAGCTCACTCAAGGGACCAGATCAGTAGAATACTACTATCAAGAGATAGAAACATTGATGCTTAGAGCTGATGTTTCTGAAGGCAAAGAAGCAACAATGTCGCGGTCTTTAGGAGGTTTAAACAGAGAAGTGCAAGACAGAGTGGAGATGCAACATTATGAGGAGCTTGAAGAAATGTTACACAAAGCTATTCTGATTTAGCAACAACTTAGGAGAAAGGGATCTTCACGGCCAAGCTATGGAGCTGATTCATCTAGACAGAATTATTCAAGAGAAAACAAGCAAGTTGTCACCCCAAAGTTTGAATCAAAACAGGTCTCTACTTTGCAAGGCAAAGACAAAAGGAAAATAGAAGGAACAACTTCAAAGGCTCGTGATATCAGGTGTTATAAATGTCAAGGAAGAGGACATTATGCAAATGAGTGCATCAACAGAAAGGTCATGATTCTTCTTGATCATGGAGAAATAGAGTCTGAAGAAGAGAAACAAGACAGTAATTTATCTCTTGATGAAGATGAAGAGAGACCAGCTAAAGGGGATTTGTTAGTGGCCAGAAGAACTCTGAGTATTCAAAGTCAAGCCAAAGAAGAACAACAGAGGGAAAACTTGTTTCACATAAGGTGCCATGTTCAAGGAAAAGTTTGTAGCCTGATCATCGATGGAGGAGGCTGCAATAATGTAGCAAGTACAACAATGGTTAAGAAGCTTGGTTTAAAGGAGAAGAAGCACCCCATACCATATCAGCTTCAATGGCTCAACAACAATGGAGAAATGAATGTCAAAAGCCAAGTAACGGTGTCTATAACCATTGGAAAGTATGAGGATGAGATTCAGTGTGACGTTTTGCCAATGGAAGCTGGACATATACTTCTGGGAAGACCATGGCAATCAGACAGAAAGGTAATACATGATGGTTTCACTAATCGTCATTCTTTTGTGTTCAAAGGTAGGAAGACCATTCTCATCCCCATGACCCCTCAAGAAATTAATGAAGATCAACTCCAGCTCAAACGCAAAGAAGAAAGGTTACTCAAACAACCTAATTTCTTTATTAAAGCTAGTGATATTAAGAGAGCTATGTTTTTGAAACAACCTATGCTTCTGTTTGTGTTTAAAGAAACTCTTATGAGTTTAACTAACTTTACACCGGTGCTGCCGAGTGAAATGAACTCTCTTTTGCAGGACTACAAGGATGTATTCCCAGAGGACAATCCCATAGGCTTGCCTCCCATTCGTTGCATTGAACATCAAACTGACTTTGTGCTAGGATCCTCATTGCTCAACCGTCCTGCTTACCGAACTAATCATGTGGAACAAAAGAGCTGCAAAGACAAGTGGATGAGCTCATGGAGAAATGACATATCAGAGAAAGCATGAGTCCATGTGCTGTTCCAGTCTTACTTGTATCTAAGAACGATGGCAGCTGGCACATGTGTGTTGATTGTAGAGCAATCAATAATATCACGGTGAAGTATCGACACCCTACCCTATCCCTAGATTAGATGATATGCTTGATGAATTGCATGGCTCTAGCATATTCTCTAAAATTGATTTAAAAAGTGGGTATGAATGGAAAACTGCTTTTAAGACTAAGCATGGGCTTTATGAGTGGTTAGTCATGCCATTTGGGTTAACAAATGCGCCTAGTACATTCATGAGATTAATGAATTATGTTCTAAGAGCTTTCATAGGAATTTTTGTTGTAGTTTACTTTGATGACATCTTAGTTTACAGCAAAAGTTTATCTGATCATATAGAACATCTAGAAGCTGTTTTGAACATTCTTAGAAAAGAAAAGCTATATATCAACTTTAAGAAATGTACTTTCTGCACAGATAATCTTGTATTTTTAGGCTTTGTCGTGAGTGCAGATGGAGTTAAAGTGGATGAAGAAAAGGTTAAAGCTATTAAAGACTGGCCAAGGCCAAAGACAGTGGGACAAGTAAGGAGTTCTCACGGCCTTGCTGGATTTCATAGACGATTTGTTAGAGACTGCAGTACCATTGCTGCACCCCTCACTGAGATAATCAAGAAGGACATGGGATTCAAGTGGGAGCAAGCACAAGAGGGCGCTTTCCAATCACTTAAAGAGAAGCTTACTAATGCACCTCTTTTAATGTTACCTGATTTCCTTAAAACATTTGAAATTGAGTGTGATGCATCAGGAATAGGGATTGGAGCTGTTCTAATGCAAGATAAGAAGCCTTTAGCCTTTTTCAGTGAGAAGCTTGGAGGTGCAACACTGAATTACCCAACATATGACAAGGAGTTGTATGCTTTGGTCTGAGCTCTTCAAACGTGGCAACACTACTTATGGCCTAAAGAGTTTGTCATACATACTGATCATGAGTCACTCAAGCATCTGAAACGGCAACAGAAACTCAACAAAAGACATGCAAGGTGGGTTGAGTTCATTGAGACATTTCCATATCGCATCAAGAATAAAAAAGGTAAAGATAATGTAGTTGCTGATGCATTATCTCGAAGGTACACTCTACTCTCTACTCTTAATGTTAAACTCTTAGGTTTTGAGAAAATCAAAGATCTTTATGCAAATGATTCTGACTTTTAAGAGATTTATAATTCTTGTGATTAAGTTTGCTTCTGGACGGTACAGCAAACAGGATGGGTTTCACTTTTATGAGAACCGCTTGTGTGTTACTATTTGTTCTCTTGCGAGATTTGTTTATTAGGGAAGGTCATGGAGGAGGACTAATGGGACACTTTGGCATTGCTGAGACACTGGAAGTAATGAGAGATCACTTTCGCTGGCCTCATAAGAAACGTGATGTTGAGAGGATTTGTGAAAGGTGTAATACTTGTAAGCAAACTAAGTCAAAGGTTCAACCCATCGGTTTGTATATTTCTTTGCCTATTCCTACTCATCCCTGGAATGATATTTCTATGGATTTTGTGATGTGATTACCTAGGACTAGGACTGGAAAGGATTCTATATTTGTTGTGGTTGATAGATTTTCTAAGATGGCTCATTTTATTGCTTGTCATAAAACTGATGATGCATTGCATATAGCTAATATGGTCTTTAAAGAAGTAGTCAGTTTGCATGGAATGCCTAAGTCTATAGTTTCGGATAGAGATACTAAGTTCCTTAGTTATTTTTGGAAAACGCTTTGGTCTAAGATAGGAACTAAACTCTTGTTCTCTACTACATGTCATCCCCAAACTGATTGGCAAACAGAAGTGGTTAATAGAACCTTAGGGACTCTCTTGCGTGCTTTGATAAAGAAGAACTTGAATTCTTAGGAAGAATGCTTGCCTCATATTGAATTTGCTTATAATCATGATGTGCATTCTGCTTCTAAGTTTTCTCCTTTTCAAATTGTTTATGGGTTTAATCCTATCTCACCTTTGGATCTAATACCTTTACCTATGAGTGAAAGAACAAGCATTGATGGGAAAAAGTAAGCTGAAATAGTTCAACAGATCCATGAGAAGGCTAGGAGGAGCATAGAAGAGAAAACTAAGCTCTACACTAAGAAAGCTAACAAAGGAAGGCACAAAATGGTCTTTAACGTTGGAGATCAAGTCTAGGTTCACTTAAGAAAGGAGAGGTTCCCAAATGAGAGAAAATCCAAGCTTATGCCAAGGATTGATGGTCCATTCAAGATCACCAAGCAAATAAATGACAATGCTTATCAACTTGATCTACAAAGTAAGTATGACGTAAGTTCAAGTTTCAATGTTTCTAATCTAATATCCTTTATTGCAGATGAAACGAATTTGAGGTCAAATCCTTTTGAAGCGGGAGGGGATGATATGATCATGGATAGCAGCAAGGACTTGAAGCAAGAATCTGATGAACTTGTAGCTAAGGAAGAGCTTGTAGCAGAAGATGCTTTAGAAACGCCAATTGGACCAATGACCAGATCTAAAGCCAAGATATTCAACTAAGCCATTGGGGGATTACTTAAACACATTTAGAGCCAAACTAATCACATTGAAGACATGATCAACACGTCCTTGGTCTCCATACAAGCTAAGTGATTCAACAATTGAGAAGCTAAGTGATTCAACAAATGGCTAAGTGATTCATAAATGCTCTTTTTCCCCTGCCTTTGGTTTTGTCCCAATGGGTTTTCCAAAGGAAGGTTTTTAACAAGGCTTATGTTTCAATTTATCATAGTCCATTTTGTTAATCATCATCAGGCCACATTCTATTCTATTCTATTCGTGGCCAAAGGGGAGTGCAAAAGTTATTTTCGAATTCAACTTCTGTTTTCATTATTCTATTCGTGGCCACATTTAGTTTTCGAGACTAATCTTGGAGCATGTTCCAAGATTTGTCTTAATTACCTCTTTTCTATTTTTCTTCTCTTTCTTTCTTCTTTATAAGTCCTCTTTGTATTCTGGATGATATTATCTTTCTTTTTAATCAAAACTCTTTCTAAAGAAGATCATCTTGTTGGTGTGTATATCCAGCAAAATCCTTAGACTCTTTGGTTTGTTTATCCAGAGTTGTTTAAGTCGTTATCTTGAAGCTCTTTCCGCAAGCTTCGCTGATAACCATTAATCATTCAAATCATCATCCATCATCACGGCCTCACAGCCACCTCTATCCATCTCTCAACTTGAAAAGTGCTGATTCCCTGGGAGGATCATATTATATATTCTCTGACTTGATTGAAGAAATGGTGGAAGTATTCATGGACGACTTTTCTGTCTATGGATCTTCCTTTGGCGTCTGCTTATCTAATCTTTGCAGGGTACTTAAGATATGCGAGGACACTAATCTGGTTCTCAATTCGGAGAAATGCCATTTCATGGTCAAGGAAGGCATAGTGTTGGGACACAAGGTTTCTGAAAGAGGGATAAAAGTGGACAAGGTCAAGATAGATGTGAAGCTACATTTGGAGCCTCCAAACTCAGTTAAAAGGATCAGAAGTTTCTTGGGACCTGCAGGCTTCTATAGAAGGTTCATCAGAAATTTCTCCAAGATTGCAAGACCTCTCACTAGGCTCTTGTGCAAGGAAACCGAGTTTGTCTTTGATAACCATCAAAGAGGCGCTTGTGAGTGCTCCCATTGTTCAAGCACCTGATTGGAGTCTGCCATTTGAAATAATATGCGATGCCAGTGATTATTCACTTGGAGCTGTACTCGGGCATAGAGTAGAAAAGAAGTTACATGTCATATACTATGCAAGCCATACTTTGGATGACACTCAAACTCGACATGCTACAACAGAGAAGGGGCTTCCAGCTATAGTCTTTGCCTTTGAGAAGTTAAGAAGTTACCTGGTTGGGTCTAAGGTCAATGTCTACACAGATCATGCAGCACTTAGCTATATCTATGCCCAGAAGGATACAAAGCCACAGTTTCTCAGAGGGATACTCTTGCTTTAGGAGTTTGACCTTGAGATACTTGACAAGAAAGGGATAGAGAATTGTGTAGCTGATCACCTCTCCAAGATGAAGATTGAAGACCTTGTCCTTATAGATGACTCTCTACCTAAAGAACATCTTATGGTTATCAAAATTTTGGAGAAAACAGTTTCTACTAAGAAAAGCTGGGAAGAAGCCAATGCATTGCAAGATAAGAACCTGCCTTGGTACTCAGACTTTGTGAACTACTTGGTTTTAGACACTCTTACCATCTTCCAAAAGCCTTACCACAAAACTAAGTTCTTCAAAGACTTATGTCAGTTGTATTGGGATGACCCTTTCTTATACAAGAAAGGATCAGATGGACTGTTTAGACACTGTGTGGCAGAAGAGGAAGCAAAGGGAATCATTTTCCATTGCCACGGTTCAGCTTATGGAGGTCATTTTGCATCTTTCAAGACTGCTCCTAAGATACTCCAAGCAGGATTCTGGTGGCCTAGCATATTTAAGAATACACAGGAGTTCATCAAGAGGTGTGAAGCATGCCAAATGAAAGGCAACTTAAGCAAGAGAGATGAGATGCCTCAAAACCCAATCCTTAAAGCTGAAATCTTTGATGTGTGGGGCATTCATTTCTTGGGATCATCTCCTTCTTCATATTAAAATAAATTCATTCTAGTGGTAGTTGACTATGTTTCCAAGTGGGTTGAGGCTGCTGCAAGCCCTACAAATGACTCTTTTGTTATTGTGAAGCTCTTCAAGACTGTGATCTTCCCAAGATTTGGCGCCCCTAAAGTGGTAATAAGTGATGGAGGTAGTCATTTCATAAACAAGGTGTTTGAAAATCTTTTAAAGAAGCATGGGGTCAAGCATAAAGTAGCAACGCCTTATCACCGACAAACAAGTGGTCAAGTGATATCTGCATTACCATCTTAGCATGCATTCATCTCTAGTTTTGGTTTTTCAACATGCATATTTTGCTTCTCCTTGTCCCATTTTCATACATTTAAGAGTTAGTGTAGTTTTAGGAGTTGCATTGCATTTTGCTTGCATTTGGAGTTTTATTCAGGTACTAGAAGGAGTTTGGAGACCAACTGGTGCAATGGATGTGTGCTAGGATTGAAAGAAGGAGAAGGACAAGGTCGGATGGACCAATATCGAGCAGGATATCACGATGCTCTGATCGATATGACGCGTATCGGACTGGATATCGATGACTTCATGTCGATACAGAAGGAGCAAGGTGTACAGAGCAACATATCGATCAAGAAGACCTTGATACACCAGGGTGAGCTTGTACCGAGCAGTGTATCGAGCACTGAAGCCGATACACCAGAGACAGGGCAATATCGAAGAAGCAAATCGACGTGATTCTGCTCAATATGCCTTAGAAAAAGGACGATTGTATCGATGTCTACACCGAGAGTGTCAAGCTGATAAACCCCTGAAGCCTAGTGTATCGACCACTGTATCGATCAAGACCATGTTGATACACCCACCATAAGAGCCAATATTGATGTCTGCATCGATCAAAGGAGCCGATATGGTCCAGCCAAGTCAGCTTTAATTCGGTTTATTCTTGTTTTATTAGGGGTTTCTAAGCTTCCCTATAAATATTAAAGTCCTAAAATGTTTAGGCAACTCATATCTTATTAATTTCTCTACTGTTCTAGCATTAAAACCCTTTCCTGTTTCAGCTTTTCTTTGTAAGACCTTGTTTGATTTAGTGAATTTTCGTGTTTTCCTTTATCGATTCTTGTCTATTCTGCTTTCTAATCATGCTTAGCCATTATTTCTCTTTGGAATGTGTGGTTTTGATTATGACTAGTAAGTAGTCTTATTTAGGGTTTGAGATGGGATAGATTAGTGGGGTTTTAGGATTAGATTAGTGATGTCTTATGCTTAATATGATTGTCTTCTCTCTATTAGATGTGCTTAACACTAGTTTTGTCATGGCCAGACTTGTTTAGTATCTTGGCTTTCTCTTATGCATGATAAATGTTTGATGAAATGCTGCAATGAGTCTTTTAGAGGATTTGCTTACTTAGCCTAAGGGATTAGATGTCTAAGGAACATTTTGGCTCTATAGGATTGGATTTCTGTTTGAATGCTTGCTAATCATCTGTTCTGTAATGGAAATTCTCTAGGACTTGTGTTTATCAAAGTTATTAGTGCCAAGGAATTAGGCTGATTATAGCTGTTAATCCTATGCTTAGAAGATATCATTGTTTGAATGGTTATGAAGCATCACTATTTTAGTTCTAATCCCCTTTTAGTCAATAACCCCCATCTTAGATCCGTGCTTTAATCTATTTGAATCTTTTACTTTGAATTTGCACTGCGTAGTCTTGTTTAGTTAATCATTAGAGTTTGATCGCACTTACTATTTTGAATTTGGCGTAACCAAAGTGAACTTCTGCATTCCTAGTGACTTACATGCCGAGATGGATTGAAACCTCAAGTGCGACAATGACATGAGTGTGTTTGAGGATTTGATTAGACAAAAACAATCTTACCATTAAGTTAAGGTCTCAAACCGAGAAATCAAGGCCATATTAGAGAAGACAGTAGGGATCCCAAGAAAAAACTGGTCAGCAAAGCTTGATGATGCACTATGGGCTAATAGAACGGCTTTCAAAAAGCCGATAGAAAGGTCTCCTTTCAGCTTGTTGTATGGAAAAGCTTGTCACCTTCCAGTGGAGCTTGAATACAAAGCTCAATGGGCAATAAAACTGCTCAAATTTGAGATTAATAGTGCCTAAGAGAGAAAACTTATGCAGCTTCATGAGCTTGAAGAATTCAGGTTAGAGTTTTATGAGAGTTCAAAGATTTACAAGGAGAGGACCAAAGCCTTCCATGACAAGAAGATAGTCGACAAGGAATTCAGACCAGGAGATTTGGTGCTTCTTTACAACTCAAGGTTGAAGCTCTTTCCTGGCAAGCTTAAGTTAAGAAGGAATGTACCATTTAGGATCAATGAAGTTCTTCCTTATGGAGCACTCAGATTGGCAGATAATGAAGAAGGTGAGTTCACAGTTAATGGACACAGAGACAAACCATATCTAGCCTCATAGGTCCAAGAAGTGGAGACAGCACTTAGTCTCCTTGATTTTCCCATGTATCCAAGCAAAGAAAGGTCAAGCTAAGAGAGCTTAAACAAAGCACACTTGGGAGGTAATTCCATGCTTGTCTATGTAAATATGCTTTCCTTTTGCTATTGATATGTTTGTTAAGTAATTTCAGGTTGGAAAAATTATTTGAATCGGTCAGACAATGTGGAAAACCCAAGGGAACCAAAGCTCTGTTTTTGCATCGGGGTATCATATCGAGCAGAATCTCTGCAAATTCATCCTGATGCAGTTTATCTCGGGGAAGAAGCATTTATACATTGAGCTAGATGCACGATGGAGATCATTTGAGGACGCACATCAAACAAAAACTCAAAGATCCATATCCGTACATCGGACAACCAACTGTACACCGGGCAAGATTCCCGATGGTGATCATACCGGGCATGCACATCGAGGAGAACACCTAAGGCCCAGACCGATGCAGCCCATAAATGATTCTAAACACCAAGGATGAAAGGATATCTCTATCTTATGGTCTCCACTGGCTTTCTCCACTGAGATGAATGTCCATCTCCCACCCCTCCAACCACCAATACAAGTACACACCTCCTTTATCTTTCACTCTTTACACCTTCTATTTTACACTTCATTGATCAGATTCTGGTATTGCCTCCTCTTTCATTTCTAATACACAAAGGAATGTGTATTCTAAGTGTGGGGGAGGGTTTGCTTGGACTAACATTCTGCATTTTTATCACAGCTGCATTTGCATAGAAAACAATGCATCGTACTTGCATTGCATTTAAGGCATAGAAAATCACTAAAAATTTGAAAATTTCCGAAAATTGATTTCATACAAAGAAACTGTTCATGTGCATTCATATATGACTTAAACTTCGTTTAGGATGTAGCTTGCTTGTTTTAAATGGGAGTAATGATAGTAAATCATTGAAAATGCTAGTAGTTTATGAAAATGATGCCCTTGTTCTTAGTCCTTTAATGCATTTGGTGAACCACTTGAAATAAGGCTAAACCACTATTTGAATTTATGATTTTGAAACTCTTGTTTAAAGTTGAAGCTTGCTTAATTTGACCTTGACCTTTATCTAAGTGGAACCTTAATTTGAACATTAATTATCTTGTTTGTGCATTAAAAGTGATTGCATGGCTGATGTAAGCTTTTATGCTATATTAATCCTCAAGCTTACACTAGTTATTGTAGCATTGAGTTTTTCAATCCAAAAGGCGAGAATTGAAACAGTAAGAATTCAGTAAAGGTCTTTATTCAAGTAGGAATATAAAGGATAAAAGTCTAATAACCTAAAGAATCAAAGAAAACTTGAAGCAAACAATTAACAAGAGCAAGCAAAAAGAAAAATACCTAAACGAAGCAAAAACAGAGCAAATACTAAGGTAAATTCGAAATTGGTAAAAGATAAGGGACAGACAGGATTCAAAATGGGATAATTGATATTAGGGAACCTTCTACTCAATCCATGATGCTTACAAACTCACACAATGCTATTCTTTATGCATATAGTTCATATCGTGTTGTCATGGAAGGCGTTGGTCCTTTCCTTGTAGATCCTAGAGCTTTCAAATGCTTCCAGGGATTTTCCTTTAACTCATGGAGGTTGATAAGCCTTTTCTCTTGGGAAGTCTTGATATCGAAGTTCAGCGGCTTTGTTCCCCATAGAGCCTTATACTCAAGTTCCACAGGAAGAAGGCAAGCTTTACCATATAGAAGTGAGAATGGTGATCTTCCAATATGCCTAAATAACATCATCCAACCTATGAGACCAATCCTTCCTTGTAATACCAACAGTCTTCTCCAAGATAGCCTTGACCTCTCTGTTGGACACCTCAACTTGACCACTTATTTGAGGATGTTAAGGAGTATCAACCTTGTGCTTGACACCATGTTTCTTCAGAAGACTCTCAAACACTCCCTCCATCACTTATGACAAAGCTTGGGACAGTAAACCTTGGGAAGATGATTGTTATGAAGAGCTTAATCACAACCTTGGCATCATTTGTTGGACAGGCCACTGCTTCTACCCATTTTGATACATAATCAACAGCAACAAGGATATATTTATTCCCATAGAAGGAAGGGAAAAGGACCATAAAGTCAATGCCTCATACATCAAAAATATCCACTTCAAAGATGGGGTTTAGTGGCATTTCATCCCTCTTTGAGATGTTCTCTTTCCTTTTTCAGGCCTCACATGAAGAGATATAAGCTTGAGCATCCTTGAACAGACTAGGCCACCAAAACCCAGCTTGAAGCACCTTTGAAGCAGTCTTGAAAGTTTCAAAGTGGCCACTATAAACTGACCCATGACAGTTGTGTAGGAAGCCCTTGACCTCCTCTTCTGCAATGCACCTTCTGAACAACCCATCAGCTCCCTTCTTGTAGAGATAAGGCTCAGCCAAATAATAGTGAGACACATCTTTGAAGAACTTCTTCTTGTGGTAAGGGTCAAGATTTAATTGTTATTTCGCGAAATCAGCATACCAAGGCGGCTTTCTTCTTGTAAACTCATCACCTCATCCTTCTTTGTCTCCAATGCACTCAGCTGCTCTTCTGGTAGATGATAGGGCTCAGGTTTTACCCAAATAAAACTACTGCAAGTGCACAGCAAAAGCAGTTGTAGTACGAGGGGTTATCAAATCCCAAGGGAGTATGTAAACTACACTAAAGAGTTCAGGTTCGGATTAAGCTAAGCGATAAGTAATGAATGTAATGCGAAATAACTAAAGTAATAAAAGCAAGTGGGCGTTTTTGAGACTGTTCTTAAAGTTCAAAAAGCTAAAGGCGCTAAGTCAGGACAGTTCGCAGGTTGTATCCGAGAATTTAGAATGCATGAAATCAGGAATGATTAAGAACCGTCTTGAACATGAATCGCAAAGGTATAAATAATCAATTCTCATTGCAGAAGTTAACTATGTCTAAATCACAGAGTTTCAAATCTCTTTGCAAACCCTAACAACCTAAACATGCAGTAATGATCAGGTTCAATTGTTCACAAAACTCCTAAGCCAAATCTCTTTGTACTAGGGCGTTTTGCTCATCTAATACTAGTTTAGGTGATTAATAATCCTCTCACATCTATCAAAAACCTAGGGTTTCGAAATCCAGATGATGTGTCTAAGAAATCGATATGAATGCAAGCACAGATGAAGAACCACTGAATTTTCCTAATAGTTTAGCGATTCTACAAACTCTTCTTCAACCTTTGAAAAGCCCTAACTTAACTAACAAACTACTCAGACATGGTGATTTGAGAAAACATCATGAAAAGAATAGATTGCATAATAGAAATAAGAAGTAGAAATAAAAGAGTTCGAAATCTGCTCTGAAGGAGTCTGATTTGTCTCTCCAAAAGCTCTGCTACAAATCTCTCTCTAAAGCTCTCAAAAATAATAAGATACAAGAGATCTGCCAAAAGAATGGCTGAAAAACCTAATATACAAGCTAAAACACGATCTGAGGTCTTTTTGCAAATACTGGAACTTTTGGGCCAAAACTGCAAATAATCCTCTATCTTTTAGAAAACAGCCACGACTCCTTCCTTTCTGGGTGACGAGCGTCACCCATATGCATACTTTTCTTCTTCGAGCTAGGTACTTCGTGGCTTCAACTCAGAATGCTCCAAAAGGCTCTAATATCTCCAGTTATGCTCCAGACATGCTATAACCTGCAAAGACTCTTCTAGGACTCTAAAAAGACCAGAAAGACTCAATAAAAAAGACTTATATCATGGTTAAAAACCATAAAAACTATGATATATCAACTCTCCCAGACTTAGCTTTTGCTTGCCCTCAAGCAAACATCAGACAAAGAATAAGGTCGAGGTTTGAAAACAAGAAACAATCAGTCAGTCATCAGGAACACCATACTAGTTTGAACTTTCGAATCCACATACCACAGAGTCAACACAAGATCAAATTTCAGTATAATCATCACAAGCTTAGCAAATTTCTCAAGTCCAGTCCAAATCCCTTCAAGAAATCCGAAATTTCTACTGTCAACTCCTTATTTTTATATCTAAGTGTGAAATCTCATCAAGGTTCTATCATCTTAATCACTTTGCAGATTCTTTTCCCTTCCTAACAACTGAACAAATAGATCTCAACACAACTCTCCTATTTTCACTTCCCTTAATCTTTTCCTTAGGATATTTTCGATTTTTCACTTCTTTTTCTCAACTTTTACAGTCTAAGATATGGTGCTACTCAATACTTGTGTTCCTTGTGAGGAGACAGGTTCTTGAATGTGTTCACTACTGTTGTTCCTTGTGAGGAGACAGGGTCATGAATGCACCATTCTTTGGACTTAATCTTTTAAAAACTAGATCAGGGAAGATTAAAGAGAGACTGTATTTTAACCTTATTGTCAGTGCTGAAAGAGAGAATCAAGATCAATAAGAATAAATCACCAAGACAAGAAGTTTAAAGTTCATTAAGGTGGAGCTAACAGCAAATTTTTCAGACTCGCTAAGAACCTAAACCTTCATTGCTAGACTGATCTACCTATGACTTTCAACTTAGTGAGACTTGTAATCAACTACTGTGGTAATGGTTCTTATCAGCAAAAACGTCCAATGGTTAGTTCCAAGAAAAACTGACAGTTTCAAAAATTTTGACTCTATAAAACAGGTTGTTGACTCAACTTTAAGACTCTATAGACATGACACAAAGCACACAACGTCAGTAACCACCTCCCCCATACTTAAACAACACTGTCCCCAGTGTTATTAAGCCAAGAGTTGGTCAAAATGAAGCATGAGAACGTGTAAAACCAAGGTGGAAAAGTGGTACCTCGCGAAGGAGCTAGTGACGAGCGTCACCAGATTGGTGACGAGCGTCACCATCTCTGATACTCCAGAAATCGACATGTTGGATGTTTAAATGTTATGCCATCATGTGTACTCCGAAGTCAAACTGTAAGAGCACTCAAAACACACATCAAAACATCCAAACAAAGCATAATCCATGGTCCAACAAGTTCACAAGATATCATCCAAGCAAACTGAACAAAGTGACTCTTTTTTTTTTTTTTCGATTTTTCTCATGTTTTTGGGTTTTTTTTTTAGCTATGTAATAGAAAACTAAACTAATATATGAAATATAAAACTTACCAGTGGGTTGCCTCCCACTAAGCGCTTGTTTAAAGTCATTAGCTCGACTTTGAATGCTGCTCAGACAGCTGGTGGAACAGAAGGTGGCAGTGAATGCCCTGGAGAAGAATGTCTCCTCATCCATGGTGGTTTGTAAGCAGTAGATGTATGAACACTTCCAAGGAAGTGAGGAACATCAGCAGAGTGGGTCGTGACTGTGGGTGGGATACTTCTTTTTCCTGCAGAATCATCAAAAGAAACACCAAGCATTCTACGAGAATCTCGTTGCTTGCATAAGTGTGAAGCAGCTTTTTCACCTTTTAAATTCTTATTGATGAGATTAGGAGGTTTGGAACTGGTTCCAGGAAGTGCATACTTTTGCTTAGTTGCAGGTTTCTGGGTTGTGGAATGGTGAATTTTCGGATTGGCAACATATGATGGACTTGTAGCTGTAAAATCACGTTGTTGCTTTGTGTTCAGGTTGGTGACGAGCGTCACCAGGTCAGTGACGGTCGTCACTGACTCTGCAATTCGAGTTTCTGCAGTTTTCCTGCAATTCAGCTCTGCAAGTGTTGCTTCCATCACATACACGTCTTCCTCCAGCAACTTGGCATTCATTAGAACCTCTTTTTCAAGCCCAGTCATGAAGATATGATCCTCACTGCAATCCTCAAACCCAACAGCTTCTGCAGAAGTTTCAGATATTGGCTCTTCAACAGCCATCTTGCTCACTTGCCCACTAATATCTGATTCATTGACACACTCAGCAATAATGCCTTCTGAATGCTCCATGATAGTCTCTTCATCTCTGGAAGTTCTTACAGAAAAGGTCTGACCATCAATGGTAGAACTCTTTCTTAACTTATCCATGTCAAAGTTCATGACAGCATCACCAAGATCAAGCTCAATGTTCCCCCTTCTAACACCAATGATGGCTCCAGCAGTAGCCAAGAATGGTCTTCCCAGAATAAGAGGATCTTTAGGTTCTTCAGCATATTTCAGGACCACAAAAATCTGTAGGAATTATGCAGCCTTTAATGTTAACAGGAACATCCTCTAACATGCCTTCTGGGGTCCTTATGGATCGATCTGCTAGGATGAGAGAGATCCCAGCTGGCTTGAAATCAGTCATTCCAAGTCTAGCAGCAACAGAGAAAGGCATCAAGTTAATACTTGACCCTAGATCACATAGAGAGTGTGGAAAACGTCCTGCAGATATTGAGCAATCAAGCACAAAGGTCCCTGGATCAGATAGCTTCTCTGGAACTCTGCTTTGAGTGATGGTATTGACTTGTTCAGAAACAGTCACCTTCTTCTTCTTCTTATGTCTCTGGTAAGCAATGCTCCTTCCTCAGGACTTACACCATTCACAACCATTCTCTTCACATACCTTCTTAGAGCTGGTGAAAGCTTGACTGCGTCAACAAGTGGGATCTCAAGCATCAGCTTGTCTATCATAGCTTTGCATCTGGCTTCTTCTATCTCCTGTTTAGACTTCCTAGGATGCTTGGGGAATGGTGTTTTGGGTTTATAGACACGTTCCTGGTCATAATTTGCAGTTACAGGCGAAGCAGCTTCGTTCTGGGGTGGGTGACGACCGTCACCAGGGGGGTGACGCTCGTCACTCACCTGTGACAACCCCCGATATCCTTGTAGGTTAGTGACGAGCGTCACTCCTCCTTGGTGACGCTCGTCACTCACCTCTAAGACTGAAAATTTTTCATCTTCAGACTCCATGAGTTGCACAATTTGTTCTGCACTCAACCTTTTTTTCTGCACTGTTTTAAGCTCCTTTTCATCCCTGACTGTGATGGCATTAACCTGATGTTTGGGATTGATATCAGTCCTTCCAGGAAGGAGTCCCTTTTGCCTTTGAACAGCTCCTGCAGTTTGAGCAACCTGCACATCAAGCTTCTTCATGTGAGAGTTCAGACTCTTAATTTTTCCATTCAGGTCTTGATACAGCGAATCTAGCTTGCCATTGAAGTTCACTGTCATCTTCTGTTGTCTTTCAAGTACCTGCTCCAGCATAGCTTCCATTTTATTGTCTTGTGGAGGTGCAGTTTGGTAGGAAGAAGAACCATAATTCCTGCTGTTTTGGTAAGGTTTCTCAACTTCAGTCTTCTGGAACTGTGGCATTGGAGTATAACCAAAAGCATTATGGTTTCCTGAGAATGTGTTCTTCTGATTGTTGCCATTAAATCCTCTGTTCCACTGTTGATTCCCAAACCTTTGGTTCTGAAAACCTCCATTGATGAAGTTAACATCTTTCTGCTCAATGTCTTCAGGATTTTCGAAACTCTCCACTTCTGCAGCGAATTGGACTGACTTCTTTCCCACCAAAAGGCTGTGCATGCTGTCCAACTTAGCCTTAACTTCAGCTATTTGGTTTCCATCATTCAAAACAGCCTGCTGCTTTCTCTGAAAATCTGCATTCTTAGTGCTGTTACTGCAGGCCAAGTTTTCAATCAATCTTACAGCTTCTTCTGGTCTGTTGGTGTTGAAGTTTCCACTACTTGAAGCATCCAGTGCCATCTGATATTTCCAGTCAATGCCTCTGAAGAAGATACCAAGCAGCTGCACCTGATTAAAACCATGATGAGGACAGTTCCTTTGATAAGACTTAAACCTGATCCAAGAAGCCTTAAAAGCTTCAGTAGGACCTTGTGTAAAGGATGCAATTTTCGTCCTCATGTCCTCTGATCTGGCATCATCATAGAAGTTGTTCAGAAAGGCGTTCTTGGTGTCCATACAAGCTAAGTGATTCAACAAATGGATAAGTGATTCATAGGTGCTCTTTTCCCTTGCCTTTGGTTTTGTCCCAATGGGTTTTCCAAATGAATGTTTTTTAATGAGGCTTATGTTTCACTTCATCATAATCCATTTTGTTAGCCATAACCAGGCCCATATTCTATTCTATTTTCGTGGCCAAGGGGAGTGCAAAGGTTATTAACAAATTCAAACTTTGTTTTAATTATTTTGCTAGTTTTCGAGATAAGTCTTGGAGCATGCATGTTCAAGACTTGTCTTAATTACCTCTTTTACCTCTTTCTCACTTCTTTATATCCTCTCTTATACTCTGAGCGAAAGCATCTTTCTTTTTAATCAAAACCCCCGTTTAAAGAAGATCATTATGTTGGTGTGTTATGTGTGTATATCCAGCAAAATCCTTAGACTTTGTGGTGTGTATATCAAGAGTTGTTTAAGTCGTTATTTTCAAGCTCTTTCTGCAAGCTTCGCTGATAACCATCAATCATTCAAACTATCATCCATCATCACGGCCTCACAACCACCTCTATCCATTCCTCAACTTGATAAGTGCTGATTTCTTCGGAAGATCATATTATGACGTCTGCGAGCTGGATCCACCATAAATAAATCGAGTCCCAGATAAGTATTTCCTGTCATCTGAAAGAAAAAAATCATATGCAAATAAATAAATATTAATAAATAGTAGAACAGAAAGTTTAAAAATATAGACAAATAAATGTAATTATTAAATATTGAAAAAAAACATAACTAAAATTGTAATGTAAATCAACTAATTTGAACAAATTCTAATATTGTATATTATCATTTTACCAAAAACTAATAACCAAAATAATTATAAATATATACAAAAATTTAACATCCTAAATAACTGAAATCAAATAGCTAAAACTAAAATAAATTCAAGATATACTAAATTTAAAATCTAATTGTTGACAATAATTCACCAAACTATTTCATATTTATCTAACAATTCACAAGAAATTTCTCAATTCAAAAAATCTAACAAAAAATCTAACAATTTTCAAATATGTAGAATTCGAATCTAACAATCGAACATACAAACAAAAAATCTATCAAAAACTTTCACAATTCTAATCTAACAATTCCAGAAATCTAACAAAAATTATGAATCTTATTCTAAAAATCTAACCACCTAACAATTTTAACTACAAATGTACCTTTGTAATACATCTGCGGCGGTGGTGGACGGAGAAAGAGAGAGCCGAGCGGTAGGGAAAAATCGAGCGGGGGGAGGGGAGAGAGAGAGAGAGAGAGAGAGAGAGAGAGAGAGAGAACCGAGCTGCAGAGGAAGAGAGAAAGCTTCAGCGGAGGGAGAGAGCAGCGGCAGCAGCGAACAGAGAGAGTGAGCGGAGGTCAATGACAAAGTGAGAGAGAGGTCTAAAGACTGAATCCAGAAAGTGTTCGCACGCAAGAGAAGAAGATGAACTGTTTAATTTATTTCTGGGAACCATCGCAAGTCCGTCGCAATAGGGCTGTCCAACAAAATTTCATGCCTCCTATTGCGACTGCTTTGCAACACTGCCATGCAAATCCGTCGCATTGTTGACAAATTCTTTAAAACTTTCCGTCTAAATATTTTGGAAATTCACGAACTTTTGACGATAATATTTAAACAAAATAGACCTTGCGAGGGCTTTGCGACAAATCCTGAGCTTGGGCTTCGTTGGTAAGTGTAGGACAATTTTACAGTGACAAGTTTGAAGTGCGACTATTTGACGACAAGTTTGCGTGTGATCGTCGCAAATTGGTTGCACATTGTGACTGTTCATCATAATTCAGTTGCAAAGGCTAATATTTTATATATGTCAAAATACATAAAAAAATTTTATCCAGTTTGATATTAAGATTGGTGAAACATCATATAATTCAACAGTAGATAGTTAAATATGCATTTCCATATAATTTATAATTTTGTCACTCGAGTATCATATAACTCTCATACCTAGCATATTCATTATCTACATATGAACAATTACTAGGTTTTAAGGTTGCACAATAAGTGTTTCATTAACTAATGTTGCTCTAATTGGGATATAAAATATGAGGGTAGGTATGAAAGAATCATTAGAAATATTAGTGAGTTCAGAAGTTTTGATTTACAAATTTTTAACCATATATAAACCATATAGTAATCCTAAACTCTAATTAAACCCTACACCCAAATCTTTCAACAGTCTATATATTGATGGGTCTTTTACAAACATTATACATTAGAAACATTAGTGAGTACCAAACTTTGTTTCGTAAATTAAACTTTAACTATAACTGATAGAATATCAAAAATCAGTAAATCAAGTGTCTTCAATTTGTTTATTATTATTACCAGTCCCCACAGCTCCTTAGGTGGATATATCAATGGACTTCGTACTAGGGTTGCCAAAGATCCGCAATAAGGATTCTATCTTTGTTGTTGTAGATAGATTCTCGAAGATGACACATTTCAGCTCATGTGCCAAGGTGAATGATGCTTCTCAAACCGCTGATCTGTTCTTTAAAGAGATAGTCAGGCTATATGGAGTACCAAGAACAATTGTCTTTGAGCGGGATAGCAAGTTTCTTAGCCACTTTTGGAGAACCTTATGGAAGAAGTTAGGGACAAAGCTTCTATATTCCACCACTTTTCACCCCCAAACGGATGGCCAAACAGAAGTGGTCAACTGGACCTTATCAGCCTTGTTGAGAGCCACTATTGAGAAGAACATGAAGAATTGGTTTGAATGTATACCATTCATAGAATTCGCTTACAACCGAGCTTAGCATTCAGCCACCAAGATGTCTCCCTTTGAGATAGTCTACGGATTCAATCCTACTACGCTTTTGGATCTATCTCCACTACCACCAGCTGAAACAGTGAGTTTAGTGGGCGAAGAGAAAGCGGTGTTTATCAAGAAACTACACCAAAAGGCAAAAGAGAACTTAGAGAAAAGAACGGAACAGTACACTAAGCATGCCAACAAGGGACGTAAAGAAGTGGTGTTTACACCAGGAGAATGGGTCTGGCTACATATGAGACAAGAGAGGTTTCCAAACCAAAGGAGTTCAAAGCTTAAACTACGAGGAGATGGACCATTCAAGATCATAGAGAAGATCAACAACAATGCTTACTGCCTTGATCTTCAGGTGAGTTTAATGTATCTTCTACTTTTAATGTTTCTGATTTAGCTCCATATTTTGCTGATGATCATGTTTTGGGGCCAAAACGTATTCGAGAGGGAGGGAATGATGAAGATATCAACATAAAACCGGACCTAACCGAGCCACAAGTCATACAAGTACCGGTTGGAGCCATGACTAGAGAGTGAGCAAGAGTACTACAGCATAAATACAATCAAGCTATTATGAAAGCTATACTTCAAGTAGATCATGAGGACTTCAAAACATATACACAAGCTTATATCGTACTACTTGAAGAGACGCATGAACAGCTTAACGGCCCAACTCTAACAAGCAAAGAAAGCTGGCCATTCTTTTCAAGAAAAATCCCCTACGATGTATTCACGGCCACACAAGAAGCCCAAGAAGAGAGTTACTAAAGGGGAGGATTCATTTCAGTTAAAGCCACGGTTATAAAACATCAAAAGGAGAATTACTACTCGCATTCAAAACCAAATCGTGGACAAGCAAGCAAAGAAGGTAAGTATTACCAATTATTTCAATTATATTTTGGCTAATGGAGTTATTCTTCATTTGATGAATGCAGCATAAGTTTAGTCTTTGATTTCTATTTACATTTATGATAATTTCCGTTTACCAGCTAAGGCAAATGTCAGCCTGAATTCTTGCATTTTAAATCAATGTATTTTGCTTCAAAGTCCCCTAGGAGGGGATAGCTGTTTAGAGTAGTTTATAAAATCTCCTCTCACAGCATTGTATTTTTGACTTTTGATCAATAAAATACATACTTTCTTCAAGAACTTTTTTGTTAATCTAGTCCTCTTTCTCGTGAGACCAGTACCTCCGAGAATGAGTCATTGTGTTGTATCATGGGTTCACCATTCCCCGTGTGGTACACTTCGCTCCACTGCTACCGTCCTGATCTTATATCCGCCGATCCTTAAACTTGAATATCTCAGTTAAAGGCTCAACCCTCATCTGCCAACGTTCATTGAAATTACAGCTTGAGTATCTCGACTGAATTTCAATAACTTTCCATCCTTACCAACGGTAATCTAAACCTTGGGTGTCAAGCAAAGGGAAAACGAGTTAAGCCTGAACCGGTGCTTGTATCAGTCTCTCCAATCTAGGATTGGCTTCTTGTAGACTGTTGGGGTGTTTTCCCGTAGCCACCATTCATAAGCTTTTTCTATAAGTGCATGGACAGCTTTTGATAACTTCTCGTCTTTGGGAATTTTGTTGGATTGTAGCCAGTTCTCCATATTGCTTTCCCATCTTAGATACACCTCTGGGTTTTTACTTGAACCTGAAAATACTAGAGTATTAGATATATAACCACTCCTTTTGTTGACTTGCTTCCTTGGGCAGGTTGGTGGTTTTGATTGAGCTGGTACTCTCCATTAAATAACTTCATAGCTGGTTGGCTTTTCTGCTCTCTTGGGAGGGTTGTAGCCGTCATATGAATCCTCCTCTCAATCTTCTTCACACCATAATGAATTTGAGCAGCTTCTGTATCAATCTAGTGGTTCTGGTTCCATTCCTTCCTCTTATGTTTCAGTTTTAGATGTTGATTCATGATCAGAGTCATCCTGATGGCTCCAATCTGATTGAGAGGGGCTGTAGTCACTTGTGGTATCTGATTCATACTCTGATGTCTTCATTGTTGGATTTTGTGTTTGTACCTTGCAAAGAGATGAAATAAATGGTCCTTATCATGTTTTGGTAAAATTGACGTTAAATGGCCAAATATTTCTAAAGAAAACACAAAATCAAGACTAAATGGAATGTAATAAAATCAAGACTAAGGAAATAAAGCAATGGTTTTTTTTTTTCTAATTTTCGTGTATGAGTGGAAGTGATAACAATGATCAATGTATGACAGAAACTATATGAAACAGAATTATGCAACGATAGAAACATTTTTTTTTTCAATTCAAATGAAAATGAATCAAACAAGGCAACAAGACTCAGTAACACTTATATGATGATGGTAAAATGAATCAAATGACCAAGCAAAACAATATTCAAAACCTATTTTTCTCTTCTTTTTTTAGCAAGTATTATTTTGAAAATAAATAAAATATTTTAATTTTATGTTTTTTTGAACAGAAAAAATCGAAAAAAACATAAATAGAAACAGAGGTTTTTTGCTTTTTTTAGTGAAAGAAAAAAACTTAAACTTTTACGGGAAAAAAACACTGAATTATTTTATGGGTTTTTCTTTTAAATTATTAACAGAAAATTATTTTTATGTTTTTTTTGTAAAACAAAATTATAAAATCAAAGAAGAAAAACGTAAAAAAGAAATTGTTTTATAATAACAATATAGATAAATTTTAAATATATTGAAGAAAAATGTCAAAACCTTTTTTAATATATAAATGAAATGAAAACATCAACAAATGTCTTCATTATATGGATTTATATTGGAATATATCAAATGTCCTCATTATGTGGATTTATTATTAGAATCTGATCTTCATCATTTCACAAAATTAAAGGATTCTCATTCAAGTCTAAAGAGAAATTGGTGGTAAAAAGACTTTTATTTGATTTAGCTTATTTTTCTCTTTTTGTTTAAATATATATAATTTAATTTAAATATAATTAATTGTTAAAAATTTTGTAAAATGTAATAAAAGCTCATGTATTCTCATTTGTAAAATATATTGAAGTTTTTGGAAATTAAAAGAGATTTTTTTCTAAAGCTTTGGTTTTGTTTTTGTTTATCTAAGTACGATGAATTTCTTCACTTAGTAAACATTTAAATTTATGTCTCTTGTGTGTGATACGTTGAGACTAGGTTTGTGAATTCATCGCAGGGACTTTCACATCCTTGAGTGGCGTTCTTCAGTCCATCTTTCTTCCATTCTATCCACTAATATAGCCTGAAAGAGACCTAAGTCTACCAGGTTGATCCCACAATCATTCCACTTCGATCATGTTTTCAGCAAGTCAAAAGAGACCTAAGTCCAGCTGCATGCTTCCAGCGATTTACCCAAGCATTATAATTTTGATCTTATATCATTTGGTATCAGAGCTTAAAGCTCCTATCCTCAATCCTTTTTATTTCTGTTCTGTTTTAGTTCATGTTTTATCAAGATTTTCATTAAAAAGAAAAAAAAAGTTTTAGTTGTTTTTATTCATTAAAATTTATAAACTTAAAAAATATCAGAAAAAATACTTTGATGTTTTTGTTCTTTAATACATGATTTTATAATTAAAAACCCCCATAAATTTGTTTTCTTTATTTTCTGTTAAAAAAACTCAAAGTTTGTTTCTGTTATTAAATTAAAGAAACAAATATGGTACCATATGTTTCTAGTTTTTATTTTTTTATTTTCAATTTAAAAAAAATACAAACAAGGTTTCTTATTTTTCCTAGAAAGTTTATAAAAAAAGTTAGTTTTGAGGACAAAACCATTTGAAGAGGGAGAAAATTATACAGTAAATCAAATGTCTTCATTATGTAGATTTATTATTAGAATCTGGTCTTAATCATTTCACAAAATTAAAAGATTCTCATTTAAGTCTAAAAAGAAATTGGTGGCAAGAAGACTTTTATTCGATTTAGCTTATTTTTTTTCTTTTGTATAAATGTAAAATATGAACTCCCTTATGAATCGACACTTTGAAAGCTAGAATGACAATTGATGAACCCGTGAATATGATGAACACTTGATGAATAATAAAGCAAACAAAGATGTTATAAACTAAGTGATGAATAACAAGGATGATGATGATGATGATGATGATGATGATACAAAACAACAAAGGATGGGCAATGATGATGATGATGATGATACAAAACAACAAAGGATAGGCAATGATGATGATGATGATGATGATGATACGAAGTGAAATGAGATTACACGGGTGAGATGACTGAGTATGCTCGATATGGAGTTGAATGATGGACCGAGTGGTCACACTAAGGCTGCGGATGGTCCTTAAATTTACCGTGGATCGAATGGTCACACAAAGGAGATGAGAAAGCCTTTTATTTATCTGATCTATTCTTAAGAGTTTGAGAAAAGAAGGATAGATAGATTAAAATTAAAGTTCAAAGACAACATATAAAGAGATGAAACTCGGTACAAGCACCAAGAATACCTCGAGACAAAGCAAAGAAATAAAGAAGGGGAGCATCTTGTTTGAATAACAAAGAAAGAACTCTTAAACTACTTAGATGTAACGGTTGTGGCTTGAACTCATCTTTGGACTAGCAAATGGGACAATGATGGGGTATACTTGCCTCGTTAAAAATCTCTCTTGCAAAACACAATGGGACAAAAACAAGAAGAGGGAAAAAGAGCACAAGTATAACCCATTCCTATTTACTCGTCGTGGGCTTGAATCAAAACCAGGGAGGTTTGATAAGCATACTTATATTCTTTTTGATTCTCCAAGTGGCTAAGAAACGAATGTACTTTATCTTGCAATGCCTTGGCTCTTGAACGTGTCATGGGACCTTGTGGATTGTATAGAGCTTCCTCGGCTTCATAATCTTCTTTGGCAGGTTCTTCTTCATAGTCTTCATTGGCAGCTTCTTCTTCATGTTCCTCCTCAGCTCTAAGTCTTTATTCACCAGCTACAAGCTCTAAGTCCTTAGCATTGTCTATGATCATATCACCCCCTCCCACTTGAGAAGGATTTGACCTCAAATTCGTTTCATCTGAAACAAAAGGGACAAGATCAGCAACGTTAAAACTAGACCTAACATGATACTTACCTTGTAAATCCAGCTGATATGCATTGTCACTGATCCGTTTGATGATCTTGAATGGACTGTCTATTCATGGCATTAGATTTGATTTTCTTTCATTTGGGAACTGTTCCTTCCTCAAATGCAGCCAACCTTGATCTCCAACCTGAAAAACAACTTGTTTTCATTCCTTGTTGGCGTGTTTAGCATATAACTTAGTCTTCTCTTCTATGTTCTTCCGAGCACTTTCATGAATCGGTTTTATTAACTCAGCATTTCTCTTCCCATCAACACTTGCTCTATCACTCAAAGGTAAGGGCATTAGATCAAATGGAGAAATGGGATTAAAACCATACACAATTTGAAATAGCGAGTACTTAGATGGAGAGTGAACATAATGATTGTAAGCAAATTCTATGTGAGGTAAACAATCTTCCCAACTCTTTAAATTCTTCTTAATCAAGGCACGCAGCAAAGTTCCTAACGTTCTACTACCTGACACACGCCTACAAGCTAGTAGCTGTGTATGGTGATGGGATTGGGCCGCTGGTTGTTCAACTCTTTCGGCTTGCAATCAATGGATGGGCTATGGAAGGAAGTGGATCGAGATGGGGACCTAGCAAAGAGCCGTACAAATCTATTTGCAAGATCTAAGTTGTGAGATGAATAGAGAGTGACAGATCGATAGTCGCCATAAGGCTTTATGGTGATAAACCTTGATAAGACAAAGAACTCTTCAAGCAATGAATTGTACAAAGCTTTAGAGAACATGAGATTGGTACTTAGCCAAGAAGTTCATTCTTTATTGATATGATAAAAAAAAATACACGGCTGTGAGGGGACTTTATAAACAGTCAGAACAGCTTTGCCCTTCTAGGAGACTTGAAACAGATTACAAAACCCTTAGGTTAAACTACTTGGCTAACAATGCCTTAAAACGAAATGTAAATAAAATGTGGCCAACATGCCTTATACTAATGTTTAAATGAAATAAAAGCTGAATCAAAACAACCAAAGAAGAGCTTTATTATTTGAATAAACCATATTAAAATAAGATTCGGACTTACCTCGGTTTAGGTGGTTTAGAAGCATTTTCACTTAAGTAGCATAATGCTAAATAGGGAAAATCCTTTGCTAGCATGAATCATTGGCCATCCACGTGTATAAGCTATGCTTTTGACGTGAGGACCGTTGATGATGTTTAAACCGTCTTCTTGACTAGCTGGGAGGTATTCTTGCTCGTTGGGAATGCTTTCCTTGTTTAGGGAGTTTTCTTGCTCGTTGGGAATGCCTTCCTCGTTTAGGCATGCCCTCACCATAGCTGCTTCTTTGGCGATGCTTCGTTGGATAAGTTGAGTAGTGACATCTTCTAAGTGTTGAGAAGTGATCAGCGTCTCTACTGCTTGGTTGAAGCCCTCAGTAAGGTCTTTAGTTCCTGTCTGATTCGTGGGGCTTTCTTCATGATGGGAACTTCAGCTTCAGCCTCTAAGTTTTTATCATCCTCTCCCCTTGGAAAGGTTCTGTCCTCAGAATTGATTCCCCTTCATCAAACGGTAACAAGTCAGATACATCGAAGGTATTAGAAATGTTAAACTCACCTGGAAGCTCGATCTGATATGCATTGTCATTGATCATTTTAAGGACTTTGAATGGGCCATGTCCACGCGGTAAGAGCTTTGACTTCCTTTGAACTGGAAACCTCTCGGTTCTCATGTGCAGCCAAACCCAATAGCAATGCTCAAAGGTAACTTCTCTGCGTCCCTTGTCAGCATTCTTCTTGTAATGCTCGTTCCTCTTCTCTATGTTCTCCTTGACCTTCTTGAACATAGTCTTCATCAGCTCGGCCTTACTAACTCCATCTTGACTCACTTGTTGCACCGGCGGTAAATGAGTAAGATCTAAAGGAGCAAGAGGTCTAAAACCATAGACAATCTCAAAGGGTGAAAGCTTAGTAGCCGAGTGGGGTACTCTATTATAAGCAAACTCAATGAAAGGTAAACAGTCTAGCCAATTCCTTAAAATTTTACCAACTGTAGCCCTTAAGAGGGTGGAGAGTGTACGGTTGACTGCTTCAGTCTGTCCATCAGTTTGTGGGTGGCAAGTTGTTGAGAAAAGAAACTTAGTCCCAAGCTTTCTCCAAACAGTTCTCCAAAAGTGGCTCAAGAACTTGGTGTCTCGGTCAGAAACAATGGTTCTTGGAAGGCCATGAATCCTCACCACCTCTTTAAAGAACAAATCAGCAATCTGAGTAGCATCGTTAGTCTTGGCACATGGAATGAAATGCGCCATTTTAGAGAAACGGTCCACCACTACAAAGATTGAATCCTTGTTTCTGATCTTGGGTAAGCCTAAAACAAAATACATAGAAATGTCTACCCATGGTAGGTCAGGTATAGGTAAAGGAATGTATAAGCCGTGGGGATGTAACCTGGATTTTGCTTTTAAGCAAGTGATGCACTTGGAGCATAACCTCTCAACGTCACGTCTAAGATGGGGCCAAAAGAAATGCTCCTTGACGATGCTAAGTGTTTTGTCCATCCCAAAATGTCCCATGAGGCCTCCACCGTGTGCCTCCCTTATGATGAGTTCCCTAACTGAGCTTTGAGGTAAGCATAGCCGGCGGTCCTTGAATAGAAAGTCTTCATGCCTGTAAAAAGAACCAAAAACTCCTCGGCTACATTGGCTATAAAGCTCTTTGAAGTCAGGATCCTCTCCATAGAGTTGCTTAAGATGCTCAAATTCCATGATCTTAGCCTCCATTGTTGAGATGAGGGCATGTCTCCTTCATAAAGCATCCGCTACAACATTCTCCTTTCCCTTCTTGTATTTGATTACATAGGGAAATGTCTCTACGAACTCAAGCCATCTAGCATGTTTCTTCTTCAAAGTCGTTTCTCCTCTCAAGTACTTGAGGGTCTCATGATCTGTATGAATAATAAACTCTTTAGATAAAAGATAATGCTGCCAAGTTTCAAGAGACCTTACTAGAGCATATAGTACTTTGTCATAGGTAGGGTAGTTAAGGGCGGCTCCATTAAGTTTTTCACTAAAGAAAGCCACGGGTTTCCCTCCTTGAATAAGAACAGCTCTGATTCCTGTTCCTAAAGCATCACATTCAACTTCAAACATTTGGTTAAAGTTAGGTAATGCTAAAACAGGCGCATGTGTAAGGCTATCCTTAAGCCTTTGAAATGCTAGCTCCTGCTCTTTGCCCCATGAGAATGCTACATTCTACTTAATCACCGAGGTTAAGGGGGCGGCAATAGTGCTGAAATCTTTCACAAATCTCCTATAGCTGGCTAAACCGTGGAAGCTCCTGACGTGACCGATGGTAGATGGAGTTGGCCATTCCTGAATCGCCTTAATCTTCTCCTCATCCACCTTTAGCCCCTGTGAACTTACTACAAAACCTAGAAACACCAATTGATCAGTGCAAAATGTGCATTTCTTTAGGTTTGCATATAAACCCTCTAGCCTTAGCGTTTCTAACACCTACTCAACATGTTTAATATGATCAGCTAAGCTTGAGCTATAGATGAGAATATCATCAAAGTATACAACTACTGACTTACAGATGTATGCGTGCAGTACATGATTCATAAGCCTCATGAATGTACTCAGTGCATTGGTGAAACCGAAGGGCATTACTAACCACTCGTATAGCCCTCTCTTGGTCTTGAAGGCTGTTTTCGACTCGTCGCCCTCTTTCATTCTAACTTGGTGGTAGCCACTCTTGAGATCAACCTTTGAAAATATTGTAGCTCCACTCAACTCATCTAACATATCGTCTAACCGGGGAATGGGGTGCCTATACTTGATGGTGATGTTGTTTATAGCTCGGCAGTCTACACACATCCTCCATGATCCGTCCTTCTTTGAAACTAACAAAACCGGTACAGCACAGGGACTCAAGCTCTCTCGGATGTAACCTTTGGACATAAGGTCTTTAATTTGTGCTTCTAGCTCCTTTGCTTCCTCCGGGTTAACTCTATAAGCTGGCCGGTCGGGTAAAGGTGCTCCGGGTATAAGGTCTATCTGGTGCTCAATGCCTCGGATGGGTGGTAAACCGGCTGGTATCTCATCAGGGAAGACATCTTTGAACTTTTCCAAAAGCTCATTCATCTCGGCGGGTAAAGTATTCTCCTTTTGACCTGAAAATAACCCTTCTCTAAAGATCATGAGTAGCACCTGCGTTTTGGATTCTAAAGCCTTTAAAACACTACTAGGACTAACATAAAGGCTAGTCTTGCTTACCTTAGCTCCTTTGTCCATAGCCTTTTGGAGGTTAAAGACTTCTTGGGGTGTAAGTGGGGAAAGGTTATGCTTCTTCTTGTTGTGAGAGAAGCTGTAAAAGTTGGTACGGCCATTGTGTATCGTCTCCTTGTCAAACTGCCATGGTCTACCGAGTAGAATGTGGTCGGCTTGCATGGGAACTACATCACATAGAACCTGATCTTCATACTTTCCAACGCTGAATGGTACTAGTACATGCTCTCCTATCTTTAGCTCAGTCTCGTCATTCAACCATTTGAGTCTATAGGGCCTCGGGTGCTTTGTCTTCTTGAGACCTAGCTTATCTACTAGGTACTTACTAGCCACGTTAGTACAAGAACCACCATCTATGATTAAGCTACATACCTTGGTGTTTACGGTACAGCGTGTATGGAAGATGTTCTCTCTTTGAATGGTTTCTAGATCAAACATGGTGCTGAGAACTCTCCGGGTCACTAACAACTCTCCCTCGTCAGGAAAATCAGCCACCTCTTCCTCTGAATCATCAAACTTGGCCTCAGCTTCATCTTGTGATTCATACTCGCCATCTTCTTTGAGTAACATCACTCGGTGATTTGGACATTCTCTCGCATAATGGCCTCTTCCTTGACATTTGAAGCAAGTAACGTCTCTAGCTCGCTGGTTTTGGGGCTTGCTTGACTCGCCAGTAGCTGCTTTAGATGTCTCTACAACCGGCTTCTTGTACTTGGAAGCTGCTTCTGGTGCTTTGCCTTTATCAAAGTCTCTCGGCTGTGAACTCCAAGTGGGCTTAGCTCTAGCAGTAGAGGCTGACTTCCTCTTGACGTGCTGCTCAGCTTGTACAGCCAAGTGTAGGAGCTCATCAAGGTCTCGGTAAGTAGTCCTCTCCACCTTTCTTGCTATCCGATCGTGTAACCCATCAATGAATTGTACCATGAGTGTTTCTTCCGTCTCGTTGGTCTCCAAACGATTCTTGAGTAGCTCGAACTCCTCAAAATACTCCTGAACTGATCTAGTGCCTTGTGTAAGCTTTCTGAACTTCTTCTGTAGCTCACGGTTATAGTAGGAAGGAACATATCTCTTCCTCAAGTGATACCTCATATCCGCCCAAGTGGTGATTTGATCATGTCTATGCCTCCTCCTCTCCAAAACTTCTCTGTCCCACCAGGAAAGAGCATTCTCGGTTAGCTGTTCAGCAGCTAGGGAGACCTTCTTGGCGTCATTGTATTGGTAGTAGTCAAAGATATACTCCATTCTTCTCTCCCAATCCACATATGCCTCGGGGCTAACTCTTCCAGCAAACGTG
Organism: Thlaspi arvense; assembly: GCA_911865555.2. Lineage (NCBI taxonomy): Eukaryota > Viridiplantae > Streptophyta > Magnoliopsida > Brassicales > Brassicaceae > Thlaspi > Thlaspi arvense. The sequence goes on along the minus strand of OU466862.2, from coordinate 24,493,926 downwards.
GGTGCTGTAAGTTTGATATCCTTTCCTCCAAGCCACATTTGATTATCTTCTCGGTCTCTCCCTCTCTTATGACGATCATGGTACCTCCTTTGTCTCGGGTTAGGATCATCTTCCTCCAAACTCGGCATGTCATCGTCAGTTTCACTTTCTCCTTGTGGTAAGGGAGTCCTCTCGCGGTTTCTAGTACCATTGGGGGCTTCAGCAGGGGGCGGTGCTGGCATTCGCTGCTCCAGTTGAGTCATCCTAGCGCTGATGCCTTGAATGGACTCGAGCATCTGTCTCATAACGTCAGCTTGATCTGCTTCTCCCATAGTATTACAAAACTCTAATAGATCAAGAGTTGAATGGGTTCTTAAGATATGCAACAAAATACGCCTACAATAGCTTATAGGCTATGGTTTTGATACTCAGCTATATTAAACTGTTCTACAAAAGTAATAAAGCCACACGGTATGAATATGCAAGCAAGATGTAGTTGAAACACAAAAGGCAAGCAATCCTTGATATATGACTATTATGGAAAGGGTTTTAAAACCGTGTATGAGTAACAAAACAACTTAACAATTTTTTTTTTTGTAAAAATGAATCAAAATACGGGATATGCAATAATGAAAAACTTCTTTTGGGGTTTTATGGTTTTTAGAACGAATCAAAACAGTTTAAACAACAAAACTTTTTGGAATTTTTTTTTTTTGAAAGGATGAATGAATGAACTAGTGAAACAAACGAAAACTAGAAACGAACAAGATACAAAAGGGATAGAGTACACCTGTTTAGGGAGCCTTTCGGCTCTGATACCAGATGACACACGCCTACAAGCTAGTATGGTGATGGGATTGGGCCGCTGGTTTTTCAACTCTTTCGGCTTGCAATCAATGGATGGGCTATGGAAGGAAGTGGATTGAGATGGGGACCTAGCAAAGAGCCGTACAACTCTATTTGCAAGATCTATGTCGTGAGATGAATAGAGAGTGACAGATCGATAGTCGCCACAAGGCTTTATGGTGATAAACCTTGATAAGACAAAGAACTTCACAACGCTTTAGAGAACAAGAGATTGGTACTTAGCCAAGAAGTTCGTTCTTTATTGATATGATAAAAAAATACACGGCCGTGAGGGGACTTTATAAACAGTCCGAACAGCTTTGCCCTTCTAGGGGACTTGAAACAGATTACAAAATCTTTAGGTTAAACTATTTGGCTAACAATGCCTTAAAACGAAATGTAAATAAAATGTGGCCAACATGACTTATACTAATGTTTAAATGAAATAAAAGCTGAATCAAAACAACCAAAAAGAGTTTTATTAGTTGAATAAACCATATTGAATTAAGATTCGGACTTACCTCGGTTTAGGTGGTTTAGAAGCATTTTCACTTAAGTAGCGTAATGCTAAATAAGGAAACTCCTTTGCTAGCATGAATCATTGGCCATCCATGTGTATAAGCTATGCTTTTGACGTGAGGACCGTTGATGATGTTTAAACCGTCTTCTTGACTAGCTGGGAGGTATTCTTGCTCGTTGGGAATGCCTTCCTTGTTTAGGGAGTCTTCTTGCTCGTTGGGAATGCCTTCCTCGTTTAGGCGTGCCCTTACCACAGCTGCTTCTTTGGCGATGCTCAGTTGGCTAAGTTGAGTAGTGACATCTTCTAAGTTTTGAGAAGTGATCAGCGTCTCTACTGCTTGGTTGAAGCCCTCGGTAAGGTCTTTAGTCCCTGATCTGGTTCGTGGGGCTTTCCTCATGATGGGGAACTTCAGCTTCAGCCTCTAAGTTTGTATCACTACCTCAGTCTGGCCATCGGTTTGTGGATGACAAGTAGTAGAGAACAAGAGTTTAGTACCTAACTTAGACCAAAGTGTCTTCCAAAAGAAACTAAGAAACTTAGTATCTCTATCAGAAACTATAGACTTAGGCATGCCATGCAAACGTACAACCCCTTTGTAAAACATATTAGCTATATGTAATGTATCATCAGTCTTGTTGCAAGCAATAAAATGAGCCATTTTTGAGAATCTATCAACTATAACAAAGATAGAATCCTTTCATGTCCTAGTCCTAGGCAAACCCATAACAAATTCCATTGAAATATCATTTGAAGGATGCATAGGAATATAAAGGGGAGTATACAAACCTTTCGGTTGTACTTTTGACTTAGCTTTTTTACATGTAGGGCAACGGCCACATATACGCTCAACGTCGCTTTTCATGTGAGGCCAATGGAAATGGTCTTTCATGACTTCTATAGTCTTAGCTATCCCGAAATGCCCCATCAGTCCACATCCGTGTGCTTCCCTGACAAATAAATCTTAAAGAGAGTAGTTAGGAATACACAAACGGTTCTCATAGAAGAGATAATCGTCTTGTTGACAATAATGTCCTGAAGCAATGTTCTCACAAGTTTTAAAAATTTATTGAAAATCAGGATCAGTAGCATACATCTCTTTGATATGTTCAAAACCTAAAAGTTTAGCAGAAAGAGTGGAGATCAGAGTGTACCTCCGAGATAATGCATCGACTACAATATTATCTTTACCTTTCTTATATCTGATGACTTAGGGAAAAGTTTCAATGAACTCGACCCACCTCGCATGTCTCTTATTAAGCTTTTGCTGTCCCTTTAGATGTTTGAGAAATTCATGATCCATATGTATAACAAATTCTTTTGGCCACAAGTAATGTTGCCAAGTTTGTAATGTTCGGACAAGAGCATACAATTCTTTGTCATACGTGGGGTAATTCAAAGTGGCTCCCCCAAGCTTCTCATTGAAGTATGCAATTGGCCTCTTCTCTTGCATAAACACGGCTCCAATACCTACACCAGAAGCATCACATTCTATTTCAAAAGTTTTAATAAAATCAGGTAAATATAAAACTGGTGCATGTATAAGCCTCTCTTTAAGGCATTGAAATGCTTCTTCTTGAGCTTGTCCCCATTTGAACCCCACATTCTTCTTGATCACTTCGGTTAATGGCGTTGCTATAGTGCTGAAATCACTTACAAAGCGTCGGTAAAACCCAGCTAGACCATGAAAGTTTCGGACATCTCCAATAGTTTTAGGACTTGGCCATTCTTTAATCGCTTTAACCTTCTCCATATCCACTTTAACGCCTTTTGTACTAACAACAAAGCCTAAAAAAATAATGTACATTTCATAAAATTAGCATAAAGGTTTTCTTGCCTAAGCACTTCTAGGACCAGCCTAATATGCTTAATATGCTCTTCTAAGTTCTTAGAATATATGGGAATGTCATGAAAGTATACTACCACAAATTCTCCTATGTAAGACCTAAGAACATGATTTATAAGCCTCATAAACGTGCTAGGAGCATTAGTTAAGCCAAATGACATTACAAGCCACTCATACAGCTCATGCTTTGTTTTAAACGATGTTTTCCACTCATCCCCTTTTTTCATCCTAATCTGATGATAACCACTTTTCAAATCAACTTTAGAGGAGATATTAGATCCATGTAACTCGTCTAACCTACCATCAAGCTTAGGAATGGGATGGCGATACTTTACAGTGATGTTAATGATGGCCCGACAGTCTACACACATGTGCCAGCTCCCATCTTTCTTTGGTACCAGCAAAACAGGAACTGCACAAGGACTCATACTCTCACTAATATGTCCTTTAGCCATTAGATCATTGACTTGTTGCTGTAACTCCTTTGTTTCCACCGGATTAGTCCTATAAGCAGGACGGTTTGGTAAAGAAGCTCTGGAAACAAAATCTATTTGATGTTCTATGTCTCGGATGGGTGGCAAATCCTTTGGAGTTTCTTCTGGAAAAACATCACAAAAAATCTTGCAAAAGATGACTCATTTCACTCGGTAGCACCGGTGTGATGGTAGTTATGCTTGTTAGTGCTTCTTTATAAACAAATAAAACCATAGGTTGATTAGAGAAAATAGACTTTTTAACCTGACTAGCCTTAGCATAGAAGTTTGAATGCTTTGGCTGCTTTGAATCCTTTTTCTGGTCAAAGTAAACTTCTTGAGGGGTCATGGGAATAAGCGTAGTCTTCTTTCCCTTATACTCAAATGAATGGCGATTAGAGAAACCATCATGTGTTACTCTTCTGTATGATTGACATGGCCTTCCGAGGAGTATATGACTGGCCTCCATTGGTAGAATATCGCACAAAATCTCATTTTTCGTACCGGCCAATAGTAATAGGGATGATAACTTCACTACTAAGGTTTAACTCTCCACTGTTGTTAAGCCACTGAAGCTTATAAGGATTCAGATATTTTGATATTTTAAGCCAAGCTTCTTAACCATAGCAATACTCGCATACTCTTTCGGATTCTGCTCACACTTGTCCGGTAAGCTGCTCTGACCGCTTGTACTAGCCTTGCCCTTCTCTAACTGCTTGATCTTGTTGTTCAGGTTTGTTATCTGAGTTGAGACGTCAGTAAGAGAGGAGTCAAGGCGGTTGTTCATCTCGGCAAACTTCTGATTAGTTGAAGCTTGACCTTGAAGCAACTGCTGAAACATTTCTTGAACCGGATCTTGAGGAGCGGGTTGCATCTGTTGTTGTTGAGGAACAAAGCCGGGAGGAAACATAGGAGTAAAGCTTTTGTTGCCTTGTTGTTGATGCTGGAAATTGCCTTGCCTCGGACCTTGATATCCACCACCTTGTTGAAAACCCTTGTTGAAAGGAATAAACGGCTTTGCTTGTTGAGGGGGGTAAACCTGATCCTTTGGATTCTCAACGTTTGTACTCATGTATGAGAGATTGTTGTTGGCTTGGTACCCTTGAGAATATCCCTGAGGCTTATTGTAATTCTGACCAGAGATAGTTAGCCTCTTCTTGACACAACTCTAGCTCCTCGGAGACATCTTCAGCTTCTCCCACAAAATGAACGTGCTTCTAATTTGCAAGCACGAGCTTATCTATCTTCTCATGGAGGGACTTAAGCTCTTTCTTGTGAGACTCTAGCTCAGAGCCTCGTGGTGCACGGTCATAATCCTCGGCGTAGTTTCCGTCACTCAAAGCCAAGCTTTCGATTAACTCCATACCCTCCTCCACTTCTTGACCAAGGAAATTGCCCTTACTCGCCGTATCAAGTAACATTCTGATCTTGGGTAAGGCTCCTTGGTATATTGTGCTTAAGAGAGTTTCCTCACTGAAGCCGTGGTGAGGACACTGAATGGTATAGTCTTTGAATCTCTCCATAGCTTCATTGAATGTCTCGTTCTGTGTTTGAGTGAAGCCACTGATCTCACTTCTCAACCGAGCGGTTCTTGTGCTTGAGAAAAACTTTGAGAGAAAAGCTTTCTTACATTCAGCCCAAGATGTAATGGTGCCTTGTGGAAGGGTCTTCTCCCAATGCCTAGCCTTGTCACCGAGAGAAAATGGAAAGAGCCGTAGCTTGAAGGCATCTTCCAAGATCCCATTGATCTTAATCATCCCACACACCTGCTCAAAGTTATCAAGGTGCTCTAAGGGGTCTTCCATAGCCAGCCCGTGGAATTTGCTATTTTGAACCATAGAGATGAATCCAGGCTTTATCTCGAAGTTGTTATTCTGGACTGGAGAAGGAGTGATCCCAAAGCGATTGTGATGCGTATTAGGGGCATCTCCAGCACCTATGATCCATGGTGGTCTAGCTGCGTGGATGGGGTTTCCATTGCCCCTTCCTACACCACCGTGAGCTGGTGGAGGTCCCTCAGGATGTTCTTTCTCAGCCATTGTTGCAAAGTCTACTGAACCCGCTTGAACAATCTCTTCAAAGGCCTGAGCTTGCTCTCTTGCTCTTCTTGTTCTTGAACTTCCGAGTTGGTGAATATTGTTCAGGGGTTTAAGTAGATTGTTGTTACCCCTGGAGGGTAAGTTCATGTACCTGAAAGACACAATTTTTAAGAGAAAGAGATTAGTAACCGAATTTAAAGTAAAGGCTTACTCTTTACTAAACCCCAAATCTTAATGCTTTCTAACAACCCTAAGATGGCAACGGCGCCATTTGATAACAGGTTTTTAAGTGCAAGCAAGGAGGTTATCAAAACCCAAACCACATGTTATAATGTAGTACAGTAGTAAGGAGAATCAATCCAACCTAGGAAGCAGGAAGAACACTAAGAATGCAAGGATGAAGCAAATCTAAGCAAATCGGGAAAATGATTGGTAAAATATAACAAAACTAGATGCAACGACTGAATGAGATGCAGAACAATTTTAAAATCCCTGGAAGAGGGTCAACTACCACTAGGAACAAGCAGAAGGTTATAAATGCAAAGCTACTAAGAAATAAAAATCGACCAGTGAATCGACCACTGGATCGAGCACTGGATCGAGCAAAATGGATCGATCTAACAAACAACTTAAAGCGATTGAATTCTAACGAACAAGATGCAACTTTATGACAAGCAAACGATTAACATAGGTTTTAAAATACTAAAAAGGAGGGTTTAGGGTCGAGGGTCATATTCAAGGGTCTTAAAGGTTTAAGCTTTGGTTTGAAAACATTTAGATCTACTCACTTGTGAGGTTTCTCTAAGCCTTGAAACAAAACAAGAACCATCCATGGCGTGTGGTATGGTTCACTTCCTCAATCTCTTCTCCAAACCCATGGCGTTTGGTGGAAAAAGAGATCGAAGAGCAAGGATAACAGATTTCAATATAATGACCTAATTAATCTCCTTTACAACCATGGCGTGTGGGAAAAGAAAGATTAGTCTCTAGGATCTGGTTTTCTAGGATATCTGAATCCTATCAAGGTAAGACAGCCCTGGAATCATAGAGACCTTTTCCAATGCTCTCTAAGCCTTAAGACCTCAAGATCCTAGAAGAAAAGGTATGAAGAACAAAGAAAACACAAAACTTAAACCCTTTCAACCCTTTTGAATCGCCTTAACCCCGAAAACCCAAAAAGACTACTCGCTACTCATGGTTAAGATCGAGTGAAAAGCAATAGATAGAAAGCTAAGCATGATCAACAAACGATTAAAGGAAAAACTTGCTTTATTAAAAGATCTAATGGTTTAAAGCACGAAAAGCTTAAGATGTTCAACAATGGTGAAATCGCCTAAGGTAGAGAAAAATAAAAAGATAGAATGAAGATAAGAGAAAGTGATGGCTCCTTTTTCCAAAAATGGCCAAACCGTTAACTGGTCCCCCCTTCACTAGCCGCCAAAGACAGCTGGACGGATAAGGCTCGTCTGAGATCGACTCGGGTCACTCGATCTATGGCTCGATCGTCTTCTTGGATCGGATGGCTTTGGTCGATCTTTGAGTCGATCCTGTGATGATCGGGTTGGGAACTCGATCTGGCTCTCAATCTGCATGGCGTCATTCATGTCCGTACTCCAGATCGATCTCCGCTCTCGATCTTGGTCTCGATCCTTCTTCTTGAATCGACTTGGGTCATTCGATCTTCTGGTCGATCTCGTCTAGATCGACCTGCCTTACTCGATCCGCTACTCGATCTCGGGTCCTTAGCATGCACGGTTGAGTTCTCAAAGTGTCCACGAGCTTTGTTGTGATCCTCCTCATGTCCACATAACCTCCTCAACTCGAGAGTCCCCCAAACAACCTGATAATGATGCATATATGCAAGAAATATGCAAAATGCGAATGCAAAGGGACCTAGGACCTAAAATGCAACAAATAGAACAAACTATCCTATAATGCAAGATAAATGCATGAAAAACTATACTAAATGCATGCAAAATATGCAAAATATATGGTAATATCAGTCTTGTGCAACATTTCCTCTAACTCCATGTAATGCTGTGTCTCTAGACGATCTTGTATTTCACGGTTTAATCCTCCGAGAAAACACGCCATCGTAGCTTCTCCGCCTCTTCTATATCAGCTCTAATCATCAGAGTCCATCTCTTGATAGTATTCCTCCACGGAACGGTTGCCTTGTGAAAGCTTTCTGAGTTGATGATGAAGCTCTCGGTGATAGTGGCTCGGCACAAACCTCTTTTTCATTAGACCTCTTAACTGATTCCAAGTTTCCACCGGGTACTTTTGGTTTATCCTCCTTGTAGTAACGATCTGATCCCACTAACACAGGGCATAGTCATAGAATTAAGTCACAGCCACCTTGACTCTATTGATCTCAGTGCAATGTTGAGCGTCAAACACAAGCTCGATCTTCTTTTCCCATTCTAAGTAAGCAGTCGCATCATTCTTCCATGAAATGACAGGATCTTGAGTTTAATACTTCCAAGAGGATCCTGCATATGCTCTCTTCCATGCCTTCCTCGTCTATGTCTTCGCTGATGACCTTGAGAGGATCCGCTCTTGTGATGATAGTATGAATCAGTCAAATCGCCACTAGAATGTTCGGTTGAAACATGATCTCTTCAGGTTTCTCTTCTAGTATGCGACTGATTTGGCTCTTTCTCTGTTCGGTTCGGATTCTGCTCTTGGGGAAAATCTTCAAGTCGAGTGTCGAGGAGTTTTTCGAGACGAGCAGTCATAGCTTCAATCAACAGTTTGTTGTTGGTGCTCGTACTAGTTTCTTCTTCATCTTGACCCGCCATGGTACCTCAAACGTTTTAAACAAAAGCTCGCAGTAAACTATTTTTTTGATGAATAAATCTTATGAACGAATCATAGAAGTACAAGATGCGATGATAAAACAAATGATATAGCACCTTAGAACAATTAAGATCCGTGCAACACAAGAATTTGAATCGACAAAAATGATGGAAATTGACACTTTCAAAGTGGCTCTGATACCACTTAATATGAACTCCCTTATGAATCGACACTTTGAAAGCTAGTATGACAATTTATGAACCCGTGAATATGATGAACACTTGATGAATAATAAAGCAAACAAAGATGTTATAAACTAAGAGATGAATAACAAGGATGATGATGATGATACAAAACAACAAAGGATGAGCAATGATGATGATGATGATGATACAAAGTGAAAGGAGATTACACGGGTGAGATGACTGAGTATGATCAATATGGAGTTGAATGATGGAACGAGTGGTCAAACTAAGTCTGCAGATGGTCCTTATATTTACCCTGGATCAAATGGTCACACAAAGGGATGCGAAAGCCTTTGATTTACCGGATCTATTCTTAAGAGTTTGAGAAATAAAGGATAGATAGATTAAAATGCGAGTTCAAAGACAACATATAAAGAGATGAAACTCGGTACAAGCACCAAGAATACCTCTAGACAAAGCAAATAAATAAAGAAGGGGAGCGTCTAGTTTGAATAACAAAGAAAGAGCTCTTAAACTACTTAGATGTAACGGTTGTGGATTGAACTCGTCTTTGGACTAGAAAATAGGCCAATGATGGGGTATACTTGCCTCTTTAAAAACCTCTCTAGCAAAACCCAATGGGACAAAAACAAGAAAAGCGAAAAGAGCACAAGTATAACCCATTCCTATTTACTCGTCATGGGCTTGAATCAAAACCAGGGAGGTTTGATAAGCATACTTATATTCTTCTTGAATCTCCAAGTGGCTAAGTAACGAATGTACTTTATCTTGCAATGCCTTGGCTCTTGAACGTGTCATGGGACCTTGTCGATTGTATAGAGCTTCCTCGGCTTCATAATCCTCTTTGGCAGCTTCTTCTTCATAGTCTTTATTGGCAGCTTCTTCTTCATGTTCTTCCTCAGCTCCAAGTCATTTTTAACCAGCTACAAGCTCTAAGTCCTTAGCATTGTCTATACTCATAACAGTGTATTTGTTTGTAAAGATCTTTTGTAAGAGCTATAAACGCTCATTGTTCTCATTGTAAAAATATATAATTTTTTTTTGAAATTAAACGAGATTTTTCTCTAAAGCTTTTGGCTTTGTTTTTGTTTATCTAAGTAAGATGGATTTCTTCACTTAGTAATCATTTGAATCTATGTCTTTTGTATGCTATGCCTTGAGACTAGGTTTGTGAATTCATCACATGCACTATCACATCCTTGAGTGGCGTTCTTCAATCCATCTTTCTTCCATTCCATCCAATAATCTAGCCTGAAAGAGACTTAAGTCCAGCAGGTTGATCCCATAATCATCCCACTTCGATCATCTTCTGAGCAAGTAGAAAGAGACCTAAGTCCAGTTGCTTGCTTCCACCGATTCACCCAAGCATTATAAGATCATACCCCCTTGATCTTATATCACTAACCCCAAACCCTTACCCTAAACCCTTATAACCCCAAACCCTTGATGTGTTTTAAAGCGCGATGTACTTGCTACAAAAATTATACATTAGAAACATTAATGAGTTCCAAAGTTTTTTTTTCGTAAACTAAACTTTAACCCTAACCCCAAACCCTTATCCTAAACCCTAACTCTAAACCCTTGATGTTTTTTTTTTAAATCGTGACATACTTGCGACTAGCACTCTCAAGAATGTCGCAATTTGCGACACCTTTGCGGCTGGTTGGTCGCAAATCCTTTGCAACATGTGTTAGTTATTTTTATAAATATGACAAACATAATTTAAAATACTAGTAAATGAAAATGTGTTTATGAAGATTGATCGTCGTCTGAAATTTGGTCATCACTGTCTTTTGCTTCATCGGTCTCATCAAACTCGTCTAATCATATGACTTCTGTTGAATCACCGATGATGTCATCAATCTCTCTCTTATGTGGATCAATATGTATGATATCTTCTGTTGTTGCGATAGGGATGGAGATTGCTTATGCTCTTTCTGCTTGCATTGGGACATCACCCTTTTTCCTAATAATACGGCCCTTTATTTTTATCACTGAAAACCATCATTCATGGTTGACCTTAATCTGAGGATATGGAATGAAGCACACTTGCTCCGCTTGCAAAGCTAGACAAAAGGGTTCAAATTTTGAAAAAAACGTCAATCACTCCTAAGTTGTATGCACGAACCCCTCGAGCACTCAGATCATACCAGTAACATTTGAATAAAATGCATCTCAAATTGACAGTTCATGGATACTTGACTTCTATTATATCCTGTAATATGTTGTAGAAGTCAGTTTCACCTTTGACGAGGATTCCATAATTTACGATTGATCTCTTCGATCCATGTTTATACGTATGAGATGTGTATCCACGGGTGAAGTACATTGGTGCAGAAACGATCCTTGCTATAGGTTCCTCGACAAGTTCATGCAACCATAGTGGACAAGGCTCGGTCGAATATTGCTTCACCTGATGAACTAATTAACTTATTATATTAAGGTAAATTAAATGCAACTGCTTAAAATATATCTAGATCTTACATAGTATTTTAGCCATCCAGCTAAATCATGTTCGTTCAACCTCTCGTAGTCTTTTTCTTCTAAGCCAGGATAGTGCTCTCGAACCTGAGATTCGAACAAGCTAAAGTACTCACGAGTCAGATTGAGAAACCGGTGAATGAAAAAAATAATTTAAGTAAAGAATATACGAAGTAATTAACTTATACCTCTCAAATGGTTGTACATACTCACAATTCCGCAATACGTAATTGTGAGCCGCACGACAATGATCAGTATCCTCCCACCAAATATATTTGACCTTTCCAGCAAGTCTGCTGATCTGCGCAAACAAATCTGGCACATCAACATGATAAGTCGGTGGTACCCCCCCCCCCCCCCCCCCCCCCCCCCCCCCCCCCCCCCCCCCCCCCACCATCGTATCGTTTGGTGGCTGTATTTTTTGTTCACACTATTGGACAGAAGTAGTATGATGTGAAGTGAGAAGTTTCCTCTGTCAAACTTCCTGCAACAATCGATCCCTCTACCTTAGGAAGATTTTTAGCCATCCTTTTAAGATGTCCCATGAAACGCTTAAACCGGGTACATCTATTGGAATTGCACAAGCCCCCCTAGCGCTGTTTTATGTGATAGATGGATTGAGAGATGTTAATTGACATCAAAAAATAAAGGAGGGAAACTTTTTCTAAGTTATAAATCAACACAAAGATATTCTCTTCTAGTTGGGCGATGCCGTTCTCTGTCAATGTCCGCGTGCATTAGTCCCTGAAAAATGCTTCAATGCCTACAAGATTATCTGGATATATATATGTTAATAACTTACTGAAAGAGAATTATTCATTACTTATACAAACAAAAACATTAATTATTTTCTTATATTACCTGCAATAGCTTTGTGGCTTTGTTTCGGCAAGAGCTTAGTTAATGCAAAGGGTAGATGTCGTTGCATGAATACATGGCAATCATGGTTCTTCATGCCTGAGTCCAAGCTTGATTTCAAATAGTCTTTGCTCTTTCCCTTGACATTCAAGATTGTATTTGGAATGTTATAGAAAAAAAATTTCTCGATATGCATCACATCAAGATTGTGTCGTAATAGGAGATTCTGGCAATAAGGAAGCTCCAAAAATATAATATTTTGTGCCAATTATGAGATACGATATATCTATCAGGCATGTTAGCCGCTGTGCGCCAATTTTTCACAACTGTACACATTTCCTGAGCACAATAGTATTCAATCTCCTCATGCAAATCATTGCATGAACGATAAATGGGGGGGGGGGGGGGGGAGGTAAACGCATAACCTTGTTTTTCCTAAACAACCTCTTGTTGCTCTCGTAAGTATGTCCCAACGGAAGAAATCTACGATGACAATCAAACCAACATGGCCTTCCATTCTTTAGTTGAAAGGCATCTGACCTATCCAGACAAAATAGACAAGATAATCTTCCATGCGTAGTCCAGCCTGACAACATTTCGTACGATGGAAAGTCACTGATATTCCACAATAACACTGCACGCATCTGAAACCATAACTGTTTCAACTCATGAATCAAAGGTTGTAAGAATAAGTCAATTGCGCGCTTTTGATGCTTAGGATCAGGAACTAGAATACTCATAAATAAAAATTCTCTTTGCATGCACATATGCGTAGGAAGATTGTATGGTGTCAAGATGACAGGCCATAGAGAATATTGTCTTCCAAAGTGATGTAATACTTGAATGTGGTTCAAGTAAAAATTCTTTGAATCTTTGCTTTGAGCTAGAGTTGATGGAATGAGTAGCTTGATGGTTGATAAGCTGGTTGTGCTTGATGACCCCAAACACAAAAAGTTAGACTCTAGTTCTTTAAGGGCTAATCCTCACAAGAACAACTAGATTCTACACGCCATACAAGTCTTCTGAATCCCTCAAAGATGACAAGTAATTCGCAGGAACAAATGTATTCAAAAGAAAACCTTTCTTTATAAGACAAAATAATACTTTTCTTGATTATAACTTGGTGAGTCGAATTACATGAGGTAAAGAGCTTATATAATGCTCAGAAGGTGGAAAACCAACGGTAATAAACATTAAACATGAAGCAAAGATCAAGCTAGATAATGTAGGAAAGGTCTTCTAGCTGTTTCGCTTTAAAAGGGCTGATATCTTGACTTGGCGCTGATAATGGGATTTCTGTGGCTCCTTAATGATGAATGGACGTGATGAATCTTGTAGTTTGAATGAATGGCAGAGATTAGAAGATAAAGATGGTCCTTGAGCTTCAATCTTGTTTTGGAGTAAGTAATGATCTTCTTTTATAGAAAACTTCTCTTTGGAATAATCTTCTTTGACTTCAGCAGAAAGGGGGCGATTATTGACTTGCTCTGGTGTGGTATGGCTCTTGTTAGCTGTTGTGGACGTGAGGTGGGGCGAATATAATGTCTCTGAATGACATATATCCGAGCTTTCCTTGTATGAATGAAATAATGCTCCAATGGGTCCATGTAAGGAAAGGGGCGGTTCGTCTTTGGTTTGTGATGTAAGCATCAAGTCATATACAACTGAACCAGTCAAGAGATGGAGCATTGGAGCTAAACTAGATGATGCTAAGCTTGTAGCTGAGGAGCTTGGAGTATTTGTAGCTGTGTTTGAAGGAGCTGAGGAGTATATATCAAAACACCACCGTTCTGATCATCAAAAGGAGCCTTCTAAATCATCCCTGGTTCATTACAATTCGTCATTTAACTGAGGAGAACCACCAAACCATTTCATGTCTACATTGGAGCCAATTAAGGAAACTTCGGATATACATGGAGCTAGAATTTCATTCAACCGTCTTTTATTATTTTCTGAAGATATAAAGCTCTCTAAACCGCCTGATCAAGTCTACAGCCGAGCTCAAACCAGCCAAACCAAAAGGAGAATCATCAAAACCACCAAAACAAGCCATTGGAACATTATTGGAGTCATATATGGAAAGCTCGGATTTATATCATATGAAGACATTTTATTCACCCTCCCTCACGACCACTGAAGCTTACAAGAGTCATTCCACACCAGAACAAACCAACATTCGCCCCATTTACTCAGAAGTCAAAGGAGATTACATCAAAGAGAAGCTTTCCTCATTTGAAGATCATCATTCATACCAAATCAAGGTTAAAGACCAAAGACCATCATTATCAGTCAATCTAGACCCTGCATCATCTCAAGATGATCCTGAACGTCCCTACAAGATAGAAGAGTCAAAGATTAACTCCATTTCGTCACCACCAATCAAGCCACCCCCTTTTCCCATTATGATAATGGCTAGAAGATTAAATCAAGCCAAGACCAAAATCCCAAACTCTTTGCTTTGTTTTAATGTCTTATGACCATTTTATTCATGATATTCTGAGCATTATATAAGCTCAAACATATTTATGTTCATATCAACCAAATTATTAATCAAGAAAATTCTGTTTTGTTTCAAAGAAGTTTCTCTTTGTTTACAATATTGTTCATGCTTTTTATTATGTTCTTTTTTAGTGATTCAAAGAGCTTGTGAGAAGTGTAGAATTTATTAACTCTTGTGAGGATTAGCCCTTGAGTTAGTAGAGTCTAACCATTAGAGTTTATGGTCATCAAGTTTCAACCTGACTTTCAATCATTCAAGTCTTCATTCCATCCCCTTAAGCTAGAAGCAAAGATTCAAAGAAGCTTTACTTGAACCACATTTCAAGTATTGTATCAGTTTGGCATGATTGAGCGTGGTTATTGACTCCTTCTGGTGGTTTAGGACGTTGATTAACTCCAGTAAATAATGATGGTCGGTCGCATATCATGTTGGGAGGATATATATGCGAAGTTTCCATAATTAGCTCCTCGGTTAGCTTCAGCGGTTTAGGTGAGATATCTTCTGATTTAATTCGAACCAGTGGGTATTTAGCTCGACCAAAACGTCCCTCTTGATGTATAGAGTGATGTTGTTTGATGGCTAAGTCCTTAGCTGCTCCATCCTCAGCTACAAAGCCTCCTTTCTCCACAGCTACAAGCTGTTCTGCACCTTCTTTAGCTCCAAGGTTCCTCTTCTTGGTTGTTTTAAGTGAATTGGACTTGAATCTTACATCACAAAGATAGAAAATGGAGTAAATCTATCAGTGCATAACCCAAGATAGACATTCCTACACTTACTAGCAAAGCCTGAATATACCGTCCATAAGTGCTTCCACGCCTTTGCATCTGAATGATGTATAACCTCTTCATCCTCTGTGAAATGGTGTGCATGCCATCTCATTGCCGACGATGTTCTTTATGAGTGATATAACCGCGTTAATATTTCAATGATTGGCAGGTACCACATATGTTTGTATGGAACCCGAGTTCTTCCAGTAGTTTCTTGATATCTCGGCTTCCCACAAAATCGACATTCTTTCAGCTTGTCATTGTCTTTCCAGAAAATCGTGCAATTGTCAGTGCATACATCAATCATTTCAGATTATAAGCCAAGACCTGCAATGATACAATAACAAAAATCAGTAAATCAAGGGCCTTTAATATGTGAATTATTATTAGAATATATTCTTCATAATTATCAAAGTCAAAGGATTTTCATTCAAATCCAAAGCAAGATTGGTGGCAAGAAGACCATTATCTGATTTAGCTTATTTTTCTCCTTTTGTTTAAATGTAAATAATTTAAATTAAATGTAATTTATTGTAAAGATTCTTTGTAAAAGCTATAAAAGCTTATTGTTCTCATTGTAAAAAGATATATAAATTTTTGGAAAATGAAAATGAAATGAAAGCTTAGGCTTTGTTACTTTGTTCATTAGAGATTGTGTGGAATCACTTCTCATATGTTCTTGCGAGTTCTTGAGTGTTTTGTGGAATCAGACATTTGATTTTTCGTGTTGTTTCTTACTGTCCATGCGAGGATGAGCCCTTGGAAGTTAGAAGCATAAATTGTTGCCTGTGGAATCAGTCAACCCATCTATCCATTCCATCCATTGATCCTTCATGAAAGAGACTTGAGTCCAGCAGGATTGATCTCATAACCATCCACTTCGACCATCTCTTGAGCAAGTAGAAAGAGACTTCAGTCCAGCTGCTTGCTTCCACCCATTCACCCAACTATTAATAAGATCATCCCATTGATCTTATATCATTTGGTATCAGAGCTAAAAGCTCATATCCTCTATCTTTTTTATTTCTGTTTTGTTTTTGTTTCATGCTTTACAAGATTTCATTAAAAAGAAAAAAAAAATTTTGGTTGTTTTTATTCTTTAAATTTTATAAAACTAGAAAAAAAAATCAGAAAAAATATTTTTATGTTTTTATTCTTTGATTTATGCTTTTTTATTAAAAAAACCATAAAACCCATAAAAAAAATTAATTGAAGTTTATTTCTTTCATTAAATAAAAACAAAAAAACTCTGTTTCTATTTATGTTTTTTTTATTCCGATTTTTATTGTTTTAATAAAATTATAAATAAAAAAAAAAGTTTTATTTATTTTATAAGTAATATTTGCTAAAAAGTTTATAAAAAAAAAATCAGTTTTGAGGACAAAACCATTTGAAGAGGGAGAGAATGATACAATATCAAAAATCAGTAAATCAAGGGTCTTCAATATGTGAATTATTATTAGAAGCTGTTCTTCATAATTATCAAAGTCAAAGGATTCCCATTCAAATCCAAAGCAAGATTGGTGGCAAGAAGACCATTATCTGATTTAGCTTATTTTTCTCCTTTTGTTTAAATGTAAATAATTTAAATTAAATATAATTTATTGTAAAGATTCTTTGTAAAAGCTATAAAAGCTTATTGTTCTCATTGTATAAAGATAGAGAAATATTTGGAAAATGAAAGAGAATTTTCTCTAAAAAGCTTAGGCTTTGTTACTTTGTTCATTAGAGATTGTGTGGAATCACTTCTCTTATGTTCTTGCGAGTTCTTGAGTGTTTTGTGGAATCAGACATTTGAGTTTTCGTGTTGTTTCTTACTGTCCATGCGAGGATGAGCCATTGGAAGTTAGAAGCATAAATTATTGCCTGTGGAATCAGTCAACCCATCTATCCATTCCATCCACTGATCCTTCCTGAAAGAGACTGGAGTCCAGCAGGATTGATCCCATAACCATCCACTTCGACCATCTCTTGAGCAAGTAGAAAGAGACTTCAGTCCAGCTGCTTGCTTCCACCCATTCACCCAACTATTTATAAGATCATCCCATTGATCTTATATCATGCAACCAACCTCTGTATTTCATAATAATTCTCAGCAGAAAGATTATCAGCTCGCAAATACTCTTTGAAACGTTCAGCCCACAAATCCATGCAAACCTCAGTTAGATTATTATCACTTTGAATTGTCATCATTCTAGATACCAATGATAATTTAGACTGCCCTTCTCTACATCTATTGTAGATAGGCTGATTGCACCATCTAATATATCACAAAACCGTTTAGCATATGTGTTTGGTTTTTCCATAATATTTTCAACAAATGAAGTTCGTGGAACTTCATGCATTGCATCTACAACCATATCATGAAACCTATTTCTTTGTTGATACCCTTGATCACCATTTCCAAATATATTGTGCCCATAATCATAATTAATATTATAACTGGGCTACTCGAAATCCTGACCCATAATACTTGTTCCTGTACTACAATCTTTCCCATGCGAAAACCATACGTAGTAATTTGGCATAAATCCTCTATTATATAATCCTTCTTCAGCTATCAATTTTTATATATGGTCCGTTCTTGCACTTTTTACATGGACAGAATATTTTACTGTGTTCCTGTGCAAATTATTAGTTTGTCGACTGGTAATAGAATCCTCGCAACCCATCCCGAAACTCTTACACCACCTCGTCAGTATCCGGGTCTCGGTGATTGTACATTCATAACCGTAATGCATATATCCCATGCTCTGAAGACATTCTTAATATTTTAAGAAAAAAAAAACATTTTCACTATTCTTGTAATCTAATTTTTTTCTCTCTTTAATCACACAATTTTAAGATTCTCTTTCTCGAAATTTTTTTTTCGCTCTTCTTCCGTTTCTTTCTTTTTGTTTGTAGAGTTCTGATTTTTATGTAACTCATCACGTTATTGATAGATTTTTAAAAAATACTGCAACGTCTTTGCGACAGAAAGCGGCAACGGATTTGCGACGTCTTTGCAACGACTTTGTGACATATGCACGACTAATTTGCGACTTAGTAACTAATCAGCTAGGCAAGTAGGAATTGAGTAAAACATGTTTCATATACTTTACGAATCCTCGCAAAAACGTTGCAACTGTTGCTACGAATACTTGTTCTCGCTAAGTCGCAACTTGCGACAGAATTTGCGACTGTGGCCGCTGTTCGTCGCAAATTAGTCGTGCATATGTCACAAAGTCGTTGCAAAGACGTCGCAAATCCGTTGCCGCTTTCTGTCGCAAAGACGTTGCAGTATTTTTTAAAAATCTATCAATAACGTGATCAGCTGGGCAAGTAGGAATTGAGAAAAACATGTTTCATATACTTTACGAATCCTCGCAAAAACGTTGCAACTGTTGCTACGAACACTTGTTCTCGCTAAGTCGCAACTTGCGACAGAATTTGCGATTGTGGCCGCTGTTCGTCGCAAATTTGCCTCGCGGTTGCAATTTAGCCGTACATCCGTTGCAATATTTGCGGTTAGTTTGCGACGTCTATAGTACTCACAAATTGCGATGGTTTTGCGGTCGATTCACAAGTTATAGCAATGCCACCGCAATTGCGTCGCAAATTTGTGACGCTCTCCTTCAATAGAAAATTTGAGTCGCAAATCGCATGCTTTCTTATAGTGTTGATCCCAATTTTTTTCCGCTCTCGAAGCTGTGTATATTCATGCAAACAAAGCAACTTTCTTTTGCAGTTTAAAATAGCTTTATTATGATTAGATCTATAAATGGTTTTTTTGAACACAAAACTTTCAGCATTGTATCTCACTGATAGGGCTCAGGTTTTACCAAAATAAAACTACTACAAGTGCACAGCAAAGCAGTTGTAGTACAAGGGATATCGAATCCCAAAGGAGTATGTAAACTACACTATCGATTGTAGGTTCAGATTAGCTAAGCAATAAGTAATGAATGTAATGCAAAACAGTAAAATAAATGCAAGTGGGCGTTTTATGGCTTGTTCTTAAAGTTCAGAAAGCTAAAGGCGCTAAGTCGAGACAATTCGTAGGTTGAATCCGAGAATGTAGAATGCATGAAATCAGGAATGATTAAGAACCGTCTTGAACATGAATTGCAAATATATCACTAATCAGTTCTCATTGCAGAAGTTATCTATGTCTAAATCACAGAGTTTCAAATCTCTTTGCAAACTCTAACAATCTAAACATGCAGTAATGATCAGTTTCAATTGTTCACAAAACTCCTAAGCCAAATCTCTTTGCACTAAGTTGTTTTGCTCATCAAATACTAATTCAGATTATCAATGATGCTCTCACATATATTTAACAACCTATGATTTTCGGATTTCTAGATGATGTGTCTAAGAAATTCGATTTTAAAGCAAGCAGAGATGAAGAACAAGAAGATAATCCTAACAGGTAGCAATTCTACAAACTCTTTATCAACCTTTGAAAAGCCCTAACCTAACTAGCAAATTACTCAGACATGATCATGGAATCACAAAACATAACTGAATAAAATTGCATTAAGAGAATAGAATAAAAACAAAGGGGGTTCGAAATCTTCTCCAAAAAAGAGTACATGATCTGTCTCCCCAAAAGCTCTCAATAAAATCCTCTGTAAGCTCTCTGAATTCACAAAAAATAAGATAAAAGCCAACAATGGCTGAAAACCTAATATATAGAAGCTAAAACACGATCTGGGGCCTTTTTGCAAATACTAGAACTTCTGGACCAATTCTACAAATAATCTTGATACTTTTAACAAATCAACCACGCTCCTTCCTTTTTGGGTGATGAGCGTCATTATAAGTGGTGACAAGCGTCACCCAAATGCATACTTTCTTATCCAAGCTGGATACTTCATGGCTTCAACTTGCAATGCTCCAAAAAGCTTCAATATCTCCAATTATGCTCCAGAAATACTATAACCTGTAAAAACTCTACTAGGACTCTAAAAAGACCAAAAAGACTCAATAAAAAGGACTTATATCATGGTTAAAAACCATAAAAACCATGATATCAACTCCCCAGACTTAGCTTTTGCTTGCTCTCAAGGAAACATCAGACAGAGAACAGGGTCGAGGTTTGAAAACAAGAAACAGCCAGTTAAACATCAGGAACACCACATTAGTTAGTACTTTCGAATCCACATACCACAGAGTCAACACAAGATAAAATTTTAGTCTACTCATCACAAACTTAGCAAATCTCTCAAATCCAATCCAAATCCCATCAAGAAATCCGAAATCTCTACTGCTAACTCCTTATATCTATCTAAGTGTGACACTCATCAAGGTTTTATCATCTCAATCACTTACAGATTCTTTTCCCTTCCTAAACAACTGAACAAAGCATTCTCAACACAGCTCTCATATTTTCTCTTCCCTTGATCTTTTTCATTCTGATTTTTTTTATTTTTCACTTCTTTTCTTATTTTTTAACAGTCTAAGATATGGTGCTACTCAATACTTGTGTTCCTTGTGAGGAGACAGGTTCTTGAGTGTGTTCATTACTGTTGTTCCTTGTGAGGAGGCAAGGTCATGAATTCACCATTCTTTGGACTTAAACTCTTAAAAAACTACATCAGAGAAAATCAAAGAGAGACTGTATTTTAACCTTATTGTCAGTGCTGAAAGAGAGAATCAATATCAATAAGAATCAAGGCCCAATATAAGAAGTTTAAAGTTCATTAAGGGGGAGCTAACAGCAAATTTTCCAGATACTTTAAGAACATAAACCTTCATTGCTAGACTGATCTACCTATGACTTTCAACTTAGTAAGACTTGTAATCAACTACTGTGGCAATAGTTCTTATTAGCATAAACGTCCTATGGTTAGTTCCAAGAAAAACTGACAATTTCAAAATTTTGACTCTATAAAACCAGGTTTTTGACTCAACTTTAAGACTTTATAAATCAAACACAAAGCACACAACGTCAGTAACCACCTCACCCAGACTTAAACAACACTGTCCCCAGTGTTATTAAGCCAAGAGTTGGTCAAAATGAAGCATGAGAACTTGTAAAACATAGTTGAAAAAGTAGTACCTCGCGAAGGGTCGGGTGACAAGTGTCACCAGCTTGGTGACGAGCGTCACCACGACTGATACTTCAGAATCGACAAGTTAGATGGTTATTAACGTAATGTTCTCATATGTACTCTAAAGTCAGACTATTAGAGTACTCAAACACACATTTAATAGCATCCAAACATAGCAATAGAAACCTGGTTCAACAATCTCACAAAACATCATCAAAGTAACTGACAACTGACTCAAAGAAAACATAAAAATAACTCAAGAGAAATAAAAGAAAAGAGAAACAGAAACAAGTAACCAGATAGTAGAGGCTCAGTCCTCATCCTCGCAGGGCTCAGTGGTGTAATGTGGGCAGACAGAACCACAGTTGCTAAGTGTAGCAACAACATCCTAGAGTCCCTCAAAGCTGTCAATGACATACTCCTGAAAAGCAGCCATGTCCATGGGTGTCAGTGGTCGTGGATGCAGTGGTCTAACGTCTGGATGGTCCAGTAGCTTCAGTAGTGGAAGCGCCAGCAGTAGCAGCTCTAGCTCGACGGAGAGGTAGAGGACGCAGCAGACTCGGATCTGGCAGAAAGAGCAGCTGGCGTGTGACACCCGGGATCGTCATGAGCGCTCTGTTTGGCAACTTAATGCCAACATACTCCCCAGCAGCGGGAGTGAATGTACAGATAACTCCAGGCTTGAGCCACGTAACATGGCACAGATGCTGCTCATCCATGAGAGATATGTCACTGCGAATGGTGCAAGGTGTGACATCGATCTGAAAGTGCTTGAAGATCGGTGTCAGGAGACTGCCCACACTCTCAGTCTTCTCCCCTGGACTGGTGAATGGCTTGGTCTTCAAGGAGATCAAATGCTCAGCGTAAATAGCGCCAAAGTTAGCGCGGATCATGTTATCCATGGGTATCACCTCATCGAGCATATCAGCGTAGCCATAGTAAAGGAGAATCAGCTCACTAACCCGCATCTTGCTCGGCGCAGACTTGCACAATATAGTGTTGCCAAGAAGGCGCAGAATGTACCTCAAAATTGGATGTCGAACCTCCGTATGCGTGCTAGTCTTGCTGTCAAAGACTCTACTCCCGAACTTGGACCAGAATGTCTGCATGTGGGTCCACTGTGAGGGAAGGAGAACGCCTGTGGGGTGGTCCGAGAAACCATAAATCCCACAAAGCTCCATCAGACTGATCCTGTAACGAATCCCACGGATCAGGAAAGTCAGCGTGCCTTTCTGCGCACGCTTAGCCAGCTCATCCGCGTAGTACACGCGAGCAGTGGAGAGAAACTGGCGAACCAAATCTGGGTACAGATCGTACTGCTGGAATGGCATAGTGCTCATCCCGGTCCTCTCCAGAGTCTCCACAACCTCATTGAAGATACCCATCTTCTGCAGTATAGTGGCGTCTGCGAATCTGATGGGGACAATCTTCACCTCCTGCCATGCATTGTAGAACAGCGTGTCGTACTCATCCCATTCCTCCTGAATATCACGGAGTATACAGGTATCCCGTGCTACCTCCTGCTTTGGAGTTCCTGCCCAAGCCACTCCTGAAGCGATTAACAAGTTCTCTCGCTTTGGCCATGGAGGCCTGCAAACTGGATAATTGCTGAATGACTGTGTTGAGCCTGATGCAGAGCTCAAAGACGAACCATGTTGCTGTCATTTCTCTTATCGAGGCATCTAAAAATTCAAGCCAAAAATTAACCAAAAACATCACCAAGATCAGCAAATTTTCGAAAATTCGAAAAATCAATGAATCAAGATGAAATAACTGATGGCGATCGACAACAACACTACTAGAAACACAATTCAATCATCAGTTCAACCCAAATCACCCAAAATTTCCAGATTTTTGCAAATTTCATCATGAACTCAAAATTTCAAAAACTTGCAAATCAACCGATTAAATCACATATCGATGGTATTATTCATCTAATACAACCTAACTAACCATGATTCAACGGTTAAATCAAGCTAATCAAGTCGAAAATCAAATTTTACCAAACCTATGGCGGACTGAAAATTGGGAATTCTGAACACATACCTTGCAGATCTTGAAAACTGAGTTTAAATTATGAAAGAGGGCCAAAATCGGCACGGATTAGGCTTTTGAATCACTCAATTTAGTTCAAGAAATCAAAACTTATGAATTTGAGAGTTTTTGTTCTAAGTGTTCGTTACTTTCAATAATATCACGAGGAAGAAGAAGAGGGAGGATAAGCGCGTACCTGAGCCTCGGACGGGTGATGAGCGTCATCTTAAGGGTGACGAGCGTCACCCGTTTTATGTTTGGTTGGATTTTTTTTTTTAAATAACTAATAATTATATGAACACGAAAATAAATAACTAAGTACAGAAAATAAAACTTACCAGTGGGTTGCCTCCCACTAAGCGCTTGTTTAAAGTCATTAGCTCGACTTTGATTGGCTGGTGCATCATCCAGGGACACAATGTGTCCTGCCGGAATCTCGACTTGCGCCCAATAATGCTTCACCCTCTGTCCATTGACAGTGAATTCCTCTCTTTTTGAGTTAATAAGGACAATGGCACCATGTGGTCGAGCTTCTTTGACAGTGAAGGGACCTGACTATCGAGAACGTAGTTTACCAGGAAAAAGCTGTAAACCAGAGTTGTAAAGGAGTACCTGGTCATTGGGCTCGAAATATCTAGAGATGATCTTCTTATCATGATATGCCTTTGTCCTCTCCTTGTATAACTTGGAGTTTTCATAGGCCAGATATCTGATTTCATCCAGTTCATTGAGCTGATACAAGCGCCTCTCTGCAGCAGGCTTCAGATCGAAGTTCAGCTTCTTGAGAGCCCATTCTGCTTTGAATTCTAACTCTACTGGTAGATGGCACACCTTGCCATAGAGTAGATGGAATGGTGTAGTCCCAAGTGGCCTTTTGTATGCTGTCCTGTAAGCCCATAATGCATCATCCAGTTTTGTTGACCAATCTTTCTTTGTCTTCCCAACTGTCTTCTCCAGAATCTGCTTGATCTGTCTGTTGGAAACCTCAACTTGTCCACTGGTCTTGGGATGATAAGGCGTGGCCACTCTGTGCTGTACAACATACTTCTTCAGCAGCTTGTCAAAGACCTTGTTAACAAAGTGAGAATCACCATCACTTATAACAATTCGCGGGACACCAAATCTGGAGAAAATAATGGTCTTAAACAGCTTCAAAACCACTACAGCATCATTAGTTGGAGTAGCCAACGCCTCTACCCACTTAGATACATAGTCAACAGCAACCAGAATGTATCTGTTCCCATAAGATGAGGGAAAAGGGCCCATGAAGTCAATACCCCAACAATCAAAGACTTCAACTTCAAGGATGAAGTGTGGCATCTCATGTCTTCTGCTGATCTTTCCTCTTCTCTGACAACTATCACAGCTTGTAATGAATGCCTGGGCGTCCCTGAACATAGTAGGCCACAAAAACCAGCTTGAAGAACTTTGGAGACTGTTTTGAATGTGACAAAGTGTCCAGAATATTCTGAGCCATGACTGTGAAACAGAATGTCCCAGACTTCTTCTTCTGCTATGCATCTCCTGTAAATTCCATCAGCACAATGTTTGTATAGATATAGCTCATCCCAATAGAATGTCCTAAGTTCTCTCAAGAATTTCTTCTTGGCATAACCCTTGAAATCATATGGTTCATCCTCTGCAACAAGATAATTGGCAATATCAGCATACCAGGGCCTCTTTGGATCATCCAAAGCATAAACTTGCTCTTTAAAAGCTGTCCTCAAGCTTGCACAAATCGCAGCCAAAGTCAGAGACCAGTGATGAGCATCACCAGTATTGGTGAAGAGCATCACCTTCTTCGTACAAAAACATGGTCGTGATCCTTCTCTATTGGTGACGAGCGTCATCCCCCTGGTGTCGCTCGTCATTGCCCTGCAGTTACGTGAAAACTGCAGGTTTTCAACACTTTCTTCCTGTAATCTGGTTTCAACCAAGTACACATTCTCTTCAGGTGATATCCCTTATATTTACACCATTTAGGGCTGCATTTGGTACATATTTTGGTCATTTTTTGCATGTTTTCCGTTAGCTTTTGTCCCATTTTCTTCTTCTTTTAGAGTTAGGTTGCATTTAGGATATAGTTTGCATTTTCCTTGCATTTTGGATGTTTTTAGGTGCTATTGGAGCTAAAAGGAGCTTGGAGGAGTTTTGGGGATGATCCAGGATGCTAGCTGGGCAAAAGGGAGCAAGGAGGATCGAACCAGAGAATCTCTGCAGAAGTTTTCGGTCAAGGATGACCGATACGGAGCAGTATCGGTCACCAGTATCGGTCAAGGATGACCGACACAAAGCAGCATCGATCACCTGCTTCGGTCAAGGGTGACCGACACAAACACATCAGATGTATTTCGGTTACCAGTGTCTATCACTCCAGACCGATGGAATCCGTATCGGTCATTGAAGACCGACGTAACTGACCGATACGCTGCCAGACTGAAGATATTTTATTTACAATTTTGTCATTTTCGCCTAAACTCCTATACGAAAAATCCCTAATTTCTGGAGAAAGATTTTTACCCAGCAGTTCTTTCTTTCTTGTTTGGACCTTTGGGTTTTGTAATTTGAATCTTTGCTTCATTTTAATCAAAGTTTGTATATTTCATCTTGTTTAAGCTTTCTAATCATGATTAGTCATCTTTTTCTCTTTGATTTGGTGGCTTTAATGGTGATTAGTGAGTAGTTCTTTTTAGAGAATTGAGATGGATTAGGTTTAGGGAATTTGAGACTCTATCTATGATTGCTTAGTGTTAATTCTTTCATTTCCTTTCTTGATTGCTGTGTTTAATGCTTGATTAGCCCTAGCTAAGTTGATTGAGATCTTAGGCTCATTTTATGCCCACCAAGTGTTTGATGAAATGCTTGAACTGCTTTGCAAGAGAATTGATTATCCTAGCTCAAGAGATTGGCTGTCTAGGGAGTGATTTGGAAATATAGGGTTGATAGATTTGTTTTAATGCTTGCTCTTTATCATTTCACTAATGAGAATTAGTTCTTCACTTGGTAATTAGCAAAGAGATTAGTGCCAAGAGATTGGATTAGTCATATAAATGAATCATATGCATAAGGAATAGCATTATGTGAGTTTGTAAGCATCATAGGCTGAGTCAAGAGTTCCCTATTACCAATTATCTCATCTCAAGTCCCATATTTTCTCTGTTTTAAGCTCTGTTCTGAATTTGCTCTGTTTTTAGCTTTACTTTGGTTGTTTGCTTGCCTTCTTCCTTATTTTGTGTTTGTTTGGTTTCTGCTTGATCACTTAGGTTGCTAGATATTCTAAACCCTTTTCATATCTACTTGAATTAGGAAATCTACTATAATCATGCTGTTTCAATCTTCCCCTTTGGATTGACATTAAAACCCAATGCTATAATGACTAGTACAATGGGTGATTGACATAAGAGAGTCAAAACTCTTGTATCATCAGGCAATAAATTATTTATTGGGACACTATCTTCAACCTGAATCCTGGATAGATGATCAGCAAATCCATTCTCAACACGTTTCTTGTCTTTCACTACAATGTCAAACTCTTGAAGAAGCAGAATCCATCTCAACAACCTTGGCTTTGCATCCTTCTTCTGCATCAGATACTTCAGTGTTGAATGGTCAGTATGGACCACGACCTTGGAGCCAACAAGATACTGCCTGAATTTTTCAAATGCAAAGACAACAGCCAACAATTCTTTCTCAGTTGTCGCATAGTTCTTCTGAGCATCATCCAAAGTCCTACTTGCATAGTAGATGGCGTGGAGCTTCTTGTCTTTCCTCTGTCCTTGCACTGCTCCAACTGCAAAATTGATGGCATCACACATCACTTCAAAGGGCAAGTCCCAATCTGGAGGCTGCACAACAGGAGCTGTAACCAAGGCCTGTTTGATATGTTCAAAAGCAGACTTGCACTCTTCTGTGAACTCAAACTTCACATCTTTGCAGAGGAGGGCGGTAAGAGGTCTTGCAATCTTGCTGAAATCCCTGATGAATCTTCTGTAGGATCCAGCATGACCCAGAAAACTCCTCACTGCTTTGACTGAATCAGGTGCTTGCAGACTTGTCAGCACTTCAATTTTCACCCTATCCACCTCTATACCGTCTCCTGAGACCCTGTGACCAAGAACAATGCCATCTTATACCATAAAATGCTTCACTTTACATCTCTGCAGAACTGCACACAAGTTGTCCAAGCAGCTCTTGAAGGAAGACCCATAAACTGAGAAGTCATCCATGAAAACCTCCATAAACTTCTCAATCATGTCAGTGAAGATCGACATCATGCATCTCTGGAAGGTTGCAGGAGCATTACACAGTCCAAAAGGCATTCTGCGATATTCAAAGGTGCCATAAGGACATGTAAAAGTGGTCTTCTCCTGATCATCTAGATGGATGGGGATCTGAAAGAAGCCTGAGTGGCCTTCAAGGAAGCAGTAATACTTGTGATTCGCCAGCCTCTCCAGCATCTGATCGATGAAAGGCAGAGGGAAGTGGTCTTTCTTTGTGGCTGCATTCAGCTTCCTGTAATCGATGCACATCTTGTGTCCTGTCACAGTTCAGGTTGGAATCAGCTCATCCTTGTCATTCCTCACCATTATAACTCCTCCCTTCTTAGGGACCACGTGCAATGGACTCACCCAAGCACTGTCTGGTATTGGATAAATGATCCCAGCTTGCAGCAGCTTCATGATCTCCTTCTTGACCACATCCTACAGATTCGGATTCAGTCTCTTCTGGTGCTCTACTGATGATTTCGATTCATCCTCCACGTGTATCCTATACATGCACAAGTCTGGTCTGATATATCATCAATAGAATAGCCAAGAGCTTTGCGAAATCTGCGCAGCTTACTTAGCAAAAGGGTGAGCTCTGCATTGTTCAATGAAGCATTAACAATAACAGGATAAGTAGATTTTTCTCCAAGGAAGACTTACCTTAGCCCTGCAGAGAGCTGTTTAAGCTCAACTTTTGGTGCTTTTTCTGCACTCCAATCACCCAATGTAGCAACTTTTGCAGATGTGGTGACAAGCTCATCCTGTGCAACCAGCTCCATCACATGTGCAGTAGCATCCATCATCTTTGTGTAACCTGTTGCAGCAGCATCCAAATGCTCATACTCTACTGTAGAAGTGGTCAACGCCCTCTCCAAGGGGTCATCTGAACTCATCTCATGGAAGATCTGATCAGCAATGTTGGTGAGAACATCCACATAAAAAGTCTGTCCATCTATGGTTGGCTTCTTCATCAGCTTGTCCATTTCGAATTGCATCACCAAGTCACCAACATTCAGCTATATTCTACCCTTCCTGACGTCAATGATAGCTCCTGCAGTAGCCAGGAAGGGTCTGCCAAGAATCAAATGGTCTTTGGGTTCTTCTCCATATTCCAGAACCACAAAATTAATAGGAATCATGCAATCTCCCACTTTGATAGGTACATCCTCTATCACACCTTCAGGAACTCTGACTGATCTATCAGCTAGGATAATAGATATCCTTGTAGCCTTAAAATCGGTCATCCCTAAGCTCTTGGCAACAGAATGAGGCATAAGGTTCACACTAGAATCAAGATCACACAATGATCTCTCAAACCTGTCAGAAAAGATTGTGCAGTGTAGAACAAAGCTCCCAGGGTCTGAAAGCTTCTCTGGCACTCTGTTCTGAATCACTGCACTGACTTGCTCGTTGATCATCATAGCTCCAGCCTCTAAACTCAAGTTATTGGTCACCATTCTCTTCACATACCTCCTTATAACAGGAGTGACCCTCACAGCATCAATCAATGGGATCTCAATAACCAACTTGTCCATGATAGCTTTGCATCTAGCATCTTCAAGATCTTGTTTAGACTTCTTAGGATGCTTAGGATAAGCTATCTTGGGCTTATACACTGTCTCCTTAGCATTATTTGAAGTCTCAGTCGAAACTGTAGTATGTTGCAACGGGTGACGAGCGTCACCAGGTTGGTGATGAGCGTCACTCGTCTTGGACAAGTCGTGATGATTTGCTCGATTTGGGTGACGAGCATCACCCTTCTGGTGACGGTCGTCACCAATTTGTGAAGAATAATCATCGGGGTTGTGCTCGGTGGGTGACGAGCGACACCCATCCTTGGTGACGAGCGTCACCCGTGGGTTTTCAGCAGAAATTTCCTCATCTTCATACTCTTCAAGTCCCACGAAATTTCTTGAGCTCAAGTCCTTCTGCAACACTGGTTGCAGGTTCTTTCTACTCCTCAATGTGATGGCATTCACATGATGTTTGGGATTAGCATCAGTTCTTCCTGGAAGAAATCCTTCTTGCCTCTGAACAGCTCATGCAGTTTGGGCAACCTGCACATCAAATTCTTCATATGAGAGTTCAGACTCTCAATTTTCCCATTCAGGTTCTGATAGAGCGAATATATATTGCCATTGAAGTCCACTGTCAGCTTCTGTTTTCCTGCTAGGATCTGTTCCAGCACAGTTTCCATCTTGTTCTCTTGTGGAGGTGCAGATTGGTAGGAAGAACAATCATAGTTCCTGTTGAAATTGCTGCTGTTTTGGAATGGTTTCTGGTACTCTGTCTTCTGGAATGGAGGCTTAGGTGTGTAACCAGTCGTGCTCTGATTTCCTGTGAAGGCACTCTTCTGATTATTGTTGTTGTAGCCTCTGTTCCACTGCTGATTTCCATACCTTTGACCCTGAAATCCTCCAGCATTGATGAAATTTACATCTTCCTGCTCAATCTCTTCTGGACTTTTGAAAGTCTCCACCTCTGCAGCAAAATGAACTGACTTCTTTCCCACTAAGAGGCTGTGCATACTGTCCAGCTTAGCCTTAACTTCGGCAATCTGATTCACATCGTCCAAACCAGCTTGTTCCATATTCTGAAAATCTGCATTCTTGGTGTTGTTGCTGCAGGCCAAGTTTTCAATCAATCTGATTGCTACTTCTGGTCTGTTGGTGTTGAAGTTTCCTGCACTAGCTGCATCCAGCGCTATCTGATATTTTCAATCAATGCCTCTAAAGAAGATCCCAAGTAGTTGCACCTGACTGAAACCATGATGAGGACAGTCCCTTTGACAAGACTTGAATCTCAGCCAAGAAGCCTTAAAAGCTTCAATAGGACCTTGAGAGAATGATGCAATTTTCGTCCTCAGGTCCTCTGATCTAGCATCATCATAGAAATTATTCAGAAAGGCATTCTTGGTGTCTTAAGTAATTAGTGAAGCAGGCTCTAGTTGCTTCAGCCAAAATGCAGCATCTCCTCCAAGTGAGTATGGGAAAAGCTTGCAAAACAGAAAGTCATTGCTAACTCTATTTGCTTTGATACTTGAAGCTAAATCCTCAAACCTCTCAATGTGGTCCATAGGATGCTCATGAGGTAAGCCATGGAATGGATGCTGTCCCACCAGCTGATAATAAACAGGTTTAAGCTCAAAATCGTTCCTCTGGATAGCAGGAGGGCGGATTGCAGCTCTGTTAGCATAGAACTGATCATGTATGTTGTAGTCTCCTAAAGTCATCTGTATAAAACGCCCAACAGTGTTGCTGGCAGCAGCAGGGACTCCAGCGTCTTCTGCTACTTGTTGAACCTGCTGTTCAACAATGACATTCTCATCTTGATCAATTCTCTGCCCATCTTCGTTCCTCCTGTTTCCCTCTCTGTCAACTAAATGACCATCTGCATCTTCAACCAAGATCAGTGGAGCAACCATTGTAGACTGTTTCTTAGTTTTTCTGATGGTCCTCTCCAACTTAGCAAGTTCGTCGATGCTCAAAGTCACAAGCTCCTTCTCTTTGTTGCTTCTGGTACTGCGATTAGGCATGCACCTGAAATCAGCACAAAGAAAAGTAGCAGAAAGTTAGTAAACAAATTAAAACTTAGAAAAAATCCTAATACTAAAAGTCGATAGACACCTATTACTCCCCGGCAACGGCGCCAAAAACTTGATAGGGCTCAGGTTTTACTTAAATAAAACTACTGCAAGTGCACAGCAAAGTAATTGTAGTACAAGGGGTATCAAATCCCAAAGGAGTATATAAACTACACTATCGATAATAGGTTCAGATTAAGCTAAGCAGCAGATGGTGTATGTAATGCGAATGACAAATTAAATGTAAGCAAACGAAATTTGGTTGTTGATCTAAGTTTCAGAAGACTAAAAACGCTAAGTTAGGACAGTTCAAATGTTGAATCCGAGAATGTAGAATGCATGAAATCAGGAATGATTAAGAACCGTCTTGAATATGAATCGCAAATATATAACTAATCAATTCTCATTGCAGAAGTTATCTATGTCTAAATTACAGAGTTTCAAATCTCTTTGCAAACCCTAACAATCTAAACATGCAGTAATGATCAGGTTCAATTGTTCACAAAACTTCTAAGCCAAATCTCTTTGCACTAAGTTGTTTTGCTCATCAAATACTAGTTCAGGTTATCAATAATGCTCTCACATATATTTACCAACCTATGATTTTCGGATTTCTAGATGATGTTTCTAAGAAATTTGATTTTAAAGCAAGCAGAGATGAAGAACAAGAAGATAATCCTAACAGGTAGCAATTCTACAAACTCTTCATCAACCCTTGAAAAGCCCTAACCTAAATAGCAAATTACTCAGACATGATCATGGAATCACAAAACATAACTGAATAAAATTTCATTAAGAAAATAAAATAAAAACAAAGGGGGTTCAAAATCTTCTTCAAAAAGAGTACAAGATCTGTCTCCCCAAAAGCTCTCAATAAAATCCTCTTTAAAGCTCTCTGAATTTTCAAAAACTAAGATTCCTGGCCAACAATGGCTGAAAACCTAATATATAGAAGCTAAAACACGATCTGGAGCCTTCTTGCAAATACTGGAACTTAGGGGCCAATTCTGCAAATAATCTTGATACTTTTAACAAATCAACCATGCTCCTTCCTTTGTGGGTGACGAGCATCACCATAAATGGTGACGAGCGTCACCCAAATGCATACTTTCTCCTCCGAGCTGGATACTTCGTGGATTCAACTTGCAATGCTCCAAAAAGCTTCAATATCTCCAATTATGGTCCAGACATGCTATAACATGTAAAGACTCTAATAGGACTCTAAAAAGACCAAAAAGACTCAATAAAAAAGACTTATATCATGATTAAAAACAATAAAAACCATGATATCTCACTCAGAAAGCTTTTGAAAAAGAGTGCAAATAATTTTTTGTTCTGTAAGTATTTGCAAGATGCATGAACTTGAGGTCTACTTATTTGTACAATAAAAACGCACTACTTTAGACGAAATCGTATTATTATATGATATAAAATACTATAACCTGATAAGATTTGGTTTACCAAAACGTTCCAGTGTAATTTCAAAAAGATCAGCATCAGACTCTTCGTCATAGTCAAGCTTACGTCTGTTGCTATTTCCCACAGTAGTTCTTCCGCTAGCAATCTCGTCACTATTTCCTCTAATGATAAAATTGCTTAAATACTGAGAATCTAATCTTCCAATGGAGAAGAGCTCTTTGCTGTCCTCAAGCCCGAATGCAGCACCAGCACAAGGGTTAGGTGTGCGTTGCACATTTGCCGGACCATAGTAAAATGGAAATTGCCCCAAGTTGACAAGAACTGTGGCCTCTGTGTTGGAAGCAAGGGTGGGGTATAGAGGTGTCCCGAATTCGTCTGCTTTACAGTTAATAACGTGAACCAAGTGCGAGTCGACCGTGAAGTAAACCTTCTTCTTCTTTGGGTCGTAACCACAACCAATAGCCTTGTTTTCCTTTGCCCACTCATGTTTCTCCGATTTACAAACCAGCTTCATTCCTGACACTCACATAATATACAGTTTAAGAATTTAACCTATATCCACATAATCGTCTACATGAGATCATCCAATTAGTTTGTAATTGCATCACAATTTACATCCTCCTCTTAATATTAATTGTGAAGTGGAATTAGTAAATAATGGCTAGGTGTCATCTTCACAATCAAAATTAGTATATTCAACTGATAATAGGGAAATGTGAAAATGTGACATAGAAAAAAGATGAAATATTTTGATTGGTTAAATTAAGGTTATTTTAAACAAATATAATTTTTTAACAACTGATAATAATTAAGATTAACAAAGTTAAATTAGGAGAAAGTGAAAATTACTATAATTTTAGAAGTTTTACATATATTCATAGTAAAATGTATAAAAATGATTCCGCAAATCTTATAATATATATATATATATATATATTATAATCTCATATAGAAAACAAATATTACATCATTCAATAGGATAGTGAAAACTCTATATATTAATAATATTAAGAGTGTAATATATTATTATTTTATTAAAAAATAAAAAAAAATTAAATAAAAGCATTAAAAATAATATAATTTGAAATAAAATACCATCAAGATAAAACTATTTACAGAATATATATAGATAAAAATTACTTATAATAAAATTTGAAATGAATTTTTTCTCTTTAAAAAAAATCATTTACTATGTAAAATAAAGGGAAATTATACTAGTTATTAGTTTATGATATGAATATGACTATATATTTGTATAGGATGTTTAGAACTTTTTTATATTTCTATCTGATTATATATCTAAACCTTTCTTTACCATCTAATTTTGTCCAATTTAGAAAAAAAATATTATATCATATGTGAATACTTGTTATTATAGATAGAGGATTTGATATCAAAAATATACCAAAATAACCGGATGATAAAACAAATAAATATTTTCTAAAAAAAATAATATTATAATAAGATAAAAAAATATATGAATAAGAAAACGGGTAAAAAAAATATTTCGAGTTTGGATTTGCCGTAATAATAACAGGTTATGTCTCCGGTTTATAGTATATGCAACCCATCTCTAAATTAAATCCTCAAATTTAGAAGAACTATCAAATATATAAGAATTTCTCACCAACCCAACTCTATTTGAGAGAAAAAAAATATATATGTTATATTTTCCTTTAGAAGAAACATATTCATCTCAATATTTTTTCTTTAAAATAGAGTAGGTTGAAGAAAAATCCACCTCTATTTTAAATAAAAAATAAAAAAATTATATTGAAAATGATATTATCTATAATATATTATTCCAATGGAAGGAAAACAAGTACAAGTCATCAAAGACAGGAAAAGAAAGAATATTAATTTTGTTTAGTTTTATGTTTTTTTTTGAAGTATTTGAGAATATTATTTTATTCATATTAATTTTTTCATGCATCTATTTTTTCCAGCATATCAAAATATTTTTGCACGAATCAAATTTTTTCTATGTTGTTATCGATTATTTTTATTTGGTATTAATACAAATATCAAAGTTACAAACAAAAAACACTCAAATTTTTAATATATCAATCAAATATTAAATATATTATATTATCCTATAGATATAATAATAATAAACTCTCAATTTTTTATATGTTGTTACCCTTTATTTTTATTTTATATTAATACAAATATAAAAGTTACAATAAAAAAAACTCTTAATTGATAATATAATTATCAAATTCTATCAATTATTAAAAATTAATTCGTATTTATATATTATTCTACTGTGCAAATCAATGCTTTCACGTATGTGTAGACACACTACCTCGTAAGAAAATAAACAATAATTATGAAATGTAAGTTCATAAATATATGTATGATTATAGAAACTTGTAAAAACTGACCACAAAAAGAAACTTTTGGTATTACAATATTCTATTTATAAAGTTCAAAAAAATATATATATTCTATTTATAAGATTTAAACTAAGCTAATGAGAAATGAGATTAAATTTACATGCCAAACAAATTTGACTTTTACTAGATTGACAAATGATTTATAATGCTAAAACTTATGTATGTGTAAGTCGTCGGCAAAAAAAAGTGTATCGCTGGATAATGTTATATGTTTCTTTAAAATCATTTATGTTGTTACTACGTTGATGAATAGAAGATAAGATAAAAGTAAACCTTTTTGGGGTCTAATTCTAAGTAAGATATCTATTTTTTTGGAAAGAAAATCTCACACTTGAAAGAAATAAAAAAACATAAGTGATTGTTTTAGCAAACTTCTGAACAATAATGGAATAAAGTTTAAATAATCATGGTTTAATAATTGAGAAAATCAGTAAAATGTCCACGCGGAGATCATATTGTAGTTGAACAATAGAGTTCTTTTATTTTTTTTTCATTTTCTTTATAAATATCTTTGTTGATATAAAGGTCAACAGAAGCAATGAGCTTGTGATAAGAATGGGGAGTTCTAGATGATGTGGACGACCCTTCAATGATCGTTTCAGATCACGACGTTATGTTCCTTAGTGGGTCTCCATTTCCTATTAACAAAATTAAGATCTCAAAGGACGGCCAACTTTTTATATATTTTATCTCTTTGGTTCTTCTATCGTTACGTATTGTTTACTCTTCTGCTAGAGTTTTGATCTTAATCTCTCCTTTCTAACGACTTTAAAGATCATGAAACTATTTGTTAAAAAAAAAAAGTGGTGTAAATAGACAAATAAATACATACCATCGAGATAAACCGCACCGTCCGATTGGAATCCAATAGAAGCAGGAAACTTTCCAGGCAGTCGCGCTTCGCCGACGCCAATGGAACCACCAGTCCCTAGTCCTAGAGACAAAACGGCTTCTTCGTTTTCACCGTCCCATCCTTTACTTTTGTCGAATTTTGGTCCTTCGCTTTTGAACAACTTAGTTTTTTCACCTTCCACTGATGCAAGGTCAGTGCCTACGTCACTAACCCCCCCGCCGCGACGGAGGATTTCGAGAACTGTGATTTCAAAGTAAGCATCTTGTGGGAAAGCAGAATTTAGGAGTTGTGGTCCGGGAAGTGGCAGAGCTCCTCTAAGAACCATCAATGGGTTTTTCCCGTTGAGTGTCTCGCTAAACAGTTGATTAAACTTGATCGTTTGAGTGAAATCTACGGATCCGTTTGACACTTCCCATGTGATCACTACACCAGAATCTTCGCTCCTTGCTGTCCTGCAGATCCCTCGAAGATTCGACCGCGGAGAGGACCCAAACACCGAAGGAGCCAATGCATGGACAGCGAATCCGAATCTTATCCACCCATTCTCGACCGCTTCAGTCACCAAAGCAGGATGGTCTGTCCAGGTGAATAGACCAGGTTTCAATGGGAATCCTCTGGTTGCGGGGCTACATGAGGCGTAATAGCTGTTGATATTTCCTCGGCGTTTAATGTCGGAGGTATCTAGCTGGTGGATAAGACTGGTTTGGTGGAGCTTGGATATTTTAGTTCGAAAGCTATTGCTTCGAATGGGGCTAGCTTCGTTAAGGGCGATGGAGCTCTCCGGTCGACGTAAACAGCACCAGCGACGGATAAAGACTACGAGGACAGATGAGAGGACGAGAACGGAGAGAACTCCTGCAGTTAAATGATCCCATCGCAGCATCTTTGAGATAGAAGATATCTGAGATCGAGAGATGGAAAGAGAAGAAGGACATGGGAGGAGTGGACTTGGACCCGTTCAAGAAGGCTGGGTGGTCGAAAGTACTAAAGAAAATTAATATGAAATTGTACTGAGAAAGCGTCAAGGTTTAACAAAAAAATTTTAATACAAACATGGAGTTACAAGAAGTAGTGGAGGTATATAATGGTTAACTTAAAAAAAATAGATAAGTGGTTTTTTTGTTATTATGATTTTTATGGTATATTGTTATTGTGATTTTCTTTTTTTACTCAATTATATATCATGAGTCATTTGATCATAAAAGAATTTTGTGGTCGGTGGTTTTGATGGTTTTGACATCGGTAAAAGGAGTTAAAATCTGACAACACTGCTGATCAGATTTCTTACTATGAATCAACTGTATTTTCACATATCTATCTATTTGCTGAACATGATACGCTATATATAATTGTATTTTGAAAATGAACTTGAGTAGTATGTGTTAATTAAATTTATTTTCATCGAGTAAATCAATGTTGTGAATTGTAATAGTTATGAGTATATTGTTTTAACAAAAACGTTAATCTATTGAATACTAGCATATCAGAGTAAAAATGATATAAACAAATTTGGCATGATATAAAGAATAATCATATATATAATGAGAGAGTCTTCTCTCTAATGAAGGTGTCCATGTCATCATTTTTAATTTATAAATAATGGGCTTTAAAATGCAAACTGTTGGGCCTTATTTTCAAATCGTATATACTTACCACCCTCATCGAATGAGTCATATTTTTAAACTCTCTCAAAGATTACAAATCACTCTTATGACACATAAGCTATTTACCTCGCCTCCTCTTTCAATCCCTCCTCATACACGAATCGCTTCTTCTCATTCTGAAAAACAAAACACTTCCATCTCTTTAATCAAAACACATGTGCATATATGGAGCCAGCTATGGAAACTACTCTTACCAACATACAATGCGACCAATCATTTTTATAAAATCAAAGAAAGTTATTTTGTTTCAAAGAAAGTTATCTTTTGAACCAAATTCTGTTCCTGCTTTTCTTCTTGTGTTTTGTGGAATCAAAGCTTGAAGAATTGTGTAGAATTTATTAACTCTTGTGAGGATTAGCTCTTGAGTTAGTAAAGTCTAAATTCTTGTGCTTGGAGTTCAAGTACAACTGGTTTCCCATCATTCAAACCACTCCTCCATCAACTTAAGCTTCTAAGTGAAGATTTCAAGAAAACAATACTTGAAGCATTTCAAAGCTTGTATCACACTTCCTCTCTATACATCCACAGGCTTTATATTCATTGGGATGCAATATTAACAACCCTAATAACAAACCCACAACACTACCTCAAATGCTAAGGTACACTATTTCTTAGACGTTACTCTTACTATCGCTGCTTATATGATAACCATTAACTCAATGCTTCTAATTTCACCCTCTTTAAAATGTCACCCTCTTGCATACCCTTCATTAATTTACCCTAAAGCGTTACTTTAACTTGCACCATAAATAGTGTCTCTTACACCACCCTCTTGCATACCCTTTATTAATTTACCCTAAAACGTTACTTTAACTTGCACCATAAATAGCGTCTCTTACACCACAATTCCTCATATCTCCCTCTGCAATCAAAGAAAACTCAGTCCTTTCCTAACAAATACTCCAAAAAGTCTTAAGTTGATGTCATCACTATTCTCACATGTGCTAATTAACTACGTTACTTTCGACGATCTCTGTCTCGAACGCTCAACTTAACAAGTTGTGGGGCAACTTTACGATTCTGGGATGCTTACAAGTCGTAACACGGAGAAGGAAGGAAATACAGATTTAACAAGTGGTTCATAGCAAAAGTGACGTAAATAAAAGTGAGTCACCAGAGTAATATGCTAATCATTTCAGCAACTTATTTGTTAATATAACTAACAACATGCCTATTACTGTATTGCATTACTAATTCTTTTGCGTCTGTGACCACTATTTTACACAGAAAATAAGAAACAAGGATGCAGACTTTTGAGACTCTCGAGAGCAACAGATCACACACAGAGCCATAGTAGACACCACCATTGCAGTGGATCGATGGTGTTTTTTTTTATGAGAAACAATCAGACAGTACATGAACAATTTCTGTTAATTTAAAAGCGTTTACTACAGTTATTATATGATAAATCGACTACAGCTGAATTGTTATCAATATCTTATATTTTATGAGAGATCAGATAGACTCTTTATATCATACCAGTTGGATTGTTGTTGAATTCTCCAGCAGTAGTAATGTATATAAAATAGCGAGTACAGACGTTGAAACGATGATGATTTGGAGTGAGAATATAAATTGTGAAACAAAGGCCATAATAATCACCAGTGAAAGATAGAAATATTACATAGAGAAGAATTAAATGAATGAATGATGTTTGAAATTATAGTCTGAGCCAGCTCAAGCCTCCCGTTATATTTATCTCTTTTTGAAATACGAGCAAATTGCGACAGTGCAAACCAGAAAATCAAGAAAACCAGAACTGAAAATTAGAGTTTGCTAATTCATTTGGACATGAGAATGAGGTTTTCGTTTGACCAGCTAAATTAATTTTACAATAATTATGAAAAGTTTAAAAATCAACAGCAAAACTAAAAAGAATTAATACATTTTAGTATTCATTTAGTCAAACAAATAGCAATTTCAAATACAAACTTAAATATAAATAAACATAATATATAAAACTAATTACAGATTCAAATAACCTGCGCAATGCGCGGGTACAACTCTTAGTAAACAAAATGTCAAAACCGCGTTTAGCATTTACTTAACTAATAGTATTAGTTATCGCTATCATTTAAATATATATATATATATATGATGCTATATTAAATCAATACAACAATAACCATTGTGTCTTTCCAGAGAAGGACACATCAGCATTTTCAAAGTTTCTTAAGCTGACACATCAGCATAAATGAAAAACCAATCAAAATAAAACATTAATACACATCATATAATATTATTTGACACATAGATAAACTCTTTTTTTTCCAAACCCATGAAAAAGCCCACTAACTAACAAAGACATATTAGTTAATACATCAATTTAGTAGATTAGTTTAAGAGTACCTAAATTTAGTCGTTAGTGGATTAGTTTAAGAGTACCTAAATTTAGTCGTAACACTGATAATGAGTTTTCAAGATTGAAAACGGCTACATATGTATGCATCAATATAAAATCAGTGTAGTAGTGTTTGAGTTATATACTTATATTCTTTCATCCATAAACTATATACTATATATTCATTATATATATATGACAAAATATATAATTAATTCTCTCAAATCCATTCGTAGCACAGCCGTGAAGGTCTGAACATCACCACACACTCCTTCTAAAGAAATAAAGATACAACATAGGACGGAGTGGAATTTTCAACATAGCCTAAGGTGATCAAGGATATATATTTACAATCGTATCTGGTAAATGAAGAATCTATGTGCTTACAATCGTATCTGGTAAATGAACCGTTTATAAAACTTGATGTTGATTAAAAATTTAGTAAAAGAACTTAGATTGAACTTCACCAAGTATGTGTGTGAACATAAACTTACGTTTTCTAACCATTTCGAAATCAAACAAAAATTGATGGGCGTTAAAAAAATAAAAACCATGGGTTTAGTCGGTTTGGACAAGTTAGTCGATTTAAAACATTTTGCTTACCGGCACCGGTTTCAGAGAATGTCAATTTTGTAATTTTAAAAATAATTTGATTAAATAAAATTTCAAGGAAATAGAGCAAACTTTAGAAAAAGTTAACTCATCGAAAAAGAGGTATATATAATTTGAAATAGAAATAAAATAGTACAATTTTGATGGAAATTTGTTAAAAATATTGAAAGAAAATTATTTTTTTTACTGGAAATTCATTAAAAAATTACAATTATAACCAAAGTTAAAGAGCACCAAAAAAAGCAAAATTTGAAAATTGGTAGAAGAAAAATGAACGTTAAACGATAGTGGCTGAAAATACTAAAAGATAAGAAAAATGAATGGCTAAGTATGACAATTGATTTATTATCATTTTTGAAAGTAAGAGAGACATGATTTTGTCTAAAAAAGAGAGTGACATGATTATTTATAAGAATAAAAATAATAGAAACATAAGTACTATAAGAAGGGTTTAGTAGGATAGATTAAAAAATTAAGACAAGAAAGATAAGTCAAAGATAACCACTCATTTTGCACTCAATGTCATACAAAGATAGACAAATTACATGGCTATTTAGTTGAGAATAATATCATAGATGATTAAAAGATATTGAGTTATACCAATGATCAAATAGAAATACAGAGACTAAGAAAGAAATGTGATATTCATAGAAGAATTAGTAAGGAGAGCAGCTAAATTATATTCATTAAAAAATAATATAATTTTGAAGAATATATTGTGAGTAAAAGAAAATAAATGTAAACAAATTCAAATATAAATAGATAACATGTTAGCTTTGAGTGAGGTTTTATGAATAAATGATATATTCAAATTAAAAAAAATTAAAAAATAAATAGATACATTTTTTTAATAATGTATAAAAAATAGATGATGTTAGAGAGTTGGAAAGAAATATAAATTAAACAAAAATATAATTACATTCGTATTTGATTTTATTTAAAATAATAATTTTTTTCAAAATCTTATATCATTGTACAAAAATAATAATAATAATAATATTATTAAAAATTTATTAATTATATTTAATTAAATTTTAGTTAAACTATTTATTTCTATATCTATTTTTTTATTTATTAGAATATGATATAAATTAATAAAATAATAAAAAAAATCCTACAGCATCGCGCGGGTATATACCTAGTAAAATTAATAAGAAGAAAATCTAATTTGTGATGCGTTAAAACGTTCAATATTGTTAAGAGTTAAATTTAGCATGTCGAGAAATTCTTCATCCTTCATTCAAAAATAAAAGTATATCGGCCAAGCCCAGAAAATTTTCCTAAAAGCCATTAATATTCATCGTCCAAACCCAAAAAAACAGTGCCATCCCTTAGATACTAGTGGCTTAAAACAAATTTGAAAATATGTAACCTTAAATATAGATTACTAATGATGAAAAAATAACACTAAAACAATATAACAATATTTAAAATCAATAATATGATAGTTTGTGAAAACTAAAATGTTTGATTTTTGTAAGTAAAGACGTTAAAAATATTTTAAATTTGTCAAGATTTACTATAATTTAAATTCAGTTTATATAAAGGATAAGAGATTGTTTATATTTCCATTAATTTGCCAAAAAACACATTTAATGAAAAAATTATTTAAGAAAAATAAGGAAACAAAAAATATAGACAAACACATAAAAATAATTTAACATTTTATTAAATGTGGTCTTTAATATTTTGTGGCTTGAAGCTAATGCTTCACTTGCCTTGTAGCAGGAACAGGACTCTGAACATCCATAATGATAAGAGTTGAGCTCTTAGCTCAACAATGACAGAGTTGTCTGGGATGAGCTGAACAAATTAAATAGTTATTTTACTGAACTGAGAAGGTCCGAGAAGAGATGGGATCAAATGTTATACATGGGCGAGATAAACGGAGGAGGTTGGTCGCAATCCCGGAAACTATATATGGGCAAGACTTCAGTTTTAATATTTATTTTTTACCATGTCTATAACCCTATAATTATTATAAAAAATCAAAAAAACAAAAAAATATTAAATCCATTTGGTCAAATATTTATTTATACTTTGATTTCCTCATAGAAAACTTTCCCTTCAAATTCTATACAATTTCTTCTTTACAAAAAACACATAAATTACTGAGTGTTAGTTTTACTATCCATATTATAACGTCGTCATCTCTAAAGAATAAATAAAATTTTCTAACACAAAAGTCAATTTTAAACAAGTTAGGAACGAAATGGATTCACTCCAACAGCATTTCTCGGTATGTAACTCCTAATCTCCAATTTCAACAAATCAAAATACTCTGATCATCATCGCTGTTCAAAGAACCAAAAGACCGAGCATTGCGGTCATGCCTACCATTACCACCACCGAAATGAACCCCAATGTTTCAGACTAAGTGAGTTGTTTTCAAACTCGCCAATCTATTTTAGTTGGATTTGGCACAAATCCATTCTATGCTTCAGACTAAGTGAAACAAGTTGTTTTCAAACTCGCCAATCTATT
This sequence comes from Thlaspi arvense, assembly GCA_911865555.2. Lineage (NCBI taxonomy): Eukaryota > Viridiplantae > Streptophyta > Magnoliopsida > Brassicales > Brassicaceae > Thlaspi > Thlaspi arvense. The sequence goes on along the minus strand of OU466862.2, from coordinate 24,450,929 downwards.
TTAGTTGGATTTGGTACAAATCCATTATATGCTTCAGGACCACTAAATAGAGTAATTAAAGCTCAATGTCTGTAGCCCATCGTCGCCAAATGTTGAGCTGTTACTTCAACAAAACTCGACACACACACACACATCTCGACCAAAAAGCTACAAACTCAATAGGCTACGAGTCCTTTGAAATATTCTGTAACACCCCGATCGCCCCTACCGGCAAGTCATCCATCATTCTGTCGGGCTCATGGGCCCCGCTCCTGTCCGACAGTCGGTCTCGTTACTGACCCTGCAATCACCACATGATATTTCCCCGTGTTTTGGTCTGTCTCCCACGATTTCAAGAATCACTTCCCAAAAGCTCATCCATCCTAGTTCTGCTCCAGCTCAAGCACGCTTAACTTTTGAGTTCTCTCAGGCCCATTAACCGAAAAGATCAGTGCACTTTGATGACATAGGTAGCCAAATCAACCCATTTAAACTTATTCAAATGGGTCAGATGCGGATCATTACAATTCTCCCCACTAAACGGGAATTCATCCCCGAATTCTGATCCTGACAGTATGAGCCTTAACCCCCAAACCCCCAAGACAGTCTCCTCGGACAGAACCAGTTTGACTTTCCCGGCTCATATACCACCTGCAACACCCCGACCGCCCATACCGGCAAGATCATGTGGTGATTTCAGAGTCAGTAAATAAGTCGGTTGGGTCCGGAAAAAAAATAACGCACCAAACGTCGGACAGGAACAGGGCCCACGAGCCCGACAGAGGGATGGATAATTTGCCGGTAGGGACGGTCGGGGTGTTACAAAGTGGTATCAGAGCCAAGGTTACCAGTCAAACCGGTTCTAACCCGGGAGACTGTGTTTTCAAAGTAAAAACGTTTTCAAAAGTTTTAAATGAGGTTGGGGATTTTGCAAAATAAAAACAGATTACACCTCACTGGATCACTATGCACTCCAAGCTCAGTAAGTTAGTATTCTCGTTATCTTCAGTATTATCTCCAGTTCGTCTTCATCTATGTCTACATCTGCTGTCTACATCTTCAATGTGTCTGTTGCATCTGCATGTGTTGTGGCTAATCGAATCGTAGGATCCAATTCTGATTACTTATTCTTGTGAATAAATGTGACTAAGGTCTCATCTCAAATTTCAAAATTTTCAAAGAAACTAAATTTTGAGATTACTCTTATTTGACTAGATTAATATCTAGGATTATTAAATATTGATCAAAACCTTGAAATGATTTTATTGCGCTTATTCAAATAATGAGGTTGTTCTTAAAACGAGTTTTAAGAGTTGTGTTGATGAATTTAACTATATCTAGATTTAGTTGTGATTTTAATTTGGTAGACACTAGATATTAAATAAGATTAGCTGCTAAAACACAATTTTTTTAATGAATATTTTGTGTTGAGTTTCAAAATTTCTTAATTGATTATGAAATTTTTAGATGATATTCTGAAGCATATGCATTGCTTATGTGGTATTGTTTGAATCGCTTGATGCTTGTCTGTGCTGTCATTGCAGTTAGAGACTTTGATAATGCATCAAATTCAAATGCATGATCGAGTTTTTGTCTTATTTTATAGGTACAATAGAGCAAGATTGAAACTATAATATACGCTCAGAAAATATAAAGCAACGAGGTGCTTCAAAACGTTCTTTGAGGCAGCATAAGCGAGCCAACCGAGCACTTGGAAACCCAGATGATGATAGTGTTGTTCTCAACTACATCAATGAGCAAAGTGAGAGGTTTAAATATACATGAAGGAATCAAGTGGCTCACAACCCATCTCCTCAACCAAGTGAGCTTTCTCTACCACCGAGAGAGCCACCTCCTCCAAAATTACAGGACATCCTGCTCATTGGCTCTCTATTAGATTCATGATCGACTATCTTGCTCATATTGAAGAAATTAAAGATATGGCCTACTCTCCGCCTAGCCTACTCAACCTTCGATGCTTTGGGAATAACATAAGATGTGACTTGGTACTTAGATTAGCTGAGACTTCGAGCATACATGATATGATCATGAGAAACAATAAGAATGATCATATGGAAGCTGAGCTTGAATAAGAGGGTGCAATATTTGTACCAGAAGGACCAATGACTCTCGCAAGAGTTAAGCAGCTAGGAAATTCACTTCATAGAATGATTTTTGAAGTTCTGGAGAAGGAAAGAGATGTGGGAGCAAAGGTGCAACACAAGGAGGTTATACTCCTCTCGCACAAACCCGCTGGTTTGGACAGCTGCTATGCTCTCATATGCTTCCTCCCAGACGTACTCTGTCACAAAAGTGCCTGTCTATGACATCTGTCAGGCTAAAGGGTGGCTACTTTATGAAGTGTTAAAAATGGAGTTCAAGAGTCATTTTGGAGTTCAAAAATTGGATTTTTGTCTAACTATTTTTATTTTCGTTTTGGTTTTAAAAAATAACTTAGACATGACTCTTTAAGTCTCTTTTTTCTTTATCTATTCTTGTTATCTCATTTCTAAAGGAAACAAACTTTTTTTTACCAAAACTTTTTGAAAGTAATTCTCTTTGTTTCTAGTGAACATTTTCGATCTTGTTCCACTGCCTTATTCTTTTTGAGTTTCTGATTTCATTGGAGTTAAGAATTATCTCTACCAACATACAGTGAAAGATCTTGCAAGATCGTATCAAAGTGCAGGATCTCAAAATTCAAGCCATATTGGGAGATATGCAACGTGTTATGAGGACAGAGATGAACGGTTTATATGAAAGGTTGAATCAAATGGGAGTAGATGCACAACAGTTGCAGCCACAAAAATTCCATATTAGGCGAGAAGAAGAACAGCCTAAACACATAAGTGCTAATCAAGAAGTTGAATACTACAACCGTGATAGTCAATCAACAAGAGATAGTCATAGGAGACCACGACATGCTACAAAAGGCAATGGTCAAGCTGATGACAACTTAAATGGTATTTAGTTGAAGATTCCATCTTTTCAAAGGAAAAAATGATCCATGTGAATATCAAGAGTGAGAGAAAAGGACATAGCTCATTTATGATTAGCCTAAGTATACTGAGCTGTCACGAAAGAATCAAAGATTAAGTTCGGCTACCATGAGACCGAGTTGTTTTAAGGAAGAGAAAACATATCCTAAACCAAAACAGGGGTCATGATGGTCATGTGTCCAAATCAAAGGACGATAAAGATGAAACTGAAGAAGAAGTAATTTCTGATTATAACCCATCAAATTGTGAGGAAATTGTTGCCAAAAAAGATTTGTTGATTTCAAGAAAATCATTGAGCCAGCAAGCTAAAGAAGAAGAAAGTGTGCAATAATATGTTTCTTACTAGATGCAATGATCATAATAAGGTGTGAGGTCTTGTGAGATAAAGAGAGCAATGTTTTCAAAACAGCCAATGATCGTATTTTTTTACATGGAGGCTCTTTTAAACTCTACTGATCTTGACTCTATTTTGCTTGTTTGTGTTGTTTCATTGCTGCAGTATTTTGTTGATGTCTTTCCAGAATATACATATAGTGGTTTACCACTATTTCATGGGATTGAACATCACAATAATTTTGTACAAGGATCATCTGATATAAAAATTGGATTCCACCAAATTCTTAGAGCACTTGAATCAAATATTCTCAAGCCTGAAGATGGAGTTGATTTAGAGATAATGAGATTCTACACAAGGGCTCTTCCTCACAAGGACTTATAGATGCTACACAAACTTAGAAGCTTCTTGATTCCACAATAAACTTGTAAATTTGCAGGAACAAGTTGATTTTCAAAGAGACTTTCTTTAGAAAATAAAGAAAAGGTTTTTCTTAATAATTTCTTTGTTACTTTCGAAATACAAAGTGTTGAGCTTATATAGTGCTTATGTTAAAGGCATTATATGGTAATTAAAACAATAAAACATAGCATAAAATTTGGTGTAACAAAATAATAGAAGAATGCTTAAGTTTGGCTTGATTTTGTCTTCTAGCCGTTATCAGAATGGGAAAAGGGGGTTGCTTGATTGGTGGTGACGAAATGGAGTTAATCTTTGACTCTTCTATGTTGTAGGGACGTTCAGGATCTTCTTGAGAGGATTTAGGGTCGAGATGAGTTGATGAAAGTGGTATTTGGTAGTAGTTTTCTTTTGGAGGTAAAGTTAATGAACTTATAAAAGGAAACTTCTTCTTTGGTGGATTCTCTTTGGTTTTGAAGTGGTTCAGCTCGGCTATTTCTTTGGTTTGCTGGTCTAAGACTTCTGTTATCTTTATTGGATTTCAGGTAAGGCGAATAAAATGTTTCTCCTGGTCGCCAAAGTTTGGTTTACAAGTGATTAAACTTGTCAGCTTCCATATAAGGCAGGCGGAACAACTTTTGGTTTAGAAGTTTAATAACTTTTAAACCATTATGAATTTTGATAGAAATCCAATTCCTGGCGTTCCCATGATGAGTTGAGAATATGAAACATCCGGTTTTGTTGCTTGGTTTTGTCTGAAATGATGTAACTAGTAATCGTATGTCTCTATCTGGTCCATTGAAGATCTTCCACTTTGTATCTTCAATATCTTCTTCATAAGATCTCATTTTTGGCTGATTCTTCTTCGCGGTGAAATCTAAATGAGTTGAGTATACTCTCCCGTGGTCTGCTGAGTTTGAATATTTGTTATTCGCCTCGATTTGAGCTATACATAGCTTGTATGTCTCCTTGGACCTCCTCAGCTTCATGTTCTCCACTTCATGCTTTCTGATTCCTTGCTCTTTGGATGATGATGACTTGATGTCTTCATCATCATCCATTCATAGCGGACTAGTCTATATGGCGAATCCACAGGAAACAAAGGAGTTACAGAGGCAAGATAGGGAGCTAATAAAGAAATGGTACAACAAAGAGAGCATGAGTCCATGTTTATTCTTGTTTTGCTACTTCCTAAGAAGGATGGAACTTGGAGGATGTACATTGATTGCAAAGACATTAAGAAAAATTTATTAAAGTATCAACATCTCATTCCTCTATTGAATGATATGCTTGATTAGTTGCATGATTCATGTGTGTGTTTCTAAAATTGATCTTAGATGTGGTTATAATAAGATTCAATTGAAAAAGAGTGATGGTGCCAATCTGCTAATAAAACAAGACATGATTTACCTGAATTGTTAGTGATTTCTTTTGTATTAACAGATGTACCTAGTATATTGACGAGGTTAATGAACTATATTTTGAGATCATTCATTGCAATTGATGTTGTTGTCTTTTTTATGATATTTTGATCTATAATAAAAACTTCGATGAACATGCTGAACATTTGAAATCTGTTTTAGATGTGCCTAGAAAGGAAAACCTATTTGCCATCTTGAAGAAATGCTTTTTACACACATATAATTTTGCCTTTTTAGGCTTTGTTGTGAGTGCACATGACATTAGTGTTAATGAAGAAAATGTCAAAGCAATTCGTAAATGGCCTAGTCCAAAGACTGTTGGAGAATTAAGGAGTTTCCATAGACTAACAGGCTTCTAAAGACATATTGTGAATGCTTTTAGCACCAACGCCGCCCCATTGAATGAAGTAATCAAGAAGAATGTTGGATTCAAATGGGATAAAGCATTTTAAACCATGAAAGAGAAGCTTAAAAAAGCACCACTCTTATATTTACAAAACTTCCTGAAGACCTTTGAAGCTGAATGTGATGTTTCTGGTGTAGGTATTGGAGCAGTGCTGATGCAATAGAAGATGCCAATTGTTTATTTTAGCGAGAAACTAGGAAAAACCATCTTGAACTATCCAACAAATGATTAGGAGATCTATACCTTGGTCTCTTTGCAAACATGGAAGCATTTTCTTTATAAAACAAAATGGACTAACAAGTCTTGTAATAGTTATTTGGACAGCATCTTGAAAGAATGAGAAGAATCTTTTACCTGTTTCCCATTTTGTTAAATGAATCCTAACTCTACTTCTCATTAACAACAAACTGGGAATACAAGCATGAAAATGTCATATAAAGATCCATAACAGAAGTTTATAGCCGAAATATCTGATAACCTCATAATTTACCATGTTTTAGCATATATTTTGTTCAAGTTTTGTTTCATTTCATACATTCATTCATCATGTTTTGTCCTTTTTTCATATATTATACACGTTAGGTTTTAGACTAGGCATTGAATATTTTGTATGGTTTGGAGTCTTTTTCAGGTTTATATGGAGCTTAGGAGACTTAGTGGAGGATGTTGAGTGGTTTGTACCAGAAAAACTGAGCTGAAAGCATTGAAAAACTCGTCCAAGACTCATACTTTGGAGGTGAATGCAACTGGAGGCGCAAAATGTATGGATCCGGAAGAAAGCCTTTCACTTGGATTCAGCCTCTTCATCCTTCATAGACGTTGTAGAGGGTCCACTGAGATTTCAAATAGCGTTGAAATCATGTCATTCAGAGCCGGGGTTAGAATGTTACAGCAATTTCAAGAAGGCATGGTGGATAGTTTGAACATCGATCGCGAGGGAGATCATATCGAGGATGCACATCGAGCAGAACCTCGCGAAGTTCTGCTCAATACAGTCACCACTACCGTACATCGAGATGACTGAACCCGTACACCAAACAAGATGCCCGATGGAGACCATATCGGGCATGCACATCGAGGAGAACACCATCTTCCTTCCAGTGTGCATCTGTACCGCCCGATTGATCGACCCGAACGGAGCTCCTCCGCTGCGATTCAGAGTCAGAGTCCTTCATAGAATTTGAATAGGATCGAGTTAGCTTTCCAATGGAGTTTGAATCAGGTCATTCTGGCCAATGGTTAAAGAGATACGACGATTCTAGCAACACGGTCTGCACCCAGGCGATTACACCGAGGGGTTGCATCGAGCAAAACCACTCCTGTCCTTGCTCGGTACAACTTATCCGAGACAAAAAGTTGACTTTTTGTAGACCTGTTTATTTGTTGACCAATGTCGTTTTAAGACTCCTATAAATAGCCTAGACCTAAACTCTTATCTTTATCCTTTCTTTTGCCCCCAAAGCTTGTGCTTTGGTTTCTTTGTAGATCTAAGAACAAATCCTTTTGGGGTAAGAGATTATATCATTGTATATACTTGTTTATTTATGCCTTTCATCTTTTAATCTTAAGTCTTTCATCATTTAGTCTCGCTTTCCATTTGTTATTGCTTTTATTAATTTCAAATTTCTATCTTGCTTTTTAGAGATTCTTGGTTTTTGAAGAACAAAAATAGTTCCTTTGATGTTCATGGCTGTTTAGGTTGTTAGATCTATGATTAACTCTTCTTAAGTGATTATGCTTAATGCTTAGTACCACTTTGTTAGAAAAGCTAGATCCTAGGCTTTTTAGTATTGCACTTAAGGTGTTTGCTAGAATGCTTGAAAGAAGTCTTGGTTGATGTAATGTCTTGCTTAACTTATGCTTAAGGCTTAGTATAACAATTAAGGGAAGTTGTCTTTAGATTCTTTTTATGCATCAAAAGTGTAAGTTAGTATCTGAACCATTGCTTAAGAGATGAGTCGATTAAGGGTGTTTGGGCTATTGTTTATCTTGTTCTCTATTGTTTCCTTCTCATGAAAAGTGATTATTGTTCATAAAGCTTCTCCATTTTGATTGAATATAGTTTGTTGATGCAAATGGTTCACTTTATGGCTTGATGTCCTGTTATTTAGCATGATTCACCTATTTGGTTTGATAGTCTAGCTGGGTCTATGTTTCCTTTGTTAAGTGACACCAAAGTGATAGTTCACCTTGCTAGATGATTCGCTTAGGGCTAGATAGTGCTTGTTCTAGGACTCTTGCTTGATGGTTAGATAGTTTGCATTGATTGTTCATGCCTTTGCTTGAATCCTATTCATTGTTTAGCATTGTTAGGATTTCACAACTGTGAGCTTAAATCTATGTTCTTGAATGGTTACTTAGGTCCCTATATGGTTCACAAGATTGATAGGTTGATGTGAATTCTTGCTTGGGTGAGAGTTGTTTACTTGCTTAGTACTTCTCTTAGGCTAGAATTGTTCTGTTCTTTATGCTCATGGTTGAGAATACGCCATCACAAGTGGGTATGACACTTCAATCTTATTGAATATAAATTGCTTATTGACGCCAAGCTGATTCCTTTTAGATACCTTGTCTAGGATTGCAATATTGAGAATTGCTTGCTTATGATTATGCTTGATGATTGCCTTGTTTAGAAAACACTTTAGTCACCCTTATAGTCACTTGACCACCATTGCTTAGAACCGTGAGTCTTGCTTTTAATTTATAGTCTTAATTCGCTTATCGTCTGTTTGCTTTTGCTTTGTTTGCTCTGTTTTGCATTTCTTTGTTCACTTTAGGTTATTAGTTTAAATCCTTCTTTTTATACGATTAGGCCTAGCTTAGCAAGTTTTCTGCATCTCATCTGTTCCTTAGTCCTTGAATTGGATTGATAACCTCTCTATACTACAATGGCAAGTGTAGAGAGATATTAAGAGTAGTAGTTCTAACTCTAGAAAATCTCCTCTTTCAATATCCAAAGACAGACTTTAAAGGAGTATTGGACACAAAATTGAGTAACTAGTCTTTTAATAGTCATTTGGATAAAAAAGATCATAAGATGGGCTTTTATTAAGTCTTACACAGAAAATGGATTAACAAATCATGTAATAATCATTTGGAGAGCATAATGTTAGTATGAGAAGAATATTTTACCTGTTTCCCATTTTGTTAAAAGAATCCCAACTCTAGTATTCAAAAACACGAAACTGGTAAGAGAAGCATCAAAATGTCCTACGAAGATCCAGAACCAAAGTTTATAGCCAAAAGATTATAAGACAGACTTTGGATGAGTCCTAGACACAAAATGAAGTAACTAGTCTTGTAATGTCAGGAGATCATAATGCTAGAAGGAGAAGAATCGAGTACTCGTCTTTTATTTCGTTAAAGGAATCCTAACTCTAGTATTCAATAAGACAAAATAGCGAATACAAGCATCAAAAGGTCGTATGAATATCTGGAATAGAACTTATAGCTGCAAGATCCTAAGACAGACGTTTAATGGGTCCTAGACACAAAATGGAGTAACTAGCCTTATAATAGGCATTTAGAGATAGTAATGATAGAACAAGAAGAATCTTGTACTTGTTTGTCAGTTCATTAATAAAATCCTAATTTTATTATTCAATAACTCCAAACGGGGAATACAAGTATCAAAAGGTTAATGAAGATCCGTAACAGAAGTTTATATCCCAATAATCATAAGACAAAATTTTCATCAGTCCTTGACACAAAATGTAGTAACAAGACTAGAAATAGCAATTAGGAGATCATAATGATAGAATGAGAAGAAATGGGAGTATAAGCAACAAAAGGTCCTATCAAGATCCGTAAAAAAAGTTTAAGTCGAAAGAACCTAAGACGGAATATTAATGAGTCCAGACACAAAATATAGTAAATAGCCTTGTAATAGTGTACAGAACATCATAATGATAGAATGGGAAGAATCTCGTTTCTCATTTCATTAAAGGAATCTCAACTCTTCAATTCAATAACACCAAACAGGAAATACAAAAATCATAATGTCCTATGAAGATCTGGAAAAGAAGTTTATAGCCGAAAGATCTTAATAAGTCTTACACACAAAATGGAGAGCATAATAATAGAAAGAGAAGAATATTTTACCTGTTTCCAAACTTGTTAAAGTAATCCCAACTCTACTACTCCATAACACCAAACTAAGATGACAAGCATGAAAAGGTCCTATGAAGACCCATAACAGAAGTTTATAGCCGAAAGATCCTAAGACTGACTTTGAATGAGTCCTAGACACAAAATGCAGTAACTAATCTTCTAATAGTCATTTGAATACAAAAGATCATCAGAAGGACTTTTAATAAGTCTTAGACAGAAAATGGATAAACAAGTCTTGTTATGGTTATTTGGTGAGCATAATGATAGAACAAGAAGAATCCTTTACCTGTTTCCCATTTTTTTGAAGGAATCCCAACTCTACGATTCAATAAGACCAAACTGGGAAGACAAGCATCAGAAGGTCCTATGAAGATCTAGAACAGAAGTTTATAGCCAAAGGCTCATAAAACAGACTTTGAATGAGTCCTAGACTCAAAATGGAGTAACTAGTCTTGTAATAGTCATTTGAAGATCATAACGCTGGAAGGAGAAGAATCGAGTACTTGTTCCTCATTTTGTTAAAGGAATGCCAACTGTATTATTCAGTAAGACCAAATAGGGAATTCAATCATCAAAATGTCCTATGAAGATCCGGAATAGATGTTTATTCTTGAAAGATCCTAAGACGGACTTTTAATGAGTCATAATCACATAATTGAGTACCTAGCCTTATAATAGGCATTTGGAGATCGTAATGATAAAACAAGAGAATCTAGTACTTGTTTCTCATTTCATTAATGAAATCCTAACTCTACCATTCAGTAAGACCAAATGGGGAATACGAGTATTAAAAGGTTCATGAAGATTTGTCACATAAGTTTATAGCGATAAGATTATAAGATAAAATTCTCATGAGTCCTAGACACAAAGTTGGTAGGGATAATCCTTGACTCCAATAGAAACGGAAACACCAAAAGAATAAAGCGATGGAACCTTCAAAAGGTGATGCAAGTAGCTCTAATAGTGGGTATATTAAACCCACCACCGGATACTAACTTATACCGCAAACAACTAACTTCAGTCAATAGAATGGCCACACAAGTGTGATGAAGAACACTTGATTAACCGAGCTGATCCCCTGGATATGGCATACCAAGAAAAATCAAAATGTTCACAAGGAACACAGATAATCACTCTCAAAAGGTTTTACAAAAAAAAGGTTCTGTTTTGCAAATGAGATGACATGTGTTTAAATAGAGAATGAGTAGGAAAAGAGTCAAACTCGTGGTCAAAGCACCAAATAACAAAGACTTGAAATAAAACTATGTTAGAATGACTCTTGAACTACTTAAGTGACCCTTGAACTGATTTTGTGCATGCCTCTTCAACTAGTCCTTCCTTGGCACGAATTGGTCTTGCTTAAGTAAATGGGTTTAGTAATTTTATGATCAATTTGCCTCATTAAAACCTTTCCTGGAAAACTCATTGGGACAAAACCAAGGATAAGGAAGAAGAGTACAAATGATCACAAACCCATTAGTGATCTTCTTGAACTTGTCTTGATAACAAAGTGGGTAGAATCAAGTCTTCTCCAATCCAGCCTTGAACTGAAATATGAATGTATAACTAATCCACAGTCGTGGTATCATAGACTTTATCTAGCAACCTAAGATTCTAAACTGTAGTTTGAACTTAGAATTGTAAACAAGCATTATAGGTCAAGTTTGATTTGTTCACATATCGCCTTAGCATCAGCTTTCGTTGCCTAAAGACAATATGCTCACTTATGTTCTTATCAAGCAATCTATAACACTTTTGATGAATAGATTAAACCCTAAATCAGAGACTAAGTGATCAATTCAGTCTAAGTAGTATGATCTTGACTTTGAAAGCTAAATAAGTACTTGAATGGATCCGTTGGAATGATTGAATGACGAGTGACAGAATATGGAACGATTTAATGGGTGATGAACGAAGGATAGAAGGGAAAGTTTGACAAGAACTGCGAAAGGTTCTTGCAAAAAAACTGATAACTCTAAGGATATTAGACACCAGAGAATGATCAGGGTTTCTACGGATATTAGACACTTTAGAAGGTTTTTATTAAAAAGATAGATGAAAAAGGCTTCTTCTCTCGGACAAGAATTATAAAGAGAGAAGAGGAGAAACAAAGCCATAAACAAGTCAATCTCGGGCCAATCACCCTTGATTACTCGAAAAACAAAACAAGACTAAAATTTGAAAAATGACTCTAGACCTTCCAAGCCACGAAAGAAGTGGGCTTGAATAATTGTTTAGCAAATGGGAAATGACATTGTGGGAACACTTGCCTCGTTAAAATTCTTGTTAAGGTAAACCCAATGGGACAAAACTTAACAAGGAAAAAGAGCACAAAATGTTCCACAAACCCATTTGCTAAGCATTGGATTGAATACAAACAAGTGTAGGATGTTCAGCCTTTTCTTCATTTGGTTGATACTTAATTTTATTAAGTAGAACCTCCTAGGCATCTTGAAATTCCTTAGTCTTTGAGCATGTCATAGGGCCACTCAGAATATCAAGATCATCCTAAGCTACAAGCTTAGAATGCACTTGCTCGTCCTCAGCTACGAGCTTGCTATTTATGTCATTGTCCTCCATGATCATATCACTAAGCAATAAACATAACAATAGATGAAGACAATAAATGAATAAATCCCTATCTATGTCTGATTCAATGATTCATAGTCCCTTTAAAACCCTAAACCTAACTATAAAAGTAGAAGTAGAGCAACATAAAAAGGATGAAGATAAATTCATAATGAATAAAATAATAATCAACAGGGGTTCAAAAACCTTCTAAGAGATGTAGAGTAGAAAGATTGTCTCCCCAAAGCTTACAAAATGCAAAAAGCTAAAACTTTGAATAGCAATTAAAAGGTAGCCTCAACAATGGCTAAAAACTAGAATATATAGGTCTTCTCAAGCTCTTGTCGAAAATCCTTGGCAAAACCCAGCTAGAATAGAAAAACACTCGAAATATCTTTTTTGCATTGATGAGCCGTTGGTCTTGTTTTTGAGTACGGAACGATCGTTCATGCAAAGGATCGATCGTTCTGCAAAAGGATCGATCGTTCCGAAGCTTATCAATCGATCTTGAAATCATCCGGCAATTTGAATGCTAGGTTTCGTACTCAGAAAGATCGTTCTGAACTTCGGATTTGTCCATTTGTGCTTCTTTTTCTCAATTTTTTGTTCGCAAGCCTTAGACTTCTCCCACACATGATCCAAATTAAAAAAGGCTCTAAAAACACAGAAAAGACTCAAAAACCCTTTGAAAACTTGGATTATAATGTTTCAAAACCACAATACATGTCCTTCTTGGATTAGAGTGTATCAAAACCATGTCCTTGGATATGGAACTTCGGGAACATATAGACGAACTGGAGGAAGGGGGATGGGTTGTGCTTCAGTTTTTTTATTTACAGCAATGCCGGTGTCTGATTCTTCTCCTTCTTCAAGGTTTATAGCAACTTCAGCTTCGTTCCCTTTGTCTGCAACAGGTCCCAATATCTTTCCACTTCTAAGTGCAATGGCATTCAGAAATTCCTTTGGATTCTGTTCACTTTTTCCCAGAAGAAACACTTGTAATCTTTTGATTGCCTAAGATGCTTGAGCTACCTGAGTATCCAGCTTTTTCACATGAGTGTTCAAAGTTTCATACTTGCCATTCAGGTCATTGTACATGTTGTCAACCTTAGTGTTGATCTCATGAGAGGATATCTTCTGACTGATTAAGAGTTGTTGCATGAGAGTCTTGAGTTCATCATGAGAACCAGTTGCAGAGCTTGTAAAAGTTTTGAAAGGAGCTGGTGCTGTAGGCTGGAAGTTGTTGAATGGTTGTTTCTGTTGAAATCCACTTTGAAATCTGTTCTGACCCTGGTTTTGCACGAAACCCTGGTTCCCTTGAAAACCTGGAGAGAAGTTCTTGTGAAAACCCTGGTTTTGCACACCTGTCTGTCCTGAAAATCCCTGTGAAGCACCAGTGACGCCCGCGTTTTGCACATATGTTTTTCCTTGAAACTTAAGAGCTTGGTTGACCATCTGATGTGCGTAGACCTGATCTTGGGGATTTCTGACATTTGTGCTCCTGTATAAGAGATTTGCATGGTTTCTGTAGTTCTGATTACATCTTCCATTCACATAACTAACTTTATGCAGCTCATTGTTCTCTTCTTCTGCAAACTCTTGACAAAAAAAATGCATCAGATCCATTTTCATAAATCTGTCCTCCCCTCTGAGTTGTCTTCGACAAAAGGCTCACTTGAGCAGTCAGCTCATCTATCTTCTGAGATTCCATACTACTACTCTTCTGGACCTGTCATACTCTGGGCATCAATTATTACAACTTTCAGCCAAGTTCTATATCAGCTCATATGCCTTCTCTGTATTCCTGGTCATAAAATCTCCATTGATTGCAGCATTGAGATTATTTTTAAACTACCAGTCTACCCCATCATAGAAGATGCAAAGAAATTGCTCATCTGAATATCCATGGTGAGGGCATTCTCTGCGATACTTCTTAAACCTCTCCCATGCTTCTACTCTTGCAAGTTCCTGGTTGTTGAGATCAAGGAGGTTGTCAGAACCTTTACTTCTTTTATGTATGCACCTGAATCCACAAGAGTGAAAGAAGAAATTGTTAGCAAATCTTAGACTAAATTTCAGTCCTAGATTGACAGGTAACACTATTGGTACCCGGCAACAGCGCCAAAAGCATGATACACTCATGTTTAACCTAATTAAAAATATGCAAGTGCACAAACAATCGCAGTAATATAGATGGGATCGAATCCACAAAGACCGAGGTTACATTATGATTCTTAGAATGAAATGAGGCTAAGACAAGAATATGGGTTGTTGAATGCAATGTAAAACGAAGATAGCAAATAAATTAGGTAAAAGATCAATTAAAACAGGCGTTAAGTCAAGGGAATTCGCAGGAATCAGAGATCATGAACATGGCAATTATTCAGAAAAGATAATAAGTACAATCTTGAACTCAAACATGAATGTATAACTAATCCACTGTCATGGTATCAGAAACTTCATCTAGTAACCTAAGATTCTAAATTGCCATTTGAACTTAGAATTGTAAACAAGCATTAATGGTCAGGTCTGATTTGTTCATATATCGCCTTAGCAACATCTTTCATTGGCTGAGGACAATCTGTTCACCTATTTTCTTATCAAGAAACTATAAAACTTTTGATGAATAGATTAAACCCTAAATCAGAGACTTCGTGATCAATTCAGTCTAAATAATGAACACAACAATAGATGAAGACAACAGATGAATAAATCCCTATCTATGTCTGATTCAATGATTCATAATCCCTTCGAAACACTAAACCTAACTATGGAACTACTCATACATGGAATCAGAGAAACAGAAATAGGATGAAGAGAAATTCATAATGAATAAAATAATAATCAACAGGGGTTCAGAAATCTTCTTAGAGATGTAGAATAGAAAGATCGTCTCCCCAAAGTTTACAAATTGCAAGAAGCCAAATGTCTGAATAGAAATTAAAAGGTAACCTCAACAATGGCTAAAAACTAGAATATATAGGTCTTCTCAGGCTCTGGTCAAAAATCCTTTGCAAAACCTAGTTAGAATAGGAAAAACCCCGAAATTTCTTTTTCTTTGCATTAATGAACCGTTAATCTGGTTTTTGAGTACAGAACGATCGTTCCATCAAAAGGATCGATCGTTCTGCAAAATGAGCGATCATTCCGAGGCTCATCGATCGATCTTGAAATCATTCGGCAATCTGAATGCTAAGTTGGAACGATCATTTGATACTCAGGACGATCGTTCTGATCTCCGGATTTGTCCATTTGTGCTTCTTTTTTCCCATTTCTTGCTCCTTAAGCCTTAGACTTCTCCAAATGTGATTCAACGTATAAAGACTCTAAAAATATAGAAAAGACTAAAAAACGTTTGAAAACTTGGATTAGAAAGCATAAAAACCACAATCCATCAGTTATTTTAACCATCCTTTATTACTCAGTTTTGTGACTTTCGCAACTGCTCTAGATTGGTTTAAGTGTGATGTTTTAGGTTGTTCATAGTTTGGTTCTTTAGTTACTAATATACACTTGCTTGTTGTTGATTGTGAACCTCTTTAAACCCCTCTTTGGCTTAACTAAATAACTTCTGTATCTTTATTACACTATCCCCATGAAGGATTGATAACCTTTTATTCTTCAATGAGATGATTTTAGACTTGAGGAATTAAGTCACAAGGCATTTTAAGTCTTGTATCATTGGTGAATATGTTCAGAACCAAGAGGATGAAGAGGTACACATTGAGAAAGTGAATTACTTGGGAGGACAGGGAGGATACAAAAACTACAACAATTTCAGAAACCCCAACCTCTCCTACAGAAACAACAATGTTGCTAACCCTCAAGATCTAGTCTATCCTCTTCAAGGCTAAGGAATGCATCAGAAGCCTTTTGTTCCCTACAATTAGAAAGAGGAATTTGTTCCCAAGAAAAACTTTCAATGGATTCAAAACAGCTTTTAGCCTAAGCATGCCTTGGGTCCACCAGGTTTTGCACCACAAGGACATGCTTTTAGCTCTAATGCACATGATTTAGAGATCAAAGGGATATTGCACCAGGTTTTACATCGCCAAGCAACACAAACCATAGACATGGGCAAGAATTTTGTTGATGTACACAACAAGATAGACAGCCTGGTATAAGACTCGAACTGGTTGGATCTTACAAGTATGGGACCGAACATGCTGGCCTTATACTATCACATGTTGGATCTTTAGATATTAAGCGATGGGGGATCGATGGCACCACATAGAGGATGGATGATTCTCGGATACAGCAAACACTCATCTTATGTGAACCACACACACAAGCAAGCGAGAAAAGAGTTTCTTTAGCAAGCAGAACTTAGAAAGAAAGAAGAACTGCCTCGTTTATTGATTATGGTAAAAAGTTGTATCGAGCTACAAAGCCCAAATGAACTTTATAAACAGCTCGGCGGCATGATCTTCTAGGGTCTAAGAAATTAAACAAGAAAAAGAAACTAACATTCGGTCCTAAGTAAAGCAAGCAAAAACAAGAAATACTAATGTTTTCATAACATAACAATAAGATAAATAACTTAGAAACCTAAATTAAATAAAGTGACATCGTCTTGGCTCTTATTCCTTCACCTTTGGATGTGCTAACTTAACCAAGGCCGGCTGGGTTTGCTGTTGTACCTGCATGCATAATAGATATGAAAAGTACTGTGGTTTCTCGCGTGAATGGTCTGTTTTGCTGATGAAGAGTAGGAGTGGTTCCAGCAGTAGCTTTGGCGTGGCTTCTCCTGTCTTGAATGTCTTAACGTGCCATTGAATTGATGCCAAAGGGATCTTCTTGCATCTTCTTGATATCGGCTTTAAGCTCTTCTTCATGCTCTAGAAGTCCTTTATCCGGCACTTGACTTGTATCGCGGGTGCTGATCTCTTCTGATGGGGACGTCTCGGCTAGCTTGGTGTTTTGGAACCATTGACCTGCAAAGAAAGATTGAATAACTTGGTTTGGTGGTTCCATAGGTGGGTCTTCCCCGGGTACGCTTAGTTATCCAGCTGCGGGCATTCTTACCGGCTGGTGCATTATGTCCAGGCTGATCATCTCCATGAGTTCTTCTACAGCTAGGTTAAACTTTTGGTGTAGAGCTTTCGCTTTTGATCGAGTCATTGGGCCTTCTCTGACTATGGGTAGGTCAGCCTCAACAGGCTCAACTTCGAAAGTTACACCATTCCCTCCCTCTTGAAAAGGTTTTGCCCTTAAAACCGTTTCTCCTGCATCAAAAGGGGACAAGTCAGATACATTGAAGCTGTGTGAAATGTTGAACTCACCTGGCAGCTCCCACTTGTAGGTGTTGTTGTTGAGTCGTTCTAGAATCCTGAATGGGCCATCTCCTATAGGTGCAAGCTTTGAGCTCCATTTATGTGGGAACCATTCTGGCCTCATATGTAGCTAGACCCAATCTTTTGGTTCAAATATGATTTCTTTGCGCCCCTTGTCCTTGTTTTCCTTGTACTCCAGCATCTTTTTCTGAATGTTTTCCTTAGCTTACTGATGAAGCTTCTTTATGAACTCGGTACGGTTAAGTCCATCAAGGTTGGATTGCTCAGCCAGGGGTAGAGGCGTGAGGTCTATAGGGGTTAAAGGACTGATCAATAAACAACTTCAAAAGGGGATAACTTAGAAGCCGAGTGAGTAGTATGGTTATAAGCAAATTTAATAAATGGAATGCAGTCTAACCATGTTTTCATATTTCTACCAAGTGTGGCTCTAAATAAAGTTGATAGAGTACGGTTTACCACTTTTGTTTGACCATCTGCTTGGGGATGACAATTGGTAGAGAAAAGTAGTTTTGTCCCCATCTACTCCCAAAGGGTCCTCCAGAAGTGAGTAAGAACTTGGTATCACGATCATAAACGATTATTTAGGAACACCATGTAAACGTACTACTTCCTTGAAGAACAATTCTGCGGTTTGAGTTGCATCATTAGTTTTGGAGCATGGTATTAAGTGGGCCATCTTGGAGAACCAGTCCACCACGACAAATATCGAGTCCTTATGACTTATCTTGGGCAATCTTAGTACAACTCCTTAGAAATATCTACCCAAGGGGTGTTAGGTATTGGTAAAGGGGTATACAAACCATAAGGATGTAACCTCGACTTGGCCTTTTGGCATGCGATGCAACGGTAGCAGAACTACTCTACATCTCTCTTTCGATGAGGCTAGAAGAAATGATCAACTAGAAGAGCAAGGGTCTTATCTACCCCAAATGTCCCATTAGGCCAACACCATGAGCTTCTTGCACAACTAACTCTCTTAAGGATCCTTATGGAATACATAAGCGTTTGTCTCTGAATAAAAACCCCTCAAAGATGTGAAATTCCCCATACGCTCCTCGGCAATTCTCCTCATAGGTTTCCTTGAAGTCGGGATCCTCTTTCTATAAGCTCTTGATGTGTTTAAAACCTAACACTTTAGCCTTCATAACGGTGATCAATGCATATCTCCATGACAAAGCGTCGTCTACAATATATCCTTTCCCCTTCTGGTAATTTATGACATAGGGAAACATCTCGATGAACTCCAGCCACTTGGCATGCCTCCTCTTCAATGATGGTTGACCTCTCAAGTGCTTCAGGGTCTCGTGATCAGTATATTTTACGAACTCCTTGGAGAGCAAGTAATGCTGCCACGTCTCCAATGCTCGCACTAGTGTATACAACTCCTTATCATAAGTAGGGTAATTCAGCGTGGCACCTCTTAGCTTTTTACTGAAATAAGCTACTGGCCTCCCTTCTGTTTCAGCACTGCTCATATTCCCAATCCAGAAGTATCACATTCCACCTCGAATATAACCTCAAAGTCTGGTAAGGTTAAGATTAGTGCTCGGGTAAGCCTTTAAGGTTTTGATAAAGGCTTCTTGTGCTTCTTGATACAAGGTTTTTATGGTCTTGTGACTCAATTCCTCAAGTCTAAATTCATGTCATTGAAGTACAAAACGTTATCAATCCAATCCAAAGGCTAAAGAACAATCAAGATGCAGAAAACTTGCTAAGCTAGACCTAATCAAGAGAACGGAAATTTAATCTAACAACCTAACATAATAAATGCAAACTAAAAAACAGAGATTCAAGATTAATGATTAACAAGGTGAATCTAAATCATGATCAAGGTGAAAGAAACTATCAATGCATTAATCTCTAGGCAAGGACTACTAATATAGACTAGCCAGATTCTTATCTTCCTTTGACTATATCACATTTCAAACCCATGGTCAATGGTGTATCTATGATACGCACGCATTAAAAGCAAAGTCTATAGAGCTAAAAAGTATGCTAGACATCTAGTTTCCTATGCTAGACTTACTAATCTCTTGGGCAATAGAACTAACATTAACTCACATTTCCATGCATAATCAATGCCTAAAGAGCAATTTCCCACCAATATGGTACTAAGCATTAAGCAAATTCAAGCTAGAAATGATAGGTGCAAAGACTCATAATTATCTAAACACCATTCTCAAACACTAAACTTCATTTAAGAATTTCATCAAACACTTAGAGTGCAAATAAAAACCTAAGATGAACTTCTTAAACTTAAGAACTGTCACACAAGAAGAGAAAATCAAAGATCCAACATTCTAACACCTTAAACAAGCATTGAAAACACTTTTGTTCTTTAAAAACCAAGAATCCCAAAACTCAAAAACAGAAACTCAAAAATACTAAAGGCAAGAACTAATAAGAAAGCAATACCAAAAGATGAAAGACTTAAAAGCAGGTAACATAAATAAAAGGTACTTACAAGTGATCCAATCTCATCCCACAAAGGGATTGTTCTAGTTCATTGAAAAACTAAATCAAAGCTTTGGGGAAGAGAAACGATAAGGAGAACTAGATCTAGGTTTAGCTATTGAGAGGGAACATCCCCAAAATAGCCTTAGGAAGCAAAAATAAAGGAGTCAAAGATGGTCAAAGTTGGTTCCCGGATTAAGGCACATCAGGCAGAAGGAAGGAGGTCTTGCCCGATACACTGCTCGGTACAACTCCTAGTTGCAGACAATGATGCTGGAACCGCCGTATCTGTTGAACCACTGACCGGATTGGCGTTGGAACTCCTAGTTGGAAATCTTATTCGATCCTCTACAACTTACATGAAGGACACTAAGGTTTAATAGCACCAAAAGACCTTTGTTCGGATCCATACATTTTATATCAACCTGCATATCGGGCAGGTTTCTCTCAGCTTTGGTCGATACAGGACTTTGGTTCAGCTTAAAACCCATCATCTTGGCCACTATGCTCGGTTCTTCTTGTTCTCATCATCCACTATTCTCCAAATGTCTTCATTGCTTCATTTAGACCTGAAAAAGATGCCAAACCATGCAATATATGCAATGCCTAGTCAAAAACCTAACATGTTTAAGATGAATGCAAAAGTGAACAAAACATGATGAATGAATGCATGAAAGGAGCAAAACCTAACTAAATGCATGCTAAAAGAAGGTACAATATGAGGTTATCACTTCTCCCCATGAAAAGAGGATATTCTTCTTGATAACGGCCATCAGTGGTGAGGAAATCGTGCTGAAATCCTTGACAAACCAGCAGTAGAAGGATGCTAAGTCATGAAAACTCCTAACATGGCCGATTGATGAATGTGTAGGCCTGTCTTGATTGGCCATAATCTTCTCTCCGTCTAAATGTAAGCCCTGCTCACTTATTACAAAGCCTAGCTTATTAGTACAAAAGGAGCACTTTTAAGGTTGCCTTCCTTGCGAAGTGTTTTTAAAACATGTTCTAAATGTGTAATATGATCGAATAGGCTCTTCCTATAGATGAGTATATCATCAAAGTATACCACCATGAATCTACCAATGAAAGTTTTTAAAACCTGGTTCATAATCCTCTACTGAAGGGCATGACTAGCCACTCGTATAGGCCTCACTTAGTCTTGAAGGCGGCTTTCCACTCATCGCACTCGCGCATCCTGACTTGGTGGTATCCGCTCCTTAGATCAACTTTGGAGAAGATATCAGCCCTACTAAGTTCGTCTAACATGTCATCTAACCGCGGTATTGTATGACGGTACTTGATGGTGATGTTGTTAATGGCGTGGCAATCAACACACATCGTCCACGTACCGTCCTTCTTTTCGACCAGTAGCACCGGTACAACATAGGGGCTAATTGTAATGCCCGTGATCAGCTGATCAAACTGAATGATCGGGAATCCGAGTTTTAAGATCATGAATACAAAAAACCAGGGGGTTAACTGAGCAAGATGGGGCTATCGAAGGAAGAAAAGAGAAATAGTTGAGGAAAACTAAAGTTAGCCGAGTGAAAATGAGCTGGATCGGATCAGTTCAGCTGGATCCAATGTTTTAGCCGAGAAGAGTTGTTCGGACAAATGAAATTCGGACAATCCGTGTTTCGGATGGCTCGTCAGATTTCGGACATGACAGTTAACTTAGTTCAAGCTGAACTGAAATATGGCCGAGCTGAGCTGTGATGTAGGAGTTTACTCTACTTCAATTCCCACATATACTCATATTATTGTAGTATGTGAGTGTCAATCTATAATGGGCAATGTAAGACAACAGGAATGCAATATATCACATAATACAAGCCAACAAGATGAGATATTGGTTAAAACTGTCAACCTCATGAACCATCAACTAAATAAAACTAGCAAAATCAATTATTAGGCAATGATCAAAGTAAACAAGACACATACTTAAGCAACAAACTAAAAGCAAGGATCATAGATGCGGTTATGGAGTTTAGGGATTCAAACACAAGACCAAGATGCTATAAATCTCATTAACAGTGCAACAAGGCAAGTAATGCTAATTCCTAGGCATAAAATTCAACAATCAAGCAAGATAAACCCAATCCCTTGGTGATCATCCCTTTACTAATGCAACATAGCAAGAACTAATTCCCATTAATGCAAGACTAATCAGCAAGCATGCTAAACCAATTCTATCAAGCCAAAATATCCCTTAGACAGTCAATCCCCTGAGCTAAGATAGATAAATCTTCTAAAAGACAAGATCAGCATTTCATCAAAAACTTGGTGGGCGTAAGAGAAAGCCGAAATCTAGGTTCAAGTGATCAAGAGAAACCTAGCATAAAAACAGTGTAATAGAGAGGAATCAATGATATTAAGCACTAACAAACATTGATCAAGCTAATGAGTCTCCATAATCTACCATACTTAAGAGCCTAAAAGAGACTACTCACTAAACATGGTGAAAAGCATAAAATCCATGAAGAAAGAGTGGTTAAACATGATTCAGGAGGAGAGATTAAGAAAGATTAGAAATAAAAGTAGGCTAAGTTAGATTAAAAAGAGAAACTTTGTTCTTACAAATCACAAAATCTAAGAGAAAAGCAAAAACAAAAGATGAACAAAAGATGCATAATATTTTTACGTCTTTAAGTATTTATAGGGAAGCACAAATAACCATAAAAAAGTGGCAATTTGGTAAATAAATGGACTTCTGGGCGAGCACATGTCGGGCTGAATAGTCGACATCGTACTAGACATGGTCTTCTTCAGGATCGGATGTCGGGCTCGATGGTCGACATTGTGCTGGACATGAAATTCCTGAAGGTTCATGTCGGGCAAGGTGTGCCCGACATGATGCTCAATGATAGCTTGCTAATTTAGATCATTTTAGGCTACATTTCATACATCTTTTCCTCTGTTTTTGCATTATAGTTTAGCATTTTAGTATCATTTGCACTTGGAATCAACATGGCATGCTTTTAGCATAGGATTGCATACATTTACAAACATGTGCATGTTTGTGGTGGTTTCCAGGTGTTTTTGGAGTTTCTTGGAGTTGGGAAGGAGATGGAAGCAGCTCATGATCAAAGAAGATGTCAGAAATGGAGCTCTTGCAAAGTCTGGTCCATATCGAGCAAACATATCGAGCAGAACACCTGTGGAGTATGCTCGATGCAAGCAGCAGGACGAGAGGAAGAGGATCAGCACGAGGATTTCAAGCCGTTGGTCTGCATCGAGGACCAGCATCGAGGAAGGAAGCCGATGCGCGCTGCACGGACCATATCGAGGTCGCATATCGAGCAGAACATAGTCCATAAAACCTCGATGCAACTTATCCGCGCATTGACCACTTTATTTTCTTTGACCTTATCCGATTTTTATTTTTTTATGCTTCTTTTGGCTCCCTACTATAAAAAGGAAGCCACATAACATTATCTTCATCCAAGTTTAGCTTTTAATCAAAACACTCTTTCTTCTCTAAACCTTAAAGGGCGATTTGCCTTAAGGATCTTAATCTTTAACAAAGTTTGCATTTTATGGTTTAATCTTGTCTTTTAATCTTTGTTCTTGCACCTTGGTAGTTTAGATTTATCATCTTTGCATTTTAATCTCATATTGTTATGTTTAACTCCAAACAAATGAGATTAAACATGATTAGTGAGTAGTTTACTTTAGATTTAGGGTTCTAAGTAGGAAAAATGGTGATTAAGATGTGATTAGTCACTTGGGAGGTAATCCTATGATTTCCTTGTAAATATAAGCTTTATTTTATTACTAATGTCTTTATTTAGTGTTTCAGAAGTTAAAGAACAGGTCCATGGATGTGTAGAATGGTTTAAAGGCCAAGGAAAGAAAACTTTGTTTTCATATCGAGGTACCATATCGAGCAGAACATCTATCATTGCTGCTCGATACGACTTATCTCGGGTAAGGAGCAGTCCGTACACCGAGCAGACTGCACGATAGAGGTCACATCGAGGTGTAGCATCGAGCAAAACACCAAAAGCCCTGCTTGATGTGATCGCTCTTGAAGCCCCTGTCCGTACACCGAGGAGCGTGGACCGTATATCGACCAAGACGCACGGTGGAGATCACATCGAGATGTAGCATCGAGCAAAACAACAAAAGCTTTGCTTGATGTGATCACTAGTCCGTACATCGAGAAGCCACAGCCCATACATCGATGGAGTAACACCGAGGAGTAGCTCGATATGGGTGCTATCAGCCAATTCGATGCAAGACGGTGTCCGGAATTATAACCAACGAGAAGAACAGCAACCGAGTACGAGATTTCCACATCGAGGTGTAGCATCGAGCAAACCACCAACATGTTTGCTCGATGCAGAATGGCCGAGCCAGGAACAAGCATTTAGAGGATGCCATGCACTACCCACGGGAAGGATCATGCAATCCAAAGTGTCTCCCTACACCGAGCAACAACATCGAGCAGAACAACTACTGAGACTGCTCGATGCAAGGTGCCCTGAAGGAGAAGCTGACCAGAACACGGAACCCCCAAGGCATAAAAGCATCATTGCCGAGCCACAGGACCCGACGTCCCCGATATAGTACACATCGACGAACCACATCGAGTGTTTTGCTCGATATGATCAATATAAATTTTTTTTGAAATTTTTACATGAGTAAATCGAGTAAAACTTTTTTTGTGGGCCTTGATGGCTGGTAAAAGAATCTTTTTTTCCCCCTCACATGCATTTTTTGAATTTTAAATGAGATTTTCTTGCATTATCCTTAGTTATTTTAGATTTCCCTTATCCTCTTGCCTTAAAACTAGCATCTTCATCTCTCTCCACACATCCATTTCGAGCTAAACACCCATTGCCAACAATCTTTTCTTTCTCTCTTGCATTCTCTGTTCTAAAACTTCATCTTTTGGTTCAAGAATTAAGGTAAACTTTCCTAGATTCCTTGTTTCTCGAGTTTAATCTTGGCAAACTGAAGTAGGATGCATTAGAATGATTGATTAAGGTTGTTTTGCACAATTGTTTTTATGGTTTTGATTTGCATATCACCATTGTTGCTCTTCTTTGAAAACTTTTGGTTGAAATGTTTGAAAAATGTTGTTTTTGTGCTTAATTTGACATTATGTTTAGATTCTGGCCAAATCTACACATGCTATTGCTTTTCCAGCATATTGACCATTGAAATGTTTCTTATTAGCCCAGTAATGGTGGATCAGATGCATTTTTATAGTTTGGTGGAGAGAAAATGATGTTTTTGCTGCATATGATTGAATTCTCTCTAATCGCTGCTTGTCACTGTGGGAATTTTAGTTTTAATTGTGTCTATTCTTTTGAGCTGAAAATTTTGCTAAATTCGACACTGTTTGATGGTAATCAGTGTGAATTTGTACAGAATTTTCCAGTGCCTGCTTAAATTTTGAAAATTAAGTTTCTGCACAGTGCTCTCAAAGGATAGTATACTAATTCTTGCTTCAAGCATTGCATTTTCAGGTACTATATCGAACACTAGGGCAAATGAGGAGATTTCTGACTCAAATGCTGCTGCAAGAAACAGAGCTGAGGGAAAAAGGCTAGTTGTTGAAGAAGAACCAGTCCAAGATGCAGCACCAATGTTACAGGACTACTTGAGAGCGATGAGGAGAGTGGACTTCACTCCTAGAAGATATGCTGTTCCTGGTCTGTTGGGAGAGCTAGAAATCAAGACTGAAGTAGATGAGCTTTTGAGCAACATTGGACTGGAGAAATTTGCTAGTCTTGGCTATCCGACTTACAAGCAACTTTTTTGTGAGTTCCTTGCAAGCTTCAAAGTCTACTTCTACAAGTTTGATGAAGAATATGATAAAGGATAAGAAGAATTTAGCAATGGATTCATCAAGTTCAGAGCTAACAAAGAATGGTACACCATGGGGTTCCCTCAGCTTGAAGAAATTTTTGGATTTGATCAAGGCTCAAGAGCACAACACATGCGCTTCAAGCATGATGAGCTAAGGCATGTGTGGGAGGAGATAGCGAATGATGCTTGTAGAGCTGGTCATCTGAAGAGTGCTAGCATCCGCCATCCAGCTATCAGATATGTTCATAGAGTCCTCACCAACACACTCTTTTACAGGAACGAGCAAAGTATAGTCAAAAAAGAAGAGATGGGGTTGCTTGTGAATGGCTTGAAGAACATCATGGTTGAAACAAGGCATGGGACGATCCAAGGAGAGCGCTTAGGAGTTGGTATAGTGACAATCCTAATGAAGCAATTTCTAGCATGCCAACAATGGGCTTTCAACACTAGAGACAAGAAGCCAAAGATAGCCATTGGAGGTGTGATCACTCCTATCTTGCTTAGTGCTGGAGTTGAGCTTGGCACACCATATGTTACAATGATCTTCCTAGATGTTCCTTATCTCAATAAGATCGGATACCTTTCAGGAGCTGTTGAGACAGGATTTGGCTATCAGTTTAAGCTGGAAAACTGGAAGAGGAAGATCATCTTACCAAAGCAGCGCATAACCAACTTCACAGCCTATGAGAACATCCGATTCATGCCAACAGAAGATGAGCTTTATGACCTAAGGACAGACCCACCATTGATGAGGCTAAGCAAAGTGAAGAACATGAGCACCATCAGAGACTCAGATGTGATCTGCACATCTGAAGCTTCAAAAGCTGCACATGAGCATATTAGGCTTCTTCAGAGGTGGAACCACTTCCAGGACAAAGCCATCAGAGGTTTGCTGAAGACAGTCAAAGCAAGCAAGAAATCGGTTGACTCATTGAAGAAGAAAGTGAGGAAGCTCAAGAAGAAGTTGGGAGGATCTTCATCGGCCAAGAGAACTAATCAAGCGGCCCAAGCAGAGCCACAAGGAGGAGGATATGATGCTGAGGACATGTATGAGGACACACCAGAGGCTACAGTCCAAGAGAGACACTCATTCCACATCAGTGAGCGGCCAAGGACACAAGCTTCTCAACCGGCCAGGCATTCATCTCATGTAGCTGCTCCAAAGCGAAAAGGAAGGAAGAGAAGGGCTAGACAGCAAACTCCATCAGAGGAGGAAACTTCACCCTCCCATGCAATTGAGAGTTCAGACTAACCATTGTTAATACCACACATTTTGTTAATTTCATGCGATTGTTTGCTTGTTGTTTGTGGACACTCTCCTTAGCATTTTTATTACACAAGCAATGTGTAATTTAAGTGTGGGGGTTGGTGTATGATGGACTGATGCTTGCACTTGCATTTGCATATTAGAGTAGGAACCATGCATCATGATTACATAGCATCTAAGGCATAGAAAAAAAAACCAAAAATATTTAAAAAATTTTTCAAAAATTGTTTCACAAAATAGATTTTGATTTCATGCATCCTTATAGGATTTAGACTTCATGCATTCATATAGGACTAGCTTGTTTATTTAAATTAGAAACTATGATAGTACATCTTTGTTAATGCTAGTGATTTATGAAAATGAAGCCCTTGTTTTTAATCCTTTGGTGCATTTGATGTTGAACTAGAAATAAAGCTGAACCACTTTTGGAATTTGCATTTATGTGAGCTTTGTTTGAGACTGAAGCATGCTTTAAAATGATTTCAACCTTTGTTTAAGTGGAACCTAATTTGAATTCACAATTATCATGCCTTATGCTTTTGTGATTGATGTCATAGATGGTTTAAAATATTTCGATCTTCTTATCCTCTTTTGCCACTCTCTAAAAGATCCATTTAGATTTTCCCACCCTTAACTAAACCTTCTTTCAAGCCAAGACATTAATAGTGTGTGATTTGTGAGGCCTCTTCCATCATGGTTGTTGCTTAGCAAAAAGTGTTGGGTTGGAACTACAAGGGAAGTATTCACATTGGAGAACTAGCTCACTCTTGATTTAGATAGGATGTTTGGGGAGTGGTTTGGATTTATCTTGGGATTAGTTTTGAAGAGAGGCAAAGAAGAAAAGAAGTCAAGGCACAGAAGAAAAAGGAGTGTGACACAAGCAAAAGGGTGGAAATGGCGATTCTAAACTCAAA
Source organism: Thlaspi arvense (assembly GCA_911865555.2). Classification (NCBI taxonomy): domain Eukaryota; kingdom Viridiplantae; phylum Streptophyta; class Magnoliopsida; order Brassicales; family Brassicaceae; genus Thlaspi; species Thlaspi arvense. Next base: position 24,422,967 of record OU466862.2, on the reverse strand, counting down.
GAAAGAAGGCTCATGTTAAAAGAAGAAAAAAGAAGATGCAAGAAGTGCAAAACAAGTAATTCAAAAAGCCAAAGGCGAATCAAGCACCAAAATCACCAAATAAAGGAGCCAAACTCAAAAGAAGCAAATCGCCACCACTTGAAGTTCAAAAGAAGAAGTATCCTCCAAAGCGCTTGAAGGAGAAAAGTTTTTGGGTTTTTAAAGGGGTTTAAATTCTTAAAAAGAGGTTAGCATAGGTGGGTTTACACTAATAGGTTAGAGTTAGAAGACATCTTATAAATCTTGGGTAGATGGGAGTCTTCCTTTGTATGCGTAAGTTGTTCTTTGACCTTTAGCATTTTGCCAAAGCACAACCATGCTTTTTCTTGAGAGAACCCTTTAAACACCAAGACCTGTTAGTGAAGTGGGATCATTTATATTCCACTAAGCCTTGTCCCTTAGCCAAATGGCACTTTTGCATTTGCATAAGCATGATTCACGGTTTGAGCATAATTGAATGTTAAAAAGGTTGTTTGATTTGATGAGCATGTGTAGGTTGATAGCTTTGTGATCATTCTTGTTTTGTGATGAAAGTGGCTAAGTATTTAAAGTATTCTTCCATCAAGTGCACTCTAGAATTGAGAACATGAACTTCATTTTGATTTATTGTTAGCATTTTCAAAGATATGAGTTCCCATTTAAAACCTCATCACCATGTTAAGTGTTTGTTTGCTTGAGGGCAAGCAAAAGCTAAGTATGCGGGTGTTGATAGCTTGCTATTTTAGATCATTTTAGGCTGCATTTCATGCATCTTTTCCTCTGTTTTTTCATTATAGTTTAGCATTTTAGTATCATTTGCACTTAGAATCAACATGGCCTGCATTTAGCTTAGGATTGCATACATTTGCATACATGTGCATGTTTGTGGTGATTTTCAGGTGTTTTTGGAGTTTCTTGGAGTTGGGAAGGAGATGGAATCTGCTTATGATCAAAGAAGATGTCAGAAATGGAGCTCTTGCAAAGTCTGGTCCATATCGAGCAAGCATATCGAGCAGAACACCCGTGGAGTATGCTCGATGCAAGCAGCATGACGAGAGGAAGAGGATCAGCACGAGGATTCCAAGCCGTTGGCCTGCATCGAGTACCAGCATCGAGGAAGGAAGCCGATGCGCGCTGCACGAACCATATCGAGGTCGCATATCGAGCAGAACATCGTCCTTACGACCTTGATGTAACTTATCCGCGCATTTACCACTTTAATTTCTTTGTCCTTATCCCATTTTTAGGTTTTTTATGCTTCTTTTGGCTCCCTACTATAAAAAGGAAGCCACAAAACATTATCTTCATCCAAGTTTAGCTTTTTGTCAAAAAAACTCTTTCTTCTCTAAACCTTAAAAGGCGATTTGCCTTATGGATCTTAATCTTTAATATAGTTTGCATTTTTAAAGTTTAATCTTGTCTTTTAATCTTTGTTCTTGCACATTGGTAGTTTAGATTTATCATCTTTGCATTTTAATCTCATCTAGTTATGTTTAACTCCAAACAAATGAGATTAAACATGATTAGTGAGTAGTTTACTTTAGATTTAGGGTTATAAGTAGGAAAAGTGGTGATTAAGATGTGATTAAGTGGTGATTAGGCTTATTTAACTACTCTTTGTTGTCTCCTTCTCTTGCAAAGTGGTTATTGTTCATAAAGCTTGCTCCTTTTGATTGAATATGGTATTGACTGATGTATATGGTTCACTAAATGGCTTGTTATCTCATCTCTAAGCATGGTTTGCTTATTTGGCTTGATAGTTTGGCTTGGTCTATGTTTCCTTTGTTCAGTGACACCAAAGTAACAGTTCACCATTGCTAGATGATTTGCTTAGTGCTAGATAATGCTGGTTTTGGGATTCTTGCTTGATGGTTAGATAGTATACATTAAAAGATCTTTCCTTTGTTTCATTCCTGTTCATTGCTTAGTATTGTTAGGATGTTGCAGCTGTGTGCTTAAATCCATATTCTTGATTGGTGTTTAGCTAACTAGGTCCTTATTGGTTCACAAGATTGATAAGTTGATCTGAATTCTTGCTTGGGTGAGAGAATGATTGCTTGATTAGTACATCTCTTAAGCTAGAATGGCTCTGATCTTTATGCTCATGGTTGAAGGATACGCCATCACAAGTGGGTCTGACACTTCAATCTTGTTGAATATGAACTGCTTATTGACGCCAAGTTGGTTCCTTTTAGATACCTTGTCTAGGAGTACAACATTGAGAATTGCTTGCTTTTGAATGCTTGATGTTTGGCTTTGTTAGCAATCCCCATTTTCAGTCTTTAAAGCCACTGCCCCACAATTGCTTAGAACCTTGAGTCTTGCTTTTAATTAATTGTCTTTAAGATCATCTTGCTTAGTTCTCGCTTTAATAGTCATCTTGCTTAAACTCTTGCTCAGTCATTGCTTTAAGTTTATTGTTTAGTTCTGTTCACTTGCATTTAGTTTATGCTTTCTTTCCATTGCATTGTCAGGTTGTTAGACTTCTCCTTGTTCAATCAAAACCCCATCATTGCTTAGGTTATGGCATTCTTTGCATCTCATCTTCCACAAATGAATTGATACCTTATCCCTATACTACAAATGATTAGAGGCTAAGGACTTTTGAGTCTTGACTTGCAAAAGTTGTGTTTCACTCGACATGGGTGTCCTGTCTCTCGGATATCGGGCTCCATGGTCGATATGCTGCCTGCTGTGCTCCTGGTTACGGACAGTGATGTTGGAACCGAAGTATCATTTGCACCACTGACCTGATTGACCTGATTCAACCTCTGTTGGAAAGCTTATTGGATCCTCTTTAACTTCTATGAAGGACGCTGAGGCTTAATCGCACCGGAAGGCCTTAGTTTGGACCCATACATTCATATAGTCTTGCATACCGGGTAGGCTCCTCTTCAGGTTTGGTCGATATCGGCCATATTGCCCGACATGCTGCTCGACATCTGCTGGAAATGTGGTCTTTTGGCTCTCTTTGACTCTCCTTGACTGGCACACCTCTTTGGTTCACTCTCATTACTCCCATATCCTTCCAATAGCTCCAAAGGTACTTGAACATACTCTAAATGCAAGAAAAATGCAAACTCCATCCTAAATGCAACCTAAGTCTAAAAGATAAGGAAAATATGACAAAAGAGAAGGAATACATGCAAGAAGAGACCATAACATGTACTAAATGCAATCTTAAATGGTGTAAATATAAGGGATATCAACTCCCCCACACTTGCTTTTTGCTTGTCCTCAAGCAAACAAGGACAAATGAGAGAGAGAGGTTTGAAAGTGGGAGCGCAAAACTAAAGATGTCAATAGAAAAATTGATTCAATGCCCAAGTTATAGGTTCTAAGATGCATATAGATTGTTATACTTTAAAAGCTTTCACCATACCTATCATAACAAACAATGAACTCAAGCATAGCCTACACAAGCATTTGAAATCAACCAACTCTTTAATATTCATTAATAGTAACCTATGGATCTTGCTTACGCAAGTCAAGTGAAAGCATTTGATTCAAGGACATAGCTAGGAGATGAAAATGATCTCTTTTAATATAGGTTTTCAATCCAAGGGATATCTCTTTGAAGGAATTAACTTTGGCAAAATGCTAAGGGTAAAGCCTAACCTATTGATAGAAGCACCGGATGAATGATGGAATGGGACGAGAGAGTTGGGTTGAGTAGCCGAGGAACTCAGGCTAAAGGACCGGGGGTTGGGACGGGACGCGGGACAGTACACGCGGGACGAATGGTGGTACGAGTGGTATGGGACGGTACGGTGTTTGACGAGGGACGGTACAACACGTGACGAGGGGTGGTACGACGCGTGACGGGGACGGTACGACGCGTGACGAGGGGATGGTACAGCGTGACGATGTAATTGGTCGAATGGTCGAGGAACTCAGACGATTGGACCGATGGTCGGATGGGGCAAAAAATAAGGACCGGGGGAATGAAGTGCACCACAAAGGCTATGGATTTTCCTTTGATACAACACATAAACTTCTCTATAAACTTGGAGGCAATGGTCTCAAGAAGATTTAAAAGAGAAAGAACACAAGATTTATTAATAATCTTTGTGAAGAAAATTCGGTATTTTTATTAGAAAATCAAAAGTAACCAAATTACAATGCTGCAGGGGAACCTTATATAATGGTTCTTCAGCTTTAGGGAATTAAAATAAATGCAAGAAAAAATTACAAAACTGCAAGACCGAAAATACAAAAGTGCATTAACGAAAATTACATAAATTAAATCAAAGAGCTAATCAAAAGGAGCAAAGTTTGGGATTAGCCAAACCATAAAAATGATTGAAATAATTTAGATAGTTACGTTTACTAGCCGTTTGACGAGTTTGGTTTAAGTGTTGATCCCCTTAATTCCTTTTATGCATCTTCCTCTTGAATGTGAACGGTAAACATATTGTTGTGGGCTTCTTTGGGTAACAAGGGCCAGCTTCCTTGAGTTTTGTCCGTTGGGTCTTGGCTTTGGTCTTTAAGATATTCAAATGAGCCGGTCCAAGTGTTTATGTTGCTTTCTTGATCAGCTTGGGCAATTGCTTGTAGTATAGCTTGGTTGTACTTGTTTTGGAGTGAACGAGCTCTTTGTCTAGTAATGGCGCCTTTGTTTGGAATGGGTATCTCTAGCTCTTGAGAATCTTGTAGTTGCGGTTCAGTGAGGTCCGGTTCAGTTGGGATGTCCTCATCACCTATGCATACAAGGATAAACTCTCATCTACCCATTGCCCAGATTGTTCTAAACCCCACTTTTAGTCCCAATAAAGCCCATCCTAATCTACCCTTTTCATAAGGCTTTTGCCTCTTTTAAACACCTCTACACTTGCGTTTTCTTAGGGAAGCTTCTCTTCATTTCTCTCCTTATGATGTGGCCTTCTTTGATCCTGTTTTTGCAGTTCTTCTTTGTTTGTTAGGGACTCTCCATTTGTTTCTTCTTTTGATGCCTTAGGCGTTTTTGCCCTTTCTTCTTTGTTGGTTGAGAACTGCTCTTTTGTGCTTGCTGCTTTTAGATCTTTTGGTTCCACACATGTTGAGCTTGATCTTCCCTTTTTTTCTTCCCTTTTCAACTTTGAAGAAAAAAAAACACTCAAATCCCACACCTAAATCTACCATCATAAACCTATTCAGGACTCAAAGAGAAGAGCCATATCTACATGAAAGCTCACCTTTGTCGTGCTAAACCCAACACTTTTTGCTAAGTGAGGCCTCACACATACAAGATAGTATGTATGCTTTAAAGGAGGATTGGTTTAAGGTGGGGTTAACTGTCCTAGAGATGAGGATCAGCTACTTGGACTAGCAAGAGTGGTAGAAAGAGGAAGAAATTCAAAGTATGTATATAGTAGCCATGCAATAACTTTTCAAAACATAAGCATTATAATTTCAAGTCAAGATTAGGGTTCTAATAAATAGAGCTGGAATCAAATCAAAGCAAGCTTCAGCATAAGACAAGAGTATCAATGCAAGAATTCAAAGTATGGTGCAGCTTTAACTTCAAACTTACTATGCAATCAAACAACAAATAACCAAGGCATTGAAAACAATTCAAACATGTACACTTAACAATTGTTTATCATCTACTACCTATGCAAATATGTGCAAAGCTACATGCAATGCATCTAGACTCAATCTTAATTATGCAGATGCACTTAAATGAATCTTTTTTGTTTCCAAAAATGCAAAAATTTTATGGATTTTCTATGCCATAGATGCATGAGACTCAAATATGAAAAAGAGAAAATAAGAAAACAAAAAAAACATAGTTATATACATAAATCCTCCCCCACACTTAAAGTGCACAGCCCCTTGCGTAATAAGAGATTGAAGGAAGAAAACAAAACACAACAAAGATAGGTGCAAAAGATTGCATAAAGAAAGGAGTGAAGTGTGGTACCTTGGATTGTATTTTGTGATGTGAAGTGGCGATGTTGGGAAGGTGAGCTCGATGTGGAAATCGACATGCCTCATGTCAATCACGTGTGCTCGATGTTGTGGTCGACATCCTCCTCAGTTCATCCTTGTAAAATCATGTCGGGCACTCCATGCCCGACATCCCGCTAGACATCGGTTCTGGAAGATCATGTCAGGCACTCCATGCCCGACATCCCGCTAGACATCGCTTGTGTGTCTTCCTGAAAGTTCATGTCGGGCACTTCATGCCCAACATCCAGCTAGACATAACTTCGCCGGAAGACACTTATTCCCATGTCGGGCTACTGATGCCCGACATGTTGCCCGATGTGGTCTTGGCTTGGGATATATCGAGCAACTATGCCTGACATGACTCTAGACACTGGTCCTGGAAGTGCAATATCGTGCAAGGCATGCCCGATATGCAGCTAGACATCTGCCATGAACACATCTAATGGTCTTCCAAATCATCCAACCACCACCATTGACTTACACCTGCTTCTAGGGTCAAATAAAAACATAAACATAAACTAAGAAAACATTAATATGTACAAGGATACTATGAGACTATCTCCCAAGTGTGCTTGTTTAAACTCTCTAAGCTTGACTTTCTTTAACTCCTTAGTTGGGGCAAGAAGGAGTTAGAGAGCTCCTTTCCTGAATGGCCCTTGGTTGTCATGGTTGCTGGGTCTAAGGCCTTGCATGTTATTGATGAAATCTTCTGAGCAGTACCCATACTTCCTCCCTTGACCTTCTTGGTTACTCCATTGATCTTTAGCAAAGGAAAAGGCTTGGTGATAGCAGGATATTTGCAGCTAAACAAATCCTAACACACTCATGTTATTGCAGCATGTAAGATATCAATCCATCTGAGTTCTTAAGACACCAAGAATACATCAAATCACTTAAGTCAAGATAAATTCAAGAAAGCAGTTATGATCAAACTAAACAGGTCTAAAGACAGAACTAAACAAGGCAGGAAATTTAAATAGATGATATCTCATACATTTGCATCATTTAGGTTTGTATTTAGTTCATGTTTTGGTCTTCTTTTGCATGTTTTATTTCTCTTTAGTCCCACTTTCTTTTCCTTTTAGACTTAGGTTGCATTTAGGATGTAGTTTGCATTTTCTTTGCTTAAAGGATGTTTTTAGGTGCATATGGAGCTATGAGAAGCAATGAGGAGCTTTGGGAATGAACCAGGAGGGGTACTGAGCTTGGAAGGTGCAAGAGGAACAAAGGCAGACGATTTCTGCAAGCCCTATCGGTGAAAGCACGAAGGCTATCGGTCAATGAGTGACCGATAGAGGAGCTATCGATCAGGATATATGTCAAAGAAATGACCGATAGAAGTATACCGTATATATTCCGGTCACCCTATCGGTCACCTTCTAGACCGATAGAAAACCTGTCTATCACCATATCGGTCACATGTAGACCGATAGGATCCCAGACAGAAGACCACTTATTTACAGTTTTACCATTTTTGCTTGGACTTTTTTAAATACGAGAAATCCTTAATTTTTGGGTACACTCTTTTATCCAGCAGTTCTTTCTTCTCTGTTTTAGCTTTTGGATTTTTGTAACTTGAATCTTTGCTTGATTTTAATTAAAGTTTGCATTTATCTTCTTGTTTAATCTCTCTAATCACAATTAGTCATCTCTCTCTTTTTAAATTGATGGCTTTAATGGTGCTTAGTGAGTAGTCTTTTTGGGATTTGAGATGGGTTAGGTTTAGGAAATTTGAGACTTAATATATGATGTCTTAGTGTTAATTCTTCCAATTCCTTTCTTGATTGCTGTGTTTAATGCTTGATTATCCCTAATTAGGTTGATTAAAATCTTAGGCTCATTTTATGCCCACCAAGTGTTTGATGAAATGCATGAACTGCTTTGCAAGAAAATTGCTTATCCTAGCTCAAGAGATTGACTGTCTAGGGAGTGATTTGGCAATATATGCTTGATAGAATTGTCTTATTGCTTGCTGTTTATCATTTCACTAATGAGAATTAGTTCTTGACTTGGTAATTAGCAAAGAGATTAGTGCCAAGAAATTGGATTAGTCATATAACTGAATCCTATGCATAAGGAATAGCATTGTGTGAGTTTGTAAACATCATAGGTTGAGTCAAGAGTTCCCTAATACCAATTATCTCATCTCAAGTCCCATTTTCTCTCTGTTTTTAGTTGGAATCCGAAATTGCTCTGTTTTTACCCTTGTTTTACTTGTTTTGCTTGCTCTTCACTCTTTGTTTGATGTCCTCTTTATTTCTGTTTGATCCTTTATGTTGTTAGACTTCTAAACCATCTTTGTTTGCTTGAATTGAGAACTCAATTGCATTCTTACTGCTTCATTCTCTCCTTTTGGACTGATAAAACCCTATGCTATACTACAACTGATTAGTACAAGCTTGTGTGATTGAATCAAGTCCTAAAAAGTCTTGTATCAATTTGGTGCCGTTGCCATTAGGAGAATGCTTTGTTCAGTAGGATTTGTAGAGATCTGGAGCTCAAGCTCTTTTATTTTCGCAGTTACTGATTTCTCTTTTGGTCTAGAATTTCTTTTGTAGGTACCACAACACTGGTTAAAGATCAAATATTTTGGGTTTGCAGAATCAGAAATCAGCTGTTAAAGCATGTAAAAACATCAGGTTCGCAAGGTCCACAAGGTCCACAAGGTCTTCAAGGAATTCAAAGCTTACAAGGACAGCAAGGTCCACATGGTTTACAAAGAGCTTTGTTTCAAAGACCATTGAGACCTATTGATGCTGCTGATATACCTTCAAGTTAAGCTTCAAGACAAGGTATTCTTCCACCCATGGAGACTCATCACTATGAGATCAAGAGCAGCATGATTACTATGATCCAAGAAGAGCAGTTCTTTGGATTGCCCAACCAAGACCCCTTAGAACACTTGGATCACTTTGAGAGGATATGTGCTTTGACAAAGCTTAGTGGAGTTTCAGAAGATGGTTCGAAGCTCAGACTATTTCCATTCTCTTTTGGTGGTAGAGCTAAATTATGGGAGAAGTCTTTAGCACAAGGAAGCATCACTTCTTGGGAACAATGCAAATGTGCTTTCTTAACCAAGTTCTTCTCTTCCTCAAGAACTGCACATTTCAGGAATGAGATCACACACTTCAAACAGTGGTCTAATGAAAGCTTTGGAGACACTTGGGAAAGGTTCAGAAGCTTCACTCACCAATGCCCTAACCATGGCTTCACAAAAGAGATGCTGCTCTCCACACTTTTCAGTGGTGTTCTTCCAACAATAAGGATCCTCCTAGATACAGCAAGCAATAGTTACTTACTTGGTAAAGATGTTGATGAAGGATGGCTTCTAGTGGATAACATGGCACTCATCAATTGGGACTATGTGGATGACAAAGAACAACATTCCAAAGCAACTGAAGAGAAGCTAGAGACAGCATTGTATGAGATGAAAGCCTTGCAGAAGAAAGTTGACTTGCTGCTCAATGAGAACACTAAACTTCTTCCTAGTGTTGCTTCACCAAACCACTACAAGGAGCATCAAATCAAAGATGTTCAACTACAAGAGGTGCCAATAATGAACCAAGATCATGACGTTTATGTACACCAGTCCTATGGAGACACCCATACACATCTACATCAGAGTTCTTCTTCTCAAGCAGCTGTCGCCAAAACCTCCCAACCTTCACATGAATTAGACCTTAAGGAGATGTTCTTGCAACTCTAACAACTTCAGGATGCAGAGTTTCAGAAGATCATGGCTATTGATTGCAATCCCAACTAGGTCCATTGAATATGATGATCAACAAACTAGAAAGCATGGCTCAACCATCTACCTCTTCACTAGCACAAGAATGTGTCAAAGCTGTCACTTTAAGAAGTGGGAAGTCAACTTCCTCCAAGAGTGGCACCTTGTACACCCAATGTGGACATTGAGGAACAAGAAGAGGGGGTGGAGGCTAAAGATAATGAAGAGGCTCAAGAAGATGAAGTAATTGAAGCTGAGAAGGGTCCAGAAAACACCAAAGACAAGGAAGTGGTTAAGGGAAAATCAAAGAAAGCCTCTAAGGAGTTGATCAAGGAATCAAGATTCATCTCTCCTCCTTATAAACCCACCATACCGTTTCCTGGAAGATTTAAGAAGCAACTGGTTGCTAAATACAAAGGGATCTTTGATCAACAGATGAAGAAGATCCAGCTCATAATGCCACTACTAGATGCCTTTGTTCTGGTTCCTCCTTACCAGAAATTCTTGAAGGATGCTGTTGCTGAAAGAACCAAGGACCTACAAGGGATGGTAGTCCTCACACATTAGTGTAGCGCCATTATTTAGCAGAAGAGAGTAGCTACCAACAAGCTAGGAGATCCATGGAGCTTTACCTTACCTTGCTCTGTAGGTCTACTTTTGTTTGAGAAATGTTTGTGTGATCTAGGAGCTAGTGTCAGCTTAATGCCCTACTCTGTAGCACAGCACCTAGGCTTCACCAAGTTCAAGGACTGTAGAATATCTTTGGTGTTGGCTGATAGATCAGTAAGGCTCCCCAAGGGCTTGCTTGAAGATGTACCACTCAGGATTGAGAGTGTAGAGATACCTACTGATTCTGTGGTTTTAGATATGGATGAGGAACCTAGAGATCCTCTCATTCTTGGGAGACCCTTCCTAGCCACAACAGGAGCTGTCATTGATGTTAAGAAAGAGAAAATTGAGCTACAGTTGGGCAAAGATATGTCTTTGAAGTTTGACATCAAGCAGATTATGCAGCAGCCTACTATTGAAGGTCAATTGTTTCAATTTGAGATCTTAAAGAATCTGCATGATGCACTTCAAGAGGAGTTGTGTTGTAAGGATAAACTTCAAGTGGCTTTGACAAAGGAGCATGGAGAAGATGGTTACATGGATAAGGAAAGCTTGGGTTATATGCTGAGGTTAGACTCTCACAAAGTCTTGAAAGAAGAAGAGCCATTTGAGAAGTTGGACTACACCAGAAGGGAGGTCTTCTCTGTTCAAGAAGCTGGTTCCCCAAGCAATGACGCTGGCGCCAAGGAGCAGAGCAGATTAGAAGCGGACTTTAGTGAGCTTAAGGCACCCAAAGTGGAGCTCAAACCTCTTCCTAAGGTATAATTTCTTAGGCGCTAACTCTACTTATCCTATAATTCTCAATGATAACCTCAACGATGAGATCCTTGCTCTTGTCAAAGCGTTAAAGAGGTTTAGGAGAGCCATTGGATATTCACTAGATGACATCCAAGGCGTTTTCTTAAACCTCTGCACTCATAGGATCCATCTAGAGGATGAGGCAAAAACTTCTGTTGAACCTCAAAGGAGATTGAATCCTAATCTAAAAGAAGTAATAAAAAAAGAAATCTTGAAGTTGCTTGAAGCAGGAGTGATCTATCCCATCTCAGACAGCACATGGGTCTCACCAGTCCATGTAGTGCCTAAGAAAGGAGGGATCACTGTTGTAAAAAACGAAAATGATAAGCTAATACTAACTAGAACAATTACTGGTCATAGAATGTGCACAGATTACAGAAAACTTAATTCTGCTTCTAGGAAAGATCATTTCCCTTTGCCATTCATAGACCAAATGTTAGAAAGATTAGCAAATCATAAGTATTACTGCTTTTTAGATGGTTATAGTGGATTCTTTCAGATCCTTATCCATCCTAATGATCAAGAGAAAACTACTTTTACTTGCCCATATGGAACATTTGCTTATAGGAGGATGCCTTTTGGTTTATGCAATGCTCCTGCTACCATTCAAAGGTGTATGGCTTCTATCATTTCTGACTTGCTTGAAGAGATGGTGGAGGTATTCATGGATGACTTTAGTGTCTATGGATCCTCCTTTGGTGTATGCTTGTCTAATCTTTCTCAGGTTCTACAAAGGTGTGAAGACACTAAGCTGATTCTGAATTGGGAGAAATGCCATTTCATGGTTCAAGAAGGCATTGTGTTGGGTCACAAGATTTCAGAGAAAGGGATTGAAGTGGACAAGGTAAAGATTGATGTGATGCTGCACTTAGAGCCTCTAAACACAGTAAAGGGAATCAGAAGCTTCTTGGGACATGCTTGTTTCTACAGGAGATTCATCAAGGACTTCTCAAAGATTGCAAGACCCTTGACAAGGCTGCTATGTAAGGAGACAGAGTTTGTATTTGATGAGGAGTGCTTGCAAGCCTTCCTCACCCTCAAGTAAGCTCTGGTATCAGCGCCAATTGTAAAAGCTCCAAACTGGGATTTGCCATTTGAAATCATGTGTGATGCTAGTGACTATGCTGTTGGAGCAGTATTGGGTCAAAGAGTAGACAAGAAGCTTCATGTTATCTATTACGCTAGCAGAACGATGGATGAAGCTCAATCAAAGTATGCAACAACTGAGAACGAGCTCCTAACAGTTGTCTTTGCATTTGAGAAGTTCAGAAGCTACTTAGTTGGATCCAAGGTAATAGTCTACACTGATCAGGCTGCACTAAGGCACATCTATGCCAAGAAGGACACCAAGCCAAGACTTCTTAGATGGATCCTCCTCTTGCAAGAGTTTGACATGGAGATTGTGGATAACAGAGACATTGAGAATGGAGTTGCTGATCACCTCTCAAGACTGAGGATAGATGATTTTGTCCCAATCAATGATACTCTACCAGAGGAACAGCTGCATGCTTTAGGAGTGAAAGCAGCTGAAGTGCAAAGCTTAGAGGAGAACAAACTGCCTTGGTAAGCTGATTTTGTAAACTATTTGGTGATTGGGCAGATACCACAAACCCTCAACTCACACCAGATGAAGAAGTTCTTAAGAGATGTCTCTCATTACTTTTGGGATAAGCCCTATCTGTACAAGAGAGGGAATAATGGGTTGTTCAGAAGGTGTATAGCTGAAGAATAAGTTCCGGGAATTCCGCATCATTGCCATGGCTCAGCCTATGGAGGACATTTTGGCAACATTCAAGACAGCCTCCAAGGTCCTCCAAGCTGGTTTTTGGTGGCCTAGTCTGTTCAAGGACGCCCAAGCTCACATCTCCTCATGTGATGCATTCCAAAGAAAGGGAAACATCTCCAAGAGATATGAGATGCCTCTGAACTCTATTCTTGAAGTGGATCTGTTTGATGTGTGGAGGATTGACTTTATGGGACCTTTCCCTTCCTCTTATGGGAATAAGTACATCCTGGTGGCTGTTGATTATGTGTCCAAGTGGGTTGAAGCCATTGCCAGTCCAATAAATGATACTAGAGTTGTGCTGAAGCTCTTCAAGACAATTATCTTCCCAAGGTTTGGTGTTCCAAGGTGTGTGATCAGTGATGGTGGGAGTCATTTCATCAATAAGGTCTTTGAGAGTTTGCTCAAGAAGAATGGTGTTAAGCACAAGGTTTCCACTCCTTACCATCCTCAGATATTTGGCCAAGTCGAGGTGTCTAACAGAGAGATCAAAGCCATCTTAGAAAAACAGTTGGTGTTACAAGAAAGGACTGGTTTAATAAGCTTGATGATGCTTTGTGGGCTTATATGACAGACTTCAAGACACCAATTGGCAGAACTCCTTTCTCACTCCTTTATGGGAAGTCCTGTCATCTGCCTGTTGAGCTGGAATATAAGGCTTTGTGGGCAACAAAGTTGCTGAATTTTGACATCAAGACAGCTCAAGAAAAGAGACTCATCAACTTGCATGAGCTAGAAGAAAACCGCCTTGAAGCTTTTGAGAGTTCTAGGATCTATAAGGGGAGGACAAAAGATTTCCATGACAAGAGGATCAAACACAAGGACTTCAAGGCAGGGGATCAGGTGCTATTATTCAACTCAAGGTTGAGATTATTTCCTGGACAGATGAAGTCAAGATGGTCAGGTCCATTCAAGATCAAGGAAGTGTTGCCATATGGAGCTGTGACTTTGTTTAGCAAGGATGGAGAAGACTTCACAGTGAATGGGCACGGGCTGAAACCATACATGGCAAGTGAGTCTCTTGGAGATGAAGTAGACATCGGCCTTGAAGAACCTCCACAAGAGTGATCAACTAAGGAAAGTCAACCTAAGAACGTTAAACAAGCACACTTGGGAGGTATTTCCCTGTTATCCTTGTACATATTATTGCATTTTATGCTTTCTTTTGTGTTTTTCTTTCAATAACATGAGCAAGTGTGGTTTAAGGCAAGTTGTTATAAGTTTGAAAAGCAAGAACAGATGCATCTGGGCTGCTATCGGATACCGTATCGGTCAAGACCAGACCGATACATACCCTATCAGTCATGCTATCGGTCATGAGGTGATCGATAGTGGTGGAGCCAAGATGCATCGGTCAACCTATTGGTTAGTTCTGATCGATAAGGAAAAGGGCAGTGACTGATAGGAAACACCCGGATGTATTGCGGTCACTGTATCGGTCGACAATGTGATCGATAGGATTTATCAGTCACCCTATCGATCAGGTAGTGACCAATGGAATTACATCGGGTGTATTCCGGGCACTCTATCGGTCACGAATATATTTTGGCGTATCGGTCTGAGAGAGACCGATACAACCTCCCAGTCTGACCAAACTTCCTCTAAGGTACACAACCCCGCTCCTTTGCTTCTGAATACTTCTATTACCCTCCTTCAAGCTTCTATTACACAAGGGAATGTGTAATTCAAGTGTGGGGGAGGGCATTGCATTTGACATGGTGTTTTGTTTTCTTATCTTCTCTTTTACATACTTGAGTCTCATGTATTCATGCATTCATCTATATCCATAAAATTTTCAAATATTTTTTGGAACCAAAAAGATCATTTAATTGCATTTGCATAACTAAGATTGAGTCTAGATGCATTTCATATAGGTTTACATACATTTGCATAGGGAGTAGATGATAAACACTTGTCAAGATGTTAATGTTTGAACTGTTTTCAATGCCTTGGTTACCTGTTATTTGATTGCATTGTAGTGAGTTTGAAGTTAAGGCTGCTCCATATCTTGAATTCTTGCATTGATATTCTTGTCTTATGCTCAAGCTTGTTTCGATTTGATTCCAACTCTATCTTATTAGAACCATAGTCCTGACTTTAAATTATCTTGTTTGTGCATTGAGAGTGATTACATGGCTACCCTTATACATACTTGGATTATCTTCTTTCCTTCTTACCACTCTTGTTAATCCAAGTAGCTGATCCTCATCATTATGGGACAGTTAACCGCACCCTAAACCAATCTTTCTTTATGAACCTAAACATTATTGTGAGAGTTGTGAGGCCTTGCATTGCATAATTTTTGATTTTATCTTGGCAAAAAGTGTTAGGAATAAGGCTGGCAAGGAGAAGCTCTCTTGTAGATACCAGCTTGCATTTTGAGCTTGGTATTAGGTTAGGAGTTTGGGAAAGGGTAGTGTAAGTGGTTTGAGCTTTAAATGTTTACATCGTTTGTGAAGAAGAAGAAGTATGGGGTTGGTAGTATGGGGGAACTGTTTATTTTGTGGTTAAGATTAATTAGGAAGAAAGCTCTAAGTGTTAAAGAAGAAAGTTGACAACAACAACAAAGCTCGGGCGCGTTCGATCCTTCGCAGCGTGAAACTTCTCGTCCAATGGGTTCTCCTTTCACGGAATAACCTGACTGAGTCCAAAAAATCTTCGGGGATCCTTAGTACAAGATGACGAACTGCGATAAAGAAACATAAAGAGAGTTAGGAGAAAACTCATTTCTACGCGGAAGATAATTCCCTAAGCGTGGTATCGATCTACTACCAAGAGGCCCCCAATCCGTCTTAACTCTCCCAATCCACGCTTCCGGCACCGAAGCATCATTCAGCAGGACGCAGAAAAATCGGCTGCTCCAATCCCTATCGTTACTGGGAAAGCCATTGAGAAGCTGCATACCCTTCTTGTTACCGATATAATACATCTCAGAGTTCGGTTTCTTGCGAATCTCAAGCAAATTCATGAGGTGATCGACCGAAAGCTCCACGTCACACTCATAGCCGAGTACAACGAGACCGATTAGATGACGAAGGCCTCGGGGGGTAAGCTGAGCTAGAGCTAACTTGTGCTTCCACATATATTGCAGGATCAACTCAGAAATCGGGAACCACAAGAGGCAGAGATGGAAAAAGCTTTCGTACACGGTAAAATATCCTGAGGGTGGATGTTCAGCACGGTCTGCGGAGGCAGGAAGTAGGAACTCCACCGCCTCACTGATGTTGAAACAGGCCTTAAGCTCTTCCAGACTCTCCGCCGACGAAAGGGTGGATCCTGGGGGATCAGCCTTTTTCATCTTTTTTACGCGTCGCTTCTTCGACGGACCACCCCCTTGAAGTTTCATCAGTAACTCAAGTTCCCTCCTCGCTGCGGCAGGATCGAGGTTCCAATCTTCCTCTTCAGGATTTATTCCCGATTCCCCAATCATGGGAAAGTCCCCAACCATGGAAACCAGGCCTCTAGCTCTGCCATTCGAAGCATCTTTGTTCGTTAGTGCCTCGCACGGATCGTGTAGACCCGCCTCGCTTCGTCCAGATATCAATCCCCTAAAGTTTGCCTCATCTCGTTTAGGCATCAATGCTTCGGAGCTCGCCTCGCTTCGACAGGGAGACGCGAGCCGGGAATTTGCATCGGATCGCAGATCAGCTTCAC
The DNA here is from genome assembly GCA_911865555.2 of Thlaspi arvense. Lineage (NCBI taxonomy): Eukaryota > Viridiplantae > Streptophyta > Magnoliopsida > Brassicales > Brassicaceae > Thlaspi > Thlaspi arvense. The sequence continues at coordinate 24,406,447 of OU466862.2, read as the reverse complement.
TTTGGAATTCCCGCCCCATCGTACTCAGAGATTTTCCGTCGCCCGTGGGAACGGGATGTTTGGAGCTCGCATTGCATAACTCGTCTTTTAAGCTCGCTTTGCTTCTACGATTCGAACAGGATGTCTTGCCAAGCGGATTCGCCTCGCCCCACATGTCTGTTTCAGTAAGAGGGGATAGGCGAAGAAACCCGATAGCCGGATCTCTGTTTAGCGAGCCCGCTTCGCCCCGAACACTAGCTTCAGTGCTAGAGGATAAAGAAGATGCCATGGGTTTCTTAGGGAAAGCTTTGAAGATGGATCGGGAAGTTTAAGGAGGACGGCGGCGGATTGGGCAAAATCGGAAAAACACTAATCGGAAAATAAACATAAACTAAAGAGAAAGTAGAGAGAAGAGAGAAGAAACAAACCTTGTGGATATTTTGATGAGAATGAGAATGTAGAAAAATGAGGAGGACTCTCTGAACTTATAGCCACTTTGACGAGCCTCCTCGAGAAACGCGAAGCGGCTACAATCCCCGAGGCGAATACATCTTCAACTGGGCTTTAAAGGCCCAAAAGATCAAAAGGAGAAGCCCATTTATAAGCCCACAAGCTAGCATTTTTTTTTTTAAAAAAAATACTAAGTGTTGAAGAAGTAAGGACGAAGCGAGAAGGCGAGAGTTCAAGTGACGAGGTGAACATGTTGTTCACATATGGAGTGATGCTTCGCGCGAATCAAGGGTTAAACACCTCGTCTCCGTAAAGGACCGTCTCGCCTCGGCAAATTACTTTTCTGGCGAAGCAAGCATCGAGCCAGAAAAGAGAAGTTAGACGTTTTGTCGCTTCGCCTCATCATCACGAAAACATCCCACTCTACAAAAAAAATATTCGTCATCTCGCCTCGGCATGACAAGATACTTATCTCAGGCAAACAAAACGCCTCACCAAAACAGAGATGCTTCGCCGACGCAACACTATACCAAAGCAAAGCGAGCAAATCGCATGCCTCGGCAAGGCAAAGTAAAATGTCTCGTCAAGGCAAAGCGGAACGTAGCCAAGCCGAAGCGAGACACTTCGCCAGGCTTAAGCGAAATGCCTCGCCAAACTGAAACAAATGCCTCGCCAAGAACCATTCGCTTCGCTACGACTAGGGAACTTGGCAAAGCCAACGAAGACGCTTCGTCAAAGAAGGGAAAATATTCCATCAAGACGAAGCGAGCAAGCTAGACGCCTCGCCACAATGAAGAGTGCTCGCACACCATAGGAAAAACCTTAGCGAAGCAGGTAAAGACGCTTCGTCTAAACCATTGACCTCGTCTCACTAAACACCTCGTCACCTACGCTTTCGAGTCTAACGAGCTAGGGGGCTAACTGTTGGGGTGGGTTTTCACCCCGACGAAGTCAATGGAGAATTTGGCTAAGTATAGAAATTGTCCTTAAGCAATATATGAATCGTGCACATTTTGTACATGGCGATCCGGTCGCCTCGCCAAAACTATGCACGGCGAGACGAACCGTGCAAACCTTGTACAACTGGCGAGCCGGTCGCCTCGCCCAAACTATGCACGGCGAGGCGAACCGTGCAAACTTTGTACAAATGGCGAGCCGGTCGCCTCGCGCAAACTATGCACGGCGAGGCGAACCGTGCAAACTTTATACGAATGGCGAGCCGGTCGCCTCGCCCAAACTATGCACGGCGAGGCGAACCATGCAAACTTTGTAGAAATGACGAGCCGGTCGTCTCGTCCAAACTCTGCACGGCAGGGCGAACCGTGCAAACCTTGTACAAATGGCGAGCCGGTCGCCTCGCCCAAACTTTGCACGGCGAGGCGAACCGTGCAAACCTTGTACGAATGACGAGCCGGTCGCCTCGCCCAAACTTTGCACGGCGAGGCGAACCGTGCAAACCTTGTACAAATGACGAGCCGGTTGTCTCGCTCAAACTCTGCACGGTGAGGCGAACCGTGCAAACCTTGTACAAATGACGAGCCGGTCGCCTCGCCCAAACTTTGCACACCGAGGCGAACCGTGAGAAATTTTGTACAAACGACGAGGCGAACCGTGCACAAACTGTGTGAACCCGAGACGAACCGTTTGTGCAAACCAACCACCTTTGGACCGACCCATAAACGTTCGTGGGCCGAGCCAGAATATCTCATTAACGATCCGAGACAAAGGCTCGAAAATAATAAGTCCGAAGCGAAGCGTTGTTCAAGTGGGCCGAGCCCAAATCCACGAAGAGGTCTAAAGCGGTGTTTACCCTAGAAGACGAAGCCTTGAGGAAGGGGGCGCCGCGAAAGAGATAAGGAAGAAAATCTATGAAATATATCCCTAGATTTTCGCCTAGATTACAATAGCAGTTGTATAAATAGCGAGTTAAATTCATTAGCTAGGGGGATCGACTTTTTACCTAGCAAAGCTCTAGCAAAATACTGGTACCAAAAGGTCATCAAAGCGGCATTAATAAAATCACCATCTTTGGATCCTTGTTCTCTCGTGTTTACCTTAGAATCTTTACGTCCTCTTTTATATTTAACTTACAAATTCTATTGTGTGAAATTCAGCCCACACATGTCCCTTGGTCGATATGCACGTCGTTACAGAATGCTTTAATGTTGTATCGGACTGGCTCTTCATGGTGTGAAGTCGATACAATCGCCCTTTAGTTAAGGTCCATCGGTTAAACAAGTTGATATAGCACCTTGGTATTTGCTTGTCATGTGTATCGGTTTGGGACGTCGATACACTGCTCGATAAGGACTCCCTTCTGTTGCATCGAGGTCTCTCTTAGTCAATATGCTTCCTTCTCACCACACCTTCACTGTAATGATACTGAAGTGATCGATACTCCCATCGATATGCTCCATATCAATCAGATGATGTCAATATCATCATCGATATTGGCCTACCCCCTTTGTCCCTTGTCTTGCTTTATTTCCAACTCACACCCATTGCACAACATGACCTCCACACTCCTTCTAGTACCTGGATAAAACTCCATTGCTGATATGATCTTGGACAAGGTTAAAGACTTAGAGCTTGAAGCTGATAAAGAAAGGCTTGAAGATAAAGAAGACCATGGAGAAGAAGTTAAAGGAGATCATATAGCCGAAGAAGCTCTATACATTCCCCAAGGTCCAATGACACGTTCAAGAGCCAAGGCACTACAAGAATAAGTGCATTCGTTACTTAACCACTCGGAGAATCAAGAAGACCATAATCATACTTATCAAACCACTCTGGTTTTGATTCAAGCCCACGACTAGTAAATCGGGAATGGGCTATACTTTTGCTCTTTTTCCCTCATCTTGTTTTTGTCCCATTGGGTTTTGCTAGAGAGGTTTTTAACGAGGCAAGTATACCCATCGCTGGCCCATTTACTAGTCCAAAGACGAGTTCAAGCAACAACCGTTTCACCTAAGTAGTTTAAGAGTTCTTTCTTTGGCATTCAAACTAGACGCTCCCCTTATTCATTTCCTTGCTTTGTTTCGAGATGTTCTTGGTGCTTGTACCGAGTTCCATCTCGTTATATGTTGTCTTTGAACTTGCATTTTAATCTATTTATCCTTTTATTCTCAAACTTAGTAAAGGTAGATCAGGTAAATCAAAGGATCTCTCATACTCTTTGTGCGACCATTCGAGCCACGGTGAATCTAAGGACCATCCGCAGCCTTAGTGTGACCATACGCTCCATCATACTACCCTATCTCATCCGTGTTAAGTTCTCCCACTCGTCCTTTCTCGTTAGAGTTTAAATCAACATCAGCATCATCACGATTCACTCGTTGATCGTTTCAATCACTCCTTTAATATCATTGCTCATTCGTTACCTTGTTCTTCACAAGTTGTTGTATATCACTTGATCATTATTCTTATAGTAGCATTTTGTGTTATTCTGGCTTTCAAAGTGTCGATTCATAGGGGTGTTGATATTAAGTGGTATCAGAGCCACTTTGAAAGTTTAGATCTTATTGTCATCACTTTTCAATATTTTGTCGATTAAAATTCTTGTGTTTCACGGATCTGTTGTTCTAAGGTGTTAGATCAATGATTAACCTCTTTGCATCTACTGTTTCTATGATCCATTCCTAAAATCTGATCATCATAGGATTGTTTTACTGTGAGTATTTTTTTAACGTTTCAGGTACCATGGCGGGTCTAGTGGAAGAAGAAACTATTAACAACGTCAATAACAAACTATGGGTCGAAGCCATGACTGCTCGTTTTGACAGACTTATCAACGATCGACTTGAAGCCTTTCGCCAAGAGCAGAACCTAAATCGAGCCGAGAACGGATCAAATCAGTCACCCCCTAGAAGAAGAATCCAGCGCGATCATGTTTCAACCGGACATTCTAGTGGCGATTCAACTGATTCTTACTACCATCACAAGAGCGGATCCTCTCATGGTCAACAGCAAAGACATAGACGAGAAAGACATGATAGAGGACGTATACAAGACCCTCTTTGAGGCATTAAATTTAAGATACCGTCCTTTCATGGGAAGAATGATCCGGCTGCTTGCCTAGAATGGGAAAAGAAGATCGAACTTGTGTTTGACGCTCAACACTGTACCGAGATCAATAGAGTGAAGGTTGCTACGACTGAATTCTACGACTATGCTCTCAGTTGGTGGGATCAGATTGTCACTACCAGAGGAAGAAACCGAGAGTACCCGGTGGAAACTTGGAACGAGTTAAGAGGTCTAATGAGAAAGAGGTTTCTGCCGAGTCATTACCACCGAGAACTACATCAACAACTCAGAAAGCTTGCACAAGGCAATCGCTCTGTTGAGGAATACTATCAGGAGATGGAAACTTTGATGATTTGAGCCGATATTGTAGAAGATAGATAAGCTACGATGGCACGCTTTCTAGGAGGATTGAACCGTGAGATACAAGATCGGTTAGAAACTCAACATTATGTGGAACTTGAAGAAATGTTACACAAAGCCATCCTGTTCGAGCAACAAATCAAGAGAAAAGCCCCTTCTCGGCCAAGCTAAGGCATCAGAGCAACTTATAATCGGGCTAGTTACTCAAGAGAGGATAAGAGTAGCTATCCGAGAGAAAGTAAACCGTTCATTGCTCCAAAAGCTGAAACAAAGCCACCTACAGATCACAAAGGAAAGACTATAGAGGGGTTGACAAGGACAAGAGACGTCAGGTGTTTCAAATGTCACGGTAGAGGCCATTATGCCAACGAATGTACCAACAAGCGTGTGATGATCCTCCTTGACAACGGCGAGTTTGAGTCCGAGGATGAGTATCCAGAAGAAACGTGTGAGGAAGACATTCTCTCACCAGTCAGAGGTGATTTGTTGGTAACTAGAAGAACCTTAAGCATACAAACTAAGGCCCCGGAGCAAGAGCAAAGAGAGAATCTCTTTCTCACTCGATGCCATGTCCAAGGAAATCTGTGTAGTCTTATCATTGACGGAAGGAGTTGCACAAACGTCGCGAGTGACACTATGGTTAAAAAGCTTGGTCTGAAGACGTCAAAGCATCTGCATCCTTATAAGCTTCAGTGGCTTAACAACAGTGGAGAGCTAAACGTTAGTAGTCAAGTGATCGTTCCTATTACTATTGGCCTGTGTGAAGACGAGATTTTATGTGATGTTTTACCAATGGAGTCCAGCCATATACTTCTAGGAAGACCATGGCAATCAGATAAAAGAGTGACGCATGATGGTTTCTCTAACCGTCATTCATTTGAGTACAAAGGAAAGAAAACAACTCTGATTCCCATGACTCCTCAAGAAGTGTATCTTGATCAGAAGAAAGACTCAAAGAAGCCAAAACATTCAAGCTTCTATGCTAAGGCCAGTCAGGTTAAAAAGTCACTTCTCTCAAATCAATCAATGGTTTTATTTGTTTATAAGGAAGCGCTAACGAGTATGACTAACATCACACCGGTGCTACCGAGTGAAATGAATCAACTTTTGCAAAACTTTAGTGATGTTTTTCCAGAAGAAACACCAAAGGAGTTACCACCCATCTGAGGCATAGAACATCAAATTGATTTTGTTCCCGGAGAATCTCTACCAAACCGCCCTGCTTATAGAACTAATCCAGTGGAAACAAAGGAGCTACAACAACAAGTCAATGACCTAATGGCTAAGGGACATATTCGTGAGAGTATGAGTCCTTGTGCCGTTCCTGTTTTGCTGGTACCAAAGAAAGATGGGAGCTGGCGCATGTGCGTGGACTGCCGAGCCATCAGTAACATCACTGTAAAGTATCGCCATCCCATTCCTAGACTAGATGATATGTTAGATGAGTTATACGGTTCTAACATTTTCTCTAAAGTTGATTTTAAAAGCGGTTATCATCAAATTAGGATGAAAGAAGGGGATGAGTGGAAAACAGCCTTTAAAACAAAGCATGGGCTGTATGAGTGGCTCGTAATGCAATTTGGGTTAACTAATGCTCCTAGTACATTTATGAGACTTATGAATCATATTCTTAGGGCTTATATAGGAGAGTTTGTGGTCGTATACTTTGATGACATTCTTATATACTCTAAGAACTTAGAAGAACATGTTAAGCATATTAAGCTTGTCTTAGAAGTGCTTAGGCAAGAAAAGCTTTATGCTAATTTTAAAAAGTGTACTTTTTGTACGGATAACATTGTGTTCTTAGGTTTTGTTGTGAGTACAGAAGGGGTTAAAGTAGACGAAGAAAAGGTTAAGGCGATTAAAGAATGGCCAAGTCCTAAAACCATTGGAGAGGTCCGAAGCTTTCATGTCTAGCTGGGTTTTACTGACGTTTTGTGAAAGATTTCAGTACTATAGCCGCACCTTTAACCGAAGTAATTAAGAAGAGTGTGGGATTCAAATGGGAACAAGCTCAAGAAGAAGCGTTTCAATGCCTTAAAGAGAAGCTTATTCATGCTCCCGTATTAGCTTTACCTGATTTTATTAAAACTTTTGAAATTGAGTGTGACGCTTCTGGTGTAGGTATTGGAGCCGTGCTTATGCAAGATAGGAGACCAATTGCCTATTTCAGTAAGAAGCTTGGAGGAGCCACTTTGAATTACCCCACGTACGACAAAGAGTTGTATGCTCTTGTTCGGGCATTACAAACTTAGCAACATTACTTGTGGCCAAAGGAATTTGTTATACACACAGATCATGAATCTCTCAAACACCTCAAAGGTCAGCAAAAGCTTAACAAGAGACACGCAAGGTGGGTCGAGTTCATTGAAACCTTTTCCTATGTCATCAAATATAAGAAAGGTAAAGATAATGTTGTAGCCGACGCATTATCTCGGAGGTACGTTCTTCTCTCTACTCTTTCTGCTAAGCTCTTAGGGTTTGAACAAATTAAAGAAATGTATGCTGCTGATCCTTATTTTCAATAAGTTTTTAAAACTTGTGAGAATTTGCTTCTGGACGTTATTATCAACAAGACGGAGATCTCTTATATGAGAACCGTTTATGTATTCCTAATTGTTCTCTTCGAGATTTATTTGTTAGGGAAGCACACGGAGGTGGACTTATGGGGCATTTCGGGATAGCCAAAACATTAGAAGTCATGAAAGATCACTTCTATTAGCCTCACATGAAAAGAGATGTTGAGCGTATATGTGGCTGTTGCCCTACATGTAAACAAGCTAAGTCTAAAGTACAACCGAATGGTTTGTATACCCCTCTCCCTATTCCTATGCATCCTTGGAATGATATTTCAATGAATTTTGTTATGGGTTTGCCTATGACTAGAACAGGAAATGATTCTATCTTTGTTGTAGTTGATAGATTCTCAAAAATGGCTCATTTCATTGTTTGCAACAAAACTGATGATGCATTACATGTAGCTAATCTGATTTTCAAAGAAGTTGTACGTTTGCATGGCATGCCTAAGACTATAGTTTCTGATCGTGATACTAAGTTTCTTAGTTTCTTTTGGAAGACACTTTGGTCTAAATTAGATACTAAATTGTTGTTCTCTACTACTTGTCATCCACAGACTGATGGTCAGACTGAACTAGTTAATAGAACATTAGGAACCTTGCTGTGTGCCTTGATTAAGAAAAGTTTAAAGAGTTGGGAGGATTGTTTACCTCACATAGAATTTGCTTACAATCACTCTGTTCACTCTGCATCTAAATACTCGCCTTTTCAAATAGTGTATGGTTTTAATCCTACTTCTCCTTTAGATCTAATGCCTTTACCTTTGAGTGATAGAGCAAGCGTTGATGGAAAGAAAAAGGCAGAGTTTATACAGTAGATTCATGAAAGTGCTCGGAAGAACATAGAAGAAAAGATTAAGTTATATGTCAAACACGCCAACAATTGAAGAAAACAAGTTGTTTTTCAGGTTGGAGATCAAGTTTGGTTGCATTTGAGGAAGGAACGGTTCCTAATGACAGAAAATCAGAGCTAATGCCAAGAATAGACGGTCCTTGTACCGAGTTCCATCTCTTTATATGTTGTCTTTGAACTTGCATTTTAATCTATCTATCCTTTTATTCTCAAACTTAGTAAAGATAGATCAGGTAAATAAAAGGATCTCTCATACCCTTTGTGCGACCATTCGATCCACGGTGAATCTAAGGACCATCCGCAGCCTTAGTGTGACCATACGCTCCATCATACTACCCTATCTCATCTGTGTTAAGTTCTCTCACTCGTCCTTTCTCGTTAGAGTTTCAATCATCATCACCATCATCACGATTCACTCGTTGATCGTTTCAATCACTCCTTTAATATCATTGCACATTGGTTACATTGTTCTTCACATGTTGTTGTATATCACTTGATCATTATTCTTATAGTAGCATTTTGTGTTATTCTAGCTTTGAAAGTGTCGATTCATAAGGGTGTTCATATTAAATGCATGCAAAATGCAATGCAGTTCCAAAAACTACACTAACTCCTAAATGCATGCAAATGGGACAAGAAAAAGCAAAATATGCATGTTAAAAGACTAAAAATAGTGAAGAATGCAAGATAAAATGGTATAAATAATGGAGATATCAACAGCCCCACACTTGCCTTTTGCTTGTCCTCAAGCAAATAAACTAAGCTAAGGAGGAAGTGCGGTTTGAAGGTGGCACTCAAATCCAAAAATGCAAAGGTAAAGAAATGATGTCAATGTCTAAGTGCCTAAGTGTAGGATGCAAAACACAATCAGTCATACTAATAAGAACCTAGCCATGCCTTTCCAGTTTCAAAATGATTTCTAGCTCAGCCTAGTCAAATGCTCAAATCAATCAATCTCTTTAACATTTATTTAAACTTTGTAACCAAGTGAATCATGTTCAAGAAAATCAAGTGGAATTATTTGGCTAAGAGATCAGGTCATGAGATAAAAATGATCTCATCGAAATGTGAGTTCAAGTGTAAGGCTTTCTCTCAATAAGGAATGAACTTAGGTATAATGCTAAAGGTGAAGCACAACTTATGCATACAAAGATAAATTACTATCTACCCAATGCCTAAGAATGTTCTAAACCCCAAAACTCTTACCCCAAATCAGACCCATTCCTAACTACCCTTTCTCAACACTCTCACACTCTCCACACTTTGCCATTTTCAGACCCATTCCTAACTACCCTTTTTGCTCCATTGTTGTGGGCGCCTTTTCTTTGTATTTGAGAGTCTCCTTCATCTTTTGATGTATTTAGGCTTTGATGCCTTCTTTGTTGTTGTTGTTGAGACTCCATCTTCATAATAGCCACCCTTTTTGAGCTTATTTGGTTCCACACATGCTGAGTTTTTGCTTACTTTCCCATTCGCATTCCTTTCCCCCTTCACTTTCTTCTTTCTCTCACTCTCCCATTTTAGGTCAATGTAACACTCAAATTTGCCCAGACCTATAACTACCATCCTAAACCTATGTCCAACTCAAGGTGAAGAGCTAGTTCTACATAGTAACCTGTCCTTGTCGTGCCTACCTAACACCTTATGCTTAGTTCATTAAAAAAAAATAGGCCTCACACACAAAGATAGTGTTTAGGTTTGAAAGGAAGGTAAGGTTAATGTGTGGTAACTGTCCCTTAATGATGAGGATCAGCTATTTGGACTAGAAAGAGAGGTAAAAGGAAGAAAAAAGTCCAAATATGTATATGGGTAATCCATGAAACCACTTTTCAATGCAAGAACATAATAATTAACAATTCAAATTAATGGTTCTAATAAATAAGAATGATTTTCAAAGAGCAAGCGGTTTTAGCAAGAGACTAGAAGATCAGATTAAGCATTCAAAAGCATGGTTCAGCCTTAGTTTCTAACTTCTTATGATGCATCAGACATTTAACCACTTAGGCATTTAAATCAATTCTAAACACTTAGCATTTTACAAGGAGTTATCATCATCATGCCCTATGCAAATGCAATCCAACCTATATGAAAAATATTAGACTCAATCTTAAACAAATGAATGCAACTACATGCATTTTTTTGGTTTGCAAAAGATGCAAAGTTTTAAAATGTTTTGATTTTTTTTGTTTTTTAATACACTTAGATGAATGCATAAGACTCAAAGTTGGATGAAAATGAAAAACTAAGAAAAGAAAAAAACAAAGTAAAACCGCAAATCCCTCCACCAAACTTGAATTACACAATCCTTTGTGTAATAAAAGAGTAAAAGAGAGAAGCAACAAAAATATATTACAAGAACTAAAAAAAAATGCAATGGAATATACAATGGAGAAGTTTTTGGTACCTTAGAAGGTTGTGTGTGAGGTGTAGGAGGCGCCTGAAAGGTCCTCCATGTCAATGTTGTGGCTCCTCATTGCCCTCTCTTTCCATGAGTGTCTCCTCTTTCTTGGCGCTTCTTGACAGGTGATATAACATGGTTTTTATGGTTTTTAACCATGGTATAAGTCCTTTTTATTGAGTCTTTTTGGTCTTTTTAGAGTCCTAGTAGAGTCTTTGCAGGTTATAACATATCTGGAGCATAATTGGAGACATTGAAGCTTTTTGGAGCATTGCAAGATGAAGCAACAAAGTGTGCAACTCGGAAGAAAAATGTGGATTTGGGTGACGCTCGTCACCACTCGGAAGAAAAATGAGGATTTTATTCAGAGCTTTTGGGGAGACAGATCATGTACTCTTTTTGGAGAAGATTTAGAACCCCTTTGTCTTTTATTTCATTTTTTCAATGCAATTTTATTCAGTTATGCTTTGTGATTCCATGATCATGTTTGAGTAACTTGCTAGTTAAGTTAGGGATTTTCAAAGGTTGATGAAGTGTGTGTAGAATTGCTATCTGTCAGGAATATCTTTTGGTTCTTCATCTCTCCTTGCTTTAACATCGATTTCTTAGACACATCATCTAGAAATCCAAAAATCATAGGTTGGTTAATAGATGTGAGAGCATTATTGATAACCTGATCTAGCATTAGATGAGCAAAACGATTTAGTGCAAAGAGATTAGGCTTAGGAGTTTTATGAACAATTGAACTTGATCATTACTGTATGTTTAGATTGTTAGGGTTTGCAAAGAGATTTGAAACTCTGTGATTTAGACATAGTTAACTACTGCAATGAGAATTGATTAGTTATACATTTGCAATTCATGTTCAAGAACTGTTCTTAATCATTCCTGATTTCATGCATTCTACATTCTCGGATTCAACCTGCGAATTGTCCTTACTTAGCGCTTTTAGTTTTCTGAGTCTTAGATCAAACAAATTTCGCCTGCTATCTTTTATTTTGTTATTTTGCATTACATACATTATTTATTGCTTAGCTTAATCTGCATCTGAAATTGCTAGTGTAGTTTACATACTCCTTTCGGATTCGATACCCCTTATACTACGACTGCTTTGCTGTGCACTTGCAGTAGTTTTATTTAGGTAAAACCTGAGCCCTATCAAGTTTTTGGCACCATTGCCGGGGAGTAATAGCTGCCTATCGATTTTTAGTATTAGGATTTAGTCTAAGTTTTAAGTTGTTTACTAACTTTCTGCTACTTTTCTTTGTGTTGGTTTCAGGTGTATGCCTAATCGCAGTACCATAAGCAACATAGAGAAGGAGCTTTTGACCTTAGGCATTGACGAGCTAGCTAAGGTTGAGAGGATCATCAGGAAAGCTAAGAAGCAATGTACAATGGTTAATCCACTGATCTTGGTTGAAGATGCAGAAGGTCACTTGGTTGACAGAGAGGGAAATAAGAGGAATGAAGAAGGGGAGAGACTGAATCAAGATGGGAATGTCATCGTTGAAAAGCAGGTTCAACAAGTGGCACAAGACGTTGGAGTCCCTGTTGCGGCTAACAACGCTGCTGGGCATTTTGTACGGAGGACTCTAGGAGATTACAACAGACCTGATCAGTTTTATGCTAATAGAGCTGCAATCCACCCTCTTGCTTTCCAAAGGAATGATTTTGAGCATAAACATGCTTTTTATTAGCTGGTGGGACAGCATACATTCCATGGCTTACCTCATGAGCATCCCATGGATCATATTGAGAGGTTTGAGGACTTAGCTTCAAGTGTCAAAGCTAATGGTGTTAGCTATGACTTTCTTTTCTGCAAGCTTTTCCCTTACTCACTTGGAGGAGATGATGCATATTGACTGAAGCAACTGGAGCCTGGTTCGTTGACTACTTGGGAGGACACCAATAATGACTTTCTGAACAATTTCTATAATGATGCTAGATCAGAGGACCTGAGGACAAAAATTGCATCATTCTCCGAAGGTCCTAGTGAAGCTTTTAAGGCTTCTTGGCTGAGATTCAAGTCTTATCAAATGGACTGTCCTCATCATGGTTTCAGTGAGGAGCAACTACTTGGGATTTTCTTCAAAGACATTGATTGGAAGTTTCAGATGGCACTGGATGCAGCTAGCGCTGGAAACTTCAACACCAACAGACCAGAAGAAGCAATCAGATTAATTGAAAACTTGGCCTGCAGCAACAACACCAAGAATGCAGATTTTCAGAGAATGAAACAAGCTGGTTTGAATGATGAGAATCAGATTGCTGAAGTCAAGGCTAAGCTGGACAGTATGCACAGCCTCTTGGTGGGGAAAAAGTCAGTTCATTTTGCTGCAGAAGTGGAAACTTTCGAAAATCCAGAGGAGGGTGAGCAGGAAGATGTGAATTTCATCCATGCTGGATGATTTAAGGGTCAAAGTATGGGAATCAGCAATGGAACAGAGGATACAACAACAACAATCAGAAGAGTACCTTCACAGGAAATCATAGCTCGCCTGGTTACACACCCAAACCTTAGTTCCAGAAGACAGAGTTCCAGAAACCTTACTAGAACATCAACAACTTCACTAGGAACTATGGTTCTTCTTCCTACCAATGTGCACCTCCACAAGAGAACAAGATGGAAGCTATGCTGGAACAGATCCTAGAAGGACAACAGAAGCTGACAGTGGACTTCAATGGCAAGATAGATTCGCTCTAACAGGACTTGAATGGGAAAATTGAGAGTCTGAACTCTCATATGAAGAAGCTTGATGTTCAAGTTGCCCAAACTGCAGGAGCTGTTTAGAGGCAAGAGGGATTCCTTCCAGGAAGGACTGATGCTAATCCCAAACACCATGTGAATGCCATCACATTGAGGAGTGGAAACAACCTGCAACCAATGTTGCAGAAGGATTTGAGCTCAAGAAATTTTGTTGGACTTGAAGAGTATGTAGATGATGAAATCTGTGTTGAAAATCCACACTCGTCACCCACGAAGCAACACCCCGGCGACTCTTCTCCACAGATTGGTGACGACCGTCACCAGGTGGGTGACGCTCGTCACCCAAATCGAGCAAACTTTCACGACTAGTCCAAAACGAGTGACGCACGTCACCAATCCAGTGACGCTCGTCACCCATTGCAACCAACTGCAGTTTCGACTGAGACTTCACATAATGCTAAGGAGACTGTGTATAAACCCAAGATACCTTATCCTAAGCATCCTAAGAAGTCTATACAAGAGCTTGAAAATACTAAATGCAAAGATATCATGGACAAGTTGGTCATTGAGAACCCATTGATTGATGCTGTGAGGATTACTCCTATTATAAGGAGGTATATGAAGAGGATGGTGACCAACAAATTGAGTTTAGAGGCTGGAGCAATGATGATCAACGAACAGGTCGTTGCAGTGATTCAGAACAGAGTGCCAGAGAAGCTTTCAAACCCTGGGAGCTTTGTTTTAGAGTCCACAATCTTTTCTGACAGGTTTGAGAGATCATTGTGCGATATTGGTTACAGAGTGAACCTTATACCTCATTCTGTTGCCAAGAGCTTAGGGATGACCAATTTTATGGCTACAAGGATATCTCTTGTCTTAGATGATAGATCAGTTAGTGTTCATAAAGGTGTGATAGAGGATGTTCCTATCAAAGTAGGAGATTGCTTGATTCCTTCAGATTTTGTGGTTCTGGAGTATGGAGAAGAACCCAAAGACCCTTTGATTCTTGGCAGACCCTTCCTGGCTACTGCAGGAGATATCATTGACATCAGGAAGGGTAGAATATAGCTGAATGTTGGTGACTTCGTGATGCAATTCGAAATGGACAAGCTGATGAAGAGGCCAACCATAGATGGATATACTTTCTATGTGGATGTTCTTACCAACATTTCTGATCATATCTTTCATGAGATGAGATCAGAAGACCCCTTGGAGAGGGCATAGATCACTTCTACAACAGAGTATGAGCATCTAGATGCTGCTGCTACAGGCTACACAAAGATGATGGATGCTACTGCACATGTGATGCAACTGGTTGCAGATGATGAACTTGTAACCACATCTGTGAAATCTGCTGCAATGGGTGACTGAAGTGCAGCAAAAGCACCAAAAGTTGAGCTTAAACAGCTCCCTGCAGGGCTAAGGTACGTATTCCTTGGAGAAAACTTCACTTATCCTGTTATTGTTAATGCTTCATTGAACAATGCAGAGCTCACTCTTCTGCTAAGTAAGCTGCGCCGATTTCGCAAAGCTCTTGGCTATTCTCTTGATGATATTTCAGGGATTTCTCCAGACTTGTGCATGTATAGGATACATTTGGAGGATGAATCGAAATCCTCAGTAGAGCACTAGAGGAGACTGAATCCAAATCTGCAGGATGTGGTCAAGAAGGAGATCATGAAGCTGCTGCAAGCTGGAATCATCTACCCCGTATCAGACAGTGCTTGGGTCAGTCCAGTGCACGTGGTCTCTAAGAAGGGAGCAGTTACAGTGGTGAAGAATGATAAGGATGAGCTGATTCCAACCAGAACTGTGACAGGACACATGATGTGCATCGATTACAGGAAGCTGAATGCAGCCACAAGGAAAGACCACTTCCCTCTGCCTTTCATCGATCAGATGCTGGAGAGGCTGGCGAATCACAAGTATTACTGCTTCCTTGAAAGCCACTCAGGCTTCTTTCAGATCCCCATCCATCTAGATGATCAGGAGAAGACCACTTTTACATGTCCTTATAGCACCTTTGAATATCGCAGAATGCCTTTTCGACTGTGTAATGCTCCTGTAACCTTCCTGAGATGCATGATGTCGATCTTCACTGACATGATTGAGAGGTTTATGGAGGTTTTCTTGGATGACTTCTCAGTTTATGGGTCTTCCTTCAAGAGCTGTCTGGACAACTTGTGTGCAGATCTGCAGAGATGTGAAGAGAAGCACTTGGTTCTGAACTGAGAGAAGTGTCATTTTATGGTACAAGATGGCATTTTTCTTGGTCACAGAGTCTCAGGAGATGGTATAGAGGTGGATATGGCGAAAATTGAAGTGATGACAAGTCTGTAAGCACCTGATTCAGTCAAAGCAGTGAGGAGTTTTCTGAGTCACGCTGGGTTCTACAGAAGATTCATCAAGGACTTCAGCAAGATTGCAAGACCTCTTACTGCTCTCCTCTGCAAAGATATGAAGTTTGAGTTCAAAGAAGAATGCAAGTCTGCTTTTGAACAGATCAAACATGCTTTGGTTACAGCTCCTGTTGTGCAGCCTCCAGATTGGGACTTGCCTTTTGAAGTGATGTGTGATGCCAGCGACTTTGCAGTTGGAGCAGTGCTGGGACAGAGGAAAGACAAGAAGCTCCATGCCATCTACTATGCCAGTATGACATTGGATGATGCTCGGAAAAATTATGCAACAACTCAGAAAGAATAGTTGGCTGTAGTCTTTGCATTTGAAAAATTCAGGCAGTATCTTGTTGGCTCCAAGGTCATGGTCCATACTGACCATTTAGCACTAAACTATCTGATGCAAAGCCAAGGTTGTTGAGATGGATTCTGCTTCTTCAAGAATTTGACATTGAAGTGAAAGACAAGAAAGGAGTTGAGAATGGAGTTGCTGATCATATATCCAGGATTCAGGTTGAAGATAATATCCCAATAAATGATTTCTTGCCTGAAGAGAACGTGTATTTGGTAGAAACCAGAGTGTAGGAAGAGAGTGTTGAAAACCTGCAGTTTTTACGAAACTAGCCTTTAGGCTTCAATTGGCTTGATTTGGTCTTTGGCGCTAAATGAGGGGTGATGTTGACTCCTTGACATGAAAATGGACGTCTTGGATCTTCTAGGATGGACGGAGGGACGAGATCAATCCGTGCTTGATGGTTTTGGTCAGACTTTCCCTTGGAGGTGAGATAATGATCTTCGTTTAAGGCAAGTAGCTTCAGGGTTGATTCTTCTTGGGTTTGGCTTGGTTTAGGACGGTTTTTGGATTGATTTTATGGTCTTGAACGTCTTGATACACTCCTTGGTGGTTCAATGAAATGATAGGTCGAATATAATGTCTTGGCTTGATGATTATTTGAGCTTCCCTTGTTGACTGCTCCAATGGCTCCGTTTATGGAAAGAGGCGGTTCTCTCTTGGTTTGAATCAATTGTCTTCGGTTCTTGGCTTTTGTACTGGCGTGGTTCTCCTCTAAATGCTCCAAAATATAAGGTAAGGTCGTGCTTTCCTCATATAACTCGCCATATGTACATGTAGGTCCAATTAGATGTCTTGGCGGTTTAGCTTGATTTTCTGATGTTCTGTCTTGAACCGGCTCGTCATTTGGTTGAGTAAACTGATCCTCTTAATGGCTGGAACGGTGGTGTTTAGAGAATAGATCCACTTCTCCTTTAAGAGCAGCTACAAACTCGCCTTTCTCCTCAGCTACAAGCCCTCCATTCCTCACGGCTACTAGCTTGGTGTCTCCTTGGCTCCACTTCTTGATTGTTTCAAGTGAATTGGACTTGAGTCTTACATCACTTCGTAATTATCAAAGTCAAAAGATTCTCATTCAAGTCCAAAGCAAGATTGGTGGCAAGAAGACCATTATTTGATTTAGCTTATTATTCTCCTTTTGTTTAAATATAAATAATTTAAATTAAAAGTAATTTATTGTAATGATTCTTTGTAAAAGCTATAAAAGCTTATTGTTCTCATTGTAAAAAGATATAGAAATTTTTGGAAAAATAAAAGATAATTTTCTCTAAAAAGCTTAGGCTTTGTTACTTTGTTCATTAGAGATTGTGTGGAATCACTTTTCTTATGTTCTTGCGAGTTCTTGAGTGTTTTGTGGAATCAGACATTTGAGTTTTCGTGTTGTTTCTTACTGTCCATGCGAGGATGAGCCCTTGGAAGTTAGAAGCATAAATTGTTGCCTGTGGAATCAGTCAACCCATCCATCGATTCCATCCATCAATTCTTCCTGAAAGAGACTTGAGTCCAGCAAGATTGATCTCATAACTATCCACTTCGATCATCTATTGAGCAAGTAGAAAGAGACTTCAGTCCAGCTGCTTGCTTCCACCCATTCATCCAACCGTTTATAAGATCATCCCATTGATCTTATACCACCAACGGTCATCTTTTTAAAGAAGATAAGATCACATGTGACCGTTGGAGATATGTACTTTCACTTCCTTGGTATTAGCTGTTTAGTTTATTCATTATGTCACTATCACTTTAAAGTCTAGTTGTACCCAAGTGATATGATCTTGGACAAGGTTAAAGACTTAGAGCTTGAAGTTGATAAAGAAAAGCTTGAAGATAAAGAAGACCATGGAGAAGAAGATAAAGTAGATCATGTAGCCGAAGAAGCTCTGTACATTCCCCAAGGTCCAATGACACGTTCAAGAGCCAAAGCACTACAAGAACAAGTGCATTCATTACTTAAC
Organism: Thlaspi arvense; assembly: GCA_911865555.2. Classification (NCBI taxonomy): domain Eukaryota; kingdom Viridiplantae; phylum Streptophyta; class Magnoliopsida; order Brassicales; family Brassicaceae; genus Thlaspi; species Thlaspi arvense. Next base: position 24,388,398 of record OU466862.2, on the reverse strand, counting down.
CACTCGGAGAATCAAGAAGATCAAGAACATGCTTATCAAACCACTCTGGTTTTGATTCAAGCCCACGGCTAGTAAATCGGGAATGGGCTAGACTTGTGCTCTTTTTCCCTCATCTTGTTTTTGTCCCTTTGGGTTTTGCAAGAGAGGTTTTTAACGAGGCAAGTATACCCATCGTTGGCCCATTTACTAGTCCAAAGACAAGTTCAAGCAACAACCGTTTTCATCTAAGTAGTTTAAGAGTTCTTTCTTTGTTATTCATACTAGATGCTCCCCTTATTCATTTCCTTGCTTTGTTTCGAGATGTTCTTGGTGCTTGTACCGAGTTCTATCTCTTTATATGTTGTCTTTGAACTTGCATTTTAATCTATCTATACTTTCATTCTCAAAAACTTAGTAAAGATAGATCAGGTAAATCAAAGGTTCTCTCATACCCTTTGTGCGACCATTCGATCCACAGTGAATCTAAGGACCATCCGCAGCCTTAGTGTGACCAAACGCTCCATCATACTACTCCCTCTCAATCGTGTTAAGTTCTCTTACTCACCCATTCCCATCGGAAATTCAATCATCGTCATCATCATCACGTTTCACTTGTTGAACATTTCAATCATTCCTTTGATATCATTGATCTTTCGTCATCATTTTTGCTCATGTTATTTCATACCAATTGATCAACATTCTTATAGTATCATCTCGTGTTATTCTAGCTTTCAAAGTGTCAATTCATAAGGGTGTTCATATTAAGTGGTATCAGAGCCACTTTGAAAGTTTAGATCTTATTGTTATCACTTTTCAATATCTTTGTCGATTAAAATTCTTGTGTTGCACGGATCTATTGTTCTAGGGTGTTAGATCTTTGTTTAACCTGTTTTGCATCTTTTGAATCTATGATCCATTCATAAAATCCAATCATCTTAGGATTCTTTTACTGTGAGAAATTGTTTTAACGTTTCAGGTACCATGGCGAGTCTAGAGGAAGAAGAAAATATCAACAACGTCAATAACAAACTAAGGGTCGAAGCCATGACTGCTCGTTTGGACAAACTTCTTAGCGATTGACTTGAAGCCTTTCGCCAAGAGAAAAACCTAAATCGGGCAGAAAACGGATCAAATCAGTCACCCCCTAGAAGAAGAAACCACGATCATGTTTCATCCTGACATTCTAGTGGCGATTCAACTGATTCTTACTACCATCACAAGAGCGGATCCTCTCAAGGTCGTCAGCAAAGACCTAGACGAGAAAGGAATGATAGGGGACGTATACAAGACCCTCTTGGAGGCATTAAACTTAAGATACCGTCTTTTCATGGGAAGAACGATCCGGCTGCTTACTTAGAATGGGAAAAGAATTTCGAGCTTGTGTTTGACGCTCAGCACTGTACTGAGATCAATAGAGTGAAGATTGCTGCGACTGAATTCTACGACTATGCCCTCAATTGGTGGGATCAGATTGTTACTACCAGAAGCAGAAACCGAGAGTATCCGGTGGAAACTTGGAACGAGTTGAGAAGTCTAATGAGAAAGAGGTTTGTGCCGAGTCATTACCACCGAGAACTACATCAACAACTCAGAAACCTCGCACAAGGCAACCGCTCGGTTGAGGAATACTATCAGGAGATGGAAACTTTGATGATTCGAGCCGATATAGTAGAAGACAGAGAAGCTACGATGGCACGGTTTCTAGGAGGATTAAACCGTGAGATACAAGATCGGTTGGAAACTCAGCATTACGTGGAACTAGAAGAGATGTTACACAAAGCCATCCTATTCGAGCAACAGATCAAGAGAAAAGGCCCTTCTCGGCTTAGTCAAGGAATCAGAACAACTTATAACCGGGCTAGTTACTCAAGAGAGGATAAGAGTAGCTACCCGAGGGAAAGTAAACCGTTCATAGCTCCAAAAGCCGAAACAAAGCCACCCACATACCACAAAGGCAAGACTATAGAGAGGTTGACAAGGACACGAGACGTCAAGTGTTTAAGTGTCACGGGAGAGGCCATTATGCTAATGAATGTACCAACAAGCGTGTGATGATTCTTCTTGATAACGGTGAGTTTGAGTCCGAGGATGAGTATCCAGAAGAAACATGTGAAGAAGACATTCTCCCACCAGTCAGAGATGATTTGTTGGTAACAAGAAGAACTTTAAGCGTACAAACTAAGGCCCCGGAGAAAGAGCAAAGAGAGAATCTCTTTCACACTCGATGCCATGTTCAAGGAAAGGTGTGTAGTCTTATCATCGACGGAGGAAGTTGCACAAACATCGCGAGTAACACGATGGTTAAGAAGCTTGGTCTAAAGAGTTCAAAGCATCCAAATCCTTATAAGCTGCAGTGGCTCAACAACGATGGAGAGCTAAACGTTAGTAGTCAAGTGGTCATTCCTATTACTATTGGCCGGTACGAAGACGAGATTTTATGTGATGTTTTACCAATGGAGGCCAGCAATATACTTCTAGGAAGACCGTGGCAATCAGATAGGAGAGTGACACATGATGGTTTCTCTAACCGTCATTCGTTTGAGTACAAAGGCAAGAAAACAACTCTGATTCCCATGACCCCTCAAGAAGTGTATCTTGATCAAAAGAAAGACTCAAAGAAGCCAAAACATTCGAGCTTCTATGCTAAGGCCAGTCAGGTTAAAAAGTCATTTCTCTCAAATCATTCTATAGTTTTATTTGTTTATAAGGAAGCACTAACGAGTATGACTAACATCACACCGGTGCTGCCGAGTGAAATGAATCAACTTTTGCAAGACTTTAGTGATGTTTTTCCAGAAGAATCACCAAAGGAGTTGCCACCCATCCGAGGCATAGAACATCAAATAGATTTTGTTCCCGGAGCATCTCTACCAAACCGCCTTGCATATAGAACTAATCCGGTGGAAACAAAGGAGCTACAACAACAAGTCAATGATCTAATGGATAAGTGATGAGGACATGGACCGTTTGACCGTACCGGGTCGAGACGATGACGGTAGTAACGACCAGCAGTCTGTACCGGTACGAAGGGAGCCGGACTCGAATACCATACCATCCGTACATGGCTCTCCCATGACGCGTTCTAAGACTAGGAGGTTGAGAGAGGGGTTTAACGAGGCAATACAAACACTTTTGACCAACATGGACGTGGAGAACATACTTAGCCCCCAACCATTTCCCATTGCACCTGAACTAGACATTACCGAGGACTTTGCCAAGATGAGCCTCAAAGATGACCGAACTAGCATAAACCAAGGTATGAAAGTTTGTTTGACAGGAAATGACGTTCAGAACATCAACAAACCCACCAAGACTGTACCAAAGCCGCGAGCCACACCAAGTACAAGTATAGAAGCCGATAGAGCATCATTGGAGCAAGAAGATGAATCAAGCCCCGAACGTGGAGAACCTCATGAAGACACGTACCAGCTCGACTTCTACACTCATCAGTACGAAGAGAACATTGAGAAACTCGCCCCAACTGCACCAGAACAAGCAACATTCACCAACATACCAAACAAGCATCAAGCGCGCCAAAACCAGGTATTCTCAATTTATACAATTTGTGCAGGTACTGAGGCTTGCCTCAATGGTTCTTAAGCATCCCCACATGCCAAGGAATCACCAGTTCGAGCCACAAGAGATTCGGCTAAGTTTAGCTTTTATTTTCTTTTTAGTTAAGTGAACTTTCCATTTTCATGTATTTTTGCCTTATGCGTTTTGTAGCTTTTTCTTTTGCTTTGTGTTGTCGTTTCTTTACTTTTATTTCTGCCTTAGGGCTAGCTGACGAGCTGTTTATAAGGCTCCCCTGCAGCGTTGTATGATTTTTAACCTACATTATCAATAAAGACTGAACTTTCTTCCAAAAGCAATAGCCGCCGCTTTGCCTTTTGTTCTTGCTTTGTTCTTGTTCGTGTGATTCGTGCAAGACTAAGTGTTGCTGTATCAGGGAGCCTTCCATCCTCTATGTGGTGCCATCAATCCACTTCTTTTCACTGTTCATTCGATCCCTCAAGAGAGAGCATTATAGCCAGCTTGAGAGATCCCACCTCGGCTCAAGGAGCGACCATCACGCCTTGTTCTACCATTCCCACCCCTTAGTCAGCACAAGAGAGTGTCAAAGCCAGTGTGTTGTCTCCACCAAGCCCCCCACTCTGATCACCGTAACACTCCCAACCGAGTATTACATCATCTGGTATCAGAGCCGAAGATTCTATCTTCGGTTTCCTATCCTTTACCTTTTATAGATCCGATTCTAGTTGCACTTGTTTTCATTGTTGTTTGGTTTCTTTGCTTATCCCTTTTATTGAAAAACTCATAAGAATCGGTTACTTGTCTTGCTTAGTTTCGTGTTTTAAGTTATAAAAAGAAAAAAAAACCCAAAAGAATAGATCCGTTTTGCTTGTTTAATTTCCTTATTTAAGTTGTTAGTGTTTTCATAAAGCCTATAAAAACCATAAAAAGTTTTCCTTTTGTTTTCTTTTGCGTGTTGCTAGTTGTCTTTGGTCATATTGCTTGATTATTAGACTAGTTAGTAATCTTTGTTAGTTGTGAATTCGTTGGTGCCTTGACAAGTTTGTTAAGTGTTGTAAGGTTAAGCAGTTTAACAACATGACTGAGGGAGCAAACGGTGCACCAGTTGATCTCTCTCAAGTGCTAGCAGCCATGAGGGAGGACATGAGGAACATGACCCAACAGATGGGTACCATTCGTCAAGAGTTTGGAGCTCGTTTTGAACAGATTGAAACTCAACCGAGGAGAGCAGCTGTACGAGGACCCCCCATACAACCAGTAGACCCGGGAGACGAGTTACAAGACACTGATGATGACAACCTTGATCCTCTCATTAGACGAGGGCAAAGGAGACAGGATCCCCTACAAAGAAACCCAAACCGCGAGGTAAATGCTAGAGATACAAACCATGATATTAAACTAACACCTCCTACCTTTGCAGGAAAGTCTAATCCCGAGCTTTACTTGGATTGGGAGAGGCGTATGGACCACATATTCGAGTGCTATAGGTACCCTGAGCATAAGAAAGTAGCCGTAGCAGCTGCTAACGTCACGGAGAATGCACTTGCGTGGTGGGACAGAACCGTAGCCGAAAGGAGAAGGCAACGGTTTGGCCAAGTGTCAACATGGAGCGATATGAAGTATCTGCTCAAACAAAGGTATGTACCTGAGCATTATCATAGGGACTTACAAAAACGTTTTCGTAAGCTTTCTCAGGGAGCAAGGAGCGTAGATGAGTACTTTGAGGAGTTTGAGAAGCTGATGAACTCTTTAGAGTTAGAGGAATCGGAGGAAGCCTTAATGGCTCAGTTCTTAGACGGTTTGCAAGAGAGGATTGCAAGGAAGGTGGAGCGGATGCAGTACACGGGAATGCATGAGTTACTACATTTAGCTGTGCAAGTAGAACAACAAATCAAGCGCAAGAATCCCCACTTCAACCGCAACAAACCTACTCAGCCGTGGGCGTCAAGTAGCTCAAAACCCTTAGATAAGGGAAAGGGTCTAGAGATAGACTCTCGCTTTAAGAGCAAGACTACCAAGGCCCCCAAATTCAACCGACCAGAGCAAGGTAAGTTCCCTAGTACTAATCAAAGGTCTAGACACATAACTTGTTTCAAGTGTCAAGGCAGGGGACACATCTCAAGAGAATGCCCCAACAACCGAGTGATGATTCTCACCCCTAGCGGCGAGTATGAATCACAAGATGAGCTAGAAGAGGACTCGGATGGTGACGAGGGTGACATTCAATATCCTGACCGAGGAGACCTTCTAGTTACAAGGCGGGTGCTTAGCGTGCTAGTTAACCCCGAGGAGAAAGAACAAAGAGAAAACATCTTTCACACAAGATGTACAATCCAAGGAAAGGTATGTAACCTTATCATAGACGGTGGATCATGTACTAATGTAGCTAGCAAGTATATGGTGGACAGGTTAGGTCTTGAGAAGATCAAACATCCACGACCATACAAGCTAAGGTGGTTAAATGATCAAACCGAGCTTAAAATCTCGGAACAAGTCGTTGTGCCATTCAGCGTGGGAAAGTACTTGGACGAGGTTCTATGCGACGTGGTACCAATGCAAGCGGGACACTTACTGCTTGGGAGGCCGTGGCAGTTTGACCGAGCCGTTAGCCACAACGGGCGTACCAACCATTATGTCTTCATGCATAAGGACCGTAAGTTTACTCTTGCCCCACTTAGTCCAGCCGAGGTACATGAGTTGCAAAAACACATGTCTAAGGAGGTTGAGGTAAGTAAAGCTAGTCTCTATCTTTCAGCTAATGACATATCTAAAGCCATGTGTGCCGAGGGCACCGTGCTACTAATGTATTTCAAAGAATGTCTAAGCGCAGGATTAGGTGACTTAGAGGTTCCACCAGAAGTACAAGCTGTACTGGACCGGTTCCAAGAGGTTTTTCCCGAAGAGATACCACCGGGACTACCCCCTCTCAGGGGTATAGAACATCAAATAGATCTTGTACCAGGGTCAGCCTTGCCTAACAAGCCGGCTTACATAATGAATCCCACCGAGACTAAGGAGTTGGAGAACCAAGTAAGAGACCTAATGGAGAAGGGATACATCCGGGAGAGTCTTAGCCCCTGTGCTGTACCGGTGCTACTAGTCCCCAAGAAGGATGGAACATGGAGGATGTGTGTGGACTGCCGAGCCATCAACAACATCACCATCAAGTACCGCCACCCCATACCGCGGTTAGATGACATGTTGGACGAGCTAAGTGGTTCAACAATCTTCTCAAAGGTGGACCTCAAAAGTGGTTATCACTAAGTTAGAATGAGGGAAGGAGATGAGTGGAAAACCGCCTTCAAGACCAAACAAGGGCTGTACGAGTGGTTAGTGATGCCATTTGGCTTAACCAATGCCCCAAGCACATTCATGAGACTCATGAACCAGGTTATTAGATCATACATAAGCAAATTTGTAGTTGTTTATTTCGATGATATACTTATCTATAGTAAGAACTTAGCTGATCATCATAAACATCTCGAACTAGTGCTTAAATCACTTCGAAAGGAAGGTCTATATGCCAACCTTAGGAAGTGCACCTTTTGTACTGATCAAATCGTGTTCTTAGGTTTTGTAGTAAGTAAACAGGGACTACAAGTTGACGAGGAGAAGATAAAGACAATCAGAGAATGGCCTACACCTTCTACAATCGGTCATGTGAGGAGCTTTCATGGGTTAGCTAGCTTCCACCGCCGATTCGTGAGAGACTTTAGCACCATAGCTGCACCACTCACTGCCGTTATCAAGAAGAACACACCATTCTCGTGGGGAGCAGCTCAAGAGAACGCATTCAACACATTGAAGGAGAAACTGACCGAGGCGCCGGTTCTAGCCTTACCAGACTTTGACGAGATGTTTGAAGTGGAGTGCGATGCTTCTGGCTTAGGCATAGGAGCTGTGTTACATCATAGAAAGAAGCCAGTAGCCTTCTTTAGTGAGAAACTCAGTGGAGCTACACTGAACTACCCAACGTACGACAAGGAGCTCTATGCATTGGTGAGAGCTTTAGAGACATGGCAGCATTACTTGTTGTCCAAGGAGTTCATCATTCACACTGACCACGAGACACTCAAGCACTTGAGAGGGCAAACATCACTCAAGAGAAGACACGCTAAGTGGCTGGAGTTTAAAGAGACATTCCCGTACGTGATCAAGTATAAGAAAGGCAAAGAGAATGTAGTAGCCGATGCACTATCAAGGAGGTACGCTTTGATATCCACCATGGAGACTAAGGTACTTGGATTTGAGCATATAAAGGAGTTGTACAAGGAGGACCCGGAGCTAGGAGAAGCCTATCAGGAGCACGGCAAAGGAGCTTTCACCTCCTTCTACCTACACGATGGGTTCTTATTCAAAGACAAGCGGTTATGCATTCCACAATGTTCAATGAGAGACTTGATACTCAAAGAAGCACACGGTGGAGGCCTTATGGGTCACTTTGGAGTTAAAAAAACTTTGGCAATGGTGACTGATCATTTCTACTGGCCACACTTGAAGAGAGATGTTGAGAAACATTGTTCAAGATGTGTCACTTGCCAGAAATCAAAGTCCAGGTTACACCCTCACGGACTTTACTTACCTTTGCCTATCCCTAACGCACCAGGGGTGGATGTGTCATTTAGCATGAGAAACTTGGGTTGATTGTTTACCATTTATAGAATTTGCTTACAACCGAGCTGTTCACGCAGCTACTAAAATGTCCCCATTTGAGGTTGTTTATGGTTTTAACCCACTAACCCCACTTGATCTTTCGCCAATTCCCCAAGTTGAGCAAGTTAATCTAGATGGTCTCAGGAAAGGTGAATTCATTAAGAAGCTACATGAGAGGGTCCGAGAGAACATCTTGAAGAAGACGGAAGCTTACAAGAAACATGCTGACAAGAAGCGAAGAGAGATGACGTTTGAGCCAGGAGAATGGGTCTGGCTACACATGAGACAAGAAAGGTTTCCCAAAAAGAGAAGTTCTAAGCTTGCACCACGAGGAGATGGACCATTCAAAGTTCTAGAAAAGATCAATGACAATGCATACCGTTTTGATCTTCCAGGTGAGTTTAACATATCCCATAGCTTTAATGTTACTGACTTATCCCCTTATGATGCAGATGATCCAGTTTTGAGGACAAAACCTCGCCAAGGGGGAGGGGATGATGAGGACATGGACCGTTTGACCGTACCGGGTCGAGAGGATGACGGTAGCAACGACCAGCAGCCCGTACCGGTACCAAGGGAGCCAGACTCGAACACCATACCATCCGTACATGGCTCTCCCATGACACGTTCTAAGATCAGGAGGTTGAGAGAAGGGTTCAACGAGGCAATACAAACACTTTTGACCAACATGGACGTGGAGAACATATTTAGCCCCCAACCATTCCCCATTGCACCCGAACTAGACATTACCGAGGACTTTGCCAAGATGAGCCTCAAAGACGACCGTACTAGCATAAACCAAGGTATGAAAGTTTGTTTGACAGGAAATGACGTTCAGAACATCAACAAACCCACCAAGACTGTACCAAAGCCGCGAGCCACACCAAGTACAAGTATAGAAGCCGATAGAGCATCATTGGAGCAAGAGGATGAATCAAGCCCCGAACGTGGAGAACCTCATGAAGACACGTACCAGCTCGACTTCTACACTCATCAGTACGAAGAGAACGTTGAGAAACTCGCCCCAACCGCACCAGAACAAGCAACATTCACCAACGTACCAAACAAGCATCAAGCGCGCCAAAACCAGGTATTCTCAATTTATACAATTTGTGCAGGTACTGAGGCTTGCCTCAATGGTTCTTAAGCATCCCCACACGCCAAGGAATCACCAGTTCGAGCCACAAGATATTCGGCTAAGTTTAGCTTTTATTTTCTTTTTAGTTAAGTGAACTTTCCATTTTCATGTATTTTTGCCTTATGCGTTTTGTAGCTTTTTCTTTTGCTTTGTGTTGTCGTTTCTTTACTTTTATTTCGGCCTTAGGGCTAGCTGACGAGCTGTTTATGAAGCTCCCCTCCAGCGTTGTATGATTTTTAACCTATATTATCAATAAAGACTGAACTTTCTTCCGAAAGCAATAGCCGCCGCTTTGCCTTTTGTTCTTGCTTTGTTCTTGTTCGTGTAATTCGTGCAAGACTAAGTGTTGCTGTATCAGGGAGCCTTCCATCCTCTCTGTGGTGCCATCGATCCACTTCTTTTCATCATTCATTCGATCCCTCAAGAGAGAGCGTTATAGCCAGCTTGACAGATCCCACCTCGGCTCAAGGAGCGACCATCACGCCTTGTTCTACCATTCCCACCCCTTAGTCAGCACAAGAGAGCGTCAAAGCCATTGTGTTGTCTCCACCAAGCCCCCCACTCTGATCACCGTAACGCTCCCAACCGAGTATTACATCAATAAGGGACATATTCGTGAGAGTATGAGCCCTTGTGCCGTTCCTGTTTTGCTGGTACCAAAGAAAGATGGGAGTTAGCGCATGTGTGTAGACTGCCGAGCCATCAATAACATCACTGTAAAGTATCGCCATCCCATTCCTAGGCTAGATGATATGTTAGATGAGTTATATGGTTCTAACATTTTCTCTAAAGTAGATTTAAAAAGTGGTTATCATCAAATTAGGATGAAAGAAGGGGATGAGTGGAAAACAGCCTTTAAAACAAAGCAAGGGCTGTATGAGTGGCTCGTAATGCCATTTGGGTTAACTAATGCTCCTAGTACGTTTATGAGACTTATGAATCATGTTCTTAGGGCTTATATAGGAGAGTTTGTGGTCGTATACTTTGATGACATTTTTATATACTCTAAGAACTTAGAAGAGCATGTTAAGCATATTAAGCTTGTCTTAGAAGTGCTTAGGCAAGAAAAGCTTTATGCTAATTTTAAAAAGTGTACTTTTTGTACGGATAACATTGTGTTCTTAGGTTTTGTTGTGAGTACAGAAGGTGTTAAGGTAGACGAAGGAAAGGTTAAGGCGATTAAAGAATGGCCAAGTCCTAAAACCATTGGAGAGGTCCGAAGCTTTCATGGTCTGAGCTGGGTTTTACCGACGTTTTGTGAGAGATTTCAGTACTATAGCCGCACCTTTAACCGAAGTAATCAAGAAGAGTGTGGGGTTCAAATGGGAACAAGCTCAAGAAGAAGCGTTTCAATGCCTTAAAGAGAAGCTCATTCATGCTCCAGTGTTAGCTCTACCTGATTTTATTAAAACTTTTGAAATTGAGTGTGACGCTTCTGATGTAGGTATTGGGGCCGTGCTTATGCAAGATAGGAGACCAATTGCCTACTTCAGTGAGAAGCTTGGAGGAGCCACTCTGAATTACCCCACATATGACAAAGAGTTGTATGCTCTTGTTCGGGCATTACAGATTTGGCAACATTACTTGTGGCCAAAGGAATTTGTTATACACACGGATCATGAATCTCTCGAACACCTCAAAGGCCAGCAAAAACTTAACAAAAGACACGCGAGGTGGGTCGCGTTCATTGAAACCTTTCCCTATGTCATCAAATATAAGAAAGGTAAAGATAATGTTGTGGCCGACGCATTATCTCGGAGGTACGTTCTTCTCTCTACTCTTTCTGCTAAGCTTTTAGGGTTTGAACAAATTAAAGAAATGTATGCTGCTGACCCTGATTTTCAAGAAATTTTTAAAGCATGTGAGAAGTTTGCTTCTGGATGTTATTATCAACAAGACGAGTATCTCTTCTATGATGACCGTTTATGTATTCCTAACTGCTCTCTTCGAGATTTATTTGTCAGGGAAGCACACGGAGGTGGACTCATGGGGCATTTTGGGATAGCCAAGACATTAGAAGTCATGAAAGATCACTTCCATTGGCCTCACATGAAAAGAGACGTTGAGCGAATATGTGGCCGTTGCCCTACATGTAAACAGGCTAAGTCTAAAGTACAACCAAATGGTTTGTATACCCCTTTTCCTATTCCTATGCATCCTTGGAATGATATTTCAATGGATTTTGTTATGGGTTTGCCTAGGACTAGAACAGGTAAGGACTCTATCTTTGTTGTAGTTGATAGGTTCTCAAAAATGGCTCATTTCATTGCTTGCAACAAGACTGATGATGCATTACATGTAGCTAATCTGTTTTTCAAAGACGTTGTACGTTTGCATGGCATGCCTAAGACCATAGTTTCTGATCGTGATACTAAGTTTCTTAGTTTCTTTTGGAAGAACACTTTGGTCTAAGGTAGGTACTAAATTGTTGTTCTCTACTACTTGTCATCCACAGACTGATGGTCAGACTGAAGTAGTTAATAGAACATTAGGAACCTTGCTGCGTGCCTTGATTAAGAAAAATTTAAAGAGTTGGGAGGATTGTTTACCTCACATAGAATTTGCTTACAATCACTCTGTTCACTCTGCATCTAAGTACTCGCCTTTTCAAATTGTGTATGGTTTTAATCCTATTTCTCCTTTAGATCTAATGCCTTTACCTTTGAGTGATAGAGCAAGCATTGACGGAAAGAAAAAGGCAGAGTTGATACAGCAGATTCATGAAAGTGCTCGAAAGAACATAGAAGAAAAGACTAAGTTATATGTCAAACACGCCAACAAAGGAAGAAAACAAGTTGTTTTTCAGGTTGGAGATCAAGTTTGGTTGCATTTAAGGAAGGAGCGGTTCCCTAATGAAAGAAAATCAAAGCTAATGCAAAGAATAGACGGTCCTTTCAAAATCATCAAACGGATCAGTGACAATGCATATCAACTGGATTTACAAGGTAAGTATAATGTTAGTTCTAGTTTTAATGTTGCTGATCTTGTTCCTTTTGTTTCAGATGAAGCGGATTTGAGGTCAAATCCTTCTCAAGTGGGAGGGGATGATATGATCTTGGACAAGGTTAAAGACTTAGAGCTTGAAGTTGATAAAGAAAAGCTTGAAGATAAAGAAGACCATGGAGAAGAAGATAAAGGAGATCATGTAGCCGAAAGAAGCTCTATACATTCCCCAAGGTCCAATGACACGTTCAAGAGCCAAAGCACTACAAGAACAATTGCATTCGTTACTTAACCACTCGGAGAATCAAGAAGATCAAAAACATGCTTATCAAACCACTCTGGTTTTGATTCAAGCGCACGGCTAGTAAATCGTGAATGGGCTATACTTGTGCTCTTTTTCCCTCATCTTGTTTTTGACCCTTTGGGTTTTGCAAGAGAGGTTTTTAACGAGGCAAGTATACCCATCGTTGGCCCATTTACTAGTCCAAAGACAAGTTCAAGCAACAACCGTTTTCACCTAAGTAGTTTAAGAGTTCTTTCTTTGTTATTCAAACTAGACGCTCCCCTTATTCATTTCCTTGCTTTGTGATGTAAGCATCAAAGCTCATACAATTGGAGCAAGCAAGGAAAGGAGCAAAGGAACTTAACCAGGAGAAGCATTGCTTGTAGCTGAGGATTCAAGAGGGTTCAAAGGAGTATCAACGAGCCAAAAGGGATTTATTTCTCAAGAGGAATCTTTTATACAACCAAAGGAACCGCTGGTTTTATTTAAATCAGAAGAGAACCAGGATCAAACCATTAGAAGATCAAATCAGGTGCCTAGAACCAATTTGGAGCCGTTTAAGGAAACTGGGAGAAGAGGCCCATTTCATTCGACTCACCCTCTTATTCTACATTCTCAAAAGACTTCAGAAGATATACGCCAGTATACAAGTCAAAAACCGGAGTTATTCTATTCAAACCCAAGGAGAACCACCAAAACCGCCAAATCAAGTTAATGGAGCATTACTGGAATCATCTGTGAAAAGCAGGGGTTTATATTCTAACAAGCCACTTTATTCACATTATTTGACGGTTCAAGAAGATATCAAAGAAGGAGAATCAGTTAACCAAGTCAATAGCCGAGATCAATCAAACCAGAACCAAGAAGATATCACCATGAAAGAACTTGCGTTATTCGGATTCAATTACTTGGTTGTCAAAGGAAAGGCTCACCAACGACCATATCCTTCACTCAATCTGGGGCCTCTATCCTCAAAAGACAATCCTGAACGTCCCTACAAGTCAGTCAAAGATCCATTTCGTCACACCAATCAAGCATTCTCCTCCCTTAAATACCAATGGCTAGGATATCATAATCCCATCACTTAAGCTATAATTATCATACTTTATATTAAGTTTTTATTAACTTTGTTACCGTTTTTTATTTATCTTTCTGAGCATTATATAAGCTCATTTCCAGTGTATTCCAATTGTATCTTTCTGTATACAATTCAGAATATTCCCGAAATTATCAATCAAAGAAAGTTATTTTTGTTTCAAAGAAAAGTACCTCTTTGCATACAAATTGTTCCTGCTTTTATTAAGTTCTTTTTGCGGGATTCAAAGAACTTGTGAGAAGTGTAGAATCTCTTAATCTCTTGCGAGGATTAGCCCTTGAGCTGAGAAGAATCTAATCCTTGGTGTTTGAGGTCATCAAGCATCAACAAAGCTACAAAACCATCAGTATTTTCTTCCATTCTATCCAGCTTGAAGCAACAGATTCTAAGGCACATTCCTTGAAGCAATTTGACGCTTGTATCACTTTGTTTCGAGATGTTCTTGGTGCTTGTACCGAGTTCTATCTCTTTATATGTTGTCTTTGAACTTGCATATTAATCTATCTATCCTTTCATTCTCAAAAACTTAGTAAAGATAGATCAGGTAAATCAAAGGTTCTCTCATACCCTTTGTGCGACCATTCGATCCACGGTGAATCTAAAGACCATCCGCAGCCTTAGTGTGACCAAACGCTCCATCATACTACTCCCTCTCAATCGTGTTAAGTTCTCTTACTGACACATTCCCATCGGAAATTCAATCATCATCATCATCATCACGTTTCACTTGTTGAACGTTTCAATCATTCCTTTGATATCATTGATCTTTCGTCATCATTTTTGCTCATATTATTTCATACCAATTGATCAACATTCTTATAGTACCATCTCGTGTTATTCTGGCTTTCAAAGTGTCGATTCATAAGGGTGTTCATATTACCAAGCGTACTATAAGAAGGCATTAGCCTTCATTTGTAATTCTTTTAACTTAAGGAAATATAGTCATGCTTAATTCACTCTCTCTTTCTCTTGTTCTTCACTTCTTTAATTAATCATTCCGCAAATTCTAACACTATTATGAGTCCCAGATGACTATTTCAAGCTTATTTACTCCATTTTCTTTCTATGTTTCATCAGAAGTCCGTTCTCCCCAGTTTTGGATAGTAGACCAGTTTGGAACTTCATTTGGGAACTACTTTAGGGAATGAGATACAAGTAATAGAGGCTTCTCCTTGTACTATTAAGAGTCCCAGATGACTATTTCAATCCTATTTACTCCATTTTCTTTGTATGTTTCATCAGAAGTCCGTTTTCCCCATTTTCCGATAGTAGACCAGTTTTGGAACTTCATTTGGGAACTTCTTTCGGGAATGAGATACAAGTAATAGAGGCTTCTCCTTGTAATATTAAGAGTCCCAGATGACTATTCCAAGCCTATTTACTCAATTTTTGCTTGTATGTTTCCTCAGAAGTCCGTTTTCCCCATTTTCGGCTAGTAGACCAGTTTCAGATCTGCATTTAGGATATCATCTAGGGAATGAGATACAAGTAATAGAGGCTTCTCCCAGTACTATTAAGAGTCCCAGATGACTATTTCAAGCCTATTTACTCCATTTTCTTTGTATGTTTCATCAGAAGTCTGTTTTCCCCATTTTCGGAAAGTAGACCAGTTTTTGAACTTCATTTGGGAACTCCTTTAGGGAATGAGATACAAGTAATGGAGGCTTCCCCTTGTAATATTAAGAGTCCCAGATGACTATTTCAAGCCTATTTACTCCATTTGCTTTGTATGTTTCATCAGAAGTCCGTTTTCCCCATTTTCGGATAGTAGACCAGTTATGGAACTTCATTTGGGAACTCCTTTATGGAATGAGATACAGCTAATAGAAGCTTCTCCTTGTACTATTAAGATTCCCAGATGACTATTTCAAGCCTATTTACTCCATTTTCTTTTTATGTTTCATCAGAAGTCCGTTTTCCCCATACTCAGATAGTAGACCAGTTTTGGAACTTCGTTTGGGAACTCCTTTAGGGAATGAGATATAAGTAATAGAGGCTTCTCCTTGTACTCTTATGAGTCCCAGATGACTATTTCAAGTCTATTTACTCCATTTTTATTTGTATGTTTCTTCAGAAGTCCGTTTTCCCCATTTTCGGCTAGTAGACCAGTTTCAGATCTTCATTTGGGCACTCCTTTAGGGAATGAGATACAAGTAATAGAGGCTTCTCCTTGTACTATTAAGAGTCCCAGATGACTATTTCAAGCCTATTTATTCCATTTTCTTTGTATGTTTCATCAGAAGTCCGTTTTCCCCATTTTCAGATAGTAGACCAGTTTTTGAACTGTTAGAATTTGCGGAATAGATGATTTAAGAATTGATTAGAATGATGAACAAGCACATGAGAGTGAGAGTGTGAATTAAGGATAAGTATATTTCCTTAAGTTGATTATTACACATGAGGTTGAATGCCTACTTATAGAAGTTTCGGTTACACCAAATATCAAAGCAACAAGGACAGAAACAATAAACAAAGGAGTTGATCTCAAGGGAGTGAGAGTGACAGCTCCCAACGGTTACTCCTTAACTCACACATGTGACCTTATCTTCTTATCTAGGTGACCGTTAGGGAAGAGTCAACAAGGCAAGCATATTCTCGGCCCCCCCTAGCTTGTACATCACTTCTCCTTTAGCTTGTGTTCCAAGGTCATTTGTTGATCACTCTTGATGTACACGGTTTCCTAGGTGGTTGTGTACGGACTTGTACGGACACACTTCTTCCTTCTTGTTTGATACAATGCCTACAATGCGTGGCTGGGAGTGAAGATTATCCCCACTCGGTTCGCGGATTCTGCTGTTCTGCAGAAGATGGGGATCTTCGAGGAGGTTGTTCAGATTTTGGAGAGCATCGGGATGGGACTATGCCGTTCCAGCAGTATGATCTCTATCCAGATTTGGTCCGCCAGTTTCTCTCTACAGTTCGCGTCTACTACGCGAATGAGCTGGCGAAGCGTGCGCAAGAAGGCACGATGATGTTTCTGATCCGAGGGGTTCGATACCGGATCAGTCTGATGGAGCTTTGTAGGATCTATGGCTTCTCTGACCATCCCACAGGCGTTCTCCTTCCCTCTCAGTGGACCCATATGCGGACATTCTGGTCCAAGTTCAGGAATGGAGTCTATGACAGCAAGACTAGCACGCAGACAGAGGTTCGCCATCCTGTCTTGAGGTACATTCTGCGCCTCTTTGGCCATACCATTTTGTGCAAGTCTGCGCCTAGCAAGACTCGGGTTAGTTAGCTGATTCTCCTCTACTACGGACTTTATGAGATGCTTGATGATGTGATCCCTATCGATAGCATGGTTCGCGCCAACTTGGGCGCTGTTTTCACTGAGCATCTGGTCTCCTTGAAGACCAAGCTGTTCACCAGTCCGGGGGAGAAGACCGAGAGTGTTGGCAGCCTTCTGACACCGATCTTCCATCATTTCCAGATCGATGTCACTCCCTGCAGTCTACTCAGTACCAGATCACTTATAGATGACCAGTATCTGCGCCATGTCACTTGGCTGAAGATTGGAGTTGTTTGGACTTTCACTACTACTTCTGAAGAGTATGTTGGCATTAAGTTGCCACAGAGAGCCCTCACTACGATTCAAGGAGTCCCACGCCAGCTTTTCTTCATGCCAGCTCAGACTCTGCTGCGCCCTGCTAGAGCTGCTACAAATGGTGCCTCTGCTTCTACTGCTGCTGCTGCTGATGCTGGACCTTTTACACGCCAGAGTGGCTCTTTTCTTGCTTTCAGGCGTCCTCCATGACCACAGACACCCATGTATATGGCTGCTATTCAGGAGTATGTCATTGACAGCTTTGAGGGACTCTGGGATGCTGTTGCTACACTTAGCAACTGTGGTTGTGTCCGCCCCCATTACACCACTGAGCCTTGCGAGGATGAGGACTGAGGCTCTACTATCTGGTTACTTGTTTCTTTTTCCTCCTTCATTTTTATTTCTCTTGAGTCATTTTATGTTTTCTTTAAGTCAGTTGTCAGTTTCTTGATGATGTTTTGTGAGATTGTTGAACCAGTTTATTATTGCTATGTTTGGATGTTGTTAATTATGTGTTTGAGTGCTCAAAAAGTCTAACTTTCGAGTACACATGACAGCACTTCATTAACTAACATCTAACTTAGGCATCATTGCAAAGCAGTCTACGAGAGGTAGCTTGATCTCTACGTCCTTAAGATGCTTCTCAAACAAGATTCTATGCATCTCTATGAGTTGCTTCTTGAAGCAGCCAGGAAAAGGTAGCTTAGGTACATAAGGTGGAGGCACATAAGCATCCTTCTCCTTAGCAGCTTGCTCCGCTTTCTTCTCTACAACCGTTTTCTCACCTCTCCTTGGCCCTTGAATCCAAACATTGTCAAAGTTGATCTCATCATCAGCTGAAAGCTTACCCTCACCCTCTTGAATAACAACGTCCTCGTTGTTCTTGGGAGTAACCGTAGTTGCAAGCTCTTTCCCACTCCTTAGCGTAATGGCGTTGGCGTATTCCATGGGATTCTGTTGACACTTGCCCAGTAAGCTATTCTGACCGCTTGTACTCGCCTTTCCTTTCTCTAGCTGCTTTATCTTATTATTCAAGTTTGTAATCTGAGTAGAGAAATCCGTGAGAGACGAGTCTAAACAAGTGTTAATCTCGGAAAACTTCTGATTTGTAGATGTTTGCCCTTGAATCAATTGTTGAAACATCGCTTGGACAGGATCAACTTGTTGTTGTTGCATTGGTTGTTGTTGAGGAACAAAGCCCGGAGGGTACACTGGCGTATAACCCTTGTTTCCTTGCTGTTGTCCTTGGAAGTTGCTCTGCCCTTGCCCTTGGAAGCCACCATTCGGCTGAAAACCTTTGTTGTATGGTACGAAAGGCTTTGTTTGCTGAGCAGGGTACACTTGATCCTTAGGGTTCGTGACATTGGTGCTACGGTATGAGAGATTGTTGTTCTGGTTGTAGGCTTGTGAATACCCTTGAGGTTTGTAGTTATTCTGACCCGCCACCCAATTGGCTTCTTCTTGACTCAACTCAAGCTCCTCTAAGGTTTCATCCGCTTCACCAACAAAGTGAACATGCTTCTAATAAGCTAACAGCAGCTTGTCAATCTACACATGCAAAGACTTAAGCTCCTTTTTCTGAGACTCTAGCTCAGAACCTCTCGGTGCACGGTCGTAATCTTCAGCATAGTTGCCGTCACTCAATGCCAAGTTCTCAATCAGCTCCATGCCTTCCTCTACCTCTTGACAAAGGAAGTTTCTCTTACTAGCCGTGTCAAGCAACAAGCGAATCTTTGCTGAAGCTCCGCGGTAGATAGTGCTTAGAAGAGTCTCTTTGCTGAAGCCGTGGTGAGGACACTGAATGGTGTAGTCCTTGAACCGCTCCATGGCTTCATTGAACGTCTCATTGTTCCTTTGAGTGAATCCGCTGATCTCACTTCCCAACCTTGCTGTTCTGGTGCTAGAGAAGAACTATGAGAGGAAAGCCTTCTTACACTCAGCCCAAGAGGTAATGGTGCCTTGTCGAAGGGTCTTCTCTCAATGTATAGCCTTGTCTCAAAGAGAAAATGGAAAGAGACGCAGCTTGAAAGCATCTTCGGATATTCCATTAATCTTGATCATCCCACATACTTGCTCGAAGTTATCAAGGTGCTCCAAGGGATCCTCCATTGCTAGCCCGTGAAACTTATTGTTTTGCACCATTGAGATGAAACCCGGCTTAATCTCGAAGTTGTTGTTCTGTACAGGAGGAGGAGTGATCCCAAACCTATTGTGATGAGTATTGGGAGCATCTCCCGCTCCTATGATCAGTGGGGGTCTAGCCGCGTGTTGGGGGTTTCCATTACCCTTTCCCACTGCCCCATGAGCTGGAGGAGGTCCCTCTGGATGTTCGTGCTCAGCCATCGCTTCCAAATCCACTGAACCTTGCTGAACAATCTCCTTAAAAGCTCTAGCTTGCTCTCTAACTCTTCGCTGTTGTGAATGTCCGTGTTGATGAATGTTGTCCAAGGGTTAAAGTAGATTGTTGTCTCCCCTTCAATGAAGATTCATGTACCTGAAAGACACACGTTTGAGGGTAGAGAAATCAGTAACTAAAAGAAAAAGAAAGGCTTAGTCTTTACTAAACCCCAAATCTCAATGCTTTCTAAACACTCCTGAGATGGCAACGGTGCCATTTGATAACAAGATTTTTAATCTCTAAAAGGAGCGATGCAATGCAACAGGAGGTTATCAAAACTCAAGCAGAACACAGTTGTAGTATAGTGCAAGAGGAATCAATCTAACCTAAGAGCTAGAAAGTGCAATGAGAATGCAAGGATCATGTAAAGCTAAGCAAATGATGAACGATTTTGTAAAATTTCTAAAAACTAAATGCAACGATCAAATGCAAAGCAAAACTATTTTAAAAATACTAGAAACGAGTAAACTACCACGAGTAACAAACAGAATGATTAAAATTCAAGGCTATGAATTTATAAAAATTGACTAGTGGATCGACCAAAGGATCGACCACTAGATCGAGCAAGAACGATCGATCTCGTCTAAATGTTCAACAGAAACGAATCTAATGACCAGGATGCGAACAGATAGCAAGCGAATGATTAACAGAGATGTAAGAAAACTAAGAAAGAGGGTCCAGGGTTGAGATTCATGTTCAAGGGTTTCAAAGGTTCAAGCTTGGTTTGAAAACCCTAGATCTACTCACTTTGTGAGATTCTCTAAGCCTTGAAAACAAAACAAGATCCATCGATGGCGTGTGGTATGGATCACTCCTTCATTCTCTCCTCGAGACCCATGGCGTTTGGTGGAAAAAGAGATTGAAGGGCAAAGAACTCAGATTTCAAACACGCGGCTTAACTAGTCCCCTAAACTACCATGGCGTTTGGGAAAGGGTAACTAGTCTCTAGGATGCGATTTTCAGAGACCTCTGGATCCTGTCAAGGTAAGAAGTCTCTCTGATCATAAAGATCTTGGCGTGAGAGTCTCTAAGCCTTACGAACTCGACATCCTAGAAGAGAGAGCCATGAAGAACAAGAAAACACCAAACTTTGAAAACCTTTTCAACCCCTTTGAATCCTCTCAACCCCAAAACCCGAATAGACTACTGGCTACACATTAAGTAAACCGAATAAAGCATAAAAGATGAACTGATAAACATGAAAAACGATGGATTTAAACTTAAACGATTCAAAGATTCAAGAACAAAACTTCAATGTCTAACAATGGCGAAATCGCCTTCGAACAGAGAGAAAAAGATGAAAATGATAAAAGCGTGTGTTGATAAGCATGATCACTGTCTTCCCGAAATAGGCCAAACAGCTCGATGCTCCCCCCCCCCCCCCCCCCCCCCCCCTGGTTGCTAGCGGCCAAAAACGGTTAAAGTGCACTGAGATCGACCTCGAGATCGAGCATCTCGCTCAATCATCTTCGGACATCGTGACTTCAGCTCGAACTGTGTCTCGATCTTCTTCGGTGGATCGAGTGCTTTGTTCGATCTTGGAGTCGATCCTCGGAGGATCGAGTGGTGGACTCGATCCGGCTCTCGCTCTGCATGGCGTCATTCACGTCTGTACTCCTTGATCGATCGCTTCACTCGATCTCCGTCTCGATCAGTTCCCTTGGATCGGATGGACTAGTCAATCTTCTGGTCGATCTCATCTAGATCGACCGGCCATGCTGGATCCGCTTCTCGATCTCTGGTCCTTAGCAAGCATTCCTAAATTCTCCAAGTTCCCACGAACCTCCTCACGAGCCTCAGAACGTCCACGAATCTTTCAAGACTCCAAAGTAGCCGAAAACAACCTGAATGCAATGCAAAATGCAAGAAACATGCATATGCTGGTGCAAGAATACTCTAGGACCTAAAGTGATGCAAACTAGTCTAAAATGCAATGTATATGCGTGAGAAACTAACTTATATGTATGCAAAATACATGAAATATGCAGCAATATCAGGTCCTGGAAAATCGAATCCTAGAGGCTAGTCTACCTTTCCCAAACACCATGGTAGTTTAGGTGCCTGGTAAGGCCGTGTGTTTGAAATCTCTGTTTATTGCCCTTCAATCTCTTTTTCCGTCAAACGCCATGGGTCTGGAGAAGAGAATGAAGGAGTGATCCATACCACACGCCATGGATGGATCATGTTTTGTTTTCAAGGCCTAGAGAATCTCACAAAGTGAGTAGATCCAAAGTTTTTCAAACCAAGCTTGAACCTTTGAGACCCCTGAACATGAATCTCAACCCTGGACCCTCTTTCTTCGTATTTTTTTTATCTCTGTTAATCATTCGATTTCTATCTGTTCGCATCCTGGTCATTAGATTCATTTCTGTTGAACTTTTAGACGAGATCGATCGTTGTTGCTCGATCTAGTGGTCGATCCAGTGGTCGATCCACTAGTCGATTTTTAATAATTCACAGCTTTGCATTTTGATCATTCTGTTTGTTCCTCATTGTAGTTCACACGTTTCTAGTATTTTTAAAATAGTTTTGCTTTACATTTGACTGTTGCATCTAGTTTTTAGGATTTTTACAAAACCGTTCATCATTGGCTTAGCTTTGCATGATCCTTGCATTCTCATTGCACTTTCTAGCTCCTAGGTTGGATTGATTCCTCTTGCACTATACTATGACTGTGTGCTGCTTGAGTTTTGATAACCTCCTGCTTGCATTACTCCTAAAGACACAAAAGCTTGTTATTAGATGCCTTCTTTGTTGTTGTTGTTGAGACTCCATCTTCATAATGGCCACCCTTTTTGAGCTTATTTGGTTCCACACATGCTGAGTTTTTGCTTACTTTCCCATTCGCATTCCTTTCCCCCTTCACTTTCTTCTTTCTCTCACTCTCCCATTTTAGGTCAATGTAACACTCAAATTTTTCCAGACCTATAACTACCATCCTAAACCTATGTCCAACTCAAGGTGAAGAGCTAGTTCTACATAGTAACCTGTCCTTGTCGTGCCTACCTAACACCTTATGCTTAGTTCATTAAAGAAAAATAGGCCTCACACACAAAGATAGTGTTTAGGTTTGAAAGGAAGGTAAGGTTAATGTGTGGTAACTGTCCCTTAATGATGAGGATCAGCTATTTGGACTAGAAAGAGAGGTAAAAGGAAGAAAAAAGTCCAAATATGTATATGGGTAATCCATGAAACCACTTTTCAATGCAAGAACATAATAATTAACAATTCAAATTAATGGTTCTAATAAATAAGAATGATTTTCAAAGAGCAAGCGGTTTTAGCAAGAGACTAGAAGATCAGATTAAGCATTCAAAAGCATGGTTCAGCCTTAGTTTCTAACTTCTTATGATGCATCAGACATTTAACCACTTAGGCATTTAAATCAATTCTAAACACTTAGCATTTTACAAGGAGTTATCATCATCATGCCCTATGCAAATGCAATCCAACCTATATGAAAAAAATTAGACTCAATCTTAAACAAATGAATGCAACTACATGCATTTTTTTTTGTTTGCAAAAGATGCAAAGTTTTAAAATGTTTCGATTTTTTTTGTTTTTAATACACTTAGATGAATGCATAAGACTCAAAGTTGGATGAAAATGAAAAACTAAGAAAAGAAAAAAACAAAGTAAAACCGCAAATCCCTCCCCCAAACTTGAATTACACAATCCTTTGTGTAATAAAAGAGTAAAAGAGAGAAGCAACAAAAATATATTACAAGAACTAAAAAAAAATGCAATGGTATATACAATGGAGAAGTTTTTGGTACCTTAGAAGGTTGTGTGTGAGGTGTAGGAGGCGCCTGAAAGGTCCTCCATGTCAATGTTGTGGCTCCTCATTGCCCTCTCTTTCCATGAGTGTCTCCTCTTTCTTGGCGCTTCTTGACAGGTGATATAACATGGTTTTTATGGTTTTTAACCATGGAAAGTCCTTTTTATTGAGTCTTTTTGGTCTTTTTAGAGTCCTAGTAGAGTTTTTGCAGGTTATAGCATATCTGGAGCATAATTGGAGACATTGAAGCTTTTTGGAGCATTGCAAGATGAAGCAACAAAGTGTGCAACTCGGAAGAAAAATGTGGATTTGGGTGACGCTCGTCACCATTCGGAAGAAAAATGAGGATTTTATTCAGAGCTTTTGGGGAGACAGATCCTGTACTCTTTTTGGAGAAGATTTAGAACCCCTTTGTCTTTTATTTCATTTTTTCAATGCAATTTTATTGAGCTATGCTTTGTGATACCATGATCATGTTTGAGTAACTTGCTAGTTAAGTTAGGGATTTTCAAAGGTTGATGAAGCGTGTGTAGAATTGCTATCTGTCAGGAATATCTTTTGGTTCTTCATCTCTCCTTGCTTTAACATCGATTTCTGAGACACATCATCTAGAAATCCAAAAATCATAGGTTGTTTAATAGATGTGAGAGCATTATTGATAACCTGATCTAGCATTAGATGAGCAAAACGATTTAGTGCAAAGAGATTAGGCTTAGGAGTTTTATGAACAATTGAACTTGATCATTACTGTATGTTTAGATTGTTAGGGTTTGCAAAGAGATTTGAAACTCTGTGATTTAGACATAGTTAACTTCTGCAATGAGAATTGATTAGTTATATATTTGCAATTCATGTTCAAGAACTGTTCTTAATCATTCCTGATTTCATGCATTCTACATTCTCGGATTCAACCTGCGAATTGTCCTTACTTAGCGCTTTTAGTTTTCTGAGTCTTAGATCAAACAAATTTCGCCTGCTATCTTTTATTTTGTTATTTTGCATTACATACATTATTTATTGCTTAGCTTAATCTGCATCTGAAATTGCTAGTGTAGTTTACATACTCCTTTCGGATTCGATACCCCTTATACTACGACTGTTTTGCTGTGCACTTGCAGTAGTTTTATTTAGGTAAAACCTGAGCCCTATCAAGTTTTTGGCGCCATTGCCGGGGAGTAATAGCTGCCTATCGATTTTTAGTATTAGGATTTAGTCTAAGTTTTAAGTTGTTTACTAACTTTCTGCTACTTTTCTTTGTGCTGGTTTCAGGTGTATGCCTAATCGCAGTACCATAAGCAACATAGAGAAGGAGCTTTTGACCTTAGGCATTGACGAGCTAGCTAAGGTTGAGAGGATCATCAGGAAAGCTAAGAAGCAATGTACAATGGTTAATCCACTGATCTTGGTTGAAGATGCAGAAGGTCACTTGGTTGACAGAGAGGGAAATAGGAGGAATGAAGAAGGGGAGAGACTGAATCAAGATGGGAATGTCATCGTTGAAAAGCAGGTTCAACAAGTGGCACAAGACGCTGGAGTCCCTGTTGCGGCTAACAACGCTGCTGGGCATTTTGTACGGAGGACTCTAGGAGATTACAACAGACCTGATCAGTTTTATGCTAATAGAGCTGCAATCCACCCTCTTGCTTTCCAAAGGAATGATTTTGAGCATAAGCATGCTTATTATTAGCTGGTGGGACAGCATACATTCCATGGCTTACCTCATGAGCATCCCATGGATCATATTGAGAGGTTTGAGGACTTAGCTTCAAGTGTCAAAGCTAATGGTGTTAGCTATGACTTTCTTTTCTGCAAGCTTTTCCCTTACTCACTTGGAGGAGATGATGCATATTGACTGAAGCAACTGGAGCCTGGTTCGCTGACTACTTGGGAGGACACCAAGAATGACTTTCTGAACAATTTCTATAATGATGCTAGATCAGAGGACCTGAGGACAAAAATTGCATCATTCTCCGAAGGTCCTAGTGAAGCTTTTAAGGCTTCTTGGCTGAGATTCAAGTCTTATCAAATGGGCTGTCCTCAACATGGTTTCAGTGAGGAGCAACTACTTGGGATCTTCTTCAAAGGCATTGATTGGAAGTATCAGATGGCACTGGATGCAGCTAGCGCTGGAAACTTCAACACCAACAGACCAGAAGAAGCAATCAGATTAATTGAAAACTTGGCCTGCAGCAACAACACCAAGAATGCAGATTTTCAGAGAATGAAACAAGCTGGTTTCAATGATGAGAATCAGATTGCTGAAGTCAAGGCTAAGCTGGACAGTATGCACAGCCTCTTGGTGGGGAAAAAGTCAGTTCATTTTGCTGCAGAAGTGGAAACTTTCGAAAATCCAGAGGAGGGTGAGCAGGAAGATGTGAATTTCATCCATGCTGGACGATTTAAGGGTCAAAGTATGGGAATCAGCAATGGAACAGAGGATACAACAACAACAATCAGAAGAGTACCTTCACAGGAAATCATAGCTCGCCTGGTTACACACCCAAACCTTAGTTCCAGAAGACAGAGTTCCAGAAACCTTACTAGAACATCAACAACTTCACCAGGAACTATGGTTTTTCTTCCTACCAATGTGCACCTCCACAAGAGAACAAGATGGAAGCTATGCTGGAACAGATCCTAGAAGGACAACAGAAGCTGACAGTGGACTTCAATGGCAAGATAGATTCGCTCTAACAGGACTTGAATGGGAAAATTGAGAGTCTGAACTCTCATATGAAGAAGCTTGATGTTCAAGTTGCCCAAACTGCAGGAGCTGTTTAGAGGCAAGAGGGATTCCTTCCAGGAAGGACTGATGCTAATCCCAAACACCATGTGCATGCCATCACATTGAGGAGTGGAAAGAACCTGCAACCAATGTTGCAAAAGGATTTGAGCTCAAGAAATTTTGTTGGACTTGAAGAGTATGAAGATGATGAAATCTGTGTTGAAAATCCACGCTCGTCACCCACGAAGCAACAACCCGGCGACTCTTCTCCATAGATTGGTGACGACCGTCACCAAGTGGGTGACGACCGTCACCAGGTGGGTGACGCTCGTCACCCAAATCGAGCAAACTTTCACGACTTGTCCAAAACGAGTGACGCATGTCACCAATCCAGTGACGCTCGTCACCCATTGCAACCAACTGCAGTTTCGATTGAGACTTCACATAATGCTAAGGAGACTGTGTATAAACCCAAGATACCTTATCCTAAGCATCCTAAGAAGTCTATACAAGAGCTTGAAAATGCTAAATGCAAAGATATCATGGACAAGTTGGTCATTGAGAACCCATTGATTGATGCTGTGAGGATTACTCCTGTTATAAGGAGGTATGTGAAGAGGATGGTGACCAACAACTTGAGTTTAGAGGCTGGAGCAATGATGATTAACGAACAGGTCGCTGCAGTGATTCAGAACAGAGTGCCAGAGAAGCTTTCAAACCCTGGGAGCTTTGTTTTAGAGTCCACAATCTTTTCTGACAGGTTCGAGAGATCATTGTGTGATATTGGTTATAGAGTGAACCTTATACCTCATTCTGTTGCCAAGAGCTTAGGGATGACCAATTTTACGGCTACAAGGATATCTCTTGTCTTAGATGATAGATCAGTTAGTGTTCATAAAGGTGTGATAGAGGATGTTCCTATCAAAGTAGGAGATTGCTTGATTCCTTCAGATTTTGTGGTTCTGGAGTATGGAGAAGAACCCAAAGATCCTTTGATTCTTGGCAGACCCTTCCTGGCTACTGCAGGAGATATCATTGACATCAGGAAGGGTAGAATAGAGCTGAATGTTGGTGACTTCGTGATGCAATTCGAAATGGACAAGCTGATGAAGAGGCCAACCATAGATGGACATACTTTCTATGTGGATGTTCTTACAACCATTTCTGATCATATCTTTCATGAGATGAGATCAGAAGACCCCTTGGAGAGGGCATAGATCACTTCTACAACAGAGTATGAGCATCTAGATGCTGCTGCTACAGGCTACACAAAGATGATGGATGCTACTGCACATGTGATGCAACTGGTTGCACATGATGAACTTGTAACCACATCTGTGAAATCTGCTGCAATGGGTGACTGAAGTGCAGCAAAAGCACCAAAAGTTGAGCTTAAACAGCTCCCTGCAGGGCTAAGGTACGTATTCCTTGGAGAAAACTTCACTTATCCTGTTATTGTTAATGCTTCATTGAACAATGCAGAGCTCACTCTTCTGCTAAGTAAGCTGCGCCGATTTCGCAAAGCTCTTGGCTATTCTCTTGATGATATTTCAGGGATTTCTCCAGACTTGTGCATGTATAGGATACATTTGGAGGATGAAACGAAATCCTCAGTAGAGAACTAGAGGAGACTGAATCCAAATCTGCAGGATGTGGTCAAAAAGGAGATCATGAAGCTGCTGCAAGCTGGAATCATCTACCCCGTATCAGACAGTGCTTGGATCAGTCCAGTGCACGTGGTCTCTAAGAAGGGAGTAGTTACAGTGGTGAAGAATGATCAGGATGAGCTGATTCCAACCAGAACTGTGACAGGACACAGGATGTGCATCGATTACAGGAAGCTGAATGCAGCCACAAGGAAAGACCACTTCCCTCTGCCTTTCATCGATCAGATGCTGGAGAGGCTGGCGAATCACAAGTATTACTGCTTCCTTGAAGGCCACTCAGGCTTCTTTCAGATCCCCATCCATCCAGATGATCAGGAGAAGACCACTTTTACATGTCTTTATGGCACCTTTGAATATCGCAGAATGCCTTTTGGACTGTGTAATGCTCCTGTAACCTTCCTGAGATGCATGATGTCGATCTTCACTGATATGATTGAGAGGTTTATGGACGTTTTCTTGGATGACTTCTCAGTTTATGGGTCTTCCTTCAAGAGCTGTCTGGACAACTTGTGTGCAGATCTGTAGAGATGTGAAGAGAAGCACTTGGTTCTGAACTGGGAGAAGTGTCATTTTATGGTACAAGATGGCATTTTTCTTGGTCACAGAGTCTCAGGAGATGGTATAGAGGTGGATATGGCGAAAATTGAAGTGATGACAAGTCTGTAAGCACTTGATTCAGTCAAAGCAGTGAGGAGTTTTCTGAGTCACGCTGGGTTCTACAGAAGATTCATCAAGGACTTCAGCAAGATTGCAAGACCTCTTACTGCTCTCCTCTGCAAAGATATGAAGTTTGAGTTCAAAGAAGAATGCAAGTCTGCTTTTGAACAGATCAAACCGGCTTTGGTTACAGCTCCTGTTGTGCAGCCTTCAGATTGGGACTTGCCTTTTGAAGTGATGTGTGATGCCAGCGACTTTGCAGTTGGAGCAGTGCTGGGACAGTGGAAAGACAAGAAGCTCCATGCCATCTACTATGCCAGTATGACATTGGATGATGCTCGGAAAAATAATGCAACAACTCAGAAAGAAAAGTTGGCTGTAGTCTTTGCATTTGAAAAATTCAGGCAGTATCTTGTTGGCTCCAAGGTCATGGTCCATACTGACCATTTAGCACTAAACTATCTGATGCAAAGCCAAGGTTGTTGAGATGGATTCTGCTTCTTCAAGAATTTGACATTGAAGTGAAAGACAAGAAAGGAGTTGAGAATGGAGTTGCTGATCATATATCCAGGATTCAGGTTGAAGATAATATCCCAATAAATGATTTCTTGCCTGAAGAGAACGTGTATTTGGTAGAAACCAGAGTGTAGGAAGAGAGTGTTGAAAAGCAGTTTTTACGAAACTAGCCTTTAGGCTTCAATTGGCTTGATTTAGTCTTTGGCGCTAAATGAGGGGTGATGTTGACTCCTTGACATGAAAATGGACGTCTTGGATCTTCTAGGATGGACGGAGGGACGAGATCAATCCGTGCTTGATGGTTTTGGTCAGACTTTCCCTTGGAGGTGAGATAATGATCTTCGTTTAAGGCAAGTAGCTTCAGGGTTGATTCTTCTTGGGTTTGGCTTGGTTTAGGACGGGTTTTGGATTGATTTTCTGGTCTTGAACGTCTTGATAAACTCCTTGGTGATTCAATGAAATGATAGGTCGAATATAATGTCTTAGCTTGATGATTATTTGAGTTTCCCTTGTTGACTGCTCCAATGGCTCCGTTTATGGAAAGAGGCGGTTCTCTCTTGGTTTGAATCAATTGTCTTCGGTTCTTGGCTTTTGTACTGGCGTGGTTCTCCTCTAAATGCTCCAAAATATAAGGTAAGGTCGTGCTTTCCTCATATAACTTGCCATATGTACATGTAGGTCCAATTAGATGTCTTGGCGGTTTAGCTTGATTTTCTGATGTTCTGTCTTGAACCGGCTCGTCATTTGGTTGAGTAAACTGATCCTCTTGATGGCTGGAACGGTGGTTTTTAGAGAATAGATTCACTTCTCCTTTAAGAGCAGCTACAAACTCGCCTTTCTCCTCAGCTACAAGTCCTCCATTCCTCACGGCTACTAGCTTGGTGTCTCCTTGGCTCCACTTCTTGATTGTTTCAAGTGCATTGGACTTGAGTCTTACATCACTTCATAATTATCAAAGTCAAAGGATTCTCATTCAAGTCCAAAACAAGATTGGTGGCAAGAAGACCATTATTTGATTTAGCTTATTTTTCTCCTTTTATTTAAATGTAAATAATTTAAATTAAATGTAATTTATTGTAAAGATTCTTTGTAAAAGCTATAAAAGCTTATTGTTCTCATTGTACAAAGATATAGAAATTTTTGGAAATATGAAAGATAATTTTCTCTAAAAAGCTTAGGCTTTGTTACTTTGTTCATTAGAGATTGTGTGGAATCACTTCTCTTATGTTCTTGCGAGTTCTTGAGTGTTTGTGGAATCAGACATTTGAGTTTTCGTGTTGTTTCTTACTGTCCATGCGAGGATGAGCCCTTGGAAGTTAGAAGCATAAATTGTTGCCTGTGGAATCAGTCAACCCATCTATCCATTCCATCCATCGATCCTTCCTGAAAGAGACTTGAGTCCAGCAAGATTGATCTCATAACTATCCACTTCGATCATCTATTGAGCAAGTAGAAAGAGACTTCAGTCCAGCTGCTTGCTTCCACCCATTCATCCAACCGTTTATAAGATCATCCCATTGATCTTATATCACCAACGGTCATCTTTTTAAAGAAGATAAGATCACATGTGACCGTTGGAAATATGTACTTTCACTTCCTTGGTATTAGCTGTTTAGTTTATTCATTATGTCACTATCACTTTAAAGTCTAGTTGTACCCAAGTGATATGATCTTGGACAAGGTTAAAGATTTAGAGCTTGAAGTTGATAAAGAAAAGCTTGAAGATAAAGAAGACCATGGAGAAGAAGATAAAGTAGATCATGTAGCCGAAGAAGCTCTGTACATTCCCCAAGGTCCAATGACACGTTCAAGAGCCAAAGCACTACAAGAACAAGTGCATTCATTACTTAACCACTCGGAGAATCAAGAAGATCAAGAACAAGCTTATCAAACCACTCTGGTTTTGATTCAAGCCCACGGCTAGTAAATCGGGAATGGGCTATACTTATGCTCTTTTTCCCTCATCTTGTTTTTGTCCCTTTGGGTTTTGCAAGAGAGGTTTTTAACGAGGCAAGTATACCCATCGTTGGCCCATTTACTAGTCCAAAGACAAGTTCAAGCAACAACCGTTTTCACCTAAGTAGTTTAAGAGTTCTTTCTTTGTTATTCATACTAGATGCTCCCCTTATTCATTTCCTTGCTTTGTTTCGAGATGTTCTTGGTGCTTGTACCGAGTTCTATCTCTTTATATGTTGTCTTTGAACTTGCATTTTAATCTATCTATCCTTTCATTCTCAAAAACTTAGTAAAGATAGATCAGGTAAATCAAAGGTTCTCTCATACCCTTTGTGCGACCATTCGATCCACGGTGAATCTAAGGACCATCCGCAGCCTTAGTGTGACCAAACGCTCCATCATACTACTCCCTCTCAATCGTGTTAAGTTCTCTTACTCACCCATTCCCATCGGAAATTCAATCATCATCATCATCATCACGTTTCACTTGTTGAACATTTCAATCATTCCTTTGATATCATTGATCTTTCGTCATCAGTTTTGCTCATGTTATTTCATACCAATTGATCAACATTCTTATAGTATCATCTCGTATTATTCTAGCTTTCAAAGTGTCAATTCATAAGGGTGTTCATATTAAGTGGTATCAGAGCCACTTTGAAAGTTTAGATCTTATTGTTATCACTTTTCAATATCTTTGTCGATTAAAATTCTTGTGTTGCACGGATCTATTGTTCTAGGGTGTTAGATCTTTGTTTAACCTGTTTTGCATCTTTTGAATCTATGATCCATTCATAAAATCCAATCATCTTAGGATTCTTTTACTGTGAGAAATTGTTTTAACGTTTCAGGTACCATGGCGAGTCTAGAGGAAGAAGAAAATATCAACAACGTCAATAACAAACTATGGGTCGAAGCCATAACTGCTCGTTTTAACAAACTTCTTAGCGATCGACTTGAAGCCTTTCGCCAAGAGAAAAACCTAAATCGAGCAGAAAACGGATCAAATCAGTCACCCCCTAGAAGAAGAAACCAGCGCGATCATGTTTCATCCGGACATTCTAGTGGCGATTCAACTGATTCTTACTACCATCACAAGAGCGGATCCTCTCAAGGTCGTCAGCAATGACCTAGACGAGAAAGGAATGATATGGGACGTATACAAGACCCTCTTGGAGGCATTAAACTTAAGATACCGTCTTTTCATGGGAAGAACGATCCAGCTGCTTACTTAGAATGGGAAAAGAAGATCGAGCTTGTGTTTGACGCTCAGCACTGTACTGAGATCAATAGAGTGAAGATTGCTGCGACTGAATTCTACGACTATGCCCTCAATTGGTGGGATCAGATTGTTACTACCAGAAGAAGAAACCGAGAGTATCCGGTGGAAACTTGGAACGAGTTGAGAAGTCTAATGAGAAAGAGGTTTGTGCCGAGTCATTACCACCGAGAACTACATCAACAACTCAGAAACCTCGCACAAGGCAACCGCTCGGTTGAGGAATACTATCAGGAGATGGAAACATTGATGATTCGAGCCGATCTAGTAGAAGACAGAGAAGCTACGATGGCACGGTTTCTAGGAGGATTAAACTGTGAGATACAAGATCGGTTGGAAACTCAGCATTACGTGGAACTAGAAGAGATGTTACACGAAGCCATCCTATTCGAGTAACAGATCAAGAGAAAAGGCCCTTCTCGGCTTAGTCAAGGAATCGGAACAACTTATAACCGGGCTAGTTACTCAAGAGAGGATAAGAGTAGCTACCCGAGGGAAAGTAAACCGTTCATAGCTCCAAAAGCCGAAACAAAGCCACCCACAGACCACAAAGGCAAGACTATAGAGAGGTTGACAAGGACACGAGACGTCAAGTGTTTAAGTGTCACGGGAGAGGCCATTATGCTAATGAATGTACCAACAAACGTGTGATGATTCTTCTTGATAACGGCGAGTTTGAGTCCGAGGATGAGTATCCAGAAGAAACATGTGAAGAAGACATTCTCCCACCAGTCAGAGATGATTTGTTGGTAACAAGAAGAACTTTAAGCGTACAAACTAAGGCCCCGGAGCAAGAGCAAAGAGAGAATCTCTTTCACACTCGATGCCATGTTCAAGGAAAGGTGTGTAGTCTTATCATCGACGGAGGAAGTTGCACAAACGTCGCGAGTAACACGATGGTTAAGAAGCTTGGTCTAAAGACGTCAAAGCATCCAAATCCTTATAAGCTGCAGTGGCTCAACAACGGTGGAGAGCTAAACGTTAGTAGTCAAGTGGTCGTTCCTATTACTATTGGCCGGTACGAAGACGAGATTTTATGTGATGTTTTACCAATGGAGGCCAGCCATATACTTCTAGGAAGACCGTGGCAATCAGATAGGAGAGTGACACATGATGGTTTCTCTAACCGTCATTCGTTTGAGTACAAAGGCAAGAAAACAACTCCGATTCCCATGACCCCTCAAGAAGTGTATCTTGATCAAAAGAAAGACTCAAAGAAGCCAAAACATTCGAGCTTCTATGCTAAGGCCAGTCAGGTTAAAAAGTCATTTCTCTCAAATCATTCTATAGTTTTATTTGTTTATAAGGAAGCACTAACGAGTATGACTAACATCACACCAGTGCTGCCGAGTGAAATGAATCAACTTTTGCAAGACTTTAGTGATGTTTTTCCAGAAGAATCACCAAAGGAGTTGCCACCCGTCTGAGGCATAGAACATCAAATAGATTTTGTTCCCGGAGCATCTCTACCAAACCGCCCTGCATATAGAACTAATCCGGTGGAAACAAAGGAGCTACAACAACAAGTCAATGATCTAATGGATAAGTGATGAGGACATGGACCGTTTGACCATACCGGGTCGAGAAGATGACGGTAGTAACGACCAGCAGTCTGTACCGGTACGAAGGGAGCCGGACTCGAATACCATACCATCCGTACATGGCTCTCCCATGACGCGTTCTAAGACTAGGAGGTTGAGAGAGGGGTTTAACGAGGCAATACAAACACTTTTGACCAACATGGACGTGGAGAACATACTTAGCCCCCAACCATTTCCCATTGCACCTGAACTAGACATTACCGAGGACTTTGCCAAGATGAGCCTCAAATATGACCGAACTAGCATAAACCAAGGTATGAAAGTTTGTTTGACAGGAAATGGCGTTCAGAACATCAACAAACCCACCAAGACTGTACCAAAGCCGCGAGCCACACCAAGTACAAGTATAGAAGCCGATAGAGCATCATTGGAGCAAGAAGATGAATCAAGCCCCGAACGTGGAGAACCTCATGAAGACACGTACCAGCTCGACTTCTACACTCATCAGTACAAAGAGAACGTTGAGAAACTCGCCCCAACTGCACCAGAACAAGCAACATTCACCAACGTACCAAACAAGCATCAAGTGCGCCAAAACCAGGTATTCTCAATTTATACAATTTGTGCAGGTACTGAGGCTTGCCTCAATGGTTCTTAAGCATCCCCACACGCCAAGGAATCACCAGTTCGAGCCATAAGAGATTCGGCTAAGTTTAGCTTTTATTTTCTTTTTAGTTAAGTGAACTTTCCATTTTCATGTATTTTTGCCTTATGCGTTTTGTAGCTTTTTCTTTTGCTTTGTGTTGTCGTTTCTTTACTTTTATTTTGGCCTTAGGGCTAGCTGACGAGCTCTTTATAAAGCTCCCCTGCAGCGTTGTATGATTTTTAACCTACATTATCAATAAAGACTGAACTTTCTTCCAAAAGCAATAGCCGCCGCTTTGCCTGTTGTTCTTGCTTTGTTCTTGTTCGTGTGATTCGTGCAAGACTAAGTGTTGCTGTATCAGGGAGCCTTCCATCCTCTCTGTGGTGCCATCAATCCACTTCTTTTCACCGTTCATTCGATCCCTCAAGAAAGAGCATTATAGCCAGCTTGACAGATCCCACCTCGGCTCAAGGAGCGACCATCACGCCTTGTTCTACCATTCCCACCCCTTAGTCAGCACAAGAGAGTGTCAAAGCCAGTGTGTTGTCTCCACCAAGCCCCCCCCACTCTGATCACCGTAACACTCCCAACCGAGTATTACATCATCTGGTATCAGAGCCGAAGATTCTATCTTCGGTTTCCTATCCTTTACCTTTTATAGATCCGATTCTAGTTGCACTTGTTTTCTTTGTTGTTTAGTTTCTTTGGTTATCCCTTTTATTGAAAAACCCATAAGAATCGGTTACTTGTCTTGCTTAGTTTCGTGTTTTAAGTTATAAAAAGAAAAAAAAACCCAAAAGAATAGATCCGTTTTGCTTGTTTCATTTCCTTATTTAAGTTGTTAGTGTTTTCATAAAGCCTATAAAAACCATAAAAAGTTTTCCTTTTGTTTTCTTTTGCGTGTTGCTAGTTGTCTTTGGTCATATTGCTTGATTATTAGACTAGTTAGTAATCTTTGTTAGTTGTTAATTCGTTGGTGCCTTGACAAGTTTGTTAAGTGTTGTAAGGTTAAGCAGTTTAACAACATGACCGAGGGAGCAAACGGTGCACCAGTTGATCTCTCTCAAGTGCTAACAGCCATGAGGGAGGACATGAGAAACATCACCCAACAGATGGGTACCATTCGTCAAGAGTTTGGAGCTCGTCTTGAACAGATTGAAACTCAACCGAGGAGAGCGGCTGTACAAGGACCCCCCATACCACCAGTAGACCCGGGAGACGAGTTACAAGACACTGATGATGACAACCTTGATCCTCTCATGAGACGAGGGCAAAGGAGACAGGATCCCCTACAAAGAAACCCAAACCGCGAGGTAAATGCTAGAGATACAAACCATGACATTAAACTAACACCTCCTACCTTTGCAGGAAAGTCTAATCCCGAGCTTTACTTGGATTGGGAGAGGCTTATGGACCACATATTCGAGTGCTATGGGTACCCTGAGCGTAATAAAGTAGCCGTAGCAGCTGCTAACCTCACGGAGAATGCACTTGCGTGGTGGGACAGAACCGTAGCCGAAAGGAGAAGGCAACGGTTTGGCCAAGTGTCAACATGGAGCGATATGAAGTATCTGTTCAAACAAAGGTATGTACCTGAGCATTATCATAGGGACTTACAAAAACGTTTTCGTAAGCTTTCTCAGGGAGCAAGGAGCGTAGATGAGTACTTTGAGGAGTTTGAGAAGCTGATGAACTCTTTAGAGTTAGAGGAATCGGAGGAAGCCTTAATGGCTCAGTTCTTAGACGGTTTGCAAGAGAGGATTGCAAGGAAGGTGGAGCGTATGCATTACACAGGAATGCATGAGTTACTACATTTAGCTGTGCAAGTAGAACAACAAATCAAGCGCAAGAACCCCCACTTCAACCGCAACAAACCTACTCAGCCGTGGGCGTCAAGTAGCTCAAAACCCTTAGATAAGGGAAAGGGTCTAGAGATAGACTCTCGCTTTAAGAGCAAGACTACCGAGGCCCCCAAATTCAACCGACCAGAGCAAGGTAAGTTCCCTAGTACTAATCAAAGGTCTAGAGACATAACTTGTTTCAAGTGTCAAGGCAGGGGACACATCTCAAGAGAATGCCCCAACAACCGAGTGATGATTCTCACCCCTAGCGGCGAGTATGAATCACAAGATGAGCTAGAAGAGGACTCGGATGGTGACGAGGGTGACATTCTACGAGGAGACCTTCTAGTTACAAGGCGGGTGCTTAGCGTGCTAGTTAACCCCGAGGAGAAAGAACAAAGAGAAAACATCTTTCACACAAGATGTACAATCCAAAGAAAGGTATGTAACCTTATCATAGACGGTGGATCATGTACTAATGTAGCTAGCAAGTATATGGTGGACAGGTTAGGTCTTGAGAAGATCAAACATCCACGACCATACAAGCTAAGGTGGTTAAATGATCAAAACGAGCTTAAAATCTCGGAACAAGTCGTTGTGCCATTCAGCGTGGGAAAGTACTTGGACGAGGTTCTATGCGACGTGGTGCCAATGCAAGCGGGACACTTACTGCTTGGGAGGCCGTGGTAGTTTGACCGAGCCGTTAGCCACAACGGGCGTACCAACCATTATGTCTTCATGCATAAGGACCGTAAGTTTACTCTTGCCCCACTTAGTCCAGCCGAGGTACATGAGTTGCAAAAACACATGTCTAAGGAGGTTGAGGTAAGTAAAGCTAGTCTCTATCTTTCAGCTAATGACATGTCTAAAGTCATGTGTGCCGAGGGCACCGTGCTACTAATGTATTTCAAAGAATGTCTAAGTGCAGGATTAGGTGACTTAGAGGTTCCACCAGAAGTACAAGCTGTACTGGACCGGTTCCAAGAGGTTTTTCCCGAAGAGATACCACCGGGACTACCCCCTTTCAGGGGTATAGAACATCAAATAGATCTTGTACCAGAGTCAGCCTTGCCTAACAAGCCGGCTTACAGAATGAATCCCACCGAGACTAAGGAGTTGGAGAACCAAGTAAGAGACCTAATGGAGAAGGGATACATCCGGGAGAGTCTTAGCCCCTGTGCTGTACCGGTGCTACTAGTCCCCAAGAAGGATGGAACATAGAGGATGTGTGTGGACTGCCGAGCCATCAACAACATCACCATCAAGTACCGCCACCCCATACCTCGGTTAGATGACATGTTGGACGAGCTAAGTGGTTCAACAATCTTCTCAAAGGTGGACCTCAAAAG
Organism: Thlaspi arvense; assembly: GCA_911865555.2. Classification (NCBI taxonomy): domain Eukaryota; kingdom Viridiplantae; phylum Streptophyta; class Magnoliopsida; order Brassicales; family Brassicaceae; genus Thlaspi; species Thlaspi arvense. The sequence goes on along the minus strand of OU466862.2, from coordinate 24,350,875 downwards.
TGGTTATCACCAAGTTAGAATGAGGGAAGGAGATGAGTGGAAAACCGCCTTCAAGACCAAACAAGGGCTGTACGAGTGGTTAGTGATGCCATTTGGCTTAACCAATGCCCCAAGCACATTCATGAGACTCATGAACCAGGTTATTAGATCATACATAAGCAAAGTTGTAGTTGTTTATTTCGATGATATACTTATCTATAGTAAGAACTTAGCTGATCATCATAAACATCTCGAACTAGTGCTTAAATCACTTCGAAAGGAAGGTCTATATGCCAACCTTAGGAAGTGCACCTTTTGTACTGATCAAATCGTGTTCTTATCTTTTGTAGTACGTAAACAGGGACTACAAGTTGACGAGGAGAAGATAAAGGCAATCAGAGAATGGCCTACACCTTCTACAATCGGTCATGTGAGGAGCTTTCATGGGTTAGCTAGCTTCTACCGCCGATTCTTGAGAGACTTTAGCACCGTAGCTGCACCACTCACTGCCGTTATCAAGAAGAACACACCATTCTCGTGGGGAGCAGCTCAAGAGAACGCATTCAACACATTGAAGGAGAAACTGACCGAGGCGCCGGTTCTAGCCTTACCAGACTTTGACGAGATGTTTGAAGTGGAGTGCGATTCTTCTGGCTTAGGCATAGGAGCTGTGTTACATCAGAGAAAGAAGCCAGTAGCCTTCTTTAGTGAGAAATTCAGTGGAGGTACACTGAACAACCCAACGTACGACAAGGAGCTCTATGCATTGGTGAGAGCTTTAGAGACATGGCAGCATTACTTGTTGTCCAAGGAGTTCATCATTCACACTGACCACGAGACACTCAAGCACTTGAGAGGGCAAACATCACTCAAGAGAAGACACGCTAAGTGGCTGGAGTTTATAGAGACATTCCTGTACGTGATCAAGTATAAGAAAGGCAAAGAGAATGTAGTAGCCGATGCACTATCAAGGAGGTACGCTTTGATATCCACCATAGAGGCTAAGGTACTTGGATTTGAGCATATAAAGGAGTTGTAAAAGGAGGACCCGGAGCTAGGAGAAGCCTATCAGGAGCACGGCAAAGGAGCTTTCACCTCCTTCTACCTACACGATGGGTTCTTATTCAAAGACAAGCGGTTATGCATTCCACAATTTTCAATGAGAGACTTGATACTCAAAGAAGCACACGGTGGAGGCCTTATGGGTCACTTTGGAGTTAAAAAAACTTTGGCAATGGTGACTGATCATTTCTACTGGCCACACCTGAAGAGAGATGTTAAGAAACATTGTTCTAGATGTGTCACTTGCCAGAAAGCAAAGTCCAGGTTACACCCTCACGGCCTTTACTTACCTTTGCCTATCCCTAACGCACCATGGGTGGATGTGTCTATGGATTTTGTCCTAGGTTTGCCCAAGATTAAACACAAGGATTCAATCTTTGTTGTGGTGGACCGGTTTTCAAAGATGGCGCACTTCATACCATGTGACAAAACGAACGATGCTACACAAACGGCTGACTTGTTTTTCAAGGAGGTGGTGCGCTTACATGGCTTGCCAAGGACCATTGTCTCCGACCGTGATACAAAATTCCTGAGCCACTTTTGGAGGACTCTATGGAGGAAGCTTGGTACGAAGCTGCTATTCTCAACCACTTGCCACCCCCAAACGGATGGCCAAACTGAAGTGGTAAACCGTACTCTCTCCTCTCTACTTAGAGTTACCCTTGGCAAGAATCTAAAAACTTGGGTTGATTGTTTACCATTTATAGAATTTGCTTACAACCGAGCTGTTCACTCAGCTACTAAAATGTCCCCATTTGAGGTTGTTTATGGTTTTAACCCACTAACCCCAATTGATCTTTCGCCAATTCCCCAAGTTGAGCAAGTTAATCTAGATGGTCTCAGGAAAGGTGAATTCATTAAGAAGCTACATGAGAGGGTCCGAGAGAACATCTTGAAGAAGACGGAAGCTTACAAGAAACATGCTGACAAGAAGCGAAGAGAGATGACGTTTGAGCCAGGAGAATGGGTCTGGCTACACATGAGATAAGAAAGGTTTCCCAAAAAGAGGAGTTCTAAGCTTGCACCACGAGGAGATGGACCATTCAAAGTTCTAGAAAAGATCAATGACAATGCATACCGTTTAGATCTTCCAGGTGAGTTTAACATATCCCATAGCTTTAATGTTACTGACTTATCCCCTTATGATGCAGATGATCCAGTTTTGAGGACAAAACCTCGCCAAGGGGGAGGGGATGATGAGGACATGGACCGTTTGACCGTACCGGGTCGAGAGGATGACGGTAGCAACGACCAGCAGCCCGTACCGGTACCAAGGGAGCCGGACTCGAACACCATACCATCCGTACATGGCTCTCCCATGACACGTTCTAAGACCAGGAGGTTGAGAGAAGGGTTCAACGAGGCAATACAAACACTTTTGACCAACATGGACGTGGAGAACATACTTAGCCCCCAACCATTCCCCATTGCACCCGAACTAGACATTACCGAGGACTTTGCCAAGATGAGCCTCAAAGACGACTGTACTAGCATAAACCAAGGTATGAAAGTTTGTTTGACAGGAAATGACGTTCAGAACATCAACAAACCCACCAAGACTGTACCAAAGCAGCGAGCCACACCAAGTACAAGTATAGAAGCCGATAGAGCATCATTGGAGCAAGAAGATGAATCAAGCCCCGAACGTGGAGAACCTCATGAAGACACGTACCAGCTCGACTTCTACACTCATCAGTACGAAGAGAACGTTGAGAAACTCGACCCAACCGCACCAGAACAAGCAACATTCACCAACGTACCAAACAAGCATCAAGCGCGCCAAAACCAGGTATTCTCAATTTATACAATTTGTGCAGGTACTGAGGCTTGCCTCAATGGTTCTTAAGCATCCCCACACGCCAAGGAATCACCAGTTCGAGCCACAAGAGATTCGGCTAAGTTTAGCTTTTATTTTCTTTTTAGTTAAGTGAACTTTCCATTTTCATGTATTTTTGCCTTATGCGTTTTGTAGCTTTTTCTTTTGCTTTGTGTTGTCGTTTCTTTACTTTTATTTCGGCCTTAGGGCTAGCTGACGAGCTGTTTATAAAGCTCCCCTGCAGCGTTCTATGATTTTAACCTACATTATCAATAAAGACTGAACTTTCTTCCGAAAGCAATAGCCGCCGCTTTGCCTTTTGTTCTTGCTTTGTTCTTGTTCGTGTAATTCATGCAAGACTAAGTGTTGCTGTATCAGGGAGCCTTCCATCCTCTCTGTGGTGCCATCAATCCACTTCTTTTCATCGTTCATTCGATCCCTCAAGAGAGAGCTATATAGCCAGCTTTACAGATCCCACCTCGGCTCAAGGAGCGACCATCACGCCTTGTTCTACCATTCCCACCCCTTAGTCAGCACAAGAGAGCGTCAAAGCCAGTGTGTTGTCTCCATCAAGCCCCCCACTCTGATCACCGTAACACTCCCAACCGAGTATTACATCAATAAGGGACATATTCGTGAGAGTATGAGCCCTTGTGCCGGTCCTGTTTTGCTGGTACCAAAGAAAGATGGGAGTTGGCGCATGTGTGTAGACTGCCGAGCCATCAATAACATCACTGTAAAGTATCGCCATCCCATTCCTAGGCTAGATGATATGTTAGATGAGTTATATGGTTCTAACATTTTCTCTAAAGTAGATTTAAAAAGCGGTTATCATCAAATTAGGATGAAAGAAGGGGATGAGTGGAAAACAGCCTTTAAAACAAAGCAAGGGCTGTATGAGTGGCTCGTAATGCCATTTGGGTTAACTAATGCTCCTAGTACGTTTATGAGACTTATGAATCATGTTCTTAGGGCTTATATAGGAGAGTTTGTGGTCGTATACTTTGATGACATTCTTATATACTCTAAGAACTTAGAAGAGCATGTTAAGCATATTAAGCTTGTCTTAGAAGTGCTTAGGCAAGAAAAGCTTTATGCTAATTTTAAAAAGTGTACTTTTTGTACGGATAACATTGTGTCCTTAGGTTTTGTTGTGAGTACAGAAGGTGTTAAGGTAGACGAAGAAAAGGTTAAGGCGATTAAAGAATGGCCAAGTCCTAAAACCATTGGAGAGGTCCGAAGCTTTCATGGTCTAAGCTGGGTTTTAACGACGTTTTGTGAGAGATTTCAGTACTATAGCCGCACCTTTAACCGAAGTAATCAAGAAGAGTGTGGGGTTTAAATGGGAACAAGCTCAAGAAGAAGCGTTTCAATGCCTTAAAGAGAAGCTCATTCATGCTCCAGTGTTAGCTCTACCTGATTTTATTAAAACTTTTAAAATTGAGTGTGACGCTTCTGGTGTAGGTATTGGGGCCGTGCTTATGCAAGATAGGAGACCAATTGCCTACTTCAGTGAGAAGCTTGGAGGAGCCACTCTGAATTACCCCACATATGACAAAGAGTTGTAAGCTCTTGTTCGAGCATTACATACTTGGTAACATTACTTGTGGCCAAAGGAATTTGTTATACACACGGATCATGAATCCTCAAACACCTCAAAGGCCAGCAAAAACTTAACAAAAGACACGCGAGGTGGGTCGAGTTCATTGAAACCTTTCCCTATGTCATCAAATATAAGAAAGGTAAAGATAATGTTGTAGCCGACACATTATCTCGGAGGTACGTTCTTCTCTCTACTCTTTCTGCTAAGCTTTTAGGGTTTGAACAAATTAAAGAAATGTATGCTGCTGACCCTGATTTTCAAGAAATTTTTAAAGCATGTGAGAAGTTTGCTTCTGGATGTTATTATCAACAAGACGAGTATCTCTTCTATGAGAACCGTTTATGTATTCCTAACTGCTCTCTTCGAGATTTATTTGTCAGGGAAGCACACGGAGGTGGACTCATGGGGTATTTTGGGATAGCCAAGACATTAGAAGTCATGAAAGATCACTTCCATTGGCCTCACATGAAAAGAGACGTTGAGCTAATATGTGGCCGTTGCCCTACATGTAAACAGGCTAAGTCTAAAGTACAACCAAATGGTTTGTATACCCCTCTTCCTATTCCTATGCATCCTTGGAATGATATTTCAATGGATATTGTTATAGGTTTGCCTAGGACTAGAACAGGTAAGGACTCTATCTTTGTTGTAGTTGATAGGTTCTCAAAAATGGCTCATTTCATTGCTTGCAACAAGACTGATGATGCATTACATGTAGCTAATCTGTTTTTCAAAGACGTTGTACGTTTGCATGGCATTCCTAAGACCATAGTTTCTGATCGTGATACTAAGTTTCTTAGTTTCTTTTGGAAGAACACTTTGGTCTAAGTTAGGTACTAAATTGTTGTTCTCTACTACTTGTCATCCACAGACTGATGGTCAGACTGAAGTAGTTAATAGAACATTAGGAACCTTGCTGCGTGCCTTGATTAAGAAAAATTTAAAGAGTTGGGAGGATTGTTTACCTCACATAGAATTTGCTTACAATCACTCTGTTCACTCTGCATCTAAGTACTCGCCTTTTCAAATTGTGTATGGTTTTAATCCTATTTCTCCTTTAGATCTAATGCCTTTACCTTTGAGTGATAGAGCAAGCGTTGACGGAAAGAAAAAGGCAGAGTTGATACAGCAGATTCATGAAAGTGCTCGAAAGAACATAGAAGAAAAGACTAAGTTATATGTCAAACACGCCAACAAAGGAAGAAAACAAGTTGTTTTTCAGGTTGGAGATCAAGTTTGGTTGCATTTGAGGAAGGAGCGGTTCCCTAATGAAAGAAAATCAAAGCTAATGCAAAGAATAGACGGTCCTTTCAAAATCATCAAACGGATCAGTGACAATGCATATCAACTGGATTTACAAGGTAAGTATAATGTTAGTTCCAGTTTTAATGTTGCTAAACTTGTTCCTTTTGTTTCAGATGAAGCGGATTTGAGGTCAAATCCTTCTCAAGTGGGAGGGGATGATATGATCTTGGACAAGTTTAAAGACTTAGAGCTTGAAGTTGATAAAGAAAAGCTTGAAGATAAAGAAGACCATGGAGAAGAAGATAAAGGAGATCATGTAGCTGAAGAAGCTCTATACATTCCCCAAGGTCCATTGACACGTTCAAGAGCCAAAGCACTACAAGAACAATTGCATTCGTTACTTAACCACTCGAAGAATCAAGAAGATCAAAAACATGCTTATCAAACCACTCTGGTTTTGATTCAAGCGCACGGCTAGTAAATCGGGAATGGGCTATACTTGTGCTCTTTTTCCCTCATCTTGTTTTTGTCTCTTTGGGTTTTGCAAGAGAGGTTTTTAACGAGGCAAGTATACCCATCGTTGGCCCATTTACTAGTCCAAAGACAAGTTCAAGCAACAACCGTTTTCACCTAAGTAGTTTAAGAGTTTTTTCTTTGTTATTCAAACTAGGCGCTCCCCTTATTCATTTCCTTGCTTTGTGATGTAAGCATCAAAGCTCATACAATTGGAGCAAGCAAGGAAAGGAGCAAAGGAACTAAACCAGGAGAAGCATTGCTTGTAGCTGAGGATTCAAGAGGGTTCAAAGGAGTATCAACGAGCCAAAAGGGATTTATTTCTCAAGAGGAATCTTTTATACAACCAAAGGAACTGCTGGTTTTATTTAAATCAGAAGAGAACTAGGATCAAACCATTAGAAGATCAAATCAGGTGCCTATAACCAATTTGGAGCCGTTTAAGGAAACTGGGAGAAGAGGCCTATTTCATTCGACTCACCCTCTTATTCTACATTCTCAAAAGACTTCAGAAGATATACGCCAGTATACAAGTCAAAAACCGGAGTTATTCTATTCAAACCCAAGGAGAACCACCAAAACCGCCAAATCAAGTTAATGGAGCATTATTGGAATCATCTGTGAAAAGCAGGGGTTTATATTCTATCAAGCCACTTTATTCACATTATTTGATGGTTCAAGAAGATATCAAAGAAGGAGAATCAGTTAACCAAGTCAATAGCCGAGCTCAATCAAACCAGAACCAAGAAGATATCACCATGAAAGAACTTGCCTTATTCGGATTCAATTACTTGGTTGTCAAAGGAAAGGCTCACCAACGACCATATCCTTCACTCAATCTGGGGCCTCTATCCTCAAAAGACAATCCTGAACGTCCCTAAAAGTCAGTCAAAGATCCATTTCGTCACACCAATCAAGCATTCTCCTCCCTTAAATACCAATGGCTAGGATATCATAATCCCATCACTTAAGCTATAATTATCATACTTTATGTTAAGTTTTTATTAACTTTGTTACCGTTTTTTATTTATCTTTCTGAGCATTATATAAGCTCATTTCCAGTGTATTTGATATTCAGAATATTCACGAAATTATCAATCAAAGAAAGTTATTTTTGTTTCAAAGAAAAGTACCTCTTTGCATACAAATTGTTCCTGCTTTTTATTAAGTTCTTTTTGCGGGATTCAAAGAACTTGTGAGAAGTGTAGAATCTCCTAAGCTCTTGCGAGAATTATCCCTTGAGCTGAGAAGAATCTAATCCTTGGTGTTTGAGGTCATCAAGCATCAACAAGGCTACAAAACCATCAGTCTTTTCTTCCATTCTATCCAGCTTGAAGCAACAGATTCTAAAGCAAATCCCTTGAAGCAATTTGAGGCTTGTATCACTTTGTTTCGAGATGTTCTTGGTGCTTGTACCGAGTTCTATCTCTTTATATGTTGTCTTTGAACTTGCATTTTAATCTATCTATCCTTTCATTCTCAAAAACATAGTAAAGATAGATCAGGTAAATCAAAGGTTCTCTCATACCCTTTGTGCGACCATTCGATCCATGGTGAATCTAAGGACCATCCGCAGCCTTAGTGTGACCAAACGCTCCATCATACTACTCCCTCTCAATCGTGTTAAGTTCTCTTACTGACCCATTCCCATCGGAAATTCAATCATCATCATCATCATCACATTTCACTTGTTGAACGTTTCAATCATTCCTTTGATATCATTGATCTTTCGTCATCATTTTTGCTCATATTATTTCATACCAATTGATCAACATTCTTATAGTATCATCTCGTGTTATTCTGGCATTCAAAGTGTCGATTCATAAGGGTGTTCATATTACCAAGCGTACTATAAGAAGGCATTAGCCTTCATTTGTAATTCTTTTAACTTAAGGAAATATAATCATCCTTAATTCACTCTCTCTTTCTCTTGTTCTTCACTTGTTCTTCACTTCTTTAATTAATCATTCCGCAAATTCTAACACTATTATGAGTCCCAGATGACTATTTCAAGCCTATTTACTCCATTTTCTTTGTATGTTTCATCAGAAGTCCGTTCTCCCCATTTTCGGATAGTAGACCAGTTTTGGAACTTCATTTGGGAACTCCTTTAGGGAATGAGATACAAGTAATAGAGGCTTCTCCTTGTACTATTAAGAGTCCCAGATGACTATTTCAATCCTATTTACTCCATTTTCTTTGTATGTTTCATCAGAAGTCCATTTTCTCCATTTTCCGATAGTAGACCAGTTTTGGAACTTCATTTGGGAACTTCTTTAGGGAATGAGATAAAAGTAATAGAGGCTTCTCCTTGTACTATTAAGAGTCCCAGATGACTATTCCAAGCCTATTTACTCAATTTTTACTTGTATGTTTCCTCAGAAGTCCGTTTTCCCCATTTTCGGCTAGTAGACAAGTTTCAGATCTACATTTAGGATATCATCTAGGGAATGAGATACAAGTAATAGAGGCTTCTCCTTGTACTATTAAGAGTCCCAGATGACTATTTCAAGCCTATTTACTCCATTTGCTTTGTATGTTTCATCGGAAGTCCGTTTGCCCCATTTTCGGATAGTAGACCAGTTATGGAACTTCATTTGGGAACTCCTTTAGGGAATGAGATACAAGTAATAGAGGCTTCTCCTTGTACTAGTAAGAGTCCCAGATGACTATTTCAAGCCTATCTACTCCAAATTCTTTTTATGTTTCATCGGAAGTCCGTTTTCCCCATTTTCGGATAGTAGACCAGTTTTGGAACTTCGTTTGGGAACTCCTTTAGGGAATGAGATACAAGTAATAGAGGCTTCTCCTTGTACTATTAAAAGTCCAGATGACTATTTCAAGCCCATTTACTCCATTTTCATTTTATGTTTCATCAGAAGTCCGTTTTCCCCATTTTCGGCTAGTAGACCAGTTTCGGATCGTCATTTGGAATATCTTCTAGGGAATGAGATACAAGTAATAGAGTGTAAATTATAGAAGATTATAAGATAAAGACTCGACTCTCATGTTTAGGAATAAAGGGAAAAATGTATTAGATGATAAAAGTTTTTTTTTTTCATAAGAAGAGAAACACTTGGTATATATAGGACAATCCCTAGGTTAGAAAGGGTTACGCACATAGCCTGAATTGCGTCCTCATTCTACCTTTTAAAACCATGTGTGACTCACTCTCCTTTACAGCTCATAACGGTAACAAAGAGATAAGATAAGGAGGTACAGCCGCTATAGGACAAGTGACTCATCACCGTACGGTCACCTTATCCTTTAGCTTTTCTTATCCTCCTTTCCCTCTTCTTTCTAATACAAACTTTCTTATTACTCAAGTAACTATATTTACTATGTAACTATTAATTAGTTAATAGTAAATACCTTCTTGATTAACACTCCCCCTCAAGTTTATACTACAATACTGATTGTGTATAAACTTGGCACTTGCAAGAATAACCTCATTAAAAACCTAAGCTTGGAAAACCACGTGGGACAAAACCAAGCTTAGGGAAAAAAGAGTATTATCCCTACAAGTTGGAGAGTCTCTCTCAAGGATGTGTTAGGTCTACAAGACCAAGCTTACCATGGATAAATTGGCAAACTTGGTTACTTGCTGCCTTGGTAAAGATGTCGGCCAATTGGTCCGAACTCTTAGTAAAACAAGGGAGAATTGTACCGTCTTCGATCTTCTCTCTTGTCTTGTGGCAATCAGTCTCTATGTTCTTGGTCCTCTCGTGGAATACTGGATTAGTGGCTATATGGATGGCAGCTTGGTTGTCGCAATGGAAGGTGATTGGCGTCTTCTGCTCTATCCCGAAGTCCTTAAGTAGAGCCTTCAGCCATGTTAGCTCATTTGTGAGCTTCTTCATCGCCCTATACTCTGCTTCAGCACTCGAACAAGACACCACCTTCTGCTTCTTTGTCTTCCAAGTCACAAGATTTCCACCAATGAAGGTGCAAAAGCCGGTTGTAGACTGCCTTGTGTTGCGATCTCTATTGTAATCTGCATCACAGTATCCCACAATTTCCGTGCTAGAGTTTCTTCCCATCCAAATGCCTTTGCCAGGACTCCCTTTGATATATCTCAGAATCCTTTCCTCCAGGCTCCAATGGTATACCGTAGGTACTTGCATGTGTTGAGCCACCTGATTCACAGCAAAAGAAAGATCAGGCCGAGTATATGTTAAGTATATGAGCTTACCAACGAGTCTTCGGTACTGTTCCGGGCAATGATATGGAGTATCATCCTTCTCCCCCTTTCGATTGACCTTGTATCCTTGCTCTAGTGGTGTGTCCACCGGTTTAGCTCCAAGTTTTCCTGTAAGCTTTAGAAGATCAAGTGCATATTTCCTTTGTGAGAGAAATAGTCCCTCCTTGGATCTACACACTTCAATCCCTAAGAAATACTTCAAAACACCCAAATCTTTAATATCAAAGGTTGAGTGTAAAGAGGACTTAATGGCTTGAATACCCTCTTTGTTACTCCCTGAAATAATCAAATCATCCACATAGACCAACACTACTACTATGCCATGAATATCTTGCTTAGTAAATAGAGTGTGATCAGAATGTGACCTCTTGAAGCCATTAGCCAGTAGTGTAGAGCTTAACTTGTGATACCAAGCTCTTGGAGATTGTTTAAGCCCATAGATTGCTTTCCGAAGCCTTAAGACCTTTCCCGGAGCCACTATGTCTTCTAAACCCGGAGGAGGTGACATGTAGACTTCTTCTTCTAACTCCCCCTGAAGGAAAGCATTCTTGACATCCATTTGCCACAACTCCCAATCCAAATTAACTGCTAAAGAGAGAACCACTTTCACTGTGTGTTGCTTAGCTACTGGAGCAAATGTTTCCCTATAGTCATCCCCATAAGTTTGTGTAAACCCTCTTGCAACCAGCCTTGCCTTATATCTCTCGATTTCACCATCACTCTTGTACTTAATGGTGAATACCCACTTTGAGCTAACACACTTCTTTCCTTTTGGTAGTTCTTCTTCAACCCACGTTTGATTCCTGACCATAGCTTGAACCTCATCATCAACAGCATTAGTCCATTCCTTTCTTTCCTTGGCTTCCTCATAGCTTTGTGGAATAAGTTCTACATCCAGCTTGCTGATAAAGGCTTGATGTTCTTCCGGAAGAAGGTCAATCGAACAGGTAGCTTGAATTGGATGAGCGACAGCTTGGCAGTTGTAGTAAACTCTCGTATTCTTCCAGTTTGAAGGTGATTTCTTCTCTCTTGTACTCTTCCTTGGATTCTCCCGAGTGTAGACTGGATCTGATGTAGCTTGTGGAGCTTCATAGGCATTGTCATCGCTTGAAGATTCAATAATCTCTCCTTCACTAGACTGTCCCGCCTCTGCCACTTCTTCACTAGACTTCTCTCCTCTATCACTTTCTTGTTGATCATCTAACGGATCCTGAAATGCATCGTTCTCATCCTCTCTAACTTCATTCACATCCTCATTTGGAGATGGTGGAGCTTCCTTCTCTGCCTGAGGAGAGCTTGCATTCCCTAAGTGTTCCAGAATTCGTCGGAGGCTTGAAGCTCTATCAGCGGTTGAGTTAGGTAGGTCTTTCACACTCTCCCAACTCTTTTCCCCAAAGTAGGCCTTGTCTTCCATAAACTTGACATCCCTTGACACATAATACCGGTTGGTGACTGGATCAAAGCACTTGTAACCTCTCTGAGTTGTTGAGTATCCAATGAATACGCACTTGTTACTCTTAGGCTCCAGCTTGTTCCTTAAGTCACCTGGAACGAACACAAAACACAGACTACCAAACACCCTTAAATGATCAATACTAGGATTTGAGTTATTTAGGATTTGGAAAGGCGATTTATCATCAAGGATACGAGTTGGTGTTCGGTTGATGAGATAGCAAGCTGTCATTACTGCATCGCCCCAAAACCGCTTAGGCATGTGTTTTTGAAATAGCATAGCTCTTGCCACCTCCATTAGATGCCTATTCTTTCTCTCAGCAACACCATTTTGTTGGGGGTTATATGGGCAGCTGGTTTGATGAAGAATTCCACATTTCTCTAAGTGTTCTTTGAGCTTGTTGCTTGTATATTCACCTCCATTATCTGTTCTTAGAATCTTAATCTTTGCATCAAAGTAGTTAGTCACATAGTTTTGAAAGTTTATAAATGCATCATAAACTCTATCCTTAGATGGCATCAAGGTTACCCAAGTATACTTAGATTTCTCATCTATAAATGTGACAAAATACTTATGGTTATCTATAGATGCACAAGGTGAAGACCAAACATCAGAATGCACAAGATCAAAACATTTTTCATAAATCGCACTAGACTTAGGAAAAACAGCTTTGCAATGTTTGCCTAATATGCATGCTTCAGAATTTGCACAATCATAAGAAAAACCAGGCATTAATAAACTTAAAGCTCTAGAATGAGGGTGACCAAGTCTTTCATGCCACAATACAACAGATGTCTTAACAGAGTTTGCAAAGATAGAAGAAACTTTATTCTTAGAAACAGAATTTAAAGAGATGTCTTGGAACACATATAAGTCATCTTTGGTGCTTCCTTGCCCAAACACTTTTCCACTCTCAATATCCTGCAACTTAACATCATTAGGACTGAAAATAGCTAAACAGTTTAAGTCCTTAGTAGTTTTCTTTACAGAAAGGAGATTAGAGGTGAACTTAGGCATATAAAAGGCACTTAGCTTCTTGTTGAACACATTAATATAACCTATACCTTCTATTGGCACATTATGGCCATTTGCAACCTTAACATTCCCTAAAGCCGGTTTAATGTTCTCTAACAACTTAGGATTACTAATCATATGGTGAGAAGCTCCTGAGTCTAATACTAATGAGTTTAAATCACTAGAATTAGAAGATAAGAGATATATACCGCCTGGATGTAACTTAGATGCAATGGATTGAAGGAGGCTCTCTAGATCAGCTTTGTTCATCACAATGGTCTCCTGAGAGGTAGAAGCTGAGCTCTTGTCTTGTATAGCTTGTAACGCCTTCTCATGATGACCGAACTGCACTATAGCTCTTTCAGCATTCTCGGAGCCTTCACTTGCTTCTGCCACATTCGCCTTCATCTTGTCTTTCTTGAACTTGTCTGGCTTCAAATGAGGGTGTAGGATCCAGCATTTGTCTTTGAGATGACCCTTTTTCTCACAATGCTCACAAACCCATGTCTTCTTGTCTCCATGTTTCGCCACTCCCACCTTGTTAGCCGTGGGTAGACTTGCATTCTTGTTGCCAAAACAGCTCCTGATTGCCATACTCCTTTTGTATCTTAGCACAAACTTGCTCTAGGGTAGGGATCTTGTCTTCTCTCAAGATGTGTTGGATTACATCAGTATAGCCTTGATTCAGAGACAGTAGCAACCCAAACACACGATCTTGCTCTCTTCTTTCCTTGAGTGTCTTAGCATCGGTGGTAAAGGGTCTCAACATATCTAACTCAGCAACCAACGATCTATACCTTCCGAAATGGGTGTTGAAGTCACTCTCTTCTTGGCTCAGATTACCGAGAGCTTTCTTGATACCATAGACCCGAGTCAAGTTAGACTCATTGCCGAAGACACTTGTAAGAGTATCCCACAGCTCCTTAGCAGTCTCACAGTACGAATAGCCCTCTAGGATTGACGCCTCTAGTGAGCAGTGTAGAGCAGTCAGCACATTCAGATCATATTGCTTCCAAGTATCCTCATCCAGACCTCTATCAGTTGCCTTTAGCTCTTCATAGGTGAACTCAATGTGTTTTGTGAGCTTCCTTCCTCCCAACACATTCAGAGTTGTTCGCTTCCACAACAGAAAGTTGTTCCCATTCAGAGTTACCGCAAATCTCAAGTCTTTGAAGGTGTCATTCATCTTGCCATCATACACCGTAACAGGCATAGGAGCTTGTTGAAGAGCAGCCATCACCAAAGCTTAAGTATTTCGCCGATTGAACACCAAAAAAAAAAACTAACACTTTCCAAGACCAAAGTTTCAACTTTTGAACCTTCCTCACTCAAACCACAAGCCAAACCGCAACACTAATCTATCCACAACCTTTGCCTTAAACTGATTCCTCTAGACTAACCTTTCAACCAGAGAGAGATAAAGCTCAAACCTTTACTTTTTTCAGATCTGACTTGCTTCACCTTCTTAGCTCGGTTTGATGCTTCAGCTTAACCCACAAGAACCAGCTTCAACCCAGAATAGCTTTTGCCACGGATTAACTCACAAGAACTTCTCTCTCAAACAAAAGAATCGAACAAGAAAACCAAGATTTAAGACTCAAGAATCACAAAACCGCTCTGATACCATGTAAATTATAGAAGATTATAAGATAAAGACTCGACTCTCATGTTTAGGAATAAAGGGAAAAATGTATTAGATGATAAAAGTTTTTTTTTTTTCATAAGAAGAGAAACACTTGGTATATATAGGACAATCCCTAGGTTAGAAAGGGTTACGCACATAGCCTGAATTGCGTCCTCATTCTACCTTTTAAAACCATGTGTGACTCACTCTCCTTTACAGCTCATAACGGTAACAAAGAGATAAGATAAGGAGGTACAGCCGCTATAGGACAAGTGACTCATCACCGTACGGTCACCTTATCCTTTAGCTTTTCTTATCCTCCTTTCCCTCTTCTTTCTAATACAAACTTCCTTATTACTCAAGTAACTATATTTACTATGTAACTATTAATTAGTTAATAGTAAATACCTTCTTGATTAACATAGAGGCTTCTCCTTGTGTTATAATGAGTCCCAGATGACTATTTCAAGCCTATTTACTCCATTTTCTTTGTATGTTTCATCAGAAGTCCATTTTCCTCATTTTCGGCTAGTAGACCAGTTTCGGATCTTCATTTGGGATATCTTCTTGGGAATGAGATACAAGTAATAGAGGCTTCTCCTTGTACTATAATGAGTCCCAGATGAATATTTCAAGCCTATTTACTCCATTTTCTTTGTATGTTTCGTCACAAGTCCATTTTCCACATTTTTGGCTAGTAGACCAGTATCAGATCTTCATTTGGGACATCTTCTAGGGAATGAGATTGACACAAGCTTGTGAATCACTCCAAAAACTTAGAACAAATGGAGATCAAAACTTATCAACAAGCTGATGGGCGGAAGTGGTTGATGGTAGAAATGGTGGTGGAATTTTGATTGACTCTCTCAATCTTTGGGATAACTGACTCACTCAGCCTTTGGAGAACTAGACCTGCTTGAATCTCACAAACAAATCCAATCCTATAATCTAAAGAATCAGATGGATCACTCAAATGAAAAGAAAGACAAATTGTTTTAAACAAAGACACTCTTTGATTAAAATGAAAATACTTTGTATTATACTTGTTTTTAGATTGAAAAGGGTAATTAACAATGAAATATGAGATGAGCTTATGTACATGCTCAGTACAAGGTACACTTATTCTAAACTAGGAAGGGAATCATAAAATTAATGCAAAACTAGCTGTTGGGGCCTTAAAGAGAGAAATGGCCAAAATAAGGTAATAAAAAGTTGTGTTTGATTCTTGAGAGCTTTGGCCTGAATATGTGATGTCTTGGGACGTGAAGGGTCATTAACTCCATACTGAAATCTTGTGTAGATAGTCTTTGGCGTGATTCTTGCTTGTCAGCTGGTGAGAAAGGAAGGAGCCGTTGGGTAGTTACTCCTCTATGTGTGAATGCATCCGAGAAAGGAAAGTATTCAAGCAAGAGAATCCGCCTGATCCTCTGAGTGCTGATGCATCTAAGAACGTCCTTTGATGCTTCTAGATGGTTTAGATTATCTCCTGGTCGCCAAATATATGTTTGCAATCTCTCAAACTCGGTAGACTCCAGATAAGGCAAGTGTAGCTTCCTCCGGTTTAGAAACTTCATAACTTTCACATCAGAACCGATAATGACGTGATTCCAATTCTCCCCGGTCCTCTGATGAATCAAGACTCCAAAACAAGTCGGTTTCTAGCTTACGTCTTCCTGGTTCAGTGGAAAACCTCCAATAACCGCTTGCATATCCAATACGGGTAAGCTCCGGTTCACCCGACTTTGAACCTGAATTACTCCTTCGTTTGAACTCTGTTTGGTATGAATCAAATTCTCCCAGGTTCTCCGATGCGTTAAATGTCCAAAACATCCAGTTTTGTTGCTTGATTCGTCGTCGTTTGGCCGGAATGATTTTATTACTGGTTACATGTCTCCAGCGGGTCCATTGAAGATCTTCCAAGTTGTATCTTCAATATCTTCTTCATATGAACTCTTTTGGAACTGATTCTTCTTCGAGGTGAACTCTAGGGAAGTTGAGTATGCTCTCCAAGTCCCATCTGAGTCTGAATGCACGGAGGGATTAAGGTCTAGAAAGAACAAATCATGAAAGATAGTCTCTCCTTTATTCATGATATGTTCTCCAAGGGAGATCGTCTCTCCTTTACCCTTGGCTAGACCATCATGTCCATTGATCCTCTTCTCCAAGGTTGATGGCATTCTCGAGGTTGTGTCATCCTCTCTTTCTTCAAAAGGTTTTGTCCTCAAAACTAGTTCATCTGCACATAGATAACTCAAGTTATTTTCATGAATTAAAGGAGAGATTAGAATCTTACCTTGCAAACGGTTTGTCCTCTGGTGGAGCTGATGTTGGGCATCTGGGGGTTCTCCTTTGATCAAGTAGGATATAATAACTCCTCTGCTCTGGTCTGGGGCGTTGCTCCTCTGTTTTGTAGCATTTACCCATTTGTTCACCTTGGGTGGTGATGTCTCTTTGTTTTGAGCATGCTTAAACATCATTCTTTTCTCTGGTGGAACTTCTTTGGGGTTTATCTCTTGAGTACCTGAAATAAACTCAACACTTTGGAAAAGAAACAACTGCATTATGGGTTTTTTATAATGAAATAAACTTGTTGAACTTATTTGCTTCATGCTAGAAATAACAAATCTTTGTTCTATTTGTAGTTCTAAACAAGGCTTTGATTTCTCAAGTTCTTTTAAATTTAAGAAGTTTAACAACTCAGCTACTGATCTATCAAGAGTAATTCGGTTTATGGACTTTCTTACTTGAATAATATTAGAGTGAGGAGATGAGAAGGCCACACATGAAGTGAAGACCAAGCATCTCCATATCAAATAAGAAGAAGAAGAGAAGTGTCAAAGCGTGACTTAGCCAAGAATGAAGCTCATCACATGTAAAAGACATCAAGAAGGTGATCAACCATGTGTATATGAAGCAATGGAGGCTTAGGAGTCATGAAGTGTGTGGCAAGCCAAACTTATTGGGCTATCCATACAATCTCTTAGTCGGCCATCCGTACAAGCCCACATAAACTCCACCAAGCCAGCCTAAACTGTAAGGGAGAGTTTGTGCACGCCTAAGAGAAGTTTTCAAGTGGTCTTGAAGCTCCTCACTTGCCTCCATAAACGTTTGAATTCAAAGAAGTGGAGGGAAGCAAGAGTCACATGTGTGACTTAAGAAAAGAGCTGTTATGTGCTGTCACTTTCAATCTTTGTCTTTGTGCACAAGTTGAATTTATGTGTAATGCCTATATAAGGGCGCCCTCTCTCATTGTAAAACATATAGAATTTATAATAAAAGAGACAAGTTCTTGTTAAATTTGTATACATCTCTCTCTTTACTTATGCTTAATTAAATTAAAGCAATGTAGAGAGTGAGTTATATGCAGTTTAGGTCTGCCTTAATGGCAGACCATTACTTGTCTAATTATACTTCAAACCACGTAAACTCTTTCTTTTGTTCAGTTAGACACTAAGTTAGTGAGCTAGTCCTTCTTTAATGAGAACACAAACTCTAAGTGTTGTTGTTACTCAAATATGGATTCATGTCTCATGCTAGTGCAACTCTTCTTTACTTAGTTAGTCATTAGATTACTGAACTTTTCTTTGGTTATGACAATAAACTTATCAAACAAGGAGGATGAAGCATCCGTACAAGTCCGTACACCTAGGGAACCGGGCCACTCAAGCTTGATCATCAAGTAAGCGTGACATACAAGCCAAGCCCTCAATGGTCTTCTAGATGCTTGGTTCTATGCTTACTACTCCAACGGTCACATTTTAATAAACAACAAGAGGATAAGGTCACATGTTTGCTTAAGGAGTCAACCGTTGGGGACAGGTCGCTTTCGCTTCCTAGGAGTCCTTCCCCTTTGTTTATTCTTTATGTCGCTTTCCATTGATCCTTGTAGTAACTAGGCGAGTCTATATATAGACATTTGCTCTCATTTGTAACATTTAACTTAAGGAAATATAATCATCCTTATTTCTCTCTCTCTTTATTTCATGTTCTTCATCTATTTATCATTTCTCTAAGTCATTATTCCGCAAATTCTAACATGGTATTAGAGCGTGGTGTAGATCTTCGGATTACACACTCTTAAATCTCTTTTCTCTACTCCCATCTTCTATACTTTTTGCCTTAATACTCCAGAAATTCTTGAATTCATAAACTCTTTACCCAACGGTCCATAGCCATCTCTCTCTCTTTTAACCACTTATTTCACTCCTAAACTCCCTAAAATCAGTTTAAACATCCCTAAAACTACCTTTCTCTCATTCGCTCACTCACTGTTTTCTTTTATAAACCATTCTCTAATCCTTTACCCATCAGTCTATACCTTTGCCCATTGGTCCATAAAGTCAAAACATGGCCATGGAGAACAACAAGCCTTTGGCTTTACCGGTTACCCTTAAAGGGGTTAACTACTTGCTGTGGTCAAGAACCACAAGAACCGCCTTGTAAATTATAGAAGATTATAAGATTAAGACTCGACTCTCATGTTTAGGAATAAAGGGAAAAATGTATTAGATGATAAAAGTTGATTACATAAGAAGAGAAACACTTGGTATATATAGGACAATCCCTAGGTTAGAAAGGGTTACGCACATAGCCTGAATTGCGTCCTCATTCTACCTTTTAAAACCATGTGTGACTCACTCTCCTTTACAGCTCATAACGGTAACAAAGAGATAAGATAAGGAGGTACAGCCGCTATAGGACAAGTGACTCATCACCGTACGGTCACCTTATCCTTTAGCTTTTCTTATCCTCCTTTCCCTCTTCTTTCTAATACAAACTTTCTTATTACTCAAGTAACTATATTTACTATGTAACTATTAATTAGTTAATAGTAAATACCTTCTTGATTAACACTCCCCCTCAAGTTTATACTACAATACTGATTGTGTATAAACTTGGCACTTGCAAGAATAACCTCATTAAAAACCTAAGCTTGGAAAACCACGTGGGACAAAACCAAGCTTAGGGAAAAAGAGTATTATCCCTACAAGTTGGAGAGTCTCTCTCAAGGATGTGTTAGGTCTACAAGACCAAGCTTACCATGGATAAATTGGCAAACTTGGTTACTTGCTGCCTTGGTAAAGATGTCGGCCAATTGGTCCGAACTCTTAGTAAAACAAGGGAGAATTGTACCGTCTTCGATCTTCTCTCTTGTCTTGTGGCAATCAGTCTCTATGTTCTTGGTCCTCTCGTGGAATACTGGATTAGTGGCTATATGGATGGCAGCTTGGTTGTCGCAATGGAAGGTGATTGGCGTCTTCTGCTCTATCCCGAAGTCCTTAAGTAGAGCCTTCAGCCATGTTAGCTCATTTGTGAGCTTCTTCATCGCCCTATACTCTGCTTCAGCACTCGAACAAGACACCACCTTCTGCTTCTTTGTCTTCCAAGTCACAAGATTTCCACCAATGAAGGTGCAAAAGCCGGTTGTAGACTGCCTTGTGTTGCGATCTCTATTGTAATCTGCATCACAGTATCCCACAATTTCCGTGCTAGAGTTTCTTCCCATCCAAATGCCTTTGCCAGGACTCCCTTTGATATATCTCAGAATCCTTTCCTCCAGGCTCCAATGGTATACCGTAGGTACTTGCATGTGTTGAGCCACCTGATTCACAGCAAAAGAAAGATCAGGCCGAGTATATGTTAAGTATATGAGCTTACCAACGAGTCTTCGGTACTGTTCCGGGCAATGATATGGAGTATCATCCTTCTCCCCCTTTCGATTGACCTTGTATCCTTGCTCTAGTGGTGTGTCCACCGGTTTAGCTCCAAGTTTTCCTGTAAGCTTTAGAAGATCAAGTGCATATTTCCTTTGTGAGAGAAATAGTCCCTCCTTGGATCTACACACTTCAATCCCTAAGAAATACTTCAAAACACCCAAATCTTTAATATCAAAGGTTGAGTGTAAAGAGGACTTAATGGCTTGAATACCCTCTTTGTTACTCCCTGAAATAATCAAATCATCCACATAGACCAACACTACTACTATGCCATGAATATCTTGCTTAGTAAATAGAGTGTGATCAGAATGTGACCTCTTGAAGCCATTAGCCAGTAGTGTAGAGCTTAACTTGTGATACCAAGCTCTTGGAGATTGTTTAAGCCCATAGATTGCTTTCCGAAGCCTTAAGACCTTTCCCGGAGCCACTATGTCTTCTAAACCCGGAGGAGGTGACATGTAGACTTCTTCTTCTAACTCCCCCTGAAGGAAAGCATTCTTGACATCCATTTGCCACAACTCCCAATCCAAATTAACTGCTAAAGAGAGAACCACTTTCACTGTGTGTTGCTTAGCTACTGGAGCAAATGTTTCCCTATAGTCATCCCCATAAGTTTGTGTAAACCCTCTTGCAACCAGCCTTGCCTTATATCTCTCGATTTCACCATCACTCTTGTACTTAATGGTGAATACCCACTTTGAGCTAACACACTTCTTTCCTTTTGGTAGTTCTTCTTCAACCCACGTTTGATTCCTGACCATAGCTTGAACCTCATCATCAACAGCATTAGTCCATTCCTTTCTTTCCTTGGCTTCCTCATAGCTTTGTGGAATAAGTTCTACATCCAGCTTGCTGATAAAGGCTTGATGTTCTTCCGGAAGAAGGTCAATCGAACAGGTAGCTTGAATTGGATGAGCGACAGCTTGGCAGTTGTAGTAAACTCTCGTATTCTTCCAGTTTGAAGGTGATTTCTTCTCTCTTGTACTCTTCCTTGGATTCTCCCGAGTGTAGACTGGATCTGATGTAGCTTGTGGAGCTTCATTGGCATTGTCATCGCTTGAAGATTCAATAATCTCTCCTTCACTAGACTGTCCCGCCTCTGCCACTTCTTCACTAGACTTCTCTCCTCTATCACTTTATTGTTGATCATCTAACGGATCCTGAAATGCATCGTTCTCATCCTCTCTAACTTCATTCACATCCTCATTTGGAGATGGTGGAGCTTCCTTCTCTACCTGAGGAGAGCTTGCATTCCCTAAGTGTTCCAGAATTCGTCGGAGGCTTGAAGCTCTATCAGCGGTTGAGTTAGGTAGGTCTTTCACACTCTCCCAACTCTTTTCCCCAAAGTAGGCCTTGTCTTCCATAAACTTGACATCCCTTGACACATAATACCGGTTGGTGACTGGATCAAAGCACTTGTAACCTCTCTGAGTTGTTGAGTATCCAATGAATACGCACTTGTTACTCTTAGGCTCCAGCTTGTTCCTTAAGTCACCTGGAACAAACACAAAACACAGACTACCAAACACCCTTAAATGATCAATACTAGGATTTGAGTTATTTAGGATTTGGAAAGGCGATTTATCATCAAGGATACGAGTTGGTGTTCGGTTGATGAGATAGCAAGCTGTCATTACTGCATCGCTCCAAAACCGCTTAGGCATGTGTTTTTGAAATAGCATAGCTCTTGCCACCTCCATTAGATGCCTATTCTTTCTCTCAGCAACACCATTTTGTTGGGGGTTATATGGGCAGCTGGTTTGATGAAGAATTCCACATTTCTCTAAGTGTTCTTTGAGCTTGTTGCTTGTATATTCACCTCCATTATCTGTTCTTAGAATCTTAATCTTTGCATCAAAGTAGTTAGTCACATAGTTTTGAAAGTTTATAAATGCATCATAAACTCTATCCTTAGATGGCATCAAAGTTACCCAAGTATACTTAGATTTCTCATCTATAAATGTGACAAAATACTTATGGTTATCTCTAGATGCACAAGGTGAAGACCAAACATCAGAATGCACAAGATCAAAACATTTTTCATAAATCGCACTAGACTTAGGAAAAACAGCTTTGCAATGTTTGCCTAATATGCATGCTTCAGAATTTGCACAATCATAAGAAAAACCAGGCATTAATAAACTTAAAGCTCTAGAATGAGGGTGACCAAGTCTTTCATGCCACAATACAACAGATGTCTTAACAGAGTTTGCAAAGATAGAAGAAACTTTATTCTTAGAAACAGAATTTAAAGAGATGTCTTGGAACACATATAAGTCATCCTTGGTGCTTCCTTGCCCAAACACTTTTCCACTCTCAATATCCTGCAACTTAACATCATTAGGACTGAAAATAGCTAAACAGTTTAAGTCCTTAGTAGTTTTCTTTACAGAAAGGAGATTAGAGGTGAACTTAGGCATATAAAAGGCACTTAGCTTCTTGTTGAACACATTAATATAACCTATACCTTCTATTGGCACATTATGGCCATTTGCAACCTTAACATTCCCTAAAGCCGGTTTAATGTTCTCTAACAACTTAGGATTACTAATCATATGGTGAGAAGCTCCTGAGTCTAATACTAATGAGTTTAAATCACTAGAATTAGAAGATAAGAGAGATATACCGCCTGGATGTAACTTAGATGCAATGGATTGAAGGAGGCTCTCTAGATCAGCTTTGTTCATCACAATGGTCTCCTGAGAGGTAGAAGCTGAGCTCTTGTCTTGTATAGCTTGTAACGCCTTCTCATGATGACCGAACTGCACTATAGCTCTTTCAGCATTCTCGGAGCCTTCACTTGCTTCTGCCACATTCGCCTTCATCTTGTCTTTCTTGAACTTGTCTGGCTTCAAATGAGGGTGTAGGATCCAGCATTTGTCTTTGAGATGACCCTTTTTCTCACAATGCTCACAAACCCATGTCTTCTTGTCTCCATGTTTCGCCACTCCCACCTTGTTAGCCGTGGGTAGACTTGCATTCTTGTTGCCAAACAGCTCCTGATTGCCATACTCCTTTTGTATCTTAGCACAAACTTGCTCTAGGGTAGGGATCTTGTCTTCTCTCAAGATGTGTTGGATTACATCAGTATAGCCTTGATTCAGAGACAGTAGCAACCCAAACACACGATCTTGCTCTCTTCTTTCCTTGAGTGTCTTAGCATCGGTGGTAAAGGGTCTCAACATATCTAACTCAGCAACCAACGATCTATACCTTCCGAAATGGGTGTTGAAGTCACTCTCTTCTTGGCTCAGATTACCGAGAGCTTTCTTGATACCATAGACCCGAGTCAAGTTAGACTCATTGCCGAAGACACTTGTAAGAGTATCCCACAGCTCCTTAGCAGTCTCACAGTACGAATAGCCCTCTAGGATTGACGCCTCTAGTGAGCAGTGTAGAGCAGTCAGCACATTCAGATCATATTGCTTCCAAGTATCCTCATCCAGACCTCTATCAGTTGCCTTTAGCTCTTCATAGGTGAACTCAATGTGTTTTGTGAGCTTCCTTCCTCCCAACACATTCAGAGTTGTTCGCTTCCACAACAGAAAGTTGTTCCCATTCAGAGTTACCGCAAATCTCAAGTCTTTGAAGGTGTCATTCATCTTGCCATCATACACCGTAACAGGCATAGGAGCTTGTTGAAGAGCAGCCATCACCAAAGCTTAAGTATTTCGCCGATTGAACACCAAAAAAAAAAAACTAACACTTTCCAAGACCAAAGTTTCAACTTTTGAACCTTCCTCACTCAAACCACAAGCCAAACCGCAACACTAATCTATCCACAACCTTTGCCTTAAACTGATTCCTCTAGACTAACCTTTCAACCAGAGAGAGATAAAGCTCAAACCTTTACTTTTTTCAGATCTGACTTGCTTCACCTTCTTAGCTCGGTTTGATGCTTCAGCTTAACCCACAAGAACCAGCTTCAACCCAGAATAGCTTTTGCCACGGATTAACTCACAAGAACTTCTCTCAAACAAAAGAATCGAACAAGAAAACCAAGATTTAAGACTCAAGAATCACAAAACCGCTCTGATACCATGTAAATTATAGAAGATTATAAGATAAAGACTCGACTCTCATGTTTAGGAATAAAGGGAAAAATGTATTAGATGATAAAAGTTTTTTTTTTTCATAAGAAGAGAAACACTTGGTATATATAGGACAATCCCTAGGTTAGAAAGGGTTACGCACATAGCCTGAATTGCGTCCTCATTCTACCTTTTAAAACCATGTGTGACTCACTCTCCTTTACAGCTCATAACGGTAACAAAGAGATAAGATAAGGAGGTACAGCCGCTATAGGACAAGTGACTCATCACCGTACGGTCACCTTATCCTTTAGCTTTTCTTATCCTCCTTTCCCTCTTCTTTCTAATACAAACTTCCTTATTACTCAAGTAACTATATTTACTATGTAACTATTAATTAGTTAATAGTAAATACCTTCTTGATTAACATAGAGGCTTCTCCTTGTGTTATAATGAGTCCCAGATGACTATTTCAAGCCTATTTACTCCATTTTCTTTGTATGTTTCATCAGAAGTCCATTTTCCTCATTTTCGGCTAGTAGACCAGTTTCGGATCTTCATTTGGGATATCTTCTTGGGAATGAGATACAAGTAATAGAGGAGATATCCCAAATGAAGATCCGCAACTGGTCTACTAGCCGAAAATGGGGAAAACGGACTTCTGATGAATTATACAAAGAAAATGGAGTAAATAAGCTTGAAATATTCATCTGGGACTGATAATCGTACAAGGAGAAACCTCTATTACTTGTATCTCATTCCCTAGAAGATATCCCAAATGAAGATCCGAAACTGGTCTTCTACCGAAAATGGGGAAAACGGACTTCTGAGGAAACATAAGAAAACAATGGCGTAAACAGGTTTGAAATAGTCAACTGGGGCTCATAATAGTACAAGGAGAAGCCTCTATTACTGGTATCTCATTCCCTAGAAGATATCCCAAATGAAGATCCGAAACTGGTCTACTAGCCGAAAATGGGGAAAACGGACTTCTCATGAATTATACAAAGAAAATGGAGTTAATAGGCTTGAAATATTAATCTGGGACTGATAATCGTACAAGGAGAAATCTCTATTACTTGTATCTCATTCCCTAGAAGATATCCCAAATGAAGATCCGAAACTGGTCTTCTAGCCGAAAATGGGGAAAACGGACTTCTGAGGAAACATAAGAAAACAATGGCGTAAACAGGTTTGAAATAGTCATCTGGCACTCATAATAGTACAAGGAGAAGCCTCTATTACTTGTATCTCCTTCCCTAGAAGAGTTCCCAAATGAAGATCCAAAACTGGTGTACTAGCCGAAAATGAGGAAAACGGACTTCTGAAGAAACATACAAAAAACAATGGAGTAAATAGGCTTGAAAAATTCATCTGGGACTCTTAGTAGTACAAGGAGAAACTTCTATTAGTTTTATCTCATTCCCTAGAAGATATCCCAAATGAAGATCCGAAACTGGTCTACAAGCCGAAAATGGGGAAAACGAACTTCTGAAGAATCATACGAATAAAAATTGATTAAATAGGCTTGAAATAGTCATCTTGGACTCTTAAAACTACAAGGAGAAACCACTATCACTTGTGTAAATTATAGAAGATTAGAAGATTATAAGATAAAGACTCGACTCTCATGTTTAGGAATAAAGGGAAAAATGTATTAGATGGTAAAAGTTGATTACATAAGAAGAGAAACACTTGGTATATATAGGACAATCCCTAGGTTAGAAAGGGTTACGCACATAGCCTGAATTGCGTCCTCATTCTACCTTTTAAAACCATGTGTGACTCACTCTCCTTTACAGCTCATAACGGTAACAAAGAGATAAGATAAGGAGGTACAGCCGCTATAGGACAAGTGACTCATCACCGTACGGTCACCTTATCCTTTAGCTTTTCTTATCCTCCTTTCCCTCTTCTTTCTAATACAAACTTCCTTATTACTCAAGTAACTATATTTACTATGTAACTATTAATTAGTTAATAGTAAATACCTTCTTGATTAACACGCCTTGTGTGGAAGAGGTCTTTGGAGTCATGTGTCAAGCGATGCTCCTCTAGCAGCACCACCAGCCGCCGTAGCCGCCATTGTTCCAGCCAAAGAGACCCAATGGTACAAGGAAGATCAGACCGTCCTTGCTCTCCTACAAAGCTCCCTTAGCAATGAAATCTTGGAAGCTTACTCATACTGTGAAACCGCCAAAGAGCTATGGGAGACTTTGAAGCAAGTATTCGGCAACATCTCCAATCTAAGTCGTGTTTTTGAAGTCAAGAAGGCTGTCAATGAACTAAGGCAAGAAGATATGGAGTTCACCAAACATTTTGGAAAATTCAGAGCACTATGGGCAGAGCTAGAGATGCTAAGGCCTAGCACTGTTGACCCTCAAGTCCTGAATGAAAGAAGAGGGCAAGATAAAGTCTTCGGCTTGCTCATGACCCTCAGCCCGACTTACAATGATCTAATCAAGCATCTTCTCAAAGCAGAACGGTTGCCAACTCTGGAAGAAGTTTGCTCTCAAATCCAAAAGGAGCAAGGATCGTTTGGCCTATTTGGAGGAAAAGGGGAACTTGTTACAGCTAACAAGGGCGCTTACCATTTTGATGAGAAGAGAAGCCCATTCTGTGATCATTGCAAGAAGAAGGGGCACATTAAAGAAAAGTGTTGGATCCTTCACCCACACCTCAAACCAAGCAAGTGGAAAGAAGGAAAGGCTAGCTATGCAGCTGAGAATTCTACACAGAAGGGCGAAACATCTAAGACAAACTCTGGAGGAGAAAATGAAGTAAGCATCAATGCTTATATCAATAAGAAACACAAAGGAGAGGAGCTAGAACCTGTTTTGCTTGAATATAAGGAGCAAAGGAGACATGTAGCTGTTTTCAAAGGAGCTAAGGACTTAACAATAAAACACTGTCGTTCTATGCATCAAGGAGGACGTTCTGATCAAGCTAAAGCATGGCTGGGCCAGTATAATTCACAAGAAGACCAAGCCAAACCACCAGAACCACCAAATCACATGAATGGACCAACATTCATGTTTTCAAGACCATTTAAGGAAACTTCCACCATATCTTATATCACCACGCCTCATTTACATTCATTGGCATGTTATGAAGATACCAAGAGCTCTAAACCACCAGACCAAGCCAATAACCAAGTCAAAACATTCCAAACCGAAGAAGATATCACCATGAAGACAGTTTCCTTTTCTAAGCATGTTAACTTTGCTTCAAAGGGAAACTATGACCAACGACCACTCTCTCTCAGCAATCTCGACCCTCCATCCTCTAAAGAAGATCCTGGACGTTCATACAAAGATCAAGACCACAAGATTCGTTCCCCCTCTCTCATTGCCCTAAATCAAGCATTTTTCCCCCTTTATGCCCAAAGACTAGCTACAAGTCAAGCCAAACTTTATACTTTTTTTTATTACCTTGTTACCGTTTTTTACACTGAATTTTGAGCACTATATAAGCTCATAAGCTTGTACTTTCATACTCACGAAATTATCAATCAAAGAAAGTTATTTTTGTTTCAAAGAAAAGTACCTCTTTGCATACAAATTGTTCCTGCTTTTTATTAAGTTCTTTTTGAGGGATTCAAAGAACTTATGAGAAGTGTAGAATCTCCTAAGCTCTTGTGAGGATTAGCCCTTGAGCTGAGAAGAATCTAACCCTTGGTGTTTGAGGTCATCAAGCATCAACAAGGCTACAAAACCATCAGTCTTTTCTTCCATCCTATCTAGCTTGAAGCAACAGATTCTAAGGCACATTCCTTGAAGCAATTTGAGGCTTGTATCATTGGTATCAGAGATAAAAGCTCCTATCCAGGTGTATCTACATCTTTTGATTTTGTTTTTGTTATTTCATTTTCGTTTGCTTCAGTTTGTTTCATTTTTAAAAAAACCAAAAAAAACCCATAAAAATTGTTCTTCCGCTGAATTATCTTGTTAGAATTTTATAAACTTCATAAAAACTCAAAAAATATATTCTCTTTTTGATTTAGGTAATTTAAAGTCTTAAAAGTACAAGAAAATTGTTTCCTAAAAATTAGCAATCAATTTGTTAATTGTAATTCGAGTTTCAAAACCACTGCTTTTGTTTCAGTGAAATTCTGTTTCTCTGCTTTTGCTTGCTTTTGAACATTACTTTGATTCATTCTCTTTCCATCTTTTGCAAGGTACTAAATGGAGAATGCACCAGCAGATCCTATGCAAACCATGATAGCCATGTTAAGAAGGGATGAAGCAACCAGTTTGCTAAACAAACCATATCAACAATACAAGGAGCCAAGACCACCTGATATACCACCACCACCTCAAGCACATCCAACCCAAGATGCTGAAGAAGGAGAGCTTCTAGTAATTCAAAGAGCTTTGAATGCACAACAAGTACTAGAAGATCAGGGGCAAAGAAACAATCTCTTCCATTCAAGATGTAAAATCAAAGACAAGGTATGTCATTTGATTATTGATAGTGGTTCTTGTGCTAACATTGCTAGTGTTTATCTAGTAGAAAAACTTGGTCTTACCACAAAACAGCATCCAAGGCCTTACAAACTCAAGTGGCTGAATGATAAAGAAGAGCTGAAAGTTTTTAGGCAAGTTGAAATATCATTCAGCATTGGCAAGTACAAAGATCAAATACTGTGTGATGTTGCACAAATGCAAGCTGGCCATGTTTTACTTGGAAGGCCATGGCAATATGATAGAGAAGTAACCCACAATGGCAAAACCAATGAGTACTCCTTCACCATTAACCATTGTAAGCACATTCTGGTCCCTTTAGCTCAAAAAGACATTAAAGTTATGCAAATGAGAGCTAAGCAAGATACTAACACTACAGTTAGTTATTTTGCAATACAAGAACTTTTAAACTTTGATCCACCAGATATGATGCATTTGTCTTTGCCAAAAGAATGTTTTGCAGGTTTTAAAGAACAAAAGTTCAAAGCTATGGAGATTAAGGATAGAAACGTGGTCAACAATGGTGAAAACAAGATGTTTATTAAGGAGAATCCACCATTACACGAGCTGACACCCACACTAGAGCTTGCTGAAGCTAAAAATATTCCCCTCAATCAACTATTGCAGCATTTAAAAGCTAAACACCAAGGTAAGTTTCTAAACTTTCAAAATTTTACAAAAACTAACTTAGCTTTATTTGATGCAGGTACTAATGTTTTGAGGACAAAAACCTCTTCAAGAGGGAGAGTATGATGTAAGCATCAATGCTTATATCAATAAGAAACACAAAGGAGAGGAGCTAGAACCTGTTTTGCTTGAATATAAGGAGCAAAGGAGACATGTAGCTGTTTTCAAAGGAGCTAAGGACTTAACAATAAAACACTGTCGTTCTATGCATCAAGGAGGACGTTCTGATCAAGCTAAACCATGGCTGGGCCAGTATAATTCACAAGAAGACCAAGCCAAACCACCAGAACCACCAAATCACATGAATGGACCAACATTCATGTTTTCAAGACCATTTAAGGAAACTTCCACCATATCTTATATCACCACGCCTCATTTACATTCATTGGCATGTTATGAAGATACCAAGAGCTCTAAACCACCAGACCAAGCCAATAACCAAGTCAAAACATTCCAAACCGAAGAAGATATCACCATGAAGACAGTTTCCTTTTCTAAGCATGTTAACTTTGCTTCAAAGGGAAACTATGACCAACGACCACTCTCTCTCAGCAATCTCGACCCTCCATCCTCTAAAGAAGATCCTGGACGTTCATACAAAGATCAAGACCACAAGATTCGTTCCCCCTCTCTCATTGCCCTAAATCAAGCATTTTTCCCCCTTTATGCCCAAAGACTAGCTACAAGTCAAGCCAAACTTTATACTTTTTTTTATTACCTTGTTACCGTTTTTTTTACACTGAATTTTGAGCACTATATAAGCTCATAAGCTTATACTTTCATACTCACGAAATTATCAATCAAAGAAAGTTATTTTTGTTTCAAAGAAAAGTACCTCTTTGCATACAAATTGTTCCTGCTTTTTATTAAGTTCTTTTTGAGGGATTCAAAGAACTTGTGAGAAGTGTAGAATCTCCTAAGCTCTTGTGAGGATTAGCCCTTGAGCTGAGAAGAATCTAACCCTTGGTGTTTGAGGTCATCAAGCATCAACAAGGCTACAAAACCATCAGTCTTTTCTTCCATCCTATCTAGCTTGAAGCAACAGATTCTAAGGCACATTCCTTGAAGCAATTTGAGGCTTGTATCAGAAGGGGCAGCCAACTCATCTCAATTTGTGACAAAAACAGACCTAGATGCATTGATGAAAGCGCTTAAAGAATCTGGTAACATTCTCGGTACCTCCTTTCATGTAATGAAGCATTATGGTAATTCATATAGCTCTTCATACACGCTTAGGACTAAACCATTGATTGTTGATTCAGGAGCCTCTCATTACATGATTAGTGATTTAAACCTGATTAGTAATGTAAAACCAACAGTAGGAAATGTTGAAATTGCTAATGGGGAAAAGGTGCCTATCAAAGGCATAGGAGAATTGAAACACTTTGATAGATCATCTAAAGCGTTTTATATGCCTACCTTCACATCTAATCTTTTATCCGTTAAGAAAGCTACAACTGATTTAGATTGTATTGCTATTTTTGGACCTAATGATGTGTGCTTTCAGGATATTAAAACCAGAAAAATGCTTGGAAAAGGGACTACGAAAGATGATCTATATGTCCTTGAAGACACTGAGTTTCTTTCTCCTACTAATAATGTTGTAGCTTCTGCTAATAATCATGCTAGAATAGGACATCCTCATGCTCGTGCATTGAGTCTTTTATTGCCTAAAGTTGTTTTTAAGAATGATGAATGTGAGGCTTGTATCTTAGGAAAACATTGTAGAACTGTTTTTCCCAAATCATCTACTATCTATGAAAAATGTTTTGATCTAGTGCATTCAGATGTATGGACATCACCATGTGAATCTAGAGATCAAAACAAATATTTTGTTACTTTTATAGATGAAAAGTCTAAGTATACTTGGGTAACTCTCCTCCCATCAAAGGATAGAGTCTTTGAGGCATTTAAAAAAATTTCAAAACCATATAACTAACCATTTTAATGCCAAGATTAAGATTTTTAGATCAGATAATGGGGGCGAGTACACAAGCAATGTTTTCCGAGAACATCTTACCTCACAAGGCATCATTCATCAAACTAGCTGTCCTTACACACCTCAGCAGAATGGTGTAGCTGAGAGGAAGAAAATACATCTAATGGAGGTGGCAAGATCCATGATGTTTCAGCACAACGTACCAAAACGGTTTTGGGGGGATGCGGTCCTTACAGCTTGTTATCTCATCAACTGGATTCCTACTAAAGTTCTGAATGATTCATCACCCTATGAGGTACTCAACTCAACTAAACCCTCTCTTGATCATTTAAGGGTATTTGGGTGTGTTTGCTTTGCTTTCATTCCAGGAGATCATAGAACAAAGCTGGAAGCTAAGAGTATGAGGTGCATGTTCATTGGCTACTCTACTACTCAAAAGGGGTACAAATGCTACAATCATGATACACGCCGGGTCATAGTCTCTCGAGATGTCAAGTTCTTGGAATCAGAAAGCTTCTACCCTAAACAACCGTGGGAAGACTTACAAGGACTCTCCACTTCTACCTCTGATAGAGCGGCCACCTTAAGACTCCTCTTAGATCACCTTGGCGTGACTACTCCGGATTCTTCTACTGGCGCTCCTGCCGTTGATCCTGAAGGGGGGAATGGTGAACAAACTACTGAGCAAGCAGACTTAGAGACCCAAGCAAACGTTCAGAATCAAGCAGAAGCGCCTCTGGAAAGCTCTACTCCAGCTCAATCTCCACCGCAGCAGCCTAGATCCACACCTCATGTTGTACCATTAAGAAGGAGCCAACGCTTAGAGCGATTACAACAACAAACAGAACAAGCTCCTGCTCCAGCAGCCCTAAGGAGAAGCACAAGGGAAAGGCAGGATCCATCAAGTTGGGTTAACACAAGGGTGTACTACAATGGCATTGCAGTAGCCCATCCTACTCAAGTAACTTGCTCTTTTGCTCGGTTTCCAAAGGAGCATCAAGCCTTCCTAGTAGCATTGGAGCAAGGTCATGTACCTAAGACTTATGAAGAAGCAATAGAGCATGAGGTATGGCGTGAAGCAATCAGTGAAGAAAGAGGTGCTATGGAGAGAAACCACACTTGGGATGAAGCCACATTACCCAAAGGGAAGAAAGCGGTTAGTTCAAGATGGGTCTTCACTATCAAGTACAAAAGCAATGGTGAGATAGAGAGGTATAGGGCTCGGCTAGTTGCAAGAGGCTTCACTCAGACCTATGGAGAAGACTATGGGGACACGTTTGCACCAGTGGCTAAACTTCACACGGTTAGAGTAGTCATCTCTCTCGCTGTGAATCTAGAATGGGATCTTTGGCAAATGGATGTGAAGAATGCATTCTTGCAAGGAGAGCTTGAGGAAGAAGTCTATATGACACCACCACCAGGTGTGGAAGAAGACATCACCAGTGGGAAAGTGTTAAGACTGAGAAAGGCTATATATGGTCTTAAGCAATCACCAAGAGCATGGTACCACCGGTTGAGTAGAGTTCTATTCGATAGGGGATTCAGCAGATCAGAAGCGGATCATACCTTATTCACTCTCACCAGCCAAGAAGGTATAGTAGTCATTCTCATTTATGTAGATGATATAATCATCTCTGGGAATGACAAGGTAAACATTCTTGCCACTAAAGACTATTTAAAGAATGTATTTGATATTAAAGATCTAGGTGAACTAAAATACTTCTTAGGTATTGAAGTTTGTAGATCTATAGAAAGCTTGTTTCTCTCACAAAGGAAGTATATGCTTGATATGTTGAGTGAAACAGGAGATCTTGGAGATAAAGTAGCTAAGACTCCTCTTGAAGATAGCTACAAATTGGACCGAAAGGGGGAGCTAGAAGATGAACCCTTTGAAGATATCACACAATACCGCAGGATGGTTGGTAAGCTAATCTATCTTACCATAACTAGACCTGACTTGTGTTTTGCTGTGTCAGGTTAGCCAACACATGAAAGCCCCAAAGCTGTATCACTGGAGCATGGTTAAGCGCATTCTCAGCTATGTCCAAGGAACAATCGGTCATGGCATTTGGATGGGTTGCAACGGAAGCTCAGAGATTGTTGGATATTGTGATGCAGACTGGGCAGGAGACCATGTAGATAGAAGATCAACTACTGGCTATTGTACATTCATTGGTGGGAATCTAGTTACTTGGAAGAGCAAGAAGCAAAATGTAGTTGCATGTTCTAGTGCTGAAGCTGAGTACCAGGCAATGAGGAGGTTAACAACCGAGCTAATGTGGCCAAGGAACCTTCTTAAAGACCTCGGATGTGAGACAAGCACACCAATCACCATGCATTGTGACAACCAAGCGGCTATACACATAGCATCAAACTCGGTCTTCCATGAAAGAACCAAGCATATAGAGGTAGATTGTCACAAGGTCAGGGAACAAGTCCAGCTTGGAGTCATCCTGCTATGCTACACAAAGAGTTCAGACCAACTAGCCGATATCTTCACCAAGGCAGCAAGCCAGAAGACCTGCGAGTTCATCCACTCCAAGATGGGGCTCGTTGACATCTCAGCTTGAGCTCGCCTAGCTGTGGAGATCACACTCTTTTTCCCTCAATGTAGTTTTGTCCCATGAGGTTTTCTACATTGAGGTTTTTAATGAGGTGATCCTTCATGGCTCCAAGCTCTAACCATTCACCACAGTTAAAGCTTGAGGGGGAGTATCAAACAAGGAGGATGAAGCATCCGTACAAGTCCGTACACCTAGGGAACCGGGCCACTCAAGCTTGATCATCAAGTAAGCGTGACATACAAGCCAAGCCCTCAACGGTCTTCTAGATGCTTGGTTCTATGCTTACTACTCCAACGGTCACATTTTAATAAACACCAAGAGGATAAGGTCACATGTTTGCTTAAGGAGTCAACCGTTGGGGACAGGTCGCTTTCGCTTCCTAGGAGTCCTTCCCCTTTGTTTATTCTTTATGTCGCTTTCCATTGATCCTTGTAGTAACTAGGCGAGTCTATATATAGACATTTGCTCTCATTTGTAACATTTAACTTAAGGAAATATAATCATCCTTATTTCTCTCTCTCTTTCTTTCATGTTCTTCATCTATTTATCATTTCTCTAAGTCATTATTCCGCAAATTCTAACAAAACTCTCTAGTTATGTTGCTTGTAATACTCAGATTGTGTATCATACTAATGCATTTTTTATTATGTTGAAGTGAGTTCATTTGGTTGGTTAATGAAGAACCAATCACAAGTTGATTGTGTTTCTTCTTATGTGAGACAAACCCTCACAAATTCCAACATGGTATCAGAGCAAGGTTATTCTCTTGGGCTGGACTCACTTCGTCTTTCTTCTTTCTTCATTCCAAGGATTCCTCTCTCTCACATTCTTGTTAAGCTTTGTAGACAGACTTGTGATGTCTCTTGTCCAAAGCGTGAGGAGAGAGTGATAGGATGAAGTTTGGTTTTCAAATACCTTTAATGGTTTTGTTTTTCAATCCATGAATTCTCCTCTCTATCCCCTCTTTTCTTATTTGAAGCTTTAGATGAAAGATTGAATCTGTTCATACTAACTTGAGGGAGGGAGAAAGATTGAAACTTTCACTTGAAAATGTTTTACAAAAGCTTTGCCTTTGGTTTTATTTTTCAAACTCTTCCCTCCCTCTATCCATCTCTTCTCTTGATAAGCTTGGATAAAAGACTTTATGTCTGTATATGCCTATGCTTAAGGATGAAAGTTGATTTTTGAATTTGAAAACTCCTTGAAAAATTACTTTGGAAATTATTCACCCTTTGTTCAAAGGATTTGAATTTTGAAAAATGTTTTAGAACAGATTTATAATTAATCTCCTTTTGAAAAATGTTTTAAAATGGTCCAAAATAATTTTAAATTGTTTTGAGAATTTTGCTTGATGGTTACAAGCTTGAAAGTTATTTTAGAAATCATTTCCTTGATAAACCATTTGGGAAGATTTTTGGAAAATATTTTTAAAATTCTGAAAAGTATTTTTAAAAAATATTTTAAAATATTCTTGATGAACCTTTGGCTTTGATAAGCTATTTTAAATGTTTTAAAATTCTTGGAAAAATTGTTTTAAAATTGTTTTGCAATTTCTCCTTGAAATGAAAAGGTTTTGAAAAAGAAAAAAAAAACAACCTTTTGAAAGGTTCAAAATTCTGGAAAATATTTTTGAAAAAGTTTTGGCCTTGAATGGCTTTTGTTTTGCTGATGGACAAATAGTTTTGTTCTATTAGCACAACTCTCTAACACTCAGAAATCACTTGAATGTGAATTACTCTAATGTGTTTGTTGTTGAGGTTGTAGGAAATCTCTTGAAGAGAGTTTGTCCTTGCACCCCTTTGATGAAAGACTGGTGGGAAGTTAAAAGCCTCACCAGCATTGTTGCTCAGCCATGAAGCTTGAAGGCCATGGACTGAATGTTGCTTCCGCTCATACTCATTCTCCATCATACTCATTCTCCACCATACTCTCACTACACTTCCGCTCACACTCTATCATACTCTTATATTCTCTCATACTTATGGTTACTTATACTCTTATTCTCTGGTTAATTTATACTCTTCACCTCTCACTATTGTTTCCTTTGAATCTGTCTATACTCAACAGGTTCTAAGTTTAGTAATGGGGTTTGGTGCTTTTGGCTTGATTGTCTCATGAAGGCAAGGCAAGTGTTTTGGTGTTTGACGCATCCTTGACTTGGGGAGTTAGAACCAATGGCCACCTAGAATGTCTGCTGGACTGGTAGAAAGTGATGAATCAGCTCGCCAGCAAGAAGTTTGTCCCATGATCTCTAAGATGGAGATCAAACCAAATTTACTCAGTCCATTCAAAGGACCATTCAAAGACCACTCTTCTTTTATTAAAAGGCTGTTCTCTAAACCCTATCTCCTATTTCAATTAGTGATAATCTCATGACTTACTTCATTCATTTAGCAGTCAAATTACTCTTCATAATTCTTGGAATTGTTTGACTGAATTGCATAAGTTAGTATGAGAATATTAATTGGATGTCTTTTGAAATTGTTTGAGTTAATCCATCATTCAGATTGTCATTATTTCGAACTGCTTGCTTAAAATGTTCAGTTCTCTCTATGAATTACTAATTGTGCATCTTAGTCTTTGATATACCTCTTAGGCTTTGATATTCCTCATTTGGTTATTTGATATTCCTTATGGCAATACTTAATCTCTTCTTTTTTATCTCTTGTTTAAGGGAAAAGAAGACCATAAGAGCCTCAAAGAGACTAATGAGAGCCTCAAATGCTGAAGAGTCTCAAAGGAGATGGCAAAGAAAGGAGTCAAATGAAAGAGAAGTCAAGTCATGAAGGGCTAAGAAGTGAGAAGACTTGGAAAGGAGACAATTTATTTTCAAAATGGTTCAAACCAAGGTCATAGCTATTCTAATGCACCGTGGAGGCTATAATCTTTTTGTCCTCATCATGGTTTTATCCCAAAGAGGTTTTACATGATTATGTTTTTAATGAGGTAGTCCTTTGCATGGGCAAGCTTGGCATTTGGTCCCAATGGCTCCCGACGCCCAAGCTTGAGGGAGGGTATTAGAGTGAGGAGATGAGAAGGCCACACATGAAGGGAAGGCCAAGCATCTCCATATCAAATAAGAAGAAGAAGAGAAGTGTCAAAGCGTGACTTAGCCAAGAATGAAGCTCATCACATGTAAAAGACATCAAGAAGGTGATCAACCATGAAGCAATAGAGGCTTAGGATTCATGAAGTGTGTGGCAAGCCCAACTTATTGGGCTATCCATACAATCTCTTAGTGGGCCATCCGTACAAGCCCACATAAACTCCACCAAGCCAGCCTAAACTGTAAGGGAGAGTTTGTGCACGCATAAGAGAAGTTTTCAAGTGTTCTAGAAGCTCCTCACTTGCCTCCATAAACGTTTGAATTCAAAGAAGTGGAGGGAAGCAAGAGTCACATGTGTGACTTAAGAAAAGAGCTGTTATGTGCTGTCATTTTCAATCTTTGTCTTTGTGCACAAGTTGAATTTATGTGTAATGCCTATATAAGGGCGCCCTCTCTCATTGTAAAACATATAGAATTTATAATAAAAGAGACAAGTTCTTGTTAAATTTGTATACATCTCTCTCCTTTACTTATGCTTAATTAAATTAAAGCAATGTAGAGAGTGAGTTATATGCAGTTTGGGTCTGCCTTAATGGCAGACCATTACTTGTCTAATTATACTTCAAACCACCTAAACTCTTTCTTTTGTTCAGTTAGACACTAAGTTAGTGAGCTAATCATTCTTTAATGAGAACACAAACTCTAAGTGTTGTTGTTACTCAAATATGGATTCATGTCTCATGCTAGTGCAACTCTTCTTTACTTAGTTAGTCATTAGATTACTGAACCTTTCTTTGGTTATGACAACAAACTCTCTAGTTATGTTGCTTGTAATACTCAGATTGTGTATCATACTAATGCATTTTTTATTATGTTGGAGTGAGTTCATTTGGTTGGTTAATGAAGAACCAATCACAAGTTGATTGTGTTTCTTCTTATGTGAGACAAACCCTCACAAATTCTAACAAATAACACCATTAGTGTTTGGTTTTGGCTGAGAAATTATGGTGAGAGAACTTGATGTTGAATCTGGTGGTTTTTCCTTGATAAGTCCTTTTCCTGAAACAACTCTCAAGAGCAAGTGCATTATATCTGAGTTTAAATTTATATATATAGACCTTGAAATATTTAAACTCACAGTGATGGTGTTAGCTAGTTGTAGTAGCATCAGTTGCTCTTTTTTCACAAAGGCTTCTTCTTTCTCATTCTCCATTGGACAATTTAATTGTAGAATCTGCTCTTCTTGATCCTTTTCATCTTTGCTTTTTGTCCTTCCTTCTTGTCTTATTCCTGCATCGATACTTATTGGCAAAGACAAGTGCATGAATCTTGAATTGATAATTAAACTATCACTATTTTTTAATTTTTCTATTTTCTCTTCTAGTGAAGTTTCTTTCAACATTTTCATATTTGGACAAGTTGCAGCAAAGTGTCCTTTCTTATGACATTTATAACATGTTGAAACTTTAGAATTTACAGAGTTAGAAGACTTACCTTGGCTTGAGGTACTTTGCAACTTAAGTAGAGAATGGGAGCTTGTTGTTGTAACT
Organism: Thlaspi arvense; assembly: GCA_911865555.2. Taxonomy (NCBI): domain Eukaryota; kingdom Viridiplantae; phylum Streptophyta; class Magnoliopsida; order Brassicales; family Brassicaceae; genus Thlaspi; species Thlaspi arvense. Next base: position 24,312,368 of record OU466862.2, on the reverse strand, counting down.
CCTGATTCTTCTCTTCTCATTGAATCATCTGTAAAACTATGCTTTTTCTCTTCTTTCAAATATAAAGCCTTCATCATTTGTTGGAGTTTTTCTTGTTGCTGTTGCCACAATTCAGATGTGGTGATTGGCTTCTGCTGAACTTCTTTTGGTGGAAGGATCTTCTTAACATCTGTTTGACTTGATGAAGCTTTTCTAGACACTTTCTTGGGCTCAGAAAAATAAGCATTCTCCTTCTTAAGAGTAGATTTCGGTTTTGGTGTAGACTTTGCTCTCCTTGGCATGGCTTGACACTTCTCTACAAATTCTCTATACATTCTTCCCTTGAGGTCTCTCCAATTTAGCACTGGCTTCTTGTAGACTGTTGGAGTGTTTTCTCTTAGCCACCATTCATAAGCTTTTTCTGTAAATGCTTGGACTGCTTTTGATAACTTCTTTTCCTTGGAAATTTTGTTGGATTGTAGCCACTTCTCCATATTGCTTTCCCATCTTAGATACACCTCTGGATTCTTACTTGAACCTGAATATACTAGAGTATCAGATATATAACCACTCCTTTTGTTGATTTGCTTCCTTGGACAGGTTGGTGGGTTTGAATGAGCTGGTACTCTCAATGGAATAACTTCATATCTGGTGGGCTTTTCTGCTCTCTTTGGAGGGTGGTGGTCTTCATATGAATCCTCCTCTGAATCTTCTTCACACCATAATGAATTTGAGCAGCTTCTGTAGCAATCTGGTGGTTCTGGTTCCATTTCTTCCACATATATTTCAGCTTCAGAACTTGATTCAGGATCATAGTCATCATCATGGCTCCAATCTGATTGAAGGGGACTGTAGTCACTTGTAGTATCTAGTTCATTATCTGATGCCTCCATGGTTGGCTTTTATGTTTGTACCTTGCAAAGAGATGAAATGTGCTTAGCAAACTTTGGCAAGAATCGTTGGTTGCCAAAATAATTCAAGTGAATACAGCAGTACCCAAAGTCACGAGTAAAAGGAATGTAAATAATGAAAAATGCTGGTGCAAACTAAGGAAATTAACAATGAATTTTTTTTTTTTGAATTTTGGGAATGCAAGACTAAATGATACGGTGGTTGAAATGTTAAGGCAAGTTATTCAAAATCCAAACTAATGCAAGACTTTCGTTCCTCTCATTTTTTTTTTGTTTTTAAATAATAAATAAGGACTAAACACAATAGATTTAAGCAAAAACAGAATCAAACAGCAATTGATTTTTTTTTAAAATTAATTTTAGATGAAACCAAATATTCAGAAAATAAATAAAAACACTTTTTATGGATTTTAGATTTTATAAAAACAGCAACAAATAAAATCAAAGCAATTTTTATGGGATTTGTTTTTGATTAATGAAATGAAACAAAAATAACAAACAGAGAATAAAGATAAAGGTTGGATGGATACAACCTGGGGGATATGAGCTTTTGAAGCTCTGATACCAGATGACACAAGCTTGGGAATCACTCCACAAACTTAGAACAAATAGAGATCAAAACTGATCAACAAGCTGATGGGCGGAAGTGGTTGATGATAGCAATGGTGGTGGAATTTTGATTGACTCTCTCAATCTTTGGGATGACTGACTCACTCAGCCTTTGGAGAACTAGACCTGCTTGAATCTCACAAACAAATCCAATCCTATAATCTAAAGAATCAGATGAATCACTCAAATGAAACTAAAGACAAATTGTTTTAAACAAAGACACCCTTTGAATAAAATGAAAATACTTTGTATTATACTTGTTTTTAGATTGAAAAGGGTGATTAACAATGAAATATGAGATGAGCTTATATACATGCTCAGTACAACGTCAACTTATTCTAAACTAGGAAGGAAATCATAAAATTAATGCAAAACTAGCTGTTGGGGCCTTAAGAGAGAAATGGCCAAAATAAGGTAATAAAAAGTTGTGTTTGATTCTTGAGAGCTTTTGACACACGCCTACAAGCTAGTAACCGTGTATGGGGATGGGATTGGGCCGCTGGTTGTTCAACTCTTTCGGCTAACAATCGGTGGAGGGGCTATGGAAGGTGTTAGAATTGTTTGCGGAATTTAGACTAAAGGAGAAGAGTAAAATGAAGAACAAGAGAGAATGATTTAAGGAGGATTATATTTCCTTAAGTTAACTTCTACAAATGTTGATAAGAATCTATTTATAGATATAGACTTGTGTTTAACGGCTACAAGGAAGAAAGGGACACAAAGAATAAACAATTGGTGATGGTCCTCACGGTGAAAGTGACTGCTCATAGGGATTCCCAACGTTCATGAGCTTAAACAAAACATGTGATCTTATCTTCTTTGCTTCCTTAAGCATATGACCGTTGGTGTTTGTTGACTAAGGCATGTATCCTTCTTGTATTTGACCGTTGCTTCCTTGTACACCACTCTTGCCTTCTTAGTGTAATATCCTTCCTTGTGTGTCACGATTCTTATTTGTACGGACACATCTTTTAGATTGATCATTTTGACACTTCCCCTCAAGCTTTACCCATGGTGAATGGTAAAGCTTGGAGCCATGAATGATCACCTCATTAAAAACCTCAATGTAGAAAACCTCATGGGACAAAACTACATTGAGGGAAAAAGAGTGTGATCTCCACGGCTAGGTGAGCTCAAGCTGAGATATCAACGAGTCCCATCCTAGAGTGGATGAACTCGCTTGTCTTCTGGTTGACTGCCTTGGTGAAGATGTCAGCTAGCTGATCTGAACTCTTGGTATAGCATGGAAGAATGACTCCGAGTTGCACTTGCTCCCTGACTTTATGACAATCCACCTCTATATGCTTGGTCCTTTCATGGAAGACTGAGTTTGATGCTATATGCATAGCCGCTTGATTATCACAATGCATTGTGATCGGTGTGCTTGTCTCACGTCTTTAAGGAGGTTCCTTAGCCACATTAGCTCGGTTGTTAGCCTCCTCATAGCTCGGTACTCAGCTTCAGCACTAGAGCATGCCACCACATTTTGCTTCTTGCTCTTCCAAGTGACTAGATTCCCACCAATGAATGTGTAATAGCCAGTAGTGGATCTTCTGTCTACACGGTCTCCTGCCCAGTCTGCATCACAGTATCCCACTAACTCTGAGCTTCCATTGCACCCCATCCAAATGCCATGACCAATCGTTCCTTGAACATAGCTAAGAATACGCTTGACCATGCTCCAGTGATACACCTTTGGAGCTTTCATGTATTGGCTAACCTGATTCACAGCAAAACACAAGTCAGGTCTAGTTATGGTAAGATAAATCAACTTACCAACCATCCTGCGGTATTGTGTGATGTCTTCAAGGGGCTCATCTTCTAGCTCCCCCTTTCGGTCCACTTTATAGCTATCTTCAAGAGGGGTTTTAGCTACTTTATCCCCAAGATCTCCTGTTTCACTCAACATATCAAGCATATATTTCTTTGTGAGAGAAACAAGCCTTCTTTAGATCTACAAACTTCAATACCTAAGAAGTATTTTAGTTCACCTAGATCTTTAATATCAAAAACTGTCTTTAAATAGTCTTTAGTAGCTAGAATGTTTACCTTGTCATTCCCAGAGATGATTATATCATCTACATAAATGAGAATGACTACTATACCTTCTTGGCTGGTGAGGGTGAATAAGGTGTGATCTGCTTCTGAGCGGCTAAATCCCCTATCAAACAGAACTCTACTTAGCCGGTGGTACCAAGCTCTTGGTGACTGCTTAAGACCGTATATAGCCTTTCTCAGCCTTAACACTTTGCCACGAGTGATGTCCTCTTCCACTCCTGGTGGTGGAGTCATATAGACTTCCTCCTCAAGCTCTCCTTGCAGGAATGCATTCTTCACATCCATTTGCCAAAGATCCCATTCTAGATTAACTGCAAGTGAGATGACTACTCTAACCGTGTGAAGCTTAGCCACTGGTGCAAAGGTGTCTCCATAGTCTTCTCCATAGGTTTGAGTGAAGCCCCTAGCAACTAGCCGAGCCTTATACCTTTCTATTTCACCATTGCTCTTGTATTTGATAGTGAAGACCCATCTTGAGCTCACTGTTTTCTTCCCTTTGGGCAATGTAGCCTCATCCCAAGTGTGATTCTTCTCCATAGCACCCCTTTCCTCACTGATTGCATCACGCCACACTTCATACTCTATTGCTTCTTCATAGGTTTTAGGTACCTGACCTTGTTCCAATGCTACTAGGAAGGCTTGATGCTCCTTTGGAAACTGAGCAAAAGAGCAAGTTACTTGAGTAGGATGGGCTACTGCATTGCCATTGTAGTACACCCTTGTGTTAACCCAATTTGATGGATCCTGCCTTTCCCTTGTGCTTCTCCTTAGAGCTGCTGGAGCAGGAGCTTGTTCGGCTTGTTGTTCTGCTTGTTGTTGTAGGCGCTCTAAGCGTTGGCTCCTTCTTAGCGGTACAACATGAGGAGAGGATCTAGGGTGCTCTGGAGATTGAGCTGGTGTGGGGCTTTCCAGAGGTGCTTCTGCTTGATCATAAGCGTTGTCTTGGGTCTCCAAGTCTGTTCGTTCATCATTTCCCCCCTCAGGATCAACGGCAGGAGCACTAGTAGGTGTCGTTACCCCAAGGTGATCTAAGATGAGCCGTAGGCTAGCTGCTCTATCAGAGGTAGAAGTAGAGAGCCCTTGTAAGTCCTCCCACGGTTGTTTGGGATAGAAGCTTTCTGACTCTAGAAACTTGACATCACGAGAGACTATGACCCGGCGTGTATCATGGTTGTAGCATTTGTACCCCTTTTGAGTAGTAGAGTAGCCAATGAACATACATCTCATGCTCTTAGCTTCCAGCTTTGTCCTATGATCCCCTGGAATAAAGGCAAAACACACACAACCAAACACCCGTAAGTGATCAAGAGAAGGTTTAGTTGAGTTGAGTACCTCATAGGGTGATGAGTCATGAAGAACTTTGGTAGGGATTCGGTTAATCAAGTAACAAGCTGTAAGAACAGCATCGCCCCAAAACCGCTTTGGTACATTATGTTGAAACATCATGGATCTCGCCACCTCCATTAGATGTCTGTTCTTACTCTCAGCTACACCATTCTGTTGAGGTGTGTAGGGGCAGCTAGTTTGATGAATGATTCCATGTGAGGTGAGATGTTCTCTGAAAACATTGCTGGTGTATTCGCCCCCATTATCTGATCTAAAAATCTTAATCTTGGCATTAAAATGGTTAGTTATATGGTTTTGAAACTTTTTAAATGCCTCAAAGACTCTATCCTTTGATGGAAGAAGAGTTACCCAAGTATACTTAGATTTTTCATCTATAAAAGTGACAAAATATTTGTTTTGATCTCTAGATTCACATGGTGATGTCCATACATCTGAATGCACTAAATCAAAACATTTTTCATAAATAGTAGATGACTTGGGAAAAACAGTTCTACAATGTTTTCCTAAGATACAAGCCTCACATTCATCATTTTTAAAACTAACTTTAGGTAATAAAAGACTCAATGCACGAGCATGAGGATGACCTAGTCTAGCATGCCAAATTGCATTATTAGCAGAAGCTACAACATTATTAGTAGATAAAAACTTAGTGTCTTCAAGAACATAGAGATCATCCTTAGTAGTCCCTTTTCCAAGCATTTTGTTGGTTTTAATATCCTGAAAACACACATCATTAGGTCCAAAGATAGCAATACAATCTAAGTCAGTTGTAGCAATAAATTAGAGGTAAAGGTTGGCATATAAAACGCTTTAGATGATCTATCAAAGAGTTTTAAATCTCCTATGCATTTAATAGGCACCTTTTCCCCATTAGCAATCTCAACATTCCCTATTGTTGGCTTTATATTACTAATCAGGTTTAAGTCACTAATCATATGATGTGAAGAGCCTGAATCTACAATCAATGGTTTAGTCCTAAGAGTATATGAAGAACTATAAGAATTACCATAATGCTTCATTACATGAAAGGCGGTACCAAGAGTGTTACCAGATTCCTTAAGCGCTTTGATCAGGGCATCTAAGTCTGATTTTGTTACAAAATGAGAGGAGTTAGCTGCTCCTTCTTCTCCAGAGGTTGTCTTAGAGGATTCGCCCTTGTGAGTGGCGTTCTCGGCTGCATAGCTAGCCTTTCCCTCTTTCCACTTGCTAGGCTTGAGATGTGGGTGAAGGATCCAGCACTTGTCTTTGACATGCCCCTTTTTCTTGCAATGCTCACATAATGAGCTTCTCCTTTCTTCAAACTGGTAAGCGCCCTTGTTGGCTGAAACAAGTTCCCCCTTTCCTCCAAATAAGCTAAGTGATCCTTGCTCCTTTTGGATTTGAGAACACACTTCTTCAAGGGTTGGTAACCGTTCTGCTCTAAGGAGATGCTTGATGAGATCATTGTAAGTTGAGCTGAGGGTCATAAGCAAAACAAAGACTTTGTCTTGCTCTCTTCTGTCGTTCAGGACTTGAGGGTCAACTGTGCTTGGCCTTAGCATCTCCAGTTCTGCCCATAGTGCTCTGAATTTTCCAAAATGTTTAGTAAAATCCATATCTTCTTGCCTTAGCTCATTGGTAGCCTTCTTGACTTCAAATACACGGCTGAGGTTAGAGATGTTGTTGAATACTTGCTTCAGGGTCTCCCATAGCTCTTTGGCGGTTTCACAGTATGAGTAAGCCTCCAAGATTTCATTGCTAAGGGAGCTTTGTAGGAGAGCAAGGACGGTCTGATCTTCCTTGTACCATTGGGTCTCTTCGGCTGGGACAATGGCGGCTCCGGCGGCTGGTGGTGCTGCTATAGGAGCATCGCTTGACACATGACTCCAAAGACCTCTTCCACACAAGGCGGTTCTTGTGGTTCTTGACCACAGCAAGTAGTTAACCCCTTTGAGTGTAACTGGTAAAGCCAATGGCTTGTTGTTCTCCAAGGCCATGTTTAGAGTCTATGGACCGTTGGGCAAAGCAAAGGACCATTGATTAAACGGTTTTAGAAAATGAGTTACGGGTGATTAGAAGATGAGCGAATGAGAGTATGGGTGATTAGAGGAGTTTAAAGTGGTTTTGGAGCTGAGGAGACTGCTCTAGTGGTTGTGAAGGAGAGAAAGAGGTTAAGGACCGCTGGGTAAAGATTTTAAGAATTTTCTGTAAACTCTGAGAGAGGTAGCGAATAGAGAAGAAGTCAAATGAGAGAAGATGAGAATCAGAGTTTGTGATCCAAAGATCTACATAACTCGCTCTGATGCCATGTTAGAATTGTTTGCGGAATTTAGACTAAAGGAGAAGAGTAAAATGAAGAACAAGAGAGAATGATTTAAGGAAGATTATATTTCCTTAAGTTAACTTCTACAAATGTTGATAAGAGTCTATTTATAGATATAGACTTGTGTTTAACGGCTACAAGGAAGAAAGGGACACAAAGAATAAACAATTGGTGATGGTCCTCACGGTGAAAGTGACTGCTCATAGGGATCCCCAACGTTCATGTGCTTAAACCAAACATGTGATCTTATCTTCTTTGCTTTCTTAAGCATATGACCGTTGCTGTTTGTTGACTAAGGCATGTATCCTTCTTGTATTTGACCGTTGCTTCCTTGTACACCACTCTTGCCTTCTTAGTGTAATATCCTTCCTTGTGTGTCACGATTCTTATTTGTACGGACACTTCTTTTAGATTGATCATTTTGACAGAAGGAAGTGGATCGAGATGGGGACCAAACAAAGAGTTGTACCACTCTATTTGCAAGATCTAAGTTGTGAGATGAATAGAAGATGGATTGAAAGTCGCCACAAGGCTTTATGGAGATAAAGCTTGATAAGGCAAAGAACTCTCAAGCAATGAATCACACAAAGCTTTAGAGAACAAGAGATTGGTACTTAGCCAAGAAGTTCGTTCTTTATTGATATTGAAGAAGAATACACGGCTGTGAGGGGTGTCAAAATGATCAAGTTAGAGAAGTGTCCATACATGTCACAAGCGTGAAGCTCAAGGAAGAAGATCACACAAAGGAAGCAAGAGTGATGAATAAGGAAGCAACGGTCATATAATTGACCTTAGTCAAGTATAACAACGGTCACAAGCACAAGGAAGCAAAGAAGATAAGGTCACATGTTCTTGTTAAGCTTGTGAACGTTGGAGGCTTTCATGAAGGGTCGCTTTCTCTTTGAGGACCACATCCCCTTTGTTTATTATTTGTGTCATTGTCTCTCTTAGCCGTTAGAACATTTTGTATGGTCTATAAATAGACAATTGATATCATTTGTAATGGTTAACTTAAGGAAATATAATCATCCTTAATTCATTCTCTCATTCTCTTTCATGTTCTTCATCTATTCTTCATCTCTCTAAGTTATTATTCTGCAAATTCTAACATGGTATCAGAGCGGTTTGTAGATCTTTGGACTACAACCTTTTGATTCTCATCCCTCTCTTCTCTGTCTCATCTCTCGTTTTAAACTCCAGAAAATTCTCAAATCTTTACCCAACGGTCCATAGCCGTTAATCATCTCATTTACACCTAAAATCACTCCTAAACCCTCTAAACCATCTAAAACACTCTCAATCCACCATACTCCCATTCGCTTACTCACCATTTCACTCATAAACCATTCACAAAACCTTTACCCACCAGTCCATAGCTTTGCCCATTGGTCCATAAACTCAAATTATGGTCATGGAGAACAACAAGCCATTAGCTTTACCAGTTACCCTTAAAGGGGTTAACTACTTGCTGTGGTCAAGAACCACAAGAACTGCCTTGTGTGGAAGAGGTCTTTGGAGTCATGATGAGGACATGGACCGTTTGACCGTACCGGGTTGAGAGGATGACGGTAGCAACGACCAGCAGCTCGTACCGGTACCATGGGAGCCGGACTCGAACACCATACCATTCGTACATGGCTCTCCCATGACACGTTCTAAGACCAGGAGGTTGAGAGAAGGGTTCAACGAGGTAATACAAACACTTTTGACCAACATGGACGTGGAGAACATACTTAGCCCCCAACCATTCCCCATTGCACCCGAACTAGACATTACCGAGGACTTTGCCAAGATGAGCCTCAAAGACGACCGTACTAGCATACACCAAGGTATGAAAGTTTGTTTGACAGGACATGACGTTCAGAACATCAACAAACCCACCAAGACTGTACCAAAGCCGCGAGCCACACCAAGTACAAGTAAAGAAGCCGATAGAGCATCATTGGAGCAAGAAAATGAATCAAGACCCGAACGTGGAGAACCTCATGAAGACACGTACCAGCTCGACTTCTACACTCATCAGTATGAAGAGAACGTTGAGAAACTCGCCCCAACCGCACCAGAACAAGCCACATTCGTCAACATACCAAACAAGCACAAAGCGCGCCAAAACAAGGTATTCTCAATTTATACAATTTGTGCAGGTACTGAGGCTTGCCTCAATGGTTCTTAAGCATCCCAACACGCCAAGGAAGCACCATTTCGAGCCACAAGAGATTCGGCTACGTTTAGCTTTTATTTTCTTTTTAGTTAAGTGAACTTTCCATTTTCATGTATTTTTGCCTTATGCGTTTTGTAGCTTTTCTTTTGCTTTGTGTTGTCGTTTCTTTACTTTTATTTCAGCCTTAGGGCTAGCTGACGAGCTGTTTATAAAGCTCCCCTGCAGCGTTGTATGATTTTTACCCTACATTATCAATAAAGACTGAACTTTCTTCCAAAAGCAATAGCCGCCGCTTTGCCTTTTGTTCTTGCTTTGTTCTTGTTCGTGTGATTCGTGCAAGACTAAGTGTTGCTGTATCAGGGAGCCCTCCATCCTCTCTGTGGTGCCATCAATCCACTTCTTTTCACCATTCATTCGATCCCTCATGAGAGAGCGTTATAGCCAGCTTGACAGATCCCACCTCGGCTCAAGGAGTGACCATCACGCCTTGTTCTACCATTCCCACCCCTTAGTCAGCACAAGAGAGCGTCAAAGCCAGTGTGTTGTCTCCACCAAGTCCCCCACTCTGATCACCGTAAACTCCTAACCGAGTATTACATCATCTGGTATCAGAGCCGAAGATTCTATCTTCGGTTTCCTATCCTTTACCTTATAGATCCGTTTCTAGTTGCTCTTGTTTTTCATTGTTGTTTGGTCTCTTTGCTTATCCTTCTATTGAAAAACCCATAAGAATCGTTTACTTGTCTTGCTTAGTTTTGTGTTTTAAGTTTTATAAAAAGAAAAACTTAAAAGAATAGATCCGTTTTGATTGTTTCATTGCCTTGTTTAAGTTGTTAAGTGCTTTCATAAAATCTATAAAAACCATAAAAAGTTTTTCCTTTTTGTTTTTGCGTGTTGCTAGTTGTCTTTGGTCATATTGCTTGATTATTAGACTAATTAGTAATCTTTGTTATTTGTTAAATTCGTTGGTGCCTTGACAAGTTTGTTAAGTGTTGCAAGGTTAAGCCGTTTTCACAACATGACCGAGGAAGCAAACGGTGCACCAGTTGATCTCGCCCAAGTGCTAGCAGCCATGAGGGAGGACATGAGAAACATGACCCAACAGATGGGTACCATTCGTCAAGAGTTTGGAGCTCGTCTTGAACAGATTGAAATTGAACCGAGGAGAGCGGCTGTACGAGGCCCCCCCATACCACCAGTAGACCCGGGAGACGAGTTACAAGACACTGATGTAACAACCTTGATCCTGTCATGAGACGAGGGCAAAGGAGACAAGATCCCCTACAAAGAAACCCAAACCGCGAGGTAAATGCTAGAGATACAAACCATGACATTAAACTAACACCTCCTACCTTTGCAGGAAAGTCTAATCCCGAGCTTTACTTGGATTGGGAGAGGCGTATGGACCATATATTCGAGTGCTATGGGTACCCGGAGCATAAGAAAGTAGCCGTAGCAGCTGCTAACCTCACGGAGAACGCACTTGCGTGGTGGGATAGAACCGTAGCTGAAAGGAGAAGGCAACGGTTTGGCCAAGTGTCAACATGGAGCGATATGAAGTATCTGCTCAAACAAAGGTATGTACCTGAGCATTATCATAGGGACTTACAAAAACGTTTTCGTAAGCTTTCTCAGGGAACAAGGAGCGTAGATGAGTACTTTGAGGAGTTTGAGAAGCTGATGAACTCTTTAGAGTTAGAGGAATCGGAGGAAGCCTTAATGGCTCAGTTCTTAAACGGTTTGCAAGAAAGGATTGCAAGGAAGGCGGAGCGGATGCAGTACGCGGGAATGCATGAGTTACTACATTTAGCTGTGCAAGTAGAACAACAAATCAAGCGCAAGAACCCCCACTTCAACCGGAACAAACCTACTCAGCCGTGGGCGTCAAGTAGCTCAAAACCCTTAGATAAGGGAAAGGGTCTAGAGATAGACTCTCGCTTTAAGAGCAAGACTACCGAGGCCCCCAAATTCAACCGACCAGAGCAAGGTAAGTTCCCTAGCACTAATCAAAGGTCTAGAGACATAACTTGTTTCAAGTGTCAAGGCAGGGGACACATCTCAAGAGACTGCCCCAACAACCGAGTGATGATTCTCACCCCTAGCGGCGAGTATGAATCACAAGATGAGCTAGAAGAGGACTCAGATGGTGATGAGGGTGATATTCAATATCCTGACCGAGGAGACCTTCTAGTTACAAGGTGGGTGCTTAGCGTGCTAGTCAACCCCGAGGAGAAAGAACAAAGAGAAAACATCTTTCACACACGATGTACAATCTAAGGAAAGGTATTTAACCTTATCATAGACGGTGGATCATGTACTAATGTAGCTAGCAAGTATATGGTGGACAGGTTAGGTCTTGAGAAGATCAAACATCGACGACCATAAAAGCTAAGGTGGTTAAATGATCAAACCGAGCTTAAAATCTCAGAACAAGTCGTTGTGCCATTAAGCGTGGGAAAGTACTTGGACGAGGTTCTATGCGACGTGGTACCAATGCAAGCGGGACACTTACTGCTTGGGAGGCCGTGGCAGTTTGACCGAGCCGTTAGCCACAACGGGTGTACCAACCATTATGTCTTCATGCATAAGGACCGTAAGTTTACTCTTGCCCCACTTAGTCCAGCCGAGGTACATGAGTTGCAAAAACACATGTTGGTAAGTAAAACTAGTCTCTATCTTTCAGCTAATGACATATCTAAAACCATGTGTGCCAAGGGCACCGTGCTACTAATGTATTTCAAAGAATGTCTAAGCGCAGGATTTGGTGACTTAGAGGTTCCACCAGAAGTACAAGCTGTACTGGACTGGTTCCAAGATGTGTTTCCCGAAGAGATACCCCCGGGACTACCCCCTCTCCGGGGTATAGAACATCAAATAGATCTTGTATCAGGGTCAGCCTTACCTAACAAGCCGGCTTACAGAATGAATCCCACCGAGACTAAGGAGTTGGAGAATCAAGTAAGAGACCTAATGGAGAAGGGATACATCCAGGAGAGCCTTAGCCCCTATGCTGTACCGGTGCTACTAGTCCCCAAGAAGGATGGAACATAGAGGATGTGTGTGGACTGCCGAGCCATCAATAACATCACCATCAAGTACCACCACCCTATACCGCGGTTAGATGACATGTTGGACGAGCTAAGCGGTTCAACAATCTTCTCAAAGGTGGACCTCAAAAGCGGTTATCACCAAGTTAGAATGAGGGAAGGAGATGAGTGGAAAACCGCCTTCAAGACCAAACAAGGGCTGTATGAGTGGTTAGTGATGCCTTTTGGCGTAACCAATGCCCCAAGCACATTCATGAGACCCATGAACCAGGTTCTTAGATCATACATAAGCAAATTCGTAGTTGTTTATTTCGATGATATACTTATCTATAGTAAGAACTTAGCTGATCATCTTAAACATCTCGAACTATTGCTTAAATCACTTCGAAAGGAAGGTCTATATGCCAACCTTAAGAAGTGCACCTTTTGTACTGATCAAATCGTGTTCTTAGGTTTTGTAGTAAGTAAACAGGGACTACAAGTTGACGAGGAGAAGATAAAGGCAATCAGAGAATGGCCTGCACCTTCTACAATCGGTCATGTGAGGAGCTTTCATGGGTTAGCTAGCTTCTACCGCCGATTCGTGAGAGACTTTAGCACCGTAGCTGCACCACTCACTGCCGTGATCAAGAAGAACACACCATTCTCGTGGGGAGCAGCTCAAGAGAACGCATTCAACACCTTGAAGGAGAAACTGACCGAGGCGCCGGTTCTAGTCTTACCAGACTTTGACGAGATGTTTGAAATGGAGTGCGATGCTTCTGGCTTAGGCATAGGAGCTGTGTTACATCAGAGAAAGAAGCCAGTAGTCTTCTTTAGTGAGAAACTCAGTGGAGCTACACTGAACTACCCAACGTACGACAAGGAGCTCTATGCATTGGTGAGAGCTTTAGAGACATGGCAGCATTACTTGTTGTCCAAGGAGTTCATCATTCACACTGACCACGAGACACTCAAGCACTTGAGAGGGCAAACATCACTCAAGAGAAGACACGCTAAGTGGCTGGAGTTTATAGAGACATTCCCGTACATGATCAAGTATAAGAAATGCAAAGATAATGTAGTAGCCGATGCACTATCAAGGAGGTTTGCTTTGATATCCACCATGGAGGCTAAGGTACTTGGATTTGAGCATATAAAGGAGTTTTACAAGGAGGACCCGGAACTAGGAGAAGCCTATCAGGAGCACGGCAAAGGAGCTTTCACCTCCTTCTACCTACACGATGGGTTCTTATTCAAAGACAAGTGGTTATGCATTCCACAATGTTCAATGAGGGACTTTATACTCAAAGAAGCACACGGTGGAGGCCTTATGGGTCACTTTGGAGTTAACAAAACTTTGGCGATGGTGACTGATCATTTCTACTGGCCACACCTGAAGAGAGATGTTGAGAAACATTTTTCTAGATGTGTCACTTGCCACAAAGCAAAGTCCAGGTTACACCCTCACGGCCTTTACTTACCTTTGCCTATCCCTAACGCACCTTGGGTGGATGTGTCTATGGATTTTGTCCTAGGTTTGCCCAAGATTAAACACAAGGATTCAATCTTTGTTGTGGTGGACCGGTTTTCAAAGATGGCGCACTTCATACCATGTGACAAAACGAACGATGCTACACAAACGGCTGACTTGTTTTTCAAGGAGGTGGTGCGCTTACATGGCTTGCCAAGGACCATTGTCTCCGACCGTGATACAAAATTCCTGAGCCACTTTTGGAGGACTCTATGGAGGAAGCTTGGTACGAAGCTGCTATTCTCAACCACTTGCCACCCCCAAACGGATGGCCAAACTGAATTGGTAAACCGTACTCTCTCCTCTCTACTTAGAGTTACTCTTGGCAAGAATCTAAAAACTTGGGTTGATTGTTTACCATTTATAGAATTTTCTTACAACCGAGCTCTTCACTCAGCTACTAAAATGTCCCCATTTGAGGTTGTTTATGGTTTTAACCCACTAACCCCACTTGATCTTTCGCCAATTCCCCAAGTTGAGCAAGTTAATCTAGATGGTCTCAGGAAAGGTGAATTCATTAAGAAGCTACATGAGAGGGTCCGAGAGAACATCTTGAAGAAGACGGAAGCTTACAAGAAACATGCTGACAAGAAGCGAAGAGAGATGACGTTTGAGCCAGGAGAATGGGTCTGGCTACACATGAGACAAGAAAGGTTTCCCAAAAAGAGAAGTTCTAAGCTTGCACCACGAGGAGATGGACCATTCAAAGTTCTAGAAAAGATCAATGACAATGCATACCGTTTTGATCTTCCAGGTGAGTTTAACATATCCCATAGCTTTAATGTTACTGATTTATCCCCTTATGATGCAGATGATCCAGTTTTGAGGACAAAACCTCGCCAAGGGGGAGGGGATGATGAGGACATGGACCGTTTGACCGTACCGGGTCGAGAGGATGACGGTAGCAACGACCAGCAGCCTGTACCGGTACCAAGGGAGCCGGACTCGAACACCATACCATCCGTACATGGCTCTCCCATGACACGTTCTAAGACCAGGAGGTTGAGAGAAGGGTTCAACGAGGCAATACAAACACTTTTGACCAACATGGACGTGGAGAACATACTTAGCCCCCAACCATTCCCCATTGCACCCAAACTAGACATTACCGAGGACTTTGCCAAGATGAGCCTCAAAGACGACCGTACTAGCATAAACCAAGGTATGAAAGTTTGTTCGACAGGAAATGACGTTCAGAACATCAACAAACCCACCAAGACTGTACCAAAGCCGCGAGCCACACCAAGTACAAGTATAGAAGCTGATAGAGCATCATTAGAGCAAGAAGATGAATCAAGCCCCGAACGTGGAGAACCTCATGAAGACACGTACCAGCTCGACTTCTACACTCATCAGTACGAAGAGAACGTTGAGAAACTCGCCCCAACCGCACCAGAACAAGCCACATTCGTCAACATACCAAACAAGCATCAAGCGCGCCAAAACCAGGTATTTTCAATTTATACAATTTGTGCAGGTACTGAGGCTTACCTCAATGGTTCTTAAGCATCCCAACACGCCAAGGAAGCACCAGTTCGAGCCACAAGAGATTCCGCTACGTTTAGCTTTTATTTTCTTTTTAGTTAAGTGAACTTTCCATTTTCATGTATTTTTGCCTTATGCGTTTTGTAGCTTTTCTTTTGCTTTGTGTTGTCGTTTCTTTACTTTTATTTCGGCCTTAGGGCTAGCTGACGAGCTGTTTATAAAGCTCCCCTGCAGCGTTGTATGATTTTTACCCTACATTATCAATAAAGACTGAACTTTCTTCCAAAAGCAATAGCCGCCGCTTTGCCTTCTGTTCTTGCTTTGTTCTTGTTTGTGTGATTTGTGCAAGACTAAGTGTTGCTGTATCAGGGAGCCCTCCATCCTCTCTGTGGTGCCATCAATCTGTTGGAATTTGTGAGGGTTTGTCTCACATAAGAAGAAACACAATCAACTTGTGATTGATTCTCCATTAACCAACCAAATGAACTCACTTCAACATAATAAAAAATGCATTAGTATGATACACAATCCAAGTATTACAAGCAACATAACTAGAGAGTTTGTTGTCATAACCAAGGAAAGGTTCAATAATCTAATGACTAACTAAGTAAAGAAAAGATGCACTAGCATGAGACATGAATCCATATTTGAGTAACAACAACACTTAGAGTTTGTGTTCTCATTAAAGAAGGATTAGCTTACTAACTTAGTGTCTAACTGAACAAAAGAAAGAGTTTAGGTGGTTTGAAGTATAATTAGACAAGTAATGGTCTGCCATTAAGGCAGACCTAAACTGCATATAACTCACTCTCTACATTGCTATAATTTAATTAAGCATAAGTAAAGGAGAGAGATGTATACAAATTTAACAAGAACTTGTCTCTTTTATTATAAATTCTGTGTGTTTTACAATGAGAGAGGGCGCCCTTATATAGAAATTAAACTTGGGCACAAAGACAAAGATTGAAAGTGACAGCACATAACAGCTCTTTTCTTAAGTCACACATGTGACTCTTGCTTCCCTCCACTTCTTTGAATTCAAACGGTTATGGAGGCAAGTGAGGAGGTTCTAGAACACTTGACAACTTCTCTTAGGCGTGCACACACTCCTCCTTACAGTTTGGGCTTGATTGGAGGAGTTTATGTGGGCTTGTACGGACAGCCCACTAAGAGATTGTATAGACAACCCAATAAGTTGGGCTTGCAACACACTTCATGACTCCTAAGCCTCCATTGCTTCATATACACATGGTTGATCACCTTCTTGATGTCTTTTACATGTGATGAGCTTCATTCTTGGCTAAGTCATGCTTTGACACTTCTCTTCTTCTTCTTATTTGATATGGAGATGCTTGGCCTTCACTTCATGTGTGGCCTTCTCATCTCCTCACTCTAATACAATCCACTTCTTTTCACCATTCATTCGATCCCTCAAGAGAGAGCATTATAGCCAGCTTGACAGATCCCACCTCGGCTCAAGGAGTGACCATCACGCCTTGTTCTACCATTCCCACCCCTCAGTCAGCACAAGAGAGCGTCAAAGCCAGTGTGTTGTCTCCACCAAGTCCCCCACTCTGATCACCGTAAACTCCTAACCGAGTATTACATCAGAATGAGATACAAGTAATAGAGGCTTCTCCTTGTACTATTATGAGTCCCAGATGACTATTTCAGTCTATTTACTCCATTTTTATTTGTATGTTTCCTCAGAAGTCCGTTTTCCCCATTTTCGGCTAGTAGACCAGTTTCAGATCTTCATTTAGAAACTCCTTTAGGGAATGAGATAAAAGTAATAGAGGCTGCTCCTTGTACTATTAAGAGTCACAGATGACTATTTGAAGCCTATTTACTCCATTTTCTTTGTATGTTTCATCAGAAGTCCGTTTTCCCCATTTTTGGATAGTAGACCAGTTTTTGAAGTTAATTTCGGAACTCGTGTAGGGAATGAGATACAAGAAATTTACGCTTCCCCTTGTACTATTAAGAGTCCCAGATGACTATTTCATGCATATTTACTCCATTTGCTTTGTATGTTTCATCAGAAGTCCGTTTTCCCCATTTTCGGATAGTAGACCAGTTATGGAACTTAATTTGGGAACTCCTTTAGGGAATGAGATACAAGTAATATACGCTTCTCCTTGTACTATTAAGAGTCCCAGATGACTATTTTAAGCCTATTTACTCCATTTTCTTTGTATGTTTCATCAGAAGTCCGTTTTCCCCATTTTCGGAAAGTAGACCAGTTCTGGAACTTCGTTTGGGAACTCCTTTAGGGAATGAGATACAAGTAATAGAGGCTTCTCCTTGTACTATTAAGAGTCACAGATGACTATTTCAAGCCTATTTACTCCATTTTCATTGTATGTTTCTTCAGAAGTCCGTTTTCCCCATTTTCGGCTAGTAGACCAGTTTCGGATCGTCATTAGGGATATCTTCTAGGGAATGAGATACAAGTAATAGAGCCTTCTCTTCGTATTATAATGAGTCCCAGATGACTATTTATAGCCTATTTACTCCATTTTCTTTGTATGTTTCATCAGAATTCCATTTTCCCCATTTTCGGCTAGTAGACCAGTTTCGGATCTTCATTTGGGATATCTTCTAGGGAATGAGATACAAATAATAGAGGCTTATCCTTGTACTATAATGAGTCCCAGATGACTATTTCAAGCCTATTTACTCCATTATCTTTGTATGTTTCGTCACAAGTCCATTTTCCACATTTTCGGCTAGTAGACCAGTTTCGGATCTTCATTTGGGATATCTTCTAGGGAATGAGATATAAGTAATAGAGGCTTCTCCTTATACTATTTGTCAAAGTAAGGTGTCAAACTAAGGGAATGAATTGCTCATACAAGTCTGTACACCAGTCAAGAGTACACTTGGTATTGGTGTACACCAATGGTCCATCTTGGGTTGTACACTAGTCAAGAGTACACTCGGTATGGGTGTACACCAACGGTCATCTTTTAAAAGAAGATAAGAAGATCACATGTGAACGTTGGAGATATGTACTTTCACTTCCTTGGTATTAGCTGTTTAGTTTATTCATTATGTCACTATCGCTTTAAAGTCTAGTTGTACCCAAGCGTACTATAAGAAGGCATTAGCCTTCATTTTTAATTCTTTTAACTTAAGGAAATATAGTCATCCTTAATTCACTCTCTTTTTCTCTTGTTCTTCACTTGTTCTTCACTTCTTTAATTAATCATTCCGCAAATTCTAACACTATTATGAGTCTCAGATGACTATTTCAAGCCTATTTACTCCATTTTCTTTGTACGTTTCATCAGAAGTCCGCTCTCCCCATTTTCGGATAGTAGACCAGTTTTGGAACTTCATTTGAGAACTCCTTTAGGGACTGAGATACAAGTAATAGAGGCTTCTCCTTGTACTATTAAGAGTCCCAGATGACTATTTCAAGCCTATTTACTCCATTTTCTTTTTATATTTCATCAGAAGTCCATTTTCCCCATATTCAAATAGTAGACCAGTTTTGGAACTTCGTTTGGGAAGTCCTTTAGGGAATGAGATACAAGTAATTGAGGCTTCTCCTTGTACTATTATGAGTCCAAGATGACTATTTCAAGTCTATTTACTCCATTTTTATTTGTATGTTTCCTCAGAAGTCCGTTTTCCCCATTTTCGGCTAGTAGACCAGTTTCAGATCTTCATTTGGGAACTCTTTTAGGAAATGAGATACAAGTAATAGAGGATTCTCCTTGTACTATTAAGAGTCCCAGATGACTATTTCAAGCCTATTTACTCCATTTTCTTTGTATGTTTCATCAGAAGTCCGTTTTCCCCATTTTCGGATAGTAGACCAGTTTTTGAACTTCATTTGGGAACTCCTTTAGGGAATGAGATACAGGTAATAGACGCTTCCCCTTGTACTATTAAGAGTCCCTGCAGACTATTTCATACCTATTTACTCCATTTGCTTTGTATGTTTCATCAGAAGTCCGTTTTCCCCATTTTCGGATAGTAGACCAGCTATGGAACTTCATTTGGGAACTCCTTTAGGGAATGAGATACAAGTAATAGAGGCTTCTCCTTGTATTATGATGAGTCCCAGATGACTATTTCAAGCCTATTTACTCCATTTTCTTTATATGTTTCATCAGAAGTCCGTTTTCCCCATTTTCGGATAGTAGACCAGTTTTGGAACTTCGTTTGGGAACTCCTTTAGGGAATGAGATACAAAGAATAGAGGCTTCTACTTGTACTATTATGAGTCTTAGATGACTATTTCAAGTCTATTTACTCCATTTTTATTTGTATGTTTCCTCAGAAGTCCGTTTTCCCCATTTTCGGCTAGTAGAGCAGTCAGATCTTCATTTGGGATATCCTCTAGGGAATGAGATACAAGTAATAGAGGCTTCTCCTTGTACTGTTAAGAGTCCCAGATGACTATTTCAAGCCTATTTACTCCATTTTCTTTGTATGTTTCATCAGAAGTCCGTTTTCCCCATTTTCGGCTAGTAGACTAGTTTCGGATCGTCATTTGGGATATCTTCTAGGGAATGAGATACAAGTAATAGAGGCTTCTCCTTGTACTATAATAAATCCCAGATGATTATTTCAAGCCTATTTACTCCATTTTCTTTGCATGTTTCATCATAAGTCCGTTTTCCCCATTTTTGGCTAGTAGACCAGTTTCAGATCTTCATTTGGGATATCTTCTAGGGAATGAGATACAAGTAATAGAGGCTTCTCCTTATACTATTTGTCAAAGTAAGGTGTCAAACTAAGGGAATGAATTGCTTATACAAGTCTGTACACCAGTCACGAGTACACTTGGTATGGGTGTACACCAATGGTCCATCTTGGGTTGTACACTTGATGAGGACCTCACCACGGACAAACATCGGGTACCCATCATGTACGAACCCCCAAGGACCCGCTCAGGTACAAGGACCATGAGGGAGGAGTTCAACAAAGCTGTAGAGAGCCTTCTCAACCTTAAGAAGACAGAGGACATCAATCGCTTGCTTAAACAGCTCATTATCAACACAACGGACGAGGACATAACCGAGCGGGACGAGAGCATTACGGACCTTTCCCATACCGTGCTTGAGAGCATTACGTACCACCCCCGTACTGCGGTCGAGAGCATTACGGGAAGCCGTACCGAGGGGCTAAACGAACAACTGGGCCAACACTTGGGATCTTTCCAAGACGTTCAAAGCCCAGCCACACTCAAGGCCAGCTCCAGCTTGGATGAATGGCCACTACTACGAGAAAGCCCCGGCCCAACTCTTCTCATCATCGCCTTACACCAAAATGACCAAGTTTAAGAGCAACCGTGGAGACAAAGACTTACCATACTTGGGCATGAATCGATAAAGAGGCAACGGTAAGAAACTTGTCAATTATTCCATAATATCTTGTGTTTGTTGGAATTGTTTGCGGAATTTAGACTAAAGAAGAAGAATAAAATGAAGAACTAGAGAGAATGATTTAAGGAGGATTATATTTCCTTAAGTTGTCTTACATATGTTCACAATGTTCTATTTATAGAACCATACAAGCTAAGCTAACGGCTATAAGAGATAGGGACATAAAAGATAAACAAATGGTGTGGTCCTCACGGTGATAGTGACCTCTCATGAACGTTCCTTAGCATAAGTAGAACATGTGACCTTATCCTTGTTTGCTTCTTCTCTTGTGACCGTTGTGATAGTTGACTAAGGGAGGCGTAGATTCACTTGCCTTGCACTCCACTCTTGTCTCATTACTTGAATGCCACGGTCAAGCATGTGTACGAACGCCATTCATCCTTCTACTTTGATACTCCCCCTCAAGCTTTAACCATGGTGAATGGTTAGAGCTTGGAGCCATGAAGGATAACCTCATTAAAAACCTCAATGCAGAAAACCTCATGGGACAAAACTACATTGAGGGCAAAAGACTGTGATCTCCACGGCTAGGTGAGCTCAAGCTGAGATGTTAACAAGTCCCATCTTAGAGTGGATGAACTCACAGGTCTTCTGGTTTGCTGCCTTAGTGAAGATATCGGCTAGTTGGTCTGAACTCTTTGTGTAGCATGGAAGGATGAATCCAAGCTGGACTTGTTCCCTGACCTTGTGACAATCAACCTCTATATGCTTGGTTCTCTCATGGAAGAACGAGTTTGATGCAATGTGTATAGCCGCTTGGTTGTCACAATGCATGGTGATTGGTGTGCTTGTCTCACATCCGAGGTCTTTAAGAAGGTTCCTTAGCCACATTAGCTCGGTTGTTAACCTCCTCATGGCCCGGTACTCAGCTTCATCACTAGAACATGCAACTACATTTTGCTTCTTGCTCTTCAAAGTAACTAGATTCCCACCAATGAATGTACAATAGCCAATAGTTGATCTTTTATCTACACAGTCTCCTATCCAATCTGCATCACAATATCCCACAATCTCTGAGCTTCCGTTGCAACCCATCCAAATGCCATGACCGATTGTTCCTTGGACATAGCTGAGAATGCGCTTGACCATGCTCCAGTGATACAACTTTGGAGCTTTCATGTGTTGGCTAACCTGATTCACAGCAAAACACAAGTCAGGTCTAGTTATGGTAAGATAGATTAGCTTACCCACCATCCTGCGATATTGTGTGATATCTACAAAGGGTTCATCTTCTAGCTCCCCCTTTCGGTCCACTTTGTAGCTATCTTCAAGAGGAGTTTTAGCTACTTTATCTCCAAGATCTCCTGTTTCACTCAACATATCAAGCATATATTTTCTTTGTGAGAGGAACAAGCCTTCTTTAGATCTACAAACTTCAATACCTAAGAAGTATTTTAGTTCACCTAGATCTTTAATATCAAAAACATTCTTTAAATATTCTTTAGTGGCAAGAATGTTTACCTTGTCATTTCCAGAGATGATTATATCATCTACATAAATGAGAATGACTACTATACCTTCTTGGCTGGTGAGAGTGAATAAGGTATGATCTGCTTCTGATCTGCTGAATCCCCTATCAAATAGAACTCTACTCAACCGGTGGTACCATGCTCTTGGTGATTGCTTAAGACCATATATAGCCTTTCTCAGCCTTAACACTTTACCACGAGTGATGTCTTCTTCCACTCCTGGTGGTGGGGTCATATAGACTTCCTCCTCAAGCTCTCTTTGCAGGAATGCATTCTTCACATCCATTTGCCAAAGATCCCATTCTAGATTAACTGCAAGTGAGATGACTACTCTAACCGTGTCATGCTTAGCTACTGGTGCAAACGTGTCCCCATAGTCTTCTCCATAGGTCTGAGTGAAGCCTCTTGCAACTAGCCGAGCCTTATACCTCTCTATCTCACCATTGCTTTTGTACTTGATAGTGAAGACCCATCTTGAGCAAAAGAGCAAGTTACTTGAGTATGATGGGCTACTGCATTGCCATTGTAGTACACCCTTGTGTTAACCCAATTTGATGGATCCTGCCTTTCCCTTGTGCTTCTCCTTAGAGCTGCTGGAGCAGGAGCTTGTCCTGTTTGTTGTTCTTCTTGTTGTTGTAGGCGCTCTAAGCGTTGGCTCCTTCTTAGCGGTACAACATGAGGAGAGGATCTAGGGTGCTCCGGAGATTGAGCTGGTGTGGGGCTTTCCAGAGGTGCTTCTGCTTGATCATGAGCGTTTTCTTGGGTCTTCAAGTCTGTTTGTTCATCATATCCCCCCTCAGGATCAACGGCAGGAGCACTAGTAGGTGTCGTTACCCCAAGATGATCTAAGATGAGCCGTAGGCTAGCTGCTCTATCAGAGGTAGAGGTAGAGAGCCCTTGTAGGTCTTCCCGCGGTTGTTTGGAGTAGAAGCTTTCTGACTCTAGAAACTTGACATCACGAGAGACTATGACCCAGCATGTATCATGGTTGTAGCATTTCTACCTCTTTTGAGTAGTAGAGTAGCCAATGAACATACATCTCATGCTTTTAGCTTCCAGATTTGTCCTATGATCCCCTGGAATAAAAGCAAAACACACACAACCAAACACCCGTAAGTGATCAAGAGAAGGTTTAGTTGAGTTGAGTACCTCATAGGGTGATGAGTCATGAAGAACTTTGGTAGGGATTCGGTTAATCAAGTAACAAGCTGTAAGAACAGCATCGCCCCAAAACCGCTTTGGTACATTATGTTGAAACATCATGGATCTCGCCACCTCTATTAGATGTCTGTTCTTCCTCTCAGCTACACCATTCTGTTGAGGTGTGTAGGGGCAGCTAGTTTGATGAATGATTCCATGTGAGGTGAGATGTTCTCTGAAAACATTGCTGGTGTATTCGGCCCCATTATCTGATCTAAAAATCTTAATCTTTGCATTAAAATGGTTAGTTATATGGTTTTGAAAATTTTTAAGTGCCTCAAAGACTCTATCCTTTGATGGAAGGAGAGTTACCCAAGTATACTTAGATTTTTCATCTATAAAAGTGACAAAATATTTGTTTTGATCTCTAGATTCACATGGTGATGTTCATACATCTGAATGCACTAAATCAAAATATTTTTCATAAATAGTAGATGACTTGGGAAAAACAGTTCTACAATGTTTTCCTAAGATACAGGCCTCACAATCATCATTTTTAAAACTAACTTTAGGTAATAAAAGACTCAATGCACGAGCATGAGGATGATCTAGTCTAGCATGCCAAATTGCATTATTAGCAGAAGCTACAACATTATTAGTAGCTTAAAACTTAGTGTCTTCAAGAACATAGAGATCATCCTTAGTAGTCCCTTTTCCCAGCATTTTGTTGGTTTTAATATCCTGAAAACACACATCATTAGGTCCAAAGATAGCAATACAATCTAAATCAGTTGTAGCTTTCTTAACAGATAATAGATTAGAGGTAAAGGTTGGCATATAAAACGCTTTAGATGATCTATCAAAGAGTTTTAAATCTCCTATGCCTTTAATATGCACCTTTTCCCCATTAGCAATCTCAACATTCCCTACTGTTGGCTTTATATTACTAATCAGGTTTAAGTCACTAATCATATAATGTGAAGAGCCTGAATCTACAATCAATGGTTTAGTCCTAAGAGTATATGAAGAACTATAAGAATTACCATAATGCTTCATTACATGAAAGGAGGTACCAAGAGTGTTACCAGAATCCTTAAGCGCTTTGATCAGGACATCTAAGTCTGATTTTGTCACGAATTGAGAGGAGTTAGCTGCTCCTTCTTCTCCAGAGGTTGTCTTAGAGGATTCGCCCTTATGAGCAGCGTTCTCAGCTGCATAGCTAGCCTTTCCCTCTTTCCACTTGCTAGGCTTGAGATGTGGGTGAAGGATCCAGCACTTGTCTTTGACATGCCCCTTTTTCTTGCAATGCTCACAGAATGAGCTTCTCCTTTCATCAAACTGGTAAGCGCCCTTGTTGGCTGAAACAAGTTCCCCCTTTCCTCCAAATAAGCCAAGTGATCCTTGCTCCTTTTGGATTTGAGAGCACACTTCTTCAAGGGTTGGTAACCGTTCTGCTCTAAGGAGATGCTTGATGAGATCATTGTAAATTGAGCTGAGGGTCATGAGCAAACCAAAGACTTTGTCTTGCTCTTTTCTGTCGTTCAGGACTTGAGGGTCAACTGTGCTTGGCCTTAGCATCTCCAGTTCTGCCCATAGTGCTCTGAATTTTCCAAAATGTTTGTTAAACTCCATATCTTCTTGCCTTAGTTCATTGATAGCCTTCTTGACTTCAAATACACGGCTGAGATTAGAGATGTTGCCGAATACTTGCTTCAGGGTCTCCCATAGCTCTTTGGCGGTTTCACAGTATGAGTAAGCCTCCAAGATTTCATTGCTAAGGGAGCTTTGTAGGAGAGCAAGGACAGTCTGATCTTCCTTGTACCATTGGGTCTCTTCGGCTGGGACAATGGCGGCTCCGGCGGCTGGTGGTGCTGCTAGAGGAGCATCGCTTGACACATGACTCCAAAGACCTCTTCCACACAAGGCGGTTCTTGTGGTTCTCGACCACAGCAAGTAGTTAACCCCTTTAAGGGTAACTGGTAAAGCCAATGGCTTGTTGTTCTCCAAGACCATGTTTAGAGTCTATGGACCGTTGGGCAAAGCAAAGGACCGTTGGATAAACGGTTTTAGAAAATGAGATATGGGTGATTAGAGGATGAGCGAATGAGAGTATGGGTGATTAGAGGAGTTTAAAGTGATTTTGGAGTTTAGGAGACTGTTTTTAGTGGTTGTAAAAGAGAGAAAGAGGTTAAGGACCGCTGGGTAAAGATTTTGAGAATTTTTCTGTAAACTGAGAGAGAGGTAACGAGTAGAGAAGAATTAGAGAGGGTGAGAATCAGAGTTTGTGATCCAAAGATCTACATAACTCGCTCTGATACCATGTTGGAATTGTTTGCGGAATTTAGACTAAAGAAGAAGAATAAAATGAAGAACTAGAGAGAATGATTTAAGGAGGATTATATTTCCTTAAGTTGTCTTACATATGTTCACAATGTTCTATTTATAGAACCATACAAGCTAAGCTAACGGCTATAAGAGATAGGGACATAAAAGATAAACAAATGGTGTGGTCCTCACGGTGATAGTGACCTCTCATGAATGTTCCTTAGCTTAAGTTGAACATGTGACCTTATCCTTATTTGCTTCTTCTCTTGTGACCGTTGTGATAGTTGACTAGGAGAGGCGTAGATTCACTTGCCTTGCACTCCACTCTTGTCTCATTACTTGAATGCCACGGTCAAGCATGTGTACGGATGCCATTCATCCTTCTACTTTGATAAGTCCCTTTTGATTTGCTTCGGCTAGAACCTTGTTACACTTGTGCTTGTAATCTGTTTGTTAGTCTACGCAGGTTAATTGATGGGAGAACAAGGAGCACCGGTTGACATGGCACAACTCCTAGGTGCTATTCAAGCCCTTGGCGAGAGGATGACTAGGATTGAGAGATTGCTGCCAGCCCCACTTCTACCAAGGAGAGGGCCGATGAGACAGCCCCAAGGACCAGTAGACCAAGGGGAGACTGATGAGGACATGCCAGGCTTAGATGATGACCCGCCACCAGCACCAAATGTTCAGAACCAACCCGCGGGACGAGCTAGAGATTCCAGCACCGAGGACGTATCCGAGAAGAGGAAGCTTACCGACCCAACAACAATGACGTGAAGCTGAATGCCCCAACCTTCGCTGGAGTGGGAATGGCAAATGGAGTACATCTTCGAGTACTATGGCTACAATGACCAGAAGAAGGTGTCACTAGCAGCCGCTCAGCTATCTGACCACGCCTTGTCATGGTGGGATAGAGATGTGTTCGAGAGGAGGAGGCATCACCATGACCAGATCAGTACGTGGGCCGAGATGAAGTTCAACATGAGGAAGCGGTACGTCCCACCTCACTTTCACCGAGACCTCCAGAAGAAGTTTCGTAAGCTGATACAAGGAAGCCGATCAGTAGAGGAGTACTTTGAAGAATTTGAGCAGCTACGAAACCGCTTGGAGCTCGAGGACACGGAGGAGACCCTCATGGCTCAGTTTATAGACGGACTACAAGACCGTATAGCGAGAAAGGTCGAGAGACAACCGTACCACGACATGTCCGAGCTATTACACCTAGTCATACAAGCGGAGCAACACGTTAAGAGGAAGGTAGCAGCTACAAGTCGTTCGAAGCCAAAGACCAACTGGACCTCTACAACACCAAAGGCGTTTGATAAAGGCAATGCAGTCGAGGTTGAATCCCGATTTAAGAAGCCTACAGCCGAACCCTCTAAAACAACTCGACCCAAGCAAGGTAAACCCCCATTTGCTCAAAGAACACGTGACATTACATGTTATAAGTGTCAGGGAAGAGGTCATATGGCGAGGGAGTTCCCCAACAACCGCGTCTTGATCCTCACGGCCGATGGAGGATATGAATCTCAAGATGAGATGGAAAAAGACATCACGGAGACCGGAGCGGAGGAGATTGAATACCCGGACTCAGGAGAGATGTTGGTGATTCGTAGAGCCCTTAGTGTTCTTGTTGAGCCAGAGACGATTAAAAGGGAGAACATCTTCCATACCAAGTGCACCGTGAACACCAAGGTATGTAGTTTGATCATAGATGGTGGTTCTTGCACTAACGTGGCTAGCAAGTACTTGGTAGATAAGCTAGGTTTGGAGACCACCAAGCATCCGAGACCCTACAAACTAAGGTGGCTCAACGATGACACGGAGCTTAAGATAGCGGACCAAGTAGTTGTCACTTTCAGTGTGGGAAGGTACTTAGACAAGGTGACGTGCGATGTCGTACCAATGCAAGCAGGACATCTCTTGCTTGGGAGGCTTTGGCAATTTGATAAGGAGGCTAGACATCACGGCCGTACCAACCAATACACCTTTACACATGACAAGCATAAGTACACGTTAGCTTCCCTCACGCCTAACCAAGTGCATGAAATGCAACTCAAATTTGCTAAGGATGCCAAGGTAAGTAAGACTAACTTGTTTGCTTCTACTAAAGTTGTTACACGAGCTTTAAACTGCCAAGACATGGTGCTACTAATGGTCTTTCGAGAAGGGTTACTTTCAGGAGCTAGTGACGAGGAGATACACGCGGAGATAAGGGGATTACTAGAAGCATGCCAAGACGTGTTCCCTGAAGAGATACCCTCGGGACTACCACCAATTAGGGGAATAGAACATCAGATAGACTTAGTGCCCGGCTCAGCCTTACCCAACAGGCCAGCTTACCGGATGAACCCCGCGGAGACTAAGGAGCTTGAGAAGCAAATACAAGACTTGATGTCTAAAGGCTACATTAGAGAGAGCTTGAGCCCTTGTGCCATTCCCGTCTTGTTGGTGCCTAAGAAGGATGGTACATGGTGAATGTGCGTGGACTTCCGTGCTATTAACAACATCACCATCAAGTACCGCCACCCCATTCCACGGCTAGACGACATGTTAGATAAGCTCAGTGGTGCTACCATCTTCTCAAAGGTCGATTTGAAAAGCGGCTACCACCAGGTACGTATGAAGGAGGGCGACGAATGGAAGACTGCTTTCAAGACCAAGCAAGGTCTTTACGAGTGGCTAGTAATGCCATTTGGTCTAACAAACGCCCCGGGTACATTCATGAGACTTATGAAAAATGTCTTAAGGACATACATTAGTAAGTTTGTAGTGGTTTATTTTGATGACATTTTAATTTATATTCGTTGCCTTGAGGATCACTTAAAGCACCTTGAGCAAGTATTAGAGACACTTCGTCAAGAAGGACTCTTTGCAAACCTCAAGAAGTGCATCTTTTGCACTAATGAGTTGGTGTTTCTAGGTTTTGTTGTAAGCTCGCAGGGTCTAAGGGTGGATCAGGAGAAGATACGAGCTATTCAAGACTGGCCTACACCATCTTCTATAGGGCATGTTCGGAGCTTCCACGGTTTGGCTAGTTTTTACCGGCGGTTCGTGAAAGACTTCAGCACCATAGCCGCCCCTGTCACTGCCGTGATCAAGAAGGATGTAGCCTTTAAGTGGGGGCCAGTGCAAGAAGAAGCCTTCGCCAAGCTCAAACACAGCCTTACCAAAGCCCCGGTACTAGTGCTTCCTGATTTTGATAAAACGTTTGAAGTTGATTGTGATGCTTCAGGATTAGGCATTGGAGCAGTACTTACACAAGGTGGCAAGCCAGTAGCCTACTTCAGTGAGAAGCTAAGCGGAGCTACGCTCAATTACCCCACGTATGACAAGGAGCTATACGCTTTGGTGAGATCACTAGAGACATGGCAGCATTACTTGCTTTCCAAGGAGTTTGTTATACACTCGGATCATGAGACACTCAAACACCTTAGAGGCCAAACAACGTTGAAAAGGAGACACGCAAGGTGGCTAGAGTTCATAGAGACGTTCCCCTATATTATCAAATACAAGAAGGGGAAAGAAAACATTGTAGCGGATGCTCTCTCTAGGCGTTACACTCTCATCACTACTATGGAGGCTCGGGTTATGGGATTTGAACACATCAAAGAGCACTATGAAGAGGACCCGGACTTTGGGATAATCTTTCAAGAGTGCAACAAAGCCCCATCAGGTCCATTCTATATGCACAATGGATTTCTTTTTCGGGATAAACGTTTGTGTATACCGCAGGGATCGATGAGAGAGCTACTGATAAGAGAATCACACGAAGGAGGGCTTATGGGACACTTTGGCGTGGATAAGACTCTAAGCGTGGTGGTGGAACATTTCTTTTGGCCACACCTCAAGAGAGACGTTGAACGTTTCTGCTCTAAGTGCATTACATGCCTTAGAACCAAATCAAGGTCCCATCCTTACGGTTCATATATGCCCGTGCCTATACCTAACCTTCCTTGGGAAGATCTTTCTATGGATTTTGTGTTAGGATTGCCCAAGATGAGAGGCAAGGATTCAATATTCGTGGTGGTGGATCGCTTCTCAAAAATGGCCCATTTCATACCATGTAGTAAGACCAATGACGCAAGTCAAACTTCTGATCTTTTCTTTAAAGAGGTAGTGAGGCTGCATGGTATACCGAGAAGCATTGTGTCGGATAGGGATACAAAGATCTTGAGCCACTTCTGGAGAACACTTTGGAAGAAGCTAGGCACCAAGCTTTTGTTCTCTACGACGTGCCATCCCCAAACTGATGGTCAAACCTGTAAATTATAGAAGATTATAAGATAAAGACTCGACTCTCATGTTTAGGAATAAAGGGAAAAATGTATTAGATGATAAAAGTTGATTACATAAGAAGAGAAACACTTGGTATATATAGGACAATCCCTAGGTTAGAAAGGGTTACGCACATAGCCTGAATTGCGTCCTCATTCTACCTTTTAAAACCATGTGTGACTCACTCTCCTTTACAGCTCATAACGGTAACAAAGAGATAAGATAAGGAGGTACAGCCGCTATAGGACAAGTGACTCATCACCGTACGGTCACCTTATCCTTTAGCTTTTCTTATCCTCCTTTCCCTCTTCTTTCTAATACAAACTTCCTTATTACTCAAGTAACTATATTTACTATGTAACTATTAATTAGTTAATAGTAAATACCTTCTTGATTAACACTCCCCCTCAAGTTTATACTACAATACTGATTGTGTATAAACTTGGCACTTGCAAGAATAACCTCATTAAAAACCTAAGCTTGGAAAACCACGTGGGACAAAACCAAGCTTAGGGAAAAAGAGTATTATCCCTACAAGTTGGAGAGTCTCTCTCAAGGATGTGTTTAGTCTACAAGACCAAGCTTACCATGGATAAATTGGCAAACTTGGTTACTTGCTGCCTTGGTAAAGATGTCGGCCAATTGGTCCGAACTCTTAGTAAAACAAGGGAGAATTGTACCGTCTTCGATCTTCTCTCTTGTCTTGTGGCAATCAGTCTCTATGTGCTTGGTCCTCTCGTGGAATACTGGATTAGTGGCTATATGGATGGCAGCTTGGTTGTCGCAATGGAAGGTGATTGGCGTCTTCTGCTCTATCCCGAAGTCCTTAAGTAGAGCCTTCAGCCATGTTAGCTCATTTGTGAGCTTCTTCATCGCCTTATACTCTGCTTCAGCACTCGAACAAGACACCACCTTCTGCTTCTTTGTCTTCCAAGTCACAAGATTTCCACCAATGAAGGTGCAAAAGCCGGTTGTAGACTGCCTTGTGTTGCGATCTCCATTGTAATCTGCATCACAGTATCCCACAATTTCCGTGCTAGAGTTTCTTCCCATCCAAATGCCTTTGCCAGGACTCCCTTTGATATATCTCAGAATCCTTTCCACCAGGCTCCAATGGTATACCGTAGGTACTTGCATGTGTTGAGCCACCTGATTCACAGCAAAAGAAAGATCAGGCCGAGTATATGTTAAGTATATGAGCTTACCAACGAGTCTTCGGTACTGTTCCGGGCAATGATATGGAGTATCATCCTTCTCCCCCTTTCGATTGACCTTGTATCCTTGCTCTAGTGGTGTGTCCACCGGTTTAGCTCCAAGTTTTCCTGTAAGCTTTAGAAGATCAAGTGCATATTTCCTTTGTGAGAGAAATAGTCCCTCCTTGGATCTACACACTTCAATCCCTAAGAAATACTTCAAAACACCCAAATCTTTAATATCAAAGGCTGAGTGTAAAGAGGACTTAATGGCTTGAATACCCTCTTTGTTACTCCCTGAAATAATCAAATCATCCACATAGACCAACACTACTACTATGCCATGAATATCTTGCTTAGTAAATAGAGTGTGATCAGAATGTGACCTCTTGAAGCCATTAGCCAGTAGTGTAGAGCTTAACTTGTGATACCAAGCTCTTGGAGATTGTTTAAGCCCATAGATTGCTTTCCGAAGCCTTAAGACCTTTCCCGGAGCCACTATATCTTCTAAACCCGGAGGAGGTGACATGTAGACTTCTTCTTCTAACTCCCCCTGAAGGAAAGCATTCTTGACATCCATTTGCCATAACTCCCAATCCAAATTAACTGCTAAAGAGAGAACCACTTTCACTGTGTGTTGCTTAGCTACTGGAGCAAATGTTTCCCTATAGTCATCCCCATAAGTTTGTGTAAACCCTCTTGCAACCAGCCTTGCCTTATATCTCTCGATTTCACCATCACTCTTGTACTTAATGGTGAATACCCACTTTGAGCTAACACACTTCTTTCCTTTTGGTAGTTCTTCTTCAACCCAGGTTTGATTCCTGACCATAGCTTGAACCTCATCATCAACAGCATTAGTCCATTCCTTTCTTTCCTTGGCTTCCTCATAGCTTTGTGGAATAAGTTCTACATCCAGCTTGCTGATAAAGGCTTGATGTTCTTCCGGAAGAAGGTCAATCGAACAGGTAGCTTGAATTGGATGAGCGACATCTTGGCAGTTGTAGTAAACTCTCGTATTCTTCCAGTTTGAAGGTGATTTCTTCTCTCTTGTACTCTTCCTTGGATTCTCCCGAGTGTAGACTGGATCTGATGTAGCTTGTGGAGCTTCATAGGCATTGTCATCGCTTGAAGATTCAATAATCTCTCCTTCACTAGACTGTCCCGCCTCTGCCACTTCTTCACTAGACTTCTCTCCTCTATCACTTTCTTGTTGATCATCTAACGGATCCTGAAATGCATCGTTCTCATCCTCTCTAACTTCATTCACATCCTCATTTGGAGATGGTGGAGCTTCCTTCTCTGCCTGAGGAGAGCTTGCATTCCCTAAGTGTTCCAGAATTCGTCGGAGGCTTGAAGCTCTATCAGCGGTTGAGTTAGGTAGGTCTTTCACACTCTCCCAACTCTTTTCCCCAAAGTAGGCCTTGTCTTCCATAAACTTGACATCCCTTGACACATAATACCGGTTGGTGACTGGATCAAAGCACTTGTAACCTCTCTCGGTTGTTGAGTATCCAATGAATACGCACTTGTTACTCTTAGGCTCCAGCTTGTTCCTTAAGTCACCTGGAACAAACACAAAACACAGACTACCAAACACCCTTAAATGATCAATACTAGGATTTGAGTTATTTAGGATTTGGAAAGGCGATTTATCATCAAGGATACGAGTTGGTGTTCGGTTGATGAGATAGCAAGCTGTCATTACTGCATCGCCCCAAAACCGCTTAGGCATGTGTTTTTGAAATAGCATAGCTCTTGCCACCTCCGTTAGATGCCTATTCTTTCTCTCAGCAACACCATTTTGTTGGGGGTTATATGGGCAGCTGGTTTGATGAAGAATTCCACATTTCTCTAAGTGTTCTTTGAGCTTGTTGCTTGTATATTCACCTCCATTATCTGTTCTTAGAATCTTAATCTTTGCATCAAAGTAGTTAGTCACATAGTTTTGAAAGTTTATAAATGCATCATAAACTCTATCCTTAGATGGCATCAAGGTTACCCAAGTATACTTAGATTTCTCATCTATAAATGTGATAAAATACTTATGGTTATCTCTAGATGCACAAGGTGAAGACCAAACATCAGAATGCACAAGATCAAAACATTTTTCATAAATCGCACTAGACTTAGGAAAAACAGCTTTGCAATGTTTGCCTAATATGCATGCTTCACAATTTGCACAATCATAAGAAAAACCAGGCATTAATAAACTTAAAGCTCTAGAATGAGGGTGACCAAGTCTTTCATGCCACAATACAACAGATGTCTTAACAGAGTTTGCAAAGATAGAAGAAACTTTATTCTTAGAAACAGAATTTAAAGAGATGTCTTGGAACACATATAAGTCATCCTTGGTGCTTCCTTGCCCAAACACTTTTCCACTCTCAATATCCTGCAACTTAACATCATTAGGACTGAAAATAGCTAAACAGTTTAAGTCCTTAGTAGTTTTCTTTACAGAAAGGAGATTAGAGGTGAACTTAGGCATATAAAAGGCACTTAGCTTCTTGTTGAACACATTAATATAACCTATACCTTCTATTGGCACATTATGGCCATTTGCAACCTTAACATTCCCTAAAGCCGGTTTAATGTTCTCTAACAACTTAGGATTACTAATCATATGGTGAGAAGCTCCTGAGTCTAATACTAATGAGTTTAAATCAGTAGAATTAGAAGATAAGAGAGATATACTGCCTGGATGTAACTTAGATGCAATGGATTGAAGGAGGCTCTCTAGATCAGCTTTGTTCATCACAATGGTCTCCTGAGAGGTAGAAGCTGAGCTCTTGTCTTGTATAGCTTGTAACGCCTTCTCATGATGACCGAACTGCACTATAGCTCTTTCAGCATTCTCGGAGCCTTCACTTGCTTCTGCCACATTCGCCTTCATCTTGTCTTTCTTGAACTTGTCTGGCTTCAAATGAGGGTGTAGGATCCAGCATTTGTCTTTGAGATGACCCTTTTTCTCACAATGCTCACAAACCCATGTCTTCTTGTCTCCATGTTTCGCCACTCCCACCTTGTTAGCCGTGGGTAGACTTGCATTCTTGTTGCCAAACAGCTCCTGATTGCCATACTCCTTTTGTATCTTAGCACAAACTTGCTCTAGGGTAGGGATCTTGTCTTCTCTCAAGATGTGTTGGATTACATCAGTATAGCCTTGATTCAGAGACAGTAGCAACCCAAACACACGATCTTGCTCTCTTCTTTCCTTGAGTGTCTTAGCATCGGTGGTAAAGGGTCTCAACATATCTAACTCAGCAACCAACGATCTATACCTTCCGAAATGGGTGTTGAAATCACTCTCTTCTTGGCTCAGATTACCGAGAGCTTTCTTGATACCATAGACCCGAGTCAAGTTAGACTCATTGCCGAAGACACTTGTAAGAGTATCCCACAGCTCCTTAGCAGTCTCACAGTACGAATAGCCCTCTAGGATTGACACCTCTAGTGAGCAGTGTAGAGCAGTCAGCACATTCAGATCATATTGCTTCCAAGTATCCTCATCCAGACCTCTATCAGTTGCCTTTAGCTCTTCATAGGTGAACTCAATGTGTTTTGTGAGCTTCCTTCCTCCCAACACATTCAGAGTTGTTCGCTTCCACAACAGAAAGTTGTTCCCATTCAGAGTTACCGCAAATCTCAAGTCTTTGAAGGTGTCATTCATCTTGCCATCATACACCGTAACAGGCATAGGAGCTTGTTGAAGAGCAGCCATCACCAAAGCTTAAGTATTTCGCCGATTGAACACCAAAAAAAAAAAACTAACACTTTCCAAGACCAAAGTTTCAACTTTTGAACCTTCCTCACTCAAACCACAAGCCAAACCGCAACACTAATCTATCCACAACCTTTGCCTTAAACTGATTCCTCTAGACTAACCTTTCAACCAGAGAGAGATAAAGCTCAAACCTTTACTTTTTTCAGATCTGACTTGCTTCACCTTCTTAGCTCGGTTTGATGCTTCAGCTTAACCCACAAGAACCAGCTTCAACCCAGAATAGCTTTTGCCACGGATTAACTCACAAGAACTTCTCTCAAACAAAAGAATCGAACAAGAAAACCAAGATTTAAGACTCAAGAATCACAAAACCGCTCTGATACCATGTAAATTATAGAAGATTATAAGATAAAGACTCGACTCTCATGTTTAGGAATAAAGGGAAAAATGTATTAGATGATAAAAGTTTTTTTTTCATAAGAAGAGAAACACTTGGTATATATAGGACAATCCCTAGGTTAGAAAGGGTTACGCACATAGCCTGAATTGCGTCCTCATTCTACCTTTTAAAACCATGTGTGACTCACTCTCCTTTACAGCTCATAACGGTAACAAAGAGATAAGATAAGGAGGTACAGCCGCTATAGGACAAGAGATAAGATGGCTGCCAGCCCCACTTCTACCAAGGAGAGGGCCGATGAGACAGCCCCAAGGACCAGTAGACCGAGGGGCACTGATGAGGACATGCCAGGCTTAGATGATGACCCGCCACCAGCACCAAATGTTCAGAACCAACCCGCGGGACGAGCTAGAGATCCCAGCACCGAGGACGTATCCGAGAAGAGGAAGCTTACCGACCCAACAACAATGACGTGAAGCTGAATGCTCCAACCTTCGCTGGAGTGGGAACGGCAAATGGAGTACATCTTCGAGTACTATGGCTACAATGACCAGAAGAAGGTGTCACTAGCAGCCGCTCAGCTATCTGACCACGCCTTGTCATGGTGGGATAGAGATGTGTTCGAGAGGAGGAGGCATCGTCATGACCAGATCAGTACGTGGGCCGAGATGAGGTTCAACATGAGGAAGCGGTACGTCCCACCTCACTTTCACCGAGACCTCCAGAAGAAGTTTCGTAAGCTGATACAAGGAAGCCGATCAGTAGAGGAGTACTTTGAAGAATTTGAGCAGCTACGCAACCGCTTGGAGCTCGAGGACACGGAGGAGACCCTCATGGCTCAGTTTATAGACGGACTACAAGACCGTATAGCGAGAAAGGTCGAGAGACAACCGTACCACGACATGTCCGAGCTATTACACCTAGCCATACAAGCGGAGCAACACGTTAAGAGGAAGGTAGCAGCTACAGGTTGTTCGAAGCCAAACACCAACTGGACCTCTACAACACCAAAGGCGTTTGATAAAGGCAAGGGAGTCGAGGTTGAATCCCGATTTAAGAAGCCTACAGCCGAACCCTCTAAAACAACCCGACCCGAGCAAGGTAAACCCCCATTTGCTCAAAGAACACGTGACATTACATGTTATAAGTGTCAGGGAAGAGGTCATATGGCGAGGGAGTGCCCCAACAACCGCGTCATGATCCTCACGGACGATGGAGGATATGAATCTCAAGATGAGATGGAAGAAGACATCACGGAGACCGGAGCGGAGGAGATTGAATACTCGGACTCAGGAGAGATGTTGGTGATTCGTAGAGCCCTTAGTGTTCTTGTTGAGCCAGAGACGATTAAGAGGGAGAACATCTTCCATACCAAGTGCACCGTGAACACCAAGGTATGTAGTTTGATCATAGACGGTGGTTCTTGCACTAACGTGGCTAGCAAGTACTTGGTAGATAAGCTAGGTTTGGAGACCACCAAGCATCCGAGACCCTACAAACTAAGGTGGCTCAACGATGACACGGAGCTTAAGATAGCGGACCAAGTAGTTGTTACTTTCAGTGTGGGAAGGTACTTAGACAAGGTGACGTGCGATGTAGTACCAATGCAAGCAGGACATCTCTTGCTTGGGAGGCTTTGGCAATTTTATAAGGAGGCTATACATCACGGTCGTACCAACCAATACACCTTTACATATGACAAGCATAAGTACACCTTAGCTCCCCTCACGCCTAACCAAGTGCATGAAATGCAACTCAAATTTGCTAAGGATGCCAAGGTAAGTAAGACTAACTTGTTTGCTTCTACTAAAGTTGTTACACGAGCTTTAAACTGCCAAGACATGGTGCTACTAATGGTCTTTCGAGAAGGGTTACTTTCAGGAGCTAGTGACGAGGAGATACACGCGGAGATAAGGGGATTACTAGAAGCATACCAAGACGTGTTCCCTGAAGAGATACCCTCGGGACTACCACCAATTAGGGGAATAGAACATCAGATAGACTTAGTGCCCGGCTCAGCCTTACCCAACAGGCCAGCTTACCGGATGAACCCCGCAGAGACTAAGGAGCTTGAGAAGCAAATACAAGACTTGATGTCTAAAGGCTACATTAGAGAGAGCTTGAGCCCTTGTGCCATTCCCGTCTTGTTGGTGCCTAAGAAGGATGGTACATGGCGAATGTGCGTGGACTGCCGTGCTATTAACAACATCACCATCAAGTACCGCCACCCCATTCCACGCCTAGACGACATGTTAGATGAGCTCAGTGGTGCTACCATCTTCTCAAAGGTCGATTTGAAAAGCGGCTACCACCAGGTACATATGAAGGAGGGCGACGAATGGAAGACTGCTTTCAAGACCAAGCAAGGTCTTTACGAGTGGCTTGTTGATAAGCTATTTTCTTTATGCTCTAATGCAGCAGAGAGGTTATCAAAACTCTAATGCAAGCAATGTTGTAGTAAGGCAAGCAGGAGAGTGTCAATCCACTTCTAGATGATAGAGAATCCACAGAGAATGCAAGGTCTAAGACAAATCTAAGCGAATGAGACAGTTTATGAGAAATAATCTAAAAACTAAATGCAGCAACCTAAATGGAGTGAAACCTATTTTAAAAATACTAGAAAGGAAGCAGTTACCACGAGGAACAAACAGATAAATTAAAGAGAAGAGCTTCGAATTGTTAAAATTCGACTAGTGGATCGACCACAGGATCGACCACTAGATCGAGCAGAAACGATCGATCTCGTCTAAAACCGTAAGAACAATGAATCTAAAGACCAGGATGCTATCAGGTAATAAGCTAAAGATGATATGAGACGTAAATATGCTAGAGGAGAGGGCTTGAGGGTTGAGATTCATATAAGGGGTTTCAAGGAACGATCTTGGGTTTGAAACTTTGGATCGACTCACTTTGGTGAGGATATCTAAGCCTCGAAAACAAAACAAGATCTATCCGTGGCGTTCGGTATAGATCACTCTTTCATCCTCTCCTCCAAACTCATGGCTTTTGGTGGAAAAAGAGGTCGAAAGGCAAGGAAAACAGATTTCGAACAATGGCTTAACTAGTCCCCCAAACTTCCATGGCTTTTGGGAAGGGGTAACTAGTCTCTAAGGTGAGATTTTCCGAGGCCCCTGGATCCTGTCAAGGTAAGGGACCTCTCGGATCATGAAGCTCTTGGCGTGAGAGTCTTCAAGCATTAAGCTTTCAACACCTTAGAAGAGATAGCCTTAAAACGTTTAGAAAACAAACCAAGATCGAACCTTTTCTACCCCTTAATCCTCTCAACCCCTAACCCAAAGTGAACTACTCACTACACATAAAGTAAATCAAGCAAGGTGGAAGAGATGAAACGATAAACATGAAACAACGACTAGATTAAACGATAAGGTTCGAGAATACAAAAGCTTGAAAAGAAAACTGGTTTAACAATGGTGTTCTTCCGAAAACCAGAGAGAAAACTTGAAGGAAAAAGTTAGAAAATCTAAAGTTCTCGAAAAAAGCATTCGCCGCCTTGCCTAAAATGTCAAAACAGTCCAATGGTCCCCCCTTCGCTAACAGCCAAAAACGGTTGAAAGGACAGAGATCGACCATTGGATCGAGTTGTTCTATCGATCATATCCGGCCATCGTGTCTTCAGCTCGATCCGGGTCTCGATCTTCTTCGGTGAATCGACTGTTGCATCCGATCTCGGTATCGATCTTCGGGAGGATCGAGTGGTGTACTCGATCCGGCTCTCGCTCTGCATGGCCTCATTTACGTCCGTACCGATACATCGATTGCTTCACTCGATCTCCATCTCGATCATTATCCTCGGATCGCCTAGTTGGCTCGATCTTCTGGTCGATCAACTCCTAGATCGACCGGCCATGCTCGATCTGCTCCTCGATCACTGGTCCTTAGCACACTCCCGAGCTTCCATGAACTGCTACATCGGCCTCCACACCTCCACGAACCTCCGTGTCTCCAAAGCAACCAGAAACAACCTGGAATGAATGCAAAATGCAGAGAAAATGCACATGCTGATGCAAGAATGCTCTAGGACCCTAAATGATGCAATCTAGCCTAAAACATGATACAAATGCATGATAAACTACCTAATGAGTATGCAGAATGTATGCCATATGCAATGATATCACTAGTAATGCCATTTGGTCTAACAAACGCCCCGGGTACATTCATGAGACTTATTGATATGATAGGGGATAGCACGGTAGCTGCAGAACCAGAGGAGGAACCGGAGATAGTAGGGAGGATCACTCGTTCCAGAGCTAAGGAGCTGGCTAAGGAAGTTCATGCACTTATGGCAGAAGGATTATGCAACCTACCAGCTATTCAAGTTTTCAACATCTTCAACCAGAAGACTCCACCCGGTAATGATAACTAAGTAACTTAGGTGAGGAGTCTGTACTCTTTTTCCCATGATGAGTTTTGTCCCATTGGGTTTTCTCAACATGGTTTTTAATGAGGCAGATGAATCACTACGTCAAGTTACTTAGGAGTCATTGCCAATGGGTAATAAATGTATGAGCTACTTTGGCCTTATACTTAGTATTTTCAGGCGCACCAATTAGGATTCTAAGGAATGGGACGCCTTGTTGTTTTATTCTTTACTTTGGACGCTTTGTTGTTTTCTTTCTTAGACGCCATGCTGTTTGGTTTTTAGGGTAGTATAAGACTTGTATTACGCCCCTTTTGTAGATCAGCGAAGAACTAAGTGTTAAACAAACAGCCATTGCTGCATTTCTTCTCTCACCCTTTGATCTCTTGAATGTGTTCTTGTGGATCCGAGTTTCTATTCACCAAGTGTCCTTGAAACTCTACTATCTGTTACTCCCATTTTATCACTTAAATCGTTCCATTAAACCCTTAATACCATTCTAATCTCACTCTACACTATCACTTCCCCTTTCACACAATCATCATCACCATTTCGCAATCATCATTTGATCTTCATCAGCCTATCTTCAGAGTAGTTCCAGGGGAGATCGTGTCATGTGGTATCAGAGCCAACTCTGAACCAAAGGCTGAGAAACCCTAAACCCCTCTTTTTCCTTTTCTTTGTTAAATCGATTGTCCTAAGAGTCTTAGGTTTGCCTTTTTGTTGTTTCATAAAAGTTAGTGTTTAGTTTCGATTTCCTAATAGCAATAGGTTGTGTGTTCGTTTCCCTAATAGTTTTAGGAGTTGTATTTCTTTCTTTAAGCAATCTTAAAAAACTTGTTATCTTGAGAACTTTTTACTTTGATTGTTGTTTTGATTGTCTCAGGTACCATGGAGCTTTCAGCAGAAGCCATGGAAGCTCTGAATCAAGCCATGGCGCAACAAATCAAAGAAGCTAATCAGTCAGTTTCTACTCATCTGATGCAACAGATAGAGCAGCTCAACGACAAGTTTGAGACTCGGTTCAAGGATTTTCTGAAAGAGAACAGTGCTGCAGAAAGTGATTCATCAGAACCGCCCAGCCCTAGTGAAGCAATCCGCCTTGCCAAAGGAAAAGCACACATGGGAGCTTCTTCTAAACAACCCAGAGCTAACACTACAAGAACACCGGTTGGAAGGAGAGAAACCAGTGTAAACCGGCGAAGGAATGCTGAGGGAACAGAGAGAGAGACACACAGAGCTGCTAGAACATCTCCACACCTCCGAGCTGAGAACGTTGGTGGGCGTAGAGTTTATGTGGAGACAGAACCTGGATCTTCTGAAGGAGAAGAGAGATCAGACAATAGCTTTAATACTGTGAGGAGAGGTAGGAACAGAGGAAGTAACCGAGATTATGACCCATTGAAACAACAGCTGAATCACCTTAAGATTCAGTTTCCTTCCTTCCACGGTAATAATGATCCAGAAGTTTACTTAGATTGGGAAAGAAAGATGGAATCAAACTTCTTGGTTCAAGGCACCTATGAGCTCAACAAGGTGAAGATAGCTGTTTCAGAGTTCAATGGCTATGCACTCTTGTGGTGGGAGCAGTTGGGAGTCACTAGAGAGAGGCATCACGAACTTCCTATTACCACCTGGGGTCAACTAACCACGCAGATGAGGAGGAAGTTTGTTCCTGCACACTATCAGAGAGAGATTCTCAACAAGCTTAGGCGCCTCATACAAGGAACAAAGTCTGTTCGAGATTACTACCAAGAGCTGGAAACCTTGATGATTAGAGCCGATTTGAGAGAAGGAGAAGACATGGTGATGTCTAGGTTCTTGGGAGGACTTAACAGAGAGATTCAAGACAAGGTTGAGCTACAGAACTATGAGGATGTGCAAGAAATGGTGCATAAGGCAGAACTGATTGAAGCACAGATCAAGAGGAGAATTGGCAGACCAACCTTCACCTCTAACATACCAAAACCGAAAGAGTTCAACAAGTCAATCTCTACCCAGAACACAAAACCGGCTACAACAACAATCAAGGAGGAGATTAAAACCGAGTTTAAACCAAGAGGAACTTCTACTAGCAATGTCAGATGCTTCAAGTGTCAAGGTATAGGACATTACTCCAGAGATTGTCCTAATAAGAAGATGTTTTTGCTGCAAGAGGGAGGAGACATCGTACCTCAAGACAGTTCAGAGAGTGAATCAGATGCTAGTACAGAAGGAGAAGAAGAAGCAGCAGCAGTTGGAGAGATGCTAGTGGCATGCAGGGCTTTGAGTGTTCAGGTGCATCCAGATGATAGAGGTTAGAGAGAGAATCTCTTTCACACCAGATGTGTAGTTCAGGACAAGGTCTGCACCTTGATTATAGATGGGGGAAGTTGCACCAATGCCGCCAGTGAAGAGATGGTAAAGATGCTTAATCTTAAAACCACTTCACATCCTAGACCTTACAAGCTGCAGTGGTTGGACAACAAAGGAGCCATCACCGTTTCTCAACAAGTGCTTGTCAAGCTAGCCATTGGGAAGTATGAAGATGAACTCCTTTGTGATGTGGTTCCTATGAGGTCTAGTCATATGTTATTAGGGAGACCATGGCAGTATGATAGGAGAGTTCTTCATGATGGCTACACCAACAAGCAGACTTTTGAATTTAAGGGGCGCAAGGTCACTCTTCTACCACTTTCCCCCAGCGAAATCTACCAAGATCAACTTCACATGAACCGCAAAGACAAAGAGAAAGTCTCCAACAGTTTATACATCAACCACAGTGAGTTCAACAAGCTCTTTGATCCTGAGATGACCACCTTCATGTTTGTCTACAAAGAAACACTGGCTAGTACTAAACCGTTAGAGAAACTTCCCTATGAAGTGATAGAGATCATTGAGGAGTACAAGGATGTTTTTCCAGAAGAGATACCCCCGGGTTTACCCCCAACTCGCGGAATTGAGCATCAGATTGATCTAGTGCCAGGATCAGTGCTACCAAACAAGCCGGCTTACAGAACCAATCCTGTAGAGACTAAAGAGCTTCAGAAACAAGTAGAAGAGCTGATGAGTAAAGGATATATCAGAGTGAGTCTCAGTCCATGTGCAGTACCCGTTCTGTTGGTTCCTAAGAAAGATGGAACATGGAGGATGTGTGTAGACTGCAGAGCAATCAACAACATCACAGTGAAGTACAGACATCCTATTCCAAGATTAGATGATATGTTAGATGAGTTATGTGGGTCAACAGTGTTCTCCAAAATTGATTTGAAGAGTGGTTATCATCAGATCAGAATGAAGGAGGGAGATGAGTGGAAGACTGCTTTCAAGACCAAGCAAGGGTTGTATGAGTGGTTAGTCATGCCGTTTGGTCTCACCAATGCTCCCAGTACCTTCATGCGTCTAATGAACCATGCCTTAAGACCATTCATTGGAGTTTTTGTAGTGGTCTACTTCGATGACATTCTCATCTACAGCAAAGGTTTGGAGGAACATCTAGGGCACATCCGCCAAGTTCTGGATGTTCTTCGTTCTCAATCCCTTTTTGCTAACTTCTCTAAGTGTTCATTATGTACTACTGAGGTTGTCTTTCTAGGCTTTGTTGTTAGTGCAGAAGGAGTGAGGGTTGATGAAGAGAAGATCAAAGCA
The DNA here is from genome assembly GCA_911865555.2 of Thlaspi arvense. Taxonomy (NCBI): domain Eukaryota; kingdom Viridiplantae; phylum Streptophyta; class Magnoliopsida; order Brassicales; family Brassicaceae; genus Thlaspi; species Thlaspi arvense. The sequence goes on along the minus strand of OU466862.2, from coordinate 24,269,020 downwards.
ATCAAAGAATGGCCTACGCCTAAGAGTGTTGGGGAAGTGAGAAGCTTTCATGGATTAGCAGGATTCTACAGAAGATTTGTTCCAAGCTTTAGCACCCTTGCTGCACCATTAACTGAAGTCATCAAGAAGGAAGTTGGTTTTAGATGGGAAGAAGCACAAGAACAGGCTTTCACAGCCCTTAAAGAGAAGCTTATCAATGCCCCTCTTTTAGTTCTTCCTGATTTCCTTAAAACTTTTGAAATTGAATGTGATGCTTCAGGAGTTGGAATCGGTGCTGTATTGATGCAGGATAGGAAAACCAGTGGCATACTTCAGTGAGAAGCTAGGAGGATCAACCGCCAACTATCCAACCTATGACAAGGAACTCTATGCATTGGTTCGAGCTCTTCAAACGTGGCAGCACTACTTGTGGCCCAAGGAATTCGTCATTCATACAGATCATGAGTCTCTAAAGCACCTTAAAGGACAGCAGAAGCTCAACAAAAGGCACGCCAGATGGATGGAGTTCATAGAGACTTTTCCATACATCATTAAGTACAAGAAAGGTAAAGATAATGTAGTTGCAGATGCATTATCAAGGAGGTACACGCTTGTCTCTACCTTAACTTCCAAGCTTAATGGATTCGAACATATAGTAGATCTTTATGAGACTGACATTGATTTTGCTGAGAGCTATGGCAAGTGCTATAAGTTTGCTTTTGAAAAATATCATAGACAGGATGGATATCTGTTTTATAACAATCGCTTGTGCATACCACGAGGATCTGTAAGAGAGTTATTGGTGAGAGAAGCTCATGGAGGTGGATTAGCTGGACACTTTGGAGTTGCTAAGACTCTACTTGGACTGCAAGATCACTTTTATTGGCCATACATGAAGACAGACGTTGAGAGGATTTGTTCTAGGTGTGCAGTTTGTAAGATGGCAAAGAGTAAGGTGCAACCTCACGGTTTGTATACTCCTCTTCCTATTCCTTCTCAACCGTGGACTCATATTTCTATGGACTTTGTGCTTGGCTTACCTCGAACCAGAAATGGTAGAGATTCGATTTTTGTAGTTGTTGACAGGTTTAGTAAGATGGCACACTTCATTGCTAGTCATAAGACAGATGATGCTGTCTGTGTAGCTAACTTGTTTTTCAGGGAAGTAGTTCGTCTACATGGCATGCCTCAAGTGATAGTTTCAGACAGGGACACCAAGTTTCTAGAGCATTTCTGGAGAACATTATGGGCTAAACTAGGAACCAAGCTTCAATTTCCACTACATGTCACCCTCAAACTGATGGACAAACCGAGGTGGTGAACAGAACATTGTCAACACTTCTTAGAACGCTGGTCAAGAGTAACATCAAGTCATGGGAGGAGTGTCTACCACACGTGGAGTTTGCTTACAATCACGCTAAGCATTCTGCAACCCTCTTTTCTCCCTTTGAAATTGTCTATGGCTTTAACCCACAATCACCTCTAGACTTCATCCCTTTGCCTCTAAGTGTGAAATGTAGTTTAGATGGAAAAGAAAAGGCAGAACAGGTGAGGAAGATACACGCCAAGGCTAAGGAGAATATAGAGAAGAAGACTAAGCAGTATGAGAAGCATGCAAACAAGGGCCGAAAGGAGTTAATCTTTGAGGAAGGAGACTTGGTGTGGATTCATTTGAGGAAAGACCGATTTCCGGAAGAGAGGAAGAGCAAGCTTATGCCAAGGATGGATGGACCATTCGAAGTCATCAAGCGGATCAACAACAATGCTTACCAGATTGATCTTCAAGGTAAGTATAATATATCTCCATCATTCAATGTCTCTGACTTGCTTCCTTATGTTGCAGATACAGATTTGAGGACAAATCCCTTTCAAGAGGGAGAGGATGATATGATAGGGGATAGCACGGTAGCTGCAGAACCAGAGGAGGAACCGGAGATAGTAGGGAGGATCACTCGTTCCAGAGCTAAGGAGCTGGCTAAGGAAGTTCATGCACTTATGGCAGAAGGATTATGCAACCTACCAGCTATTCAAGTTTTCAACATCTTCAACCAGAAGACTCCACCCGGTAATGATAACTAAGTAACTTAGGTGAGGAGTCTGTACTCTTTTTCCCATGATGAGTTTTGTCCCATTGGGTTTTCTCAACATGGTTTTTAATGAGGCAGATGAATCACTACGTCAAGTTACTTAGGAGTCATTGCCAATGGGTAATAAATGTATGAGCTACTTTGGCCTTATACTTAGTATTTTCAGGCGCACCAATTAGGATTCTAAGGAATGGGACGCCTTGTTGTTTTATTCTTTACTTTGGACGCTTTGTTGTTTTCTTTCTTAGACGCCATGCTGTTTGGTTTTTAGGGTAGTATAAGACTTGTATTACGCCCCTTTTGTAAATCAGCGAAGAACTAAGTGTTAAACAAACAGCCATTGCTGCATTTCTTCTCTCACCCTTTGATCTCTTGAATGTGTTCTTGTGGATCCGAGTTTCTATTCACCAAGTGTCCTTGAAACTCTACTATCTGTTACTCCCATTTTATCACTTAAATCGTTCCATTAAACCCTTAATACCATTCTAATCTCACTCTACACTATCACTTCCCCTTTCACACGATCATCATCACCATTTCGCAATCATCATTTGATCTTCATCAGCCTATCTTCAGAGTAGTTCCAGGGGAGATCGTGTCACTTATGAATCATGTCTTAAGGACATACATTAGTAAGTTTGTAGTGGTTTATTTTGATGACATTTTAATTTATAGTCGTTGCCTTGAGGATCACTTAAAGCACCTTGAGCAAGTATTAGAGACACTTCGTCAAGAAGGACTCTTTGCAAACCTCAAGAAGTGCATCTTTTGCACTAATGAGTTGGTGTTTCTAGGTTTTGTTGTAAGCTCGCAGGGTCTAAGGGTGGATCAGGAGAAGATACGAGCTATTCAAGACTTGCCTACACCATCTTCTATAGGGCATGTTCGGAGCTTCCACGGTTTGGCTAGTTTCTACTGGCGGTTCGTGAAAGACTTCAGCACCATAGCCGCCCCTCTCACTGCCGTGATCAAGAAGGATGTAGCCTTTAAGTGGGGGCCAGTGCAAGAAGAAGCCTTCGCCAAGCTCAAACACAGCCTTACCAAAGCCCCGGTACTAGTGCTTCCTGATTTTGATAAAACGTTTGAAGTTGATTGTGATGCTTCAGGATTAGGCATTGGAGCAGTACTTACACAAGGTGGCAAGCCAGTAGCCTACTTCAGTGAGAAGCTAAGCGGAGTTACGCTCAATTACCCCACGTATGACAAGGAGCTATACGCTTTGGTGAGATCACTAGAGACATGGCAGCATTACTTGCTTTCCAAGGAGTTTGTTATACACTCGGATCATGAGACACTCAAACACCTTAGAGGCCAAACAACGTTGAAAAGGAGACACGCAAGGTGGCTAGAGTTCATAGAGACGTTCCCCTACATTATCAAATACAAGAAGGGGAAAGAAAACATTGTAGCGGATGCCCTCTCTAGGCCTTACACTCTCATCACTACTATGGAGGCTCAGGTTATGGGATTTGAACACATCAAAGAGCACTATGAAGAGGACCCGGACTTTGGGATAATCTTTCAAGAGTGCAACAAAGCCCCATCAGGTCCATTCTATATACACAATGGATTTTTTTTTCGGGATAAACGTTTGTGTATACCGCAGGGATCCATGAGAGAGCTACTGATAAGAGAATCACACGAAGGAGGGCTTATGGGACACTTTGGCGTGGATAAGACTCTAAGCGTGGTGGTGGAACATTTCTTTTGGCCACACCTCAAGAGAGACGTTGAACGTTTCTGCTCTAAGTGCATTACATGCCTTAGAACCAAATCAAGGTCCCATCCTTATGGTTCATATATGCCCTTGCCTATACCTAACCTTCCTTGGGAAGATCTTTCTTTGGATTTTGTGTTAGGATTGCCCAATATGAGAGGCAAGTATTCAATATTCGTGGTGGTGGATCGCTTCTCAAAAATGGCCCATTTCATACCATGTAGTAAGACCAATGACGCAACTCAAACTGCTGATCTTTTCTTTAAAGAGGTAGTGAGGCTGCATGGTATACCGAGAAGCATTGTGTCGGATAGGGATACAAAGTTCTTGAGCCACTTCTGGAGAACACTTTGGAAGAAGCTAGGCACCAAGCTTTTGTTCTCTACGACGTGCCATCCCCAAACTGATTGTCAAACCGAGGTGGTTAACAGCACACTATCAGCTCTTTTAAGAGCCACGGTTGGTAAGAACTTAAGGAGTTGGCTTGATTGCATTCCATATGTTGAATTTGCTTATAATTGAGCCACCCACTGTGCTACTAAACTTTCACCTTTTGAGATTGTTTATGAGTTTAAGCCAACTACACCATTAGATCTTGCACCATTACCGCCAGCAGAACGAGCAAGCCAAGATGCTTTGAGCAAAGCCGAGCTGATCAAGAAGCTTCACCAAAAAGCTAAGGAGAACTTGGAAAAGAAGACCTTACAAACGAAGCTGAACGTTGACAAGAACAGAAAGGAAGTCATATTTGAACCTGGCAAATGGGTTTGGCTACACATGAGACCGGAGAGGTTCCCAAACCAGAGAAAGTGCAAGCTGTCACCACGAGGAGATGGACCCTTCAAAGTCCTTGAACGCATCAACAACAATGCCTACCGTTTAGAGCTTCCATGTGAGATGAACATTTCTTCTAGTTTTAATGTCACTGACTTAGCTCCCTTTGACACAGATGAAACGGTTCTGAGGTCAGAACCTCTTTAAGAGGGAGGGAATGATGAGGACCTCACCACGGACAAGCATCGGGTACCCATCATGTACGAACCCCCAAGGACCCGTTCAGGTACAAGGACCATGAGGGAGGAGTTCAACAAAGCTGTAGAGAGCCTTCTCAACCTTAAGAAGACGGAGGACATCAATCGCTTGCTCAAACAGCTCATTATCAACACAACGGACGAGGATATAACCGAGCGGGACGAGTGCATTACGGACCTTTCCCGTACCGTGGTCGCGAGCATTACGTACCACCCCCATACCTCGGTTGAGAGCATTACGGGAAGCCGTACCGAGGGGCTAAACGAACAACTGGGCCAACACTTGGGATCTTTCCAAGACGTTCAAAGCCCAGCCACGCTCAAGGCCAGCTCCAGCTTGGATGAATGGCCACTACTACGAGACAGCCCCGGCCTAACTCTTCTCATCATCGCCCCACACCAAAACGACCAAGTTTAAGAGCAACCGTGGAGACAAAGACTTACCATACTTGGGCATGAATCAATAAAGAGGCAACGGTAAGAAACTTGTCAATTATTCCATAATATCTTGTGTTTTCCTTTTGTTTTGCAGGACTTTATTTCTAGTTTCTTTTTACATTTTCTAGCATGAACTTTTGTAATCTTTTCTTTATGCACTTTTGTATTTTGGTCCTTGCATTTTGTTTATTTCGACCCTAGAAGGTCAAGGCTGAAGGACTATTAATAAAGTCCCATATGCAGCATTGTAGCTCACGTTTTTACCTATTATCAATAAAGAACACACTTTCTTCTCAAAGAAAGCCGCCGCCGAGTTCCAGAGCATTGTGTGGTTTCCCCCTTGTTCTTGAGTTCAAACTGACTTTATCACGGTTCAATCATCAGCCGTGTGTGTGTCACTCTATCCATCATTCATCCCCATCCATTTGGTTATGTAAAGAGAGCCGTTTGGCCAGTTGCTTGATCACCATCCCACCTTAACACTCATCACGTACCGGATCTAAGTAGAGAGTGCCGTGTGGCCAGCTACCTGATTCCTCATTATACCGGTCATATAAGAACATACCTTTGATCTTATATCATTTGGTATCAGAGCTTAAACGCTCCTACACCAGGTTTTATCTATCCCCTTTAGATCTTTGCTTTGTTTTCATTGTTTGCTTCCCTTGTTGTTATTCACAAATCAAAAAAACAAAACCCATAAAAATCATTTGCTGCTTTTGTTTAGGTTGTTTTCACTATTAAAAACCCAAAAGAATGCGCTTGTTAAGTTGTTAGATTTGCTTTATAAAACCCCCAAAAATAAAAAAAATTTTTTTTTTAGCTAAGTCCCTTTTGATTTGCTTCGGCTAGAACCTTGTTACACTTGTGCTTGTAATCTGTTTGTTAGTCTATGCAGGTTAATTGATGGGAGAACAAGGAGCACCGGTTGACATGGCACAACTCCTAGGTGCTATTAAAGCCCTTGGCGAGAGGATGACTAGGATTGAGAGATTGCTGCCAGCCCCACTTCTACCAAGGAGAGGGCCGATGAGACAGCCCCAAGGACCAGTAGACCAAGGGGAGACTGATGAGGACATGCCAGGCTTAGATGATGACCCACCACCAGCACCAAATGTTCAGAACCAACCCGCGGGATGAGCTAGAGATCCCAGCACCGAGGGCGTATCCGAGAAGAGGAAGCTTACCGACCCAACAACAATGACATGAAGCTGAATGCCCCAACCTTCGCTGGAGTGGGAACGGCAAATGGAGTACATCTTCGAGTACTATGGCTACAATGACCAGAAGAAGGTGTCACTAGCAGCCGCTCAGCTATCTGACCACACCTTGTCATGGTGGGATAGAGATGTGTTCGAGAGGAGGAGGCATCGTCATGACCAGATCAGTACGTGGGCCGAGATGAGGTTCAACATTAGGAAGCGGTACGTCCCACCTCACTTTCACTGAGACCTCCAGAAGAAGTTTCGTAAGCTGATAGAAGGAAGCCGATCAGTAGAGGAGTACTTTGAAGAATTTGAGCAGCTACGCAACCGCTTGGAGCTCGAGGACACGGAGGAGACCCTCATGGCTCAGTTTATAGACGGACTACAAGACCGTATAGCGAGAAAGGTCGAGAGACAACCGTACCACGACATGTCCGAGCTATTACACCTAGCCATACAAGCGGAGCAACACGTTAAGAGGAAGGTAGCAGCTACAAGTCGTTCGAAGCCAAACACCAACTGGACCTCTACAACACCAAAGGCGTTTGATAAAGGCAAGGGAGTCGAGGTTGAATCCCGATTTAAGAAGCCTACAGCCGAACCCTCTAAAACAACCTGACCCGAGCAAGGTAAACCCCCATTTGCTCAAAGAACACGTGACATTACATGTTATAAGTGTCAGGGAAGAGGTCATATGGCGAGGGAGTGCCCCAACAACCGCGTCATGATCCTCACGGCCGATGGAGGATATGAATCTCAAGATGAGATGGAAGAAGACATCACGGAGACCGGAGCGGAGGTGAATGAATACCCGGACTCAGGAGAGATGTTGGTGATTTGTAGAGCCCTTAGTGTTCTTCTTGAGCCAGAGACGATTAAAAGGGAGAACATCTTCCATACCAAGTGCACCGTGAACACCAAGGTATGTAGTTTGATCATAGACGGTGGTTCTTGCACTAACGTGGCTAGCAAGTACTTGGTAGATAAGCTAGGTTTGGAGACCACCAAGCATCCGAGACCCTACAAACTAAGGTGGCTCAACGATGACACGGAGCTTAAAATAGCGGACCAAGTAGTTGTCACTTTCAGTGTGGGAAGGTACTTAGACAAGGTGACGTGCGATGTAGTACCAATGCAAGCAGGACATCTCTTGCTTGGGAGGCTTTGGCAATTTTATAAGGAGGCTATACATCACGGCCGTACCAACCAATACACCTTTACACATGACAAGCATAAGTACACCTTAGCTCCCCTCACGCCTAACCAAGTGCATGAAATGCAACTCAAATTTGCTAAGGATGCCAAGGTAAGTAAGACTAACTTGTTTGCTTCTACTAAAGTTGTTACACGAGCTTTAAACTGCCAAGACATGGTGCTACTAATGGTCTTTCGAGAAGGGTTACTTTCAGGAGCTAGTGACGAGGAGATACACGCAGAGATAAGGGGATTACTAGAAGCATACCAAGACGTGTTCCCTGAAGATATACCCTCGGGACTACAACCAATTAGGGGAATAGAACATCAGATAGACTTAGTGCCCGGCTCAGCCTTACCCAACAGGCCAGCTTACCGGATGAACCCCGTGGAGACTAAGGAGCTTGAGAAGCAAATACAAGACTTGATGTCTAAAGGCTACATTAGAGAGAGCTTGAGCCCTTGTGCCATTCCCGTCTTGTTGGTGCCTAAAAAGGATGGTACATGGCGAATGTGCGTGGACTGCCGTGCTATTAACAACATCACCATCAAGTACCGCCACCCCATTCCACGCCTAGACAACATGTTAGATGAGCTCAGTGGTGCTACCATCTTCTCAAAGGTCGATTTGAAAAGCGGCTACCACCAGATACGTATGAAGGAGGGCGACGAATGGAAGACTGCTTTCAAGACCAAGCGAGGTCTTTACGAGTGGCTAGTAATGCCATTTGGTCTAACAAACGCCCCGGGTACATTCATGAGACTTATGAATCATGTCTTAAGGACATACATTAGTAAGTTTGTAGTGGTTTATTTTGATGACATTTTAATTTATTGTCGTTTCCTTGAGGATCACTTAAAGCACCTTGAGCAAGTATTAGAGACACTTCGTCAAGAAGGACTCTTTGCAAACCTCAAGAAGTGCATCTTTTGCACTAATGAGTTGGTGTTTCTAGGTTTTGTTGTAAGCTCACAGGGTCTAAGTGTGGATCAGGAGAAGATACGAGCTATTCAAGACTGGCCTACACCATCTTCTATAGGGCATGTTCGGAGCTTCCACGGTTTGGCTAGTTTCTACCGGCGGTTCGTGAAAGACTTCAGCACCATAGCCGCCCCTCTCACTGCCGTGATCAAGAAGGATGTAGCCTTTAAGTGGGGGCCAGTGCAAGAAGAAGCCTTCGCCAAGCTCAAACACAGCCTTACCAAAGCCCCGATACTAGTGCTTCCTGATTTTGATAAAACGTTTGAAGTTGATTGTGATGCTTCAGGATTAGGCATTGGAGCAGTACTTACACAAGGTGGCAAGCCAGTAGCCTACTTCAGTGAGAAGCTAAGCGGAGCTACGCTCAATTACCCCACGTATGACAAGGAGCTATACGCTTTGGTGAGATCACTACAGACATGGCAGCATTACTTGCTTTCCAAGGAGTTTGTTATACACTCGGATCATGAGACACTCAAACACCTTAGAGGCCAAACAACGTTAAAAAGGAGACACGCAAGGTGGCTAGAGTTCATAGAGACGTTCCCCTACATTATCAAATACAAGAAGGGGAAAGAAAACATTGTAGCGGATGCCCTTTCTAGGCTTTACACTCTCATCACTACTATGGAGGCTCGGGTTATGGGATTTGAACACATCAAAGAGCACTATGAAGAGGACCCGGACTTTGGGATAATCTTTCAAGAGTGCAACAAAGCCCCATCAGGTCCATTCTATATACACAATGGATTTCTTTTTCGGGATAAACGTTTGTGTATACCGCAGGGATCCATGAGAGAGCTACTGATAAGAGAATCACACGAAGGAGGGCTTATGGGACACTTTGGCGTGGATAAGACTCTAAGCGTGGTGGTGGAACATTTCTTTTGGCCACACCTCAGGAGAGACGTTGAACGTTTCTGCTCTAAGTGCATTACATGCCATAGAACCAAATCAAGGTCCCAACCTTACGGTTTATATATGCCCTTGCCTATACCTAACCTTCCTTGGGAAGATCTTTCTATGGACTTTGTGTTAGGATTGCCCAAGATGAGAGGCAAGGATTCAATATACGTGGTGGTGGATCGCTTCTCAAAAATGCCCCATTTCATACCATGTAGTAAGACCAATGACGCAACTCAAACTGCTGATCTTTTCTTTAAAGAGGTAGTGAGGCTGCATGGTATACCGAGAAGCATTGTGTCGGATAGGGATACAAAGTTCTTGAGCCACTTCTGGAGAACACTTTGGAAGAAGCTAGGCACCAAGCTTTTGTTCTCTACGACATGCCATCCCCAAACTGATTGTCAAACCGAGGTGGTTAACCGCACACTATCAGCTCTTTTAAGAGCCACGGTTGGTAAGAACTTAAGGAGTTGGCTTGATTGCATTCCATATGTTGAATTTGCTTATAATTGAGCCACCCACTGTGCTACTAAACTTTCACCTTTTGAGATTGTTTATGAGTTTAAGCCAACTACACCATTAGATCTTGCACCATTACCGCCAGCAGAACGAGCAAGCCAAGATGCTTTGAGCAAAGCCGAGCTGATCAAGAAGCTTCACCAAAAAGCTAAGGAGAACTTGGAAAAGAAGACCTTACAAACGAAGCTGAACGTTGACAAGAACAGAAAGGAAGTCATATTTGAACCCGGCAAATGGGTTTGGCTACACATGAGACCGGAGAGGTTCCCAAACCAGAGGAAGTGCAAGCTGTCACCACGAGGAGATGGACCCTTCAAAGTCCTTGAACGCATCAACAACAATGCCTACCGTTTAGAGCTTCCATGTGAGATGAACATTTCTTCTAGTTTCAATGTCACTGACTTAGCTCCCTTTGACACAGATGAAACGGTTCTGAGGTCAGAATCTCTTTAAGAGGGAGGGAATGATGAGGACCTCACCACGGACAAGCATCGGGTACCCATCATGTACGAACCCCCAAGGACCCGCTCAGGTACAAGGACCATGAGGGAGGAGTTCAACAACGCTGTAGAGAGCCTTCTCAACCTTAAGAAAACGGAGGACATCAATCGCTTGATCAAACAGCTCATTATCAACACAACGGACGAGGACATAACAGAGCGGGACGAGAGCATTACGGACCTTTCCCGTACCGTAGTCGAGAGCATTACGTACCACCCCCGTACCGCAGTCGAGAGCATTACAGGAAGCCGTACCGAGGGGCTAAACGAATAACTGGGCCAACACTTGGGATCTTTCCAAGATGTTCAAAGCCCAGCAACGCTCAAGGCCAGCTCCAGCTTGGATGAATGGCCACTACTACGAGACAGCCCCGGCCCAACTCTTCTCATCATCGCCCCTCACCAAAACGACCAAATTTAAGAGCAATCGTGGAGACAAAGACTTACCATACTTGGGCATGAATCAATAAAGAGGCAACGGTAAGAAACTTGTCAATTATTCCATAATATCTTGTGTTTTCCTTTTGTTTTGCAGGACTTTATTTCTAGTTTCTTTTTACATTTTCTAGCATGAACTTTTGTAATCTTTTCTTTATGCACTTTTGTATTTTGGTCCTTGCATTTTGTTTATTTCGGCCCTAGAAGGTCAAGGCTGAATGACTATTAATAAAGTCCCATATGCAGCATTGTAGCTCACGTTTTTACCTATTATCAATAAAGAACACACTTTCTTCTCAAAGAAAGCCGCCGCCGAGTTCCAGAGCATTGTGTGGTTTCCCCCTTGTTCTTGAGTTCAAACTGACTTTATCACGGTTCAATCATCAGCCGTGTGTGTGTCACTCGATCCATCATTCGTCCCCATCCATTTGGTTATGTAAAGAGAGCCGTTTGGCCAGTTGCTTGATCACCATCCCACCATAACACTCATCACGTACCGGATCTAAGTAGAGAGTGCCGTGTGGCCAGCTACCTGATTCCTCATTGTACCGGTCATATAAGATCATACCTTTGATCTTATATCATTTGGTATCATAGCTTAAACGCTTCTACACCAGGTTTTATCTATCCCCTTTAGATCTTTGCTTTGTTTTCATTGTTTGCTTCCCTTGTTGTTATTCACAAATCAAAAAAAAAAACCCATAAAAATCATTTGCTGCTTTTGTTTAGGTTGTTTTCACTATTAAAAACCCAAAAGAATTCGCTTGTTAAATTGTTAGATTTACTTTATAAAACCCCCAAAAATCAAAAAAAAAAAAAATTTTAGCTAAGTCCCTTTTGATTTGCTTCGGCTAGAACCTTGTTACACTTGTGCTTGTAATCTGTTTGTTAGTCTACGCAGGTTAATTGATGGGGGAACAAGGAGCACCGGTTGACATGGCACAACTCCTAGGTGCTATTAAAGCCCTTGGCGAGAGGATGACTAGGATTGAGAGATTACTGCCAGCCCCACTTCTACCAAGGAGAGGGCCGATGAGACAGCCCCAAGGACCAGTAGACCAAGGGGAGACTGATGAGGACATGCCAGGCTTAGATGATGACCCGCCACCAGCGCAAAATGTTCAGAACCAACCCGCGGGACGAGCTAGAGATCCCATGCGCCGAGGACGTATCCGAGAAGAGGAAGCTTACTGACCCAACAACAATGACGTGAAGCTGAATGCCCCAACCTTCGCTGGAGTGGGAACGGCAAATGGAGTACATCTTCGAGTACTATGGCTACAATGACCAGAAGAAGGTGTCACTAGCAGCCGCTCAGCTATCTGACCACGCCTTGTCATGGTGGGATAGAGATGTGTCCGAGAGGAGGAGGCATCGTCATGACCAGATCAGTACGTGGGCCGAGATGTGGTTCAACATTAGGAAGCGGTATTCCCACCTCACTTTCACCGAGACCTCTAGAAGAAGTTTCGTAAGCTGACACAAGGAAGCCGATCAGTAGAGGAGTACTTTGAAGAATTTGAGCAGCTACGCAACCGCTTGGAGCTCGAGGACACGGAGGAGACCCTCATGGCTCAGTCTATAGACAGACTACAAGACTGTATAGCGAGAAAGCTCGAGAGACAAACGTACCACGACATGTCCGAGCTATTACACCTAGCCATACAAGCGGAGCAACACGTTAAGAGGAAGGTAGCAGCTACAAGTCGTTCGAAGCCAAACACCAACTGGACCTCTACAACACCAAAGGCGTTTGATAAAGGCAAGGCAGTCGAGGTTGAATCTCGGTTTAAGAAGCCTACAGCCGAACCCTCTAAAACAACTCGACCCGAGCAAGGTAAACCCCCATTTGCTCAAAGAACACGTGACATTACATGTTATAAGTGCAGGGAAGAGGTCATATGGCGAGGGAGTGCCCCAACAACCGCGTCATGATCCTCACGGCCGATGGAGGATATGAATCTCAAGATGAGATGGAAGAAGACATCACGGAGACCGAAGCGGAGGAGATTGAATACCCAGACTCAGGATAGATGTTGGTGATTCGTAGAGCCCTTAGTGTTCTTGTTGAGCCAGAGACGATTAAAAGGGAGAACATCTTCCATACCAAGTGCACCGTGAACACCAAGGTATAAAGTTTGATCATAGACGGTGGTTCTTGTACTAACGTGGCTAGCAAGTACTTGGTAGATAAGCTAGGTTTGGAGACCACCACGCATCCGAGACCCTACAAACTAAGGTGGCTCAACGATGACACGGAGCTTAAGATAGCGGACCAAGTAGTTGTCACTTTCAGTGTGGAAAGGTACTTAGACAAGGTGACGTGCGATGTAGTACCAATGCAAGCAGGACATCTCTTGCTTGGGAGGCTTTGGCAATTTGATAAGGAGGCTATACATCACGGCCGTACCAACCAATACACCTTTACACATGACAAGCATAAGTACACCTTAGCTCCCCTCACGCCTAACCAAGTGCATGAAATGCAACTCAAATTTGCTAAGGATGCCAAGGTAAGTAAGATTAACTTGTTTGCCTCTACTAAAGTTGTTACACGAGCTTTAAACTGCCAAGACATGGTGCTACTAATGGTCTTTCGAGAAGGGTTACTTTCAGGAGCTAGTGACGAGGAGATACACGCAGAGATAAGGGGATTACTAGAAGCATACCAAGAGGTGTTCCCTGAAGAGATACCCTCGGGACTACCACCAATTAGGGGAATAGAACATCAGATAGACTTAGTGCCCGGCTCAGCCTTACCCAACAGGCCAGCTTACCGGATGAACCCCACGGAGACTAAGGAGCTTGAGAAGCAAATACAAGACTTGATGTCTAAAGGCTACATTAGAGAGAGCTTGCGCCCTTGTGCCATTCCCGTCTTGTTGGTGCCTAAGAAGGATGGTACATGGCGAATGTGCGTGGACTGCCGTGCTATTAACAACATCACCATCAAGTACCGCCACCCCATTCCACGCCTAGACGACATGTTAGATGAGCTCAGTGGTGCTACCATCTTCTCAAAGGTCGATTTGAAAAGCAGCTACCACCAGGTACGTATGAAGGAGGGCGACGAATGGAAGACTGCTTTCAAGACCAAGCAAGGTCTTTAGGAGTTGCTAGTAATGCCATTTGGTCTAACAAACGCCCCGGGTACATTCATGAGACTTATGAATCATGTCTTAAGGACATACATTAGTAAGTTTGTTGTGGTTTATTTTTATGACATTTTAATTTATAGTCGGTGCCTTGAGGATCACTTAAAGCACCTTGAGCAAGTATTAGAGACACTTCGTCAAGAAGGACTCTTTGCAAACCTCAAGAAGTGCATCTTTTGCACTAATGAGTTGGTGTTTCTAGGTTATGTTGTAAGCTCGCAGGGTCTAAGGGTGGATCAGGAGAAGATACGAGCTATTCGAGACTGGCCTACACCATCTTCTATAGGGCATGTTCGGAGCTTCCACGGTTTGGCTAGTTTCTACCGGCGGTTCGTGAAAGACTTCAGCACCATAGCCGCCCCTCTCACTTCCCTGATCAAGAAGGATGTAGCCTTTAAGTGGGGGCCAGTGCAAGACGAAGCCTTCGCCAAGCTCAAACACAGCCTTACCAATGCCCCGGTACTAGTGCTTCCTGATTTTGATAAAACGTTTGAAGTTGATTGTGATGATTCAGGATTAGGCATTGGAGCAGTACTTACACAAGGTGGCAAGCCAGTAGCCTACTTCAGTGAGAAGCTAAGCGGAGCTACGCTCAATTACCCCACGTATGACAAGGAGCTATACGCTTTGGTGAGATCACTAGAGACATGGCAGCATTACTTGCTTTCCAAGGAGTTTTTTATACACTCGGATCATGAGACACTCAAACACCTTAGAGGCCAAACAACGTTGAAAAGGAGACACGCAAGGTGGCTAGAGTTCATAGAGATGTTCCCCTACATTATCAAATACAAGAAGGGGAAAGAAAACATTGTAGCCGATGCCCTCTCTAGGCGTTACACTCTCATCACTACTATGGAGGCTCGGGTTATGGGATTTGAACACATCAAAGAGCACTATGAAGAGGACCCGGACTTTGGGATAATCTTTCAAGAGTGCAACAAAGCCCCATCAGGTCCATTCTATATACACAATGGATTTCTTTTTCGGGATAAACGTTTGTGTATACCGCAGGGATCCAAGAGAGAACTACTGATAAGAGAATCACACGAAGGAGGGCTTATGGGACATTTTGGCGTGCATAAGACTCTAAGCGTGGTGGTGGAACCTTTCTATTGGCCACACCTCAAGAGAGACGTTGAACGTTTCTGCTCTAAGTGCATTACATGCCTTAGAACCAAATCAAGGTCCCATCCTTACGGTTTATATATGCCCTTGCCTATACCTAACCTTTCTTGGGAAGATCTTTCTATGGATTTTGTGTTAGGATTGCCCAAGATGAGAGGCAAGGATTCAATATTCGTGGTGGTGGATAGCTTCTCAAAAATGACCCATTTCATACCATGTAGTAAGACCAATGACGCAACTTAAACTGCTGATCTTTTCTTTAAAGAGGTAGTGAGGCTGCATGGTATACCGAGAAGCATTGTGTCGGATAGGGATACAAAGTTCTTGAGCCACTTCTGGAGAACACTTTGGAAGAAGCTAGGCACCAAGCTTTTTTTCTCTACGACGTGCCATCCCCAAACTGATTGTCAAACCGAGGTGGTTAACCGCACACTATCAGCTCTTTTAAGAGCCACGGTTGGTAAGAACTTAAGGAGTTGGCTTGATTGCATTCCATATGTTGAATTTGCTTATAACCGAGCCACCCACTCTGCTACTAAACTTTCACCTTTTGAGATTGTTTATGGGTTTAAGCCAACTACACCATTAGATCTTGCACCATTACCGCCAGCAGAACGAGCAAGCCAAGATGCTTTGAGCAAAGCCGAGCTGATCAAGAAGCTTCACCAAAAAGCTAAGGAGAACTTGGAAAAGAAGACCTTACAAACGAAGCTGAACGTTGACAAGAACAGAAAGGAAGTCATATTTGAACCCGGCGAATGGGTTTGGCTACACATGAGACCGGAGAGGTTCCCAAACCAGAGGAAGAGCAAGCTTTCACCACGAGGAGATGGACCCTTCAAAGTCCTTGAACGCATCAACAACAATGCCTACCGTTTAGAGCTTCCAGGTGAGATGAACATTTCTTCTAGTTTCAATGTCACTGACTTAGCTCCCTTTGACACAGATGAATCGGTTTTGAGGTCAGAACCTCTTCAAGAGGGAGGGAATGATGAGGACCTCACCACGGACAAGCATCGGGTACCCATCATGTACGAACCCCCAAGGACCCGCTCAGGTACAAGGACCATGAGGGAAGAGTTCAACAAAGCTGTAGAGAGCCTTATCAACCTTAAGAAAACGGAGGACATCAATCGCTTGCTCAAACAGCTCATTATCAACACAACGGACAAGGACTTAACAGAGCTGGACGAGAGCATTACGGACCTTTCCCGTACCGTGGTCGAGAGCATTACGTACCACCCCCGTACCGCAGTTGAGAGCATTACGGGAAGCCGTACCGAGGGGCTAAACGAACAACTGGGCCAGCACTTGGGATCTTTCCAAGACGTTCAAAGCCCAGCCACGCTCAAGGCCAGCTCCAGCTTGGATGAATGGCCACTACTACGAGACAGCCCCGGCCCAACTCTTCTCATCATCGCCCCACACCAAAACGACCAAGTTTAAGAGCAACCGTGGAGACAAAGACTTACCATACTTGGGCATGAATCAATAAAGAGGCAACGGTAAGAAACTTGTCAATTAATCCATAATATCTTGTGTTTTCCTTTTGTTTTGCAGGAATTTATTTCTAGTTTCTTTTTACATTTTCTAGCATGAATTTTTGTAATCTTTTCTTTATGCACTTTTGTATTTTGGTCCTTGCATTTTGTTTATTTCGACCCTAGAAGGTCAAGGCTGAAGGACTATTAATAAAGTCCCATATGCAGCATTGTAGCTCACGTTTTTACCTATTATCAATAAAGAACACACTTTCTTCTCAAAGAAAGCCGCCGCCGAGTTCCAGAGCATTGTGTGGTTTCCCCATTGTTCTTGAGTTCAAACTGACTTTATCACGGTTCAATCATCAGCCGTGTGTGTGTCACTCTATCCATAATTTGTCCCCATCCATTTGGTTAAGTAAAGAGAGCCGTTTGGCCAGTTGCTTGATCACCATCCCACCTTAACACTCATCACGTACCGGATCTAAGTAGAGAGTGCCGTGTGGCCAGCTACCTGATTCCTCATTGTACCGGTCATATAAGATCATACATTTGATCTTATATCATTTGGTATCAGAGCTTAAACGCTCCTACACCAGGTTTTATCTATCCCCTTTAGATCTTTGCTTTGTTTTCATTGTTTGCTTCCCTTGTTGTTTTTCACAAATCAAAAAAAAAAACCCATAAAAATCATTTGCTGCTTTTGTTTAGGTTGTTTTCACTATTAAAAACCCAAAAGAATTCGCTTGTTAAGTTGTTAGATTTGCTTTATAAAACCCCCAAAAATAAAAAAAAAAAATTTTTTTAGCTAATTCCCTTTTGATTTGCTTCGGCTAGAACCTTGTTACACTTGTGCTTGTAATCTGTTTGTTAGTCTACGCAGGTTAATTGATGGGAGAACAAGGAGCACCGGTTGACATGGCACAACTGCTAGGTGCTATTCAAGCCCTTGGCGAGAGGATGACTAGGATTGAGAGATTGCTGCCAGCCCCACTTCTACCAAGGAGAGGGCCGATGAGACAGCCCCAAGGACCAGAGACCAAGGGGAGACTGATGAGGACATGCCAGGCTTAGATGATGACCCGCCACCAGCACCAAATGTTCAGAACCAACCCGCGGGACGAGCTAGTGATCCCATGCATCGAGGACGTATCCGAGAAGAGGAAGCTTACCGACCCAACAACAATGACGTGAAGCTGAATACCCCAACCTTCGCTGGAAGGGTTAACCCCGAAGCTTACCTAGAGTGGGAACGGCGAATGGAGTACATCTTCGATTACTATGGCTACAATGACCAGAAGAAGGTGTCACTAGCAGCCGCTCAGCTAACTGACCATGCCTTGTCATGGTGGGATAGAGATGTGTCCGAGAGGAGGAGGCATCGTCATGACCAGATCAGTACGTGGGCCGAGATGAGGTTCAACATGAGGAAGCGGTACGTCCCACCTCACTTTCACCAAGACCTCCAGAACAAGTTTCGTAAGCTGATACAAGGAAGCCGATCAGTAGAGGAGTACTTTGAAGAATTTGAGCAGCTATGCAACCGCTTGGAGCTCGAGGACACGGAGGAGACCCTCATGGCTCAGTTTATAGATGGACTACAAGACCGTATAGCGAGAAAGGCCGAGAGACAACCGTACCACGACATGTCCGAGCTATTACACCTAGCCATACAAGCGGAGCAACACGTTAAGAGGAAGGTAGCAGCTACAAGTCGTTCGAAGAGAAACACCAACTGGACCTCTACAACACCAAAGGCGTTTGATAAAGGCAAGGCAGTCGAGGTTGAATCCCGGTTTAAGAAGCCTACAGCCGAACCCTCTAAAACAACTCGACCCGAGCAAGGTAAACCCCCATTTGCTCAAAGAACACGTGACATTACATGTTATAAGTGTCAGGGAAGAGGTCATATGGCGAGGGAGTGCCCCAACAACCGCGTCATGATCCTCACGGCCGATGGAGGATATGAATCTCAAGATGAGATGGAAGAAGACATCACGGAGACCGGAGCGGAGGAGATTGAATACCCGGACTCAGGAGAGATGTTGGTGATTCGTAGAGCCCTTAGTGTTCTTGTTGAGCCAGAGACGATTAAAAGGGAGAACATCTTCCATACCAAGTGCACCGTGAACACCAAGGTATGTAGTTTGATCATAGACGGTGGTTCTTGCACTAACGTGACTAGCAAGTACTTGGTAGATAAGCTAGGTTTGGAGACCACCAAGCATTGGAGACCCTACAAACTAAGGTGGCTCAACGATGACACAGAGCTTAAGATAGCGGACCAAGTAGTTGTCACTTTCAGCGTGGGAAGGTACTTAGACAAGGTGACGTGCGATGTAGTACCAATGCAAGCAGGACATCTCTTGCTTGGGAGGCTTTGGCAATTTGATAAGGAGGCTATACATCACGGCCGTACCAACCAATACACCTTTACACATGACAAGCATAAGTACACCTTAGCTCCCCTCACGCCTAACCAAGTGCATGAAATGCAACTCAAATTTGCTAAGGATGCCAAGGTAAGTAAGCCTAACTTGTTTGCTTCTACTAAAGTTGTTACACGAGCTTTAAACTGCTAAGACATGGTGCTACTAATGGTCTTTCGAGAAGGGTTACTTTCAGGAGCTAGTGACGAGGAGATACATGCGGAGATAAGGGGATTACTAGAAGCATACCAAGACGTGTTCCCTGAAGAGATACCCTCGGGACTACCACCAATTAGGGGAATAGAACATCAGATAGACTTAGTGCCCGGCTCAGCCTTACCCAACAGGTCAGCTTACCGGATGAACCCCGCGGAGACTAAGGAGCTTGAGAATCAAATACAAGACTTGATGTCTAAAGGCTACATTAGAGAGAGCTTGAGCCATTGTGCCATTCCCGTCTTGTTGGTGCCTAAGAAGGATGGTACATGGCGAATGTGCGTGGACTGCCGTGCTATTAACAACATCACCATCAAGTACCGCCACCCCATTCCACGCCTAGACGACATGTTAGATGAGCTCAGTGGTGCTACCATCTTCTCAAAGGTCGATTTGAAAAGCGGCTACCACTAGGTACGTATGAAGGAGGGCGACGAATGGAAGACTGCTTTCAAGACCAAGCAAGGTCTTTACGAGTGGCTAGTAATGCCATTTGGTCTAACAAACGCCCCGGGTACATTCATGAGACTTATGAATCATGTCTTAAGGACATACATTAGTAAGTTTGTTGTGGTTTATTTTGATGACATTTTAATTTATAGTCGTTGCCTTGAGGATCACTTAAAGCACCTTGAGCAAGTATTAGAGACACTTCGTCAAGAAGGACTCTTTGCAAACCTCAAGAAGTGCATCTTTTGCACTAATGAGTTGGTGTTTCTAGGTTCTGTTGTAAGCTCGCAGGGTCTAAGGGTGGATCAGGAGAAGATACGAGCTATTCAAGACTGGCCTACACCATCTTCTATAGGGCATTTTCGGAGCTTCCACGGTTTGGCTAGTTTCTACCGGCGGTTCGTGAAAGACTTCACCACCATAGCCGCCCCTCTCACTGCCGTGATCAAGAAGGATATAGCCTTTAAGTGGGGGCCAGTGCAAGAAGAAGCCTTCGCCAAGCTCAAACACAGCCTTACCAATGCCCTGGTACTAGTGCTTCCTGATTTTGATAAAACGTTTGAAGTTGATTGTGATGCTTCAGGATTAGGCATTGGAGCAGTACTTACACAAGGTGGGAAGCCAGTAGCCTATTTCAGTGAGAAGCTAAGCGGAGCTACGCTCAATTACCCCACGTATGACAAGGAGCTATACGCTTTGGTGAGATCACTAGAGACATGGCAGCATTACTTGCTTTCCAAGGAGTTTGTTATTGATATCATTGCATATTGCATACATTCTGCATACTCATTAGGTAGTTTTTCATGCATTTGTATCATGTTTTAGGCTAGATTGCATCATTTAGGGTCCTAGAGCATTCTTGCATCAGCATGTGCATTTTCTCTGCATTTTGCATTCATTCCAGGTTGTTTCTGGTTGCTTTGGAGACACGGAGGTTCGTGGAGGTGTGGAGGCCGATGTAGCAGTTCATGGAAGCTCGGGAGTGTGCTAAGGACCAGTGATCGAGGAGCAGATCGAGCATGGCCGGTCGATCTAGGAGTTGATCGACCAGAAGATCGAGCCAACTAGGAGATCCGAGGATAATGATCGAGATGGAGATCAAGTAAAGCAATCGATGTATCGGTACGGACGTAAATGACGCCATGCAGAGCGAGAGCCGGATCGAGTACACCACTCGATCCTCCCGAAGATCGATACCGAGATCGGATGCAACAGTCGATTCACCGAAGAAGATCGAGACCCGGATCGAGCTGAAGACACGATGGCCGGATATGATCGATAGAACAACTCGATCCAATGGTCGATCTCTGTCCTTTCAACCGTGTTTGGCTGTTAGCGAAGGGGGGACCATTGGACTGTTTTGACATTTTAGGCAAGGCGGCGAATGCTTTTTTCGATAACTTTTAGATTTTCTAACTTTTTCCTTCAATTTTTTCTCTCTCGTTTTCGGAAGAACACCATTGTTGAACCAGTTTTCTTTTCAAGCTTTTGTATTCTCGAACCTTATCGTTTAATCTAGTCGTTGTTTCATGTTTATCGTTTCATCTCTTCCACCTTGCTTGATTTACTTTATGTGTAGTGAGTAGTTCACTTTGGGTTAGGGGTTGAGGGGATTAAGGGGTAGAAAAGGTTCGATCTTGGTTTGTTTTCTAAACGTTTTAAGGCTATCTCTTCTAAGGTGTTGAAAGCTTAATGCTTGAAGACTCTCACGCCAAGAGCTTCATGATCCGAGAGGTCCCTTACCTTGACAGGATCCAGGGGCCTCGGAAAATATCACCTTAGAGACTAGTTATCCCTTCCCAAAAGCCATGGAAGTTTGGGGGACTAGTTAAGCCATTGTTCAAAATCTGTTTTCCTTGCCTTTCGACCTCTTTTTCCACCAAAAGCCATGGGTTTGGAGGAGAGGATGAAAGAGTGATCTATACCGAAAGCCACGGATAGATCTTGTTTTGTTTTCGAGGCTTAGAGATCCTCACCAAAGTGAGTCGATCCAAAGTTTCAAACCCAAGATCGTTCCTTGAAACTCCTTATATGAATCTCAACCCTCAAGCCCTCTCCTCTAGCATATTTACGTCTCATATCATCTTTAGCTTATTACCTGATAGCATCTTGGTCTTTAGATTCATTGTTCTTACGGTTTTAGACGAGATCGATCGTTTCTGCTCGATCTAGTGGTCGATCTTGTGGTCGATCCACTAGTCGAATTTTAACAATTCGAAGCTGTTCTCTTTAATTTATCTGTTTGTTCCTCGTGGTAACTGCTTCCTTTCTAGTATTTTTAAAATAGGTTTCACTCCATTTAGGTTGCTGCATTTAGTTTTTAGATTACTTCTCATAAACTGTCTCATTCGCTTAGATTTGTCTTAGACCTTGCATTCTCTGTAGATTCTCTATCATCTAGAAGTGGATTGACACTCTCCTGCTTGCCTTACTACAACATTGCTTGCATTAGAGTTTTGATAACCTCTCTGCTGCATTAGAGCATAAAGAAAATAGCTTATCAAATGGCGCCGTTGCCATTCTAGGTTGCTTAGAGAACATATAGATTTGGGTCTTAGCAAAGACTAAGTCTTTACCTTTTTCAAGTTACTAATCCTACTACTCTAAACCGTGTGTTTTCAGGTACATGAATCTTCGTTCAAGGGGAGACAACAATCTTCTACAACCCTTAGACAACATTCATCAGCTTGGTCACTCACGGCAAAGAAGAGTCAGAGATCAAACAAGAGCCTTTGAGGAGATTGTTCAGCAAGGTCTGGTTAACTTTGAAGACATGGCTGCACACGAGCATCCAGAAGGACCACCTCCAGCAGGACGGGGCAATGGAAACCCCCAACACGCGGCTAGACCTCCGAGGATCATAGGAGCCGGAGATGCTCCCAATACCCACCACAATAGGTTTGGGATCACTCCTCCTCCGGTACAAAACAATAACTTTGAGATCAAGCCGGGGTTCATATCTATGGTGCAAAACAACAAGTTCCACGGCTTAGCAATGGAAGACCCCTTGGAGCACTTGGACAATTTCCAGCAAGTGTGTGGAATGATTAAGATCAACGGTATAACAGAAGATGCCTTCAAGCTGCGTCTCTTCCCCTTTTCACTCGGAGACAAAGCCAGACATTGGGAGAAGACCCTCCCACAAGGCACCATCACATCATGGGCTGAATGTAAGAAGGCTTTCCTCTCAAAGTTCTTCTCAAGCACCAGGACTGCTCGGTTGAGAAGCGAAATCAGCGGTTTCACTCAAAGGAACAATGAGACATTCAATGAGGCTATGGAGCGTTTCAAAGATTACACGATCCAATGCCCTCATCACGGGTTCAGTGAGGAGACTCTACTCAGTACCATATACCGTGGGGCTTCACCAAAGATCCGGTTGTTGCTTGATACAGCTAGCAAAGGGAACTTCCTCGGTCAAGAAGTAGAAGAGGGTATGGAGTTGATAGAGAACCTGGCGTTGAGTGATGGAAACTATGCTGAGGATTATGACCGAGCACCGAGGGGATCAGAATTAGAGTCTCACAAGAAGGAGCTCAAATCGTTGCATGAGAAGATTGACAAGTTGGTTTTAGCTAACCAGAAGCATGTTCACTTCGTTGGTGAAGCTGATGAAAACCAAGAGGAGTTAGAGCTAAGCCAAGAAGAAGCAAATTGGGTGGCTGGACAAAACAACTACAAGTCTCAAGGCTACAACCAAGGCTACCAGAACAACAACCTCTCTTACCGAAACACCAATGTAGCCAACCCTAAAGATCAAGTGTACCCTGCTCAACAAGCTAAGCCTTTCATCCCTTACAACAAAGGTTTTCAACCGAGCAGTGGTTTCCAAGGTCAAGGGCAAGGCAATTTCCAAGGTCAAGGGCAACAACAACAAAACAAGGGTTATACTACCAACTACCCTCCGGGCTTTGCACCTCAACAGCCACAACAACCGATGCAACAACAAGTTGATCCGGTTCAAGCAATGTTCCAACAGCTAATACAAGGGCAAGCTTCTACAAATCAGAAGTTTGCTGAAATGAACACTCGGCTAGATTCATACTTAACCGACTTCTCCACTCAAATCACAAACCTCAACAACAAAATAAAGCAGTTGGAGAAGGGCAAGGCAAGCACGAGTGGACAGAGCAGCCTCCCGAGAAAGTGTGAGCAAAACCCCAAGGAATATGCCAATGCTATTACGTTACGAAGTGGCAAAGAGCTTAAGCCTCCGGTCTCTACCAAGAACAACGAGGACGTTGTAATTCAAGAGGGGGAGGGTAAACTTTCAGCTGATAATGAGGAGATAAACTTTGACAACGTATGGATCCAAGGACCGAGAAGAGGTGACAAGGCATTCATTGAGAAAAAGGCTGAGAAAACCACCAAGGAAAAGGATGACTACGTGCCCCCACCTTACGTACCAAAGTTGCCATTCCCGGGTCGTTTCAAAAAGCAGTTAATAGAGAAACACCGGATCCTGTTTGAGAAGCACTTGAGAGACGTGGAGATAAAGTTGCCTCTTGTAGACTGTCTCGCTATGATGCCCAAGTGCGCCAAGTTTTTCAAGGACACCCTTGTGAAGAAGAACAAAGAAAGCAAAGAGGTGCTTGTACTAAGCGAAGAGTGTAGCGCGGTTATTCATAAGGAGATAGTGCCTAAGAAGCTGGGAGATCCGGGAAGCTTCACCATACCTTGTGCTTTAGGTCCTCTAGAGTTCAAGAGTTGCTTGTGTGATCTCGGAGCTAGCATAAACTTGATGCCTCACTCCGTGGCTAAGAAGCTTGGTTTCACTCGGTTTAAGGAATGTCGGATCTCATTGGTGCTGGCTGATAGAAGCGTGAGATTACCGGTAGGGCTGCTCGAAGACTTACCGGTGCGAATCAGTGGTGTGAATGTACCTACAGACTTTGTAGTGCTGGAGATGGACGAGGAGCCAAAAGACCCACTCATCTTAGGGAGACCATTCCTCGCAACCGCCGGAGCCATAATAGACGTGAAGAATGGGAAGATTGCCTTGCATTTGGGGAAAGAGATCAGGCTAGACTTTGACATCAACAAGGTTCTAAAGAAGCCAACCATTGAAGGACAAGCTTTCTATATCGAAACGATGAATGCCTTGGCGGATGAGTTGCTGGAAGAGCTAGCTTTAGAAGACCATTTGAAGCTAGCACTCACTAAGGAGCCAGGAGAGTTTGGCTATGTGGACCAAAGGACCCAAGAGTACGTGAACCTGCTAGATTCGAGGAGAATCATCAAGAATGAAGAAGGATGTTGCCTAGAAATCGACCCCGAGATCGACGCTGTCACTCGATCCAGGAGTCAGATCGACAAGCCAATCGAGAACCCAATCGAGTTGACGATCGAGAAAGACCCCCCGATCATTTTGGAGTCCAATCAAGAGATCGACTCAACGTCTCGATCCCTTACTCGATCCATATCAAATCGAGTAAGTGAATCGAGTGAAATGGCTCGATCTAGACGACATCGAGAGGAGAATCGACCGGAAGACTCGATCACAGAAGGGATAGCGATAGAGGAAAGCAGTCTGAAGGGCCATGCCTCGAGTTCAAGGGAGAGTTCCAAGGAGGAGAACAACAACAACAGCCACGAGGATGACTGGAGTGAGCTGTTAGCCCCAAAGGTGGACCTTAAGGAGCTCCCAAAAGGGCTAAGGTATGCTTTCTTAGGACCTAATGACACCTATCCCGTGATAGTAAATGAAAACCTTAGTGATGATGAGTTGCACTCGCTCTTAACTGAGCTGAGAAAGTATAGGAAGGCCATTGGGTACTCTTTAAGTGATATCAAAGGCCTTTCACCAAAGCTTTGCACTCATAGGATTCACTTGGATAATGAGAACGCCCCTTCTGTAGAACATCAAAGGCGTTTGAATCCTAACTTGAAAGAGGTTGTTAAGAAGGAAATCCTTAAGCTTTTAGAGGCTGACGTGATCTATCCCATAAGTGACAGCACGTGGGTTTCACCTGTACACGTGGTGCCTAAGAAGGGAGGGAACACGATCATAAGGAATGAAAAGGATGAACTTATCCCTACTAGGACCATTACTGGTCATAGAATGTGTATTGACTATAGAAAGCTTAACCTTGCGACTAGAAAAGACCATTTCCCTTTGCCTTTCATTGATCAAATGCTTGAGAGACTTGCAAATCACCCTTACTACTGTTTTCTCGATGGGTATAGCGGTTTCTTTCAAATACCTATTCACCCAAACGATCAGGAGAAAACGACTTTTACATGTCCCTACGGTACCTTTGCATATCGAAAGATGCCGTTTGGATTGTGTAATGCACCGGCAACCTTTCAGCGGTGTATGATGTCGATCTTCTCCGATCTTATAGAGGAGATGGTAGAAGTGTTTATGGATGACTTCTCTGTGTATGGTGCGTCCTTTCCTGCGTGTTTGTTGAATCTTTGCAGGGTACTTAAACATTGTGAAGAAACAAACCTGGTGCTGAACTGGGAGAAATGCCACTTCATGGTCAAGGAAGGGATAGTACTCGGTCACAAGATTTCAGAGAGGGGTATTGAGGTTGATCAGGCTAAGGTTGAGGTTATGATGGGTTTGGAGCCGCCGGTTAATGTTAAAGGGATTAGAAGCTTCCTGGGACACGCAGGGTTCTATAGGCGCTTCATCAAAGATTTCTCCAAGATTGCATGCCCCCTTACACGGCTGTTATGCAAGGAAGCTGAGTTTGTATTCGATGAGGAGGAGTGTTTGAAGGCTTTCGTGACCATCAAGGAAGCCCTCACGTCAGCCCCTATAGTCCAAGCACCAGACTGGTCTCTCCTTTTTGAGATTATGTGTGATGATAATGACTATGCTGTAGGAGCAGTCCTTGGTCAGAAGAAGGACAGGAAGCTACATGTGATCTATTATGCTTCAAGGACCTTGGATGACACGCAATCACGATACACCACTACGGAGAAGGAGCTGCTTGCAGTAGTCTTCGCCTTTGAGAAGTTCAGATCGTATCTCATTGGCTCCAAGGCTATTGTATACACGGATCATGCTGCTCTACGATACATCTACTCAAAGAAAGACACTAAGCCTCGGCTCTTAAGATGGATTCTCTTACTTCAGGAGTTTGACATGGAAATTAAAGACAAGAAGGGGATAGAAAATGGAGTCGCTGACCACCTCTCAAGACTAAGGATCAACGAGTCTCTCCCTTTAGACGATTCTCTTCCAGAAGAACAACTTATGGCGATTACTACTGCTGTTTGTGGGAAGCAAGAAGGAAGGTTTGAGGAAGTGTTGAGTTTTAAAGAGGAGGATCTACCATGGTATGCTGATACGGTGAACTACCTAGCATGTGGTGAGGAGCCAACACATCTCAACAGCTATCACAAGAAGAGGTTTTTGAGGGAGGCTAGTGACTACTTTTGGGATGAGCCTTACCTATACAAAAGAGGAGTAGACAGCTTGTACCGAAGATGTGTTACGAAGGAAGAAGCCCGGGATATCCTCTATCATTGCCATGGCTCTTCCTACGGAGGACACTTCACTTCATTCAAAACTGCCACGAAAGTGTTGCAAGCGGGTTTCTGGTGGCCGTCTATCTTCAAAGATGCACACGAGTTTGTGAAGAGCTGTGAGGCATGTCAGCGAGCAGGGAACATTACCAAGAGGAACGAAATGCCTCAAGTTCCTAT
This sequence comes from Thlaspi arvense, assembly GCA_911865555.2. Classification (NCBI taxonomy): domain Eukaryota; kingdom Viridiplantae; phylum Streptophyta; class Magnoliopsida; order Brassicales; family Brassicaceae; genus Thlaspi; species Thlaspi arvense. The sequence continues at coordinate 24,241,506 of OU466862.2, read as the reverse complement.
CTTCGAGGTTGACGTGTTCGATGCGTGGGGTATTGACTTCATGGGGCCTTTTCCTTCTTCATACGGCAACAAGTACATCTTAGTAGCTGTGGATTATGTCTCCAAATGGGTTGAGGTTGTTGCTTCCCCTACAAACGACTCTAAGGTTGTGATCAAGTTGTTCAAGAGTATCATCTTTCCAAGGTTTGGGGTACCCAAGGTTGTTATAAGTGATGGAGGAAGCCATTTTGTAAACAAGGTTTTTGAGAGCCTCTTGAGAAAGTATGGGGTTAAGCATAAGGTGGCTACACCGTATCATCCTCAAACGAGCGGTCAGGTGGAAGTCTCTAACAGGCAGATCAAAGCTATTCTGGAGAAGACCGTTGGTGCAACAAGGAAGGACTGGTCAGTAAAGCTAGACGATGCTCTTTGGGCTTACCGTACCGCTTTCAAAACGCCGATTGGTAAAACTCCTTTCACTCTACTATATGGAAAGAGTTGTCACCTCCCGGTTGAGCTAGAACACCGTGCATTGTGGGCTGTGAAGAGGCTGAATTTTGATCTCAAGACGGCTCAGGAAAAGCGTCTCATTCAGCTACATGAACTGGACGAGTTGAGGTTGAATGCTTACGAGAGTTCCAAGATCTACAAGGAGCGAACTAAGGAGGCTCATGACAAGAAACTGGTTGCCAAGGAGCTTAAGGAAGGAGGACTGGTCAGTGAAGTTGGACGATGCTCTTTGGGCCTACCGTACTGCCTTCAAGACGCCGATTGGTACAACCCCTTTCACTCTACACTATGGCAAGGGTTGTCACCTCCCGGTTGAGCTGGAACACCGTGCATTGTGGGCTGTGAAGAGGCTGAACTTTGATCTCAAGACGGCTCAGGAAAGGCGTCTTATTCAGCTACACGAACTGGACGAGTTGAGATTGAATGCTTACGAGAGTTCTTAGATCTACAAGGAGCGGAGTAAGGAGGCTCATGACAAGAAATTGGTTGCCAAGGAGCTTAAGGAAGGAGGACTGGTGTTGCTGTACAACTCGAGGCTGAAGCTCTTCCCGGGCAAGCTGAAATCAAGGTGGAGCGGACCGTTCGTGATTCAAGAGGTCATGCCATATGGAGCTGTTACTCTGATGGGAAGAAGTGGTAGTGCATTCACCGTCAACGGACACAGAGTCAAGCCCTACCTGGCGGACAGCTTTGACAAGGAAAGTACCTCGGTGCTTCTCCAAGACCCACCATCCGCCTAGACCAAGTAAGGTCTAGCTAAAGACGTTAAAGAAAGCGCACTTGGGAGGCATTCCCATGTTTATCTTGTACATATTTTTGCTTTCATATCTCTTTCAGTTTTATGTTTTTATGTTTTTAGTGTGTAGGAACAGGTATAAGGAATCTAAACCTTGCCTTTGGGTTCCAAAAGGGGCAATAGGGGTTAAGATAAAGCTAGAGATCGAGTGCTAGATCGACTGATCCTGGCTCGATCTTTGCTAGATCGAGCCAGTGAATCGAGAGGAGCCAGTCGATCTAGACGAGAACGAGTGACAAGATCGACTTTGACGAAAAAGGATCGATCGAATCGATCGATCTAATTTCTCTCGGGAAAATCTGTTGAAAATTGATCGATCACTCGACTCGATCCATCACTCGATCTATGCTAAATCAACCCCTAAATCGAGGACATAGCTCGATCAGAGGGATATAGCCGAGGAGCCAACATCTCAATGATCGAGAGAGACAATCGATCCAGGGCTCGATTCACCTTGAATCGAGTCACAAATCGAGTAACCCTCTCGATCTAAGCCATTTTAGGCATGAGATAGAGTCCTAGATCGACCAAAAGGACTCGATCTCATGCCGAGGTAACAATTTTCTTTCCCTCCTTTACTCCTTTCCCTCCAATTTTTAAATTCAAAACTTGGTCAAGGCAAGCATCTTTGACCATGAAAGATGTGCCTTGACCAAGACTTTTGTCAGAAACCACTTTGACCACCCATTGTTTTGGTTTGTTAAACTCTTTAAATGTTTCAATCTATTCCTCACCCTCTCATTTCTGTTTGCTCGAGTTTTTCTTACAAAGAGAGTGAGAATTTAAAAGCTTTTCAAGTTTAGCAAAGATATCCTCTACTCTTGCAAATGTATTTTCAAGGTTTAATGATTTTATTTCAAGAAAATCTCCTTAAAAATCGCAAGTTCTTGTTTTAGGATATAGGATCGGGTTTGAATTTTTAAAATTAGCTAAGTAATAGGAAAAATTCTTGATTTTCAGTATCTCAAAGATTTTATTTCCTTTTATCTAGCTATTATTTTTATTTGATCCCCAAAATTCTAGAGTAGTTTATATAAATCTTCTTCTCCTCTTCTCTTATTCTCATTCAATCGCCTCTTGCTAATCATTCTCTAGAAAAATTTGTTTTAGGAGCAATGGCACCAAAGAGAACAAGAGAGGAGCGAGTGCAAGAAGGAGAAACACAAGAAGTGGTGGTTCAAGAGAGGGTCCGGTGGAGCAAAGATGAGAAGAGGGATAAGAAGAGGTTGGAGAGGCTCCGGTTTGAACCTACAAAGTTTGCTGATCGAGAGCTTCTGTCCAGGCTCGGGATCCTTGGAGACTTCGACCAACTCCTCAAGAACATTGGTCTGAGGTGCTTGTCGCGGATGGACTGCCCTACAATTCCCGAGGTGACGATAGATTTCCTAGCCACTTTGGAGTTCCGGTACGAGAATCCGAGTGCACCTGTTCCTTCTCAAGGGCGTCTCTATTTCAAGGTTGGCCGCCAAGCCTACACACTATCCATCCCCGAGCTATGCCAAGCCTACGGTCTCAAGGCTGATGCACACAAGGTGGAGTTCCCAGCCTTCAAGAAAGCCGACGAGTTTTGGGACCTAATCAGCAATGAAGACTACAAAGCCAACACCGCCAAGATCAAGAGAGTTAGGAGTCCAGTGCTAAGGTATACTTTGAAGCTGATGGCTAATACATTCAGTGGGAGGTCTGTTGCCCCTACTGTCACGAAGACGGAGCTGTGCTTCCTTTTCCAAGGCGTGAAGCATTTGGTGTCTGATCCGGATGCGAATAAAGAACCCATAGAGGATGAACTCGGCGATGAAGTGAATTACGGCTGTGTGCTCGCGGCTTCTCTGGTGAAGTACAAGGGTTATGCCTTACGGTGCAAGGCAACCTCTTCCTACATTGGCGGTTTCCTTACTCCTTTGTTCGTGCAGGCCGGTGTGCCCATACATGACTTTGCTCACATCCCAAACAGAGCTTTCATGGATGAAGCATACATGAGAAACACTGATAGCTTGGGACGCACGCCAGCAGAAGGGTTTTATGCTTACCTCTTTATAGATGAGGAAGACATGAAGAGAGTGTGCATCCTCCCCAACAAAGATGAGACCGAGCTGCTTGGTGTTGGGAACATCGAGTTCTTACCCACGGAGGAAGAATGCTTTGCCCCTTTAGGAGGACCGCCTGCTTCAGCCATTGCCCCGCGCCAAAGGTCAGAGTCTCCAGGAACAGAGGATGAGATGTCCGAGGTTTACACACTTCCCAAGCTGGATTTTGAACCTAAGACCCAAACCGAGAAGTTCTTAGCCTCGGTGGTAGAGATGCAGCGGAAGATAAACAAGTGGCAAGGGAAGATGCTTAACAAGCTGGGGAAGAAGGTCAAACAACTCCAAGGAAGCCAGCCTAAGCCAGCTGTAAGCCAGGAGATACAACAACCCGAGAAGAGGAGACTCTCAACCGGAGGAGTTGTGATCCGCGAGACCCAAGGAGAAAACATTCAACCGGCTCGCCACTCCCTCCAAGAACCAGGCAACAAAGGAAAGGCAACAATCTCTAGCTCCTCTGGAACATCCTCAAGTTCCAGCCGAGCCTAGACAAGAGGTAACAACCTTCCTCCATTGTATATAACCGCACATCTTTGTTTCTTGCATGGTGTTTGTTTGCTTCTTCGGATGAGTTTGCCACCGGGACGGTGTCAAGCAAGTTTGGGGGAGTACTTGTGTGATTTAATCTTGTGTTCTTTGATCTTATTTTCCTTTTTACATCCTTGAGTCTTAGTCATGAAAAATTGGTAAAATTTTTTAAAATTTTTTTTTTAAAAAGATTCATGTAGTTGCATTCATCTCTTTAAAAACATGTTAGGATTGAGTCTAGAATTTCTCATATCACCTAGGTTGTTTGCATTTTGCATAAGGGGTTAGAATTTCTTAAAAAGATGTTTTACTTATGAATCATTTCAATGCCCTAGTTAGTAGTTCTCTAATGCTTTGTTTATGCTTTGAAAGTAAGTTCTAACCATGCTTGGATCACTAGTTAGGATTTTCGTGGCTTGAATTGAACTCTCATTATTTGAAACTCATCCTACTAAGTGAAAACCTTAATTTGAAAATCTAATTATCATTCTTATGCATTTGAAAATGAACACATGGTTTTAAAATATTTAGGCTCTCTTCTTCCTTTTTACCTCTCTTTGTGAGCCTAAGTAGAACTCCCTCCTTGAACCTTACCCTCCTTTGAAGCCAAATGTTCTTGTGTGACATCTTTGTGAGGCCTTATTTTCGGTTTGAACTTGGCATAAAGTGTTAGGTTTAGGCGACATGATTTGGTTTTCATAATTGATTGCTAGCTTTACATTTTGAAGCTAGGTATAGGCTTAGGATAAGTTTGGGGGATCATTGGGGTTGCCTTCTTGTGAATTTGTTTTCGGTTCAAAAGAGTTTGTGTTTTAAGGAAAGAAATGAGGTTTTAAGTGAAAGGTTTGTTTTTAAAAAACTAAGTATGCTCTATTTCAGAAGGTAGCTCTCTCTAAATAAAAAAAAAAAAGAGAAAAAGAAAAAATAAAGAAAAAATAAAAAATAAAAGAGCCTAAGTGCCAAATAAATAAAAAAAAAATGAAGAGAAAAATAGTAATAATAAGAGAGCTACTAATAAGAAATTCCTAAGAGCAAAAATATTTTTCAAAACCTTTTCACTAGCCTAAAAAGTTTAAAAATATCTTTCTTTTGAATTGGGGATTGCTAAGTTGAGAAGAAGGGGTAGACTTTTAAGTGGTGAGTGAGGATTAAATCTCTTAAATGAGAGGGGTATGATGTCATTGCATTCTGCATACGTTTTGCATACTCATTAGATAGTTTTTCATGTATTTGTATCATGTTTTAGGTTAGATTTGCATCACTTAGAGTCCTAGAGCATTCTTGCATCAGCATTTGCATTTTCTCTGCATTTTGCATCCATTCCAGGTTGTTTATGGTTGCTTTGGAGACACGGAGGTTCGTGGAGGTGTGGAGACCAATGTAGCGGTTCATGGAAGCTCGGGAAAATGCTAAGGACCAGTGATCGAGGAGCAGATCGAGCATGGCCGGTCGATCTAGGAGCTGATCGACCAGAAGATCGAGCCAACTAGGCGATCCAAGGATAATGATCGAGACGGAGATCGAGTGAAGCAGTCGATGCATCGGTACGGACGTAAATGACGCCATGCAGAGCGAGAGCCGGATCGAGTACACCACTCGATCCTCCCGGAGATCGATACCGAGATCGGATGCAACACTCGATTCACCACAGAAAATCGAGACCCGGATCGAGCCGAAGACACGATGGCCGGATATGATCGAGAGACCAACTCGATCCAATGGTCGATCTCTGTCCTTTCAACCGTTTTTGGCTGTTAGCGACGGGGGGGACCATTGGACTGTTTTGGCATTTTTGGCAAAGGCGGCGACTACTTTTCGATAACTTTTGAGATTTTTACTGACTCTCGAATATTTTTAGTTTTTTCTCTCTGGTTTTTCGGAAGAACACCATGGTAGAACAGTTTCAAGCTTTTGTATTTTCGAATCTTTATCGTTTTTAATCCAGTTTATCTTTCATGTTTATCGTTTCTTCTCTTCGTCCTTGCCTGATTTCCCTTATGTGTAGTGAGTAGTTCATTCAGGGTTAAGGGTTGAGAGGATTAAGGGGTAGAAAATGTTCGATCTTGGTTTGTTTTCTAAACATTTTAAATCTATCTCTTCTAAGGTGATGAAAGCTTAATGCTTGAAGACTCTCACGCCAAGAGCTTCACGATCCGAGAGGTCCCTTACTTTGACAGGATCCAGGGACCTCGGAAGATCTCACCTTAGTGATTAGTTACCCCTTCCCAAAAGCCATGGTAGTTTGGGGGACTAGTTAAGCCATTGTTCGAAATCTGTCTTCCTTGCCTTTCAACCTCTTTTTCCACCAAAAGCCATGGGTTTGGAGGAGAGGATGAAAGAGTGATCGATACCGAAAGCCACGGATAGATCTTGTTTTGTTTTCGAGGCTTAGAGACCCTTACCAAGTGAGTCGATCTAAAGTTTCAAACCCAAGATCAACCTGTGAAACCCCTTATATGAATCTCGACCCTGAAACCCTTCTCTTTAGCTTATTTGCGTCGCATATCACCTTTTGCTTGTTGTTTGATAGCTTCCTGGTCTTTAGATTCCTTGTTCTTACGATTTTAGACGAGATCGATCGTTTCTGCTCGATCTAGTGGTCGATCTTGTGGTCGATCCACTAGTCGAATTTTAACAATTCGAAGCTCTTCCCTTGAATTTATCTGTTTGTTCCTCCTGGTAACTGCTTGCTTTCTAGTTTTTTTTAAAATAGGTTTCACTCTGTCTAGGTTGCTGCAATTAGTTTTCAAGATTTTCTCAACAAACTTTCTCATTTCACTTAGATTTGTCCTAGATCTTGCGTTCTCTGTGGATTCTCTATCACCTAGAACTGGATTGACACTCTCTGCTTGCCTTACTACAACGTTGCATGCATTAGAGTTTTGATAAGTTCTCTGCTGCATTAGACCGTAAAGAAAAAACCATTATCAAATGGCGCCGTTGCCATTCTAGGTTGCTTAGAGAACATAGAGATTTGGGTCTTAGCAAAGACTAAGTCTTTACCTTTTTTTTCAAGTTACTAATACTATTCTAAACCGTGTACTTTCAGGTACATGAATTTACGTTCACGTGGAGATAACAACCTTCTTCAACCGGACAACATACATCAACTCGGACACTCACGTCAAAGGAGGGTCAGAGACCAAACAAGAGCATTTGAAGAGATAGTTCATAACGGTCAGGTCAACTTTGAAGACATGGCTGAGAATGAGCATCCTGACGGTCCTCCTCTGGCAGGACGGGGCAATGGTATCCCCCAACAGGCGGCTAGACCTCCGAGGATCATAGGAGCCGGAGATGCTCCCAATACCTACCATAATAGGTTTGGGATCACTCCTCCTCCGGTACAAAACAACAACTTTGAGATCAAGCCGGGCTTCATATTTATGGTGCAAAACAACAAGTTCCACGGCTTAGCAATGGAAGACCCGTTGGAACACTTGGACAATTTTGAGCAAGTGTGTGGAATGATCAAGATCAACGGTATATCAGAAGATGCCTTCAAGCTGCGTCTCTTCTCCTTTTCCCTCGGAGACAAAGCTAGACATTGGGAGAAGACCCTACCACAAGGCACCATCACATCATGGGCTGAGTGTAAGAAGGCTTTCCTCTCCAAGTTCTTCTCAAGCACCAGGACTGCTCGGTTGAGAAGCGAAATCAGCGGTTTCACTCAAAGGAACAATGAGACTTTCAACGAGGCTATGGAGCGTTTCAAAGACTACACGATCCAATGTCCTCATCACGGGTTCAGTGAGGAGACTCTACTCAGCACAATCTACCGTGGAGCTTCACCAAAGATCCGGTTGTTGCTTGATACAGCTAGCAAAGGCAACTTCCTCGGTCAAGAAGTAGAAGAGGGTATGGAGCTAATAGAGAACCTTGCGTTGAGTGATGGAAACTATGCCGAGGATTATGACCGAGCACCAAGGGGATCAGAACTAGAGTCTCACAAGAAGGAGCTCAAATCGTTGCATGAGAAGATTGACAAGTTGGTCTTAGCTAATCAGAAGCATGTTCACTTCGTTGGTGAAGCTGAGAACAACCAAGAAGAGTTAGAGCTAAGCCAAGATGAAGCAAATTGGGTAGCCGGTCAGAATAACTACAAGTCTCAAGGCTACAACCAAGGCTACCAGAACAACAACCTCTCTTACCGAAGCACCAATGTAGCCAACCCTAAAGATCAAGTGTACCCTGCTCAACAAGCTAAGCCTTTCATCCCTTACAACAAAGGCTTTCAACCAAGCAGTGGATTCCAAGGTCAAGGGCAAGGCAACTTCCAAGGGCAACAACAACAAAACAAGGGTTATACTTCTAACTACCCTCCGGGCTTTGCACCTCAACAACAACAACAACCGATGCAACAACAAGTTGATCCGGTTCAAGCAATGTTCAAACAGCTAATACAAGGGCAAGCTTCTACAAATCAAAAGTTCGCTGAAATGAACACTCGGCTGGATTCATCCTTAACCGACTTCTCTACTCAAATAACAAACCTCAACAACAAGATCAAGCAGCTAGAGAAGGGCAAAGCAAGCACGAGTGGACAGAACAGCCTTCCGGGAAAATGTGAACAAAATCCAAAGGAGTATGCCAATGCTATAACGTTGAGAAGTGGCACAGAGCTTGATCCTCTGGTTTCTACAAAGACCAACGAGGACGTTGTAATTCAAGAGGGGGAGGGTAAACTTTCAGCTGATAATGAGGAGATAAACTTTGACAACGTATGGATCCAAGGACTGAGGAGAGGTGACAAGGCATTCGTTGAGAAGAAAGCTGAGAAAACCACCAAGGAGAAGGATGAATACGTGCCCCCACCTTACATACCAAAGTTGCCATTCCCGGGTCGGTTCAAAAAGCAGTTAATAGAGAAGCACCGAATCCTATTTGAGAAGCATTTGAGAGACGTGGAGATAAAGCTGCCTCTTGTAGACTGTCTCGCCATGATGCCCAAGTGCGCCAAGTTTTTCAAGGACACCCTTGCCAAGAAGAACAAAGAAAGCAAAGAAGTGCTTGTACTAAGCGAAGAGTGTAGCGCGGTTATTCATAAGGAGATAGTGCCTAAGAAGCTGGGAGATCCTGGAAGCTTCACCATACCGTGTGCTTTGGGTCCCCTTGAGTTCAAGAGCTGCTTGTGTGATCTCGGAGCCAGCATAAACTTGATGCCTCACTCCGTGGCTAAGAAGCTTGGTTTCACTCGGTTTAAGGAATGTCGGATCTCATTGGTGTTGGCTGATAGGAGCGTGAGACTACCAGTGGGGTTGCTTGAAGACTTGCCGGTGCGAATCAGTGGAGTAAACGTACCTACAGATTTTGTAGTGCTGGAGATGGACGAGGAGCCGAAAGACCCACTCATCTTAGGGAGACCATTCCTAGCAACCGCCGGAGCCATAATAGACGTGAAGAATGGGAAGATTGCCTTGCATTTGGGGAAAGAAATCAGGCTAGACTTTGACATCAACAAGGCTCTAAAGAAGCCAACCATTGAAGGACAAGCTTTCTATATCGAAACGATGATTGCCTTGGCGGATGAGTTGCTGGAAGAGCTAGCTATAGAAGACCATTTGAAGCTAGCACTCACTAAGGAGCCAGGAGAGTTTGGCTATGTAGACCAGAGAACTCAAGAGTACGTAAACCTGCTAGATTCGAGGAGGATCATCAAGAATGAAGAAGGATGTTGCCTAGAAATCGACCCCGAGATCGACGCCATCACTCGATCCAGGAGTCAGATCGACAAGCCAATCGAGCACTCAAATCGATCCGGTCCAACAATCGATCAACAGATCGAGAAGGCCGCTCGATCAGGAGAAATAATCGAGCTGACAATCGAGAAAGACCTTCCGATCATTTTAGAGTCCAATCAAGAGATCGACTCAACGCCTCGATCCCTTACTCGATCCATATCAAATCGAGTAAGTGAATCGAGTGAAATGGCTCGATCTAGACGACATCGAGTGGAGAATCGACCGGAAGACTCGATCACAGGAGGGATAGCGATAGAGGAAAGCAGTCTGAAGGGCCATGCCTCGAGTTCAAAGGAGAGTTCCAAGGAGGAGAAGAACAACAACAGCCACGAGGATGACTGGAGTGAGCTGTTAGCCCCAAAGGTGGACCTTAAGGAGCTCCCAAAAGGGCTAAGGTATGCTTTCTTAGGACCTAATGACACCTATCCCGTGATAGTAAACGAGAACCTTAGTGATGATGAGTTGCACTCGCTCTTAACTGAGCTGAGAAAGTATAGGAAGGCCATTGGGTACTCTTTAAGTGACATCAAAGGCCTTTCCCCAATGCTATGCACTCATAGGATTCATTTGGATAATGAAAACGCCACTTCTGTAGAACACCAAAGGCGTTTGAATCCTAATTTGAAAGAGGTTGTTAAGAAAGAAATCCTTAAGCTTTTAGAGGCTGACGTGATCTATCCCATAAGTGACAGCACGTGGGTTTCACCTGTACACGTGGTGCCTAAGAAGGGAGGGATCACGGTCATAAGAAATGAAAAGGATGAACTTATCCCTACTAGGACCATTACTGGTCATAGAATGTGTATTGACTATAGAAAGCTTAACCTTGCGACAAGAAAAGACCATTTCCCTTTGCCTTTTATTGATCAGATGCTTGAGAGACTTGCAAATCACCCTTACTACTGTTTTCTCGATGGGTATAGCGGTTTCTTTCAAATACCTATTCACCCAAACGATCAGGAGAAAACGACTTTTACATGTCCCTACGGTACCTTTGCATATCGAAGGATGCCGTTTGGATTGTGTAATGCACCGGCTACCTTTCAGCGGTGTATGATGTCGATCTTCTCCGATCTTATAGAGGAGATGGTAGAGGTGTTTATGGATGACTTCTCTGTGTATGGTGCGTCCTTTCCTGCGTGCTTGTTGAATCTTTGCAGGGTACTTAAACGTTGTGAAGAAACAAACCTGGTGCTGAATTGGGAGAAATGCCACTTCATGGTCAAGGAAGGGATAGTACTCGGTCACAAGATTTCAGAGAAGGGTATTGAGGTTGATCAGGCTAAGGTTGAGGTTATGATGGGTTTGGAGCCGCCGGTTAATGTTAAAGGGACCAGAAGCTTCTTGGGACACGCGGGGTTCTATAGGCGCTTCATCAAAGACTTCTCCAAGATTGCACGCCCCCTTACACGGCTGTTGTGCAAAGAAGCTGAGTTTGTATTCGATGAGGAGTGTTTGAAGGCTTTCGTGACCATCAAGGAAACCCTCACGTCAGCCCCTATAGTCCAAGCACCAGACTGGTCTCTCCCTTTTGAGATCATGTGTGATGCTAGTGACTACGCTGTAGGAGCAGTCCTTGGTCAGAAGAAGGACAAGAAGCTGCATGTGATCTACTATGCTTCAAGGACCTTGGATGACACGCAATCACGATACACCACTACGGAGAAGGAGCTGCTTGCAGTAGTCTTCGCCTTTGAGAAGTTCAGATCATATCTCGTTGGCTCCAAGGCTATTGTATACACGGATCATGCTGCTCTACGGTACATCTACTCAAAGAAAGATACCAAACCTCGGCTCTTAAGATGGATACTTTTGCTTCAGGAGTTTGACATGGAGATTAAAGACAAGAAGGGGATAGAAAATGGAGTCGCTGACCACCTCTCAAGGCTAAGGATCAACGAGTCTCTCCCTTTAGACGACTCTCTTCCAGAAGAACAACTTATGGCAATTACTACCGCGGTTTGTGGGAAGCTAGAGGGAAGGTTTGAGGAAGTGTTGAGTTTCAAAGAGGAGGATCTACCATGGTATGCTGATGTGGTGAACTACCTAGCATGTGGTGAGGAGCCAACACATCTCAACGGCTATCACAAGAAAAAGTTTTTGAGGGAGGCTAGTGACTACTTTTGGGATGAGCCCTACTTATACAAAAGAGGAGTAGACAGCTTGTACCGGAGATGTGTTACAAAGGAAGAAGCCAAGGATATTCTCTATCATTGCCACGGCTCTTCCTACGGAGGACATTTCGCTTCGTTCAAAACAGCCACGAAGGTGTTGCAAGCGGGTTTCTGGTGGCCGTCTATATTCAGAGATGCACACGAGTTTGTGAAGAGCTGTGAGGCATGTCAGCGAGCAGGGAACATTACCAAAAGGAATGAAATGCCCCAAGTTCCTATCTTCGAGGTTGACGTGTTTGATGCGTGGGGTATTGACTTCATGGGGCCTTTCCCTTCTTCGTACGGCAACAAATACATCTTGGTAGCTGTGGATTATGTCTCCAAATGGGTTGAGGCTGTTGCTTCCCCTACAAACGACTCTAAGGTTGTGATCAAGTTGTTCAAGAGTATCATCTTTCCAAGGTTTGGGGTACCCAAGGTTGTTATAAGTGATGGAGGAAGCCATTTTGTAAACAAGGTTTTTGAGAACCTCTTAAGAAAGTATGGGGTTAAGCATAAGGTGGCTACACCGTATCATCCTCAAACGAGCGGTCAGGTGGAAGTCTCTAACAGGCAGATCAAAGCTATTTTGGAGAAGACCGTTGGTGCAACAAGGAAGGACTGGTCAGTAAAGCTAGACGATGCTCTTTGGGCTTACCGTACCGCTTTCAAAACGCCGATTGGTAAAACTCCTTTCACTCTACTATATGGAAAGAGTTGTCACCTCCCGGTTGAGCTAGAACACCGTGCATTGTGGGCTGTGAAGAGGCTGAATTTTGATCTCAAGACGGCTCAGGAAAAGCGTCTCATTCAGCTACATGAACTGGACGAGTTGAGGTTGAATGCTTACGAGAGTTCCAAGATCTACAAGGAGCGAACTAAGGAGGCTCATGACAAGAAACTGGTTGCCAAGGAGCTTAAGGAAGGAGGACTGGTGTTGTTGTACAACTCGAGGCTGAAGCTCTTCCCGGGCAAGCTAAAATCAAGGTGGAGCGGACCGTTCGTGATTCAAGAGGTCTTGCCTTACGGAGCTGTTACTCTTATGGGAAGAAGCGGTAGTGCATTCACCGTCAATGGGCATAGAGTCAAACCCTACCTAGCAGACAGCTTCGACAAGGAGAGTACCTCGGTGCTTCTCCAAGACCCACCATCCGCCTAGCCAAGTAAGGTCTAGCTAAAGACGTTAAAGAAAGCGCACTTGGGAGGCATTCCCATGTCTATCTTGTACATATTTTTGCTTTCATTTCACTTCTAGTTTTATGCTTTTATGTTTTTAGTGTGTAGGAGCAGGTCTAAGGAATCTAAACCTTGTCTTTGAGGTCCAAAAGGAGCAATAGGGGCTACGATAAGGCTAGAGATCGAGTGCTCGATCGATTGAACCTGACTCGATCTTTGCTAGATCGAGTCAGTAAATCGAGAGGAGCCAGTCGATCTAGACGAGAACGAGTGACAAGATCGACCTTGACGAAAAAGGATCGATCGATTCAAACCGGATCGACCGATCTAATTTCATCCACCACTCGATCCAAGCCAAATCGACCCCTAAATCGAGGACTTAGCTCGATCAGAGGGACTTAGCCGAGGAGCAAACATTTCATTGATCGAGGGAGCCAATCGATCCAGGACTCGATTCACTTTGAATCGAGTCCCAAATCGAGTAACCCTCTCGATCTAAGCCATTTTAGGCATGAGATCGAGTCCTAGATCGACCAAAAGGACTCGATCTCATGCCGAGGTAACAAATTTCTTTCCCTCTTTATTGCTTTTCCCTCCAGTTTTTAAATTCAAACTTGGTCAAGGCAAGCATCTTTGACCATGAAAGATGTGCCTTGACCAAGACTTTTGTCAGAAAACCGCTTTGACCACCCATTGTTTTGGTTTTGTTAAACTCTTTAAATGTTTCAACTTGCTTCTCACTCTCTCACTTCTGTTTGCTCGAGTTTTCCTACAAAGAGAGTGAGAATTTTTAAAAGCTTTAAGGTTTAACAAAGTATCCTTCACACTTGCAAAAGGTATTTTCGGATTTTAATGATTTTATTTCAAGAAAATCTCCTTAAAAATCGCAAGTTCTTGTTTTAGGATATAGGATCAGATTTGAATTTTTAAAATTAGCTAAGTATTAGGAAATATTCTGGATTTTCAGTATCTCAAAGATTTGATTTCCTTTTATTTAGCTAATATTTTTGCTTGATCCCCAAAATTCTAGGGTAGTCTATATAAATCTTCTTCTCTTATCCTCTTATTCTCATCAAATCGCCCTTTGCTAAACATTCTCTAGAATTTTTTTTCAGGAGCAATGGCACCAAAGAGAACAAGAGTGGAGCAAGCACAAGAAGGAGAAACTCAAGAGGTGGTTGCTCAAGAGAGGGTCCGGTGGAGCAAAGAAGAGAAGAGGGATAAGAAGAGGTTGGAGAGGCTCCGGTTTGAACCCACGAAGTTTGCTGATCGAGGACTTCTATCCAGGCTCGGGCTTCTTGGAGACTTCGATCAACTCCTCAACAACATCGGTCTGAGGTGTTTGTCGTGGATGGACTGCCCTACTATCCCCGAGGTGACAATTGATTTCCTTGCAACCTTGGAGTTCCGGTACGAGAATCCGAGTGCTCCTGTTCCTTCTCAAGGCCATCTCTACTTCAAGGTTGGCCGCCAAGCTTACACGCTATCCATCCCCGAGCTATGCCAAGCCTACGGTCTCAAGGCTGATGCACACAAGGTGGAGTTCCCTGCCTTCAAGAAAGCCGACGAGTTGTGGGATCTCAACAGCAAGGAGGATTACAAAGCCAACACCGCCAAGATCAAGAGAGTCAGGAATCCAGTGCTGAGGTATACCTTGAAGCTGATTGCTAATACATTCAGTGGAAGGTCAGTTGCTCCTACTGTCACGAAGACGGAGCTGTGCTTCCTTTTCCAAGGTTTGAAGCATTTGGTGTCCGATCCGGATGAGAATGAAGATCCCATTGAAGATGAACTCGGCGATGAAGTGAACTACGGCTGTGTACTCGCGGCTTCTCTGGTGAAGTACAAGGCTTATGCCTTACGGTGCAAGGCAACATCATCCTACATTGGCGGCTTCCTTACTCCCTTGTTCGTGCAAGCCGGTGTGCCCATCCATGAATTCGCTCACGTCCCAAACCGAGCCTTTATGGATGAAGCATACATAAGAAACACTGATAGCTTGGGACGCACGCCAGCTGAGGGGTTCTATGCTTACCTCTGCATTGATGATGAGGACAAGAAGCGAGTGTGCATTCTTCCCAACAAGGATGAAACGGAGCTACTTGGTGTTGGGAACATCGAGTTCTTACCGACAGAGGAGGAGTGTTTTGCTCCTTTAGGAGAACCGCCAGCTGCAGCCATTGAACCGCGCCAAAGGTAAGAATCTCCAGGGACAGAGGATGAGATACCCGAGGCTTACACATTGCCAAAGGTGGATTTTGAGCCGAGGACCAAAACCGAGAAGTTCTTAGCCTCGGTGGTGGAGATGCAGCGGAAGATCAACAAGTGGCAAGGGAAGATGCTTAAGAAGCTGGGGAAGAAGGTCAAACAACTCCAAGGAAGCCAGCCTAAGCCAGCTGCAAGCCAGGAAATACAACAACCCGAGAAGAGGAGACTCTCAACCGGAGGAGTTGTGATCCGCGAGACCCAAGGAGAAAACATTCAACCAGCTCGCGACTCCCTCCAAGAACCAGGAAACAAAGGAAAGGCAACAATCTCTAGCTCCTCTGGAACATCCTCAAGTTCCAGCCGAGCCTAGACAAGAGGTAACAACCTTCCTCCATTGTATATAACCGCACATCTCTTATTTCTTGCATTGTGTTTGATTTCTCCTTCGGATGAGTTTGCCACCGGGACGGTGTCAAGCAAGTTTGGGGGAGTACTTGTGTGATTTAATCTTGTGTTCTTTGATCTTATCTTTCTTTTGCATCCTTGAGTCTTAGTCATGAAAAATTGGTAAAATTTTTAAAATTTTTTTTTCAAAATTCATGTAGTTGCATTCATTTCTTTAGAAACATGTAGGATTGAGTCTCGAATTTCTCATATCACTTAGGTTGATTGCATTTGCATAAGGGGTTAGGATTTCTTAAAAAGGTGCTTTACTTATGAATCATTTCAATGCCCTAGTTAGTAGTTCTCTAATGCTTTGTTTATACTTTGAAAGTAAGTTCTAACCATGCTTGGATCACTAGTTAGGATTTTCGTGACTTGAATTGAACTCTCATGATTTGAAACTCATCCTACTAAGTGAAAACCTTAATTTGAAAATCTAATTATCATTCTTATGCATTTGAAAACGAACACATGGTTTTAAAATATTTAGGCTCTCTTCTTCCTTTTTACCACTCTTTGTGAGCCTAAGTAGAACTCCCTCCTTGAACCTTACCCTCCTTTGAAGCCAAATGTTCTTGTGTGACATCTTTGTGAGGCCTTATTTTCGGTTTGAACTTGGCATAAAGTGTTAGGTTTAGGCGACATGATTTGGTTTTCATAATTGATTGCTAGCTTTACATTTTGAAGCTAGGGATAGGCTTAGGATAAGTTTGGGGGATCATTGGGGTTGCTTTCTTGTGTATTTGTTCTCGGTTTCAAAGAACTTTGTGTTTTAAAGAAAGAAATGGGTTTTAAGTGAAAGGTTGTGTTCTAAAAACTAAGTATGCTCTAATAAATTTCAGGAGGTAGCTCTCCCATAATAAAAAAAAAAAGAGAAAAAGAAAAGAAAAATAAATAAAAGAGCCTAAGTGCCAAATAAAAAAAAAAAGTAAGAAAAAAATAAGAGAGCTACCAATAAGAAATATCTAAAGAGCAAAAATTATTTTCAAAACCTTTTCACTAGCCT
Source organism: Thlaspi arvense (assembly GCA_911865555.2). NCBI lineage: Eukaryota > Viridiplantae > Streptophyta > Magnoliopsida > Brassicales > Brassicaceae > Thlaspi > Thlaspi arvense. Next base: position 24,224,881 of record OU466862.2, on the reverse strand, counting down.
AAAAAGTTTAAAAATGTTCTTGTTTTGAATTGGGGATTGCTGAGTTGAGAAGAAAGGGATAGACTTTTAAGTGGTGAGTGAGGATTAAATTTCTTAAATGAGAGGAGTATAGGACTGTTTGATAGTTTACATGGATAGATAAGAATCTAATCATGTATGCATAAATTGTCTTTACCTTTAGCATTATGCATTAGTTCAAACCATTTTTGAGAGAAACCCTTGTCTAATTATAAACCCTTTTCAAATGAGATCATTCTATGCTCATAACCATAACCCTTAGCCAAATGTATTTTGCTTTAAAGTGCATAAGTTTGATTCATGGTTCGAATTTTAATGAATGTTAAAGGATGAATTTCTTTGATTGTTAGGAATAAGAGAGTCATGATTTGAATTTCTTTGTGTGATGAGTATGGCTAAGTCCTTTGGAGTATGAGTGTAAGCTTAGCATTTTAGAATTGTTAACTAGGACATTGAGATGATCTATTCGAAAGGCACCTTTGCAAAAAGTTTAAAACCCCTTTGATTTTTCTTAAAACCTCTCTTCCTTACTTATTTTTTGTTGCTTGAGGGCAAGCAACGAGTAAGTTTGGGGGAGTTGATGTCATTGCATTCTGCATACGTTTTGCATACTCATTAGATAGTTTTTCATGCATTTGTATCATGTTTTAGGTTAGATTTGCATCACTTAGAGTCCTAGAGCATTCTTGAATCAGCATTTGCATTTTCTCTGCATTTTGCATCCATTCCAGGTTGTTTATGGTTTCTTTGGAGACACGGAGGTTCGTGGAGGTGTGGAGACCAATGTAGCGGTTCATGGAAGCTCGGGAAAATGCTAAGGACCAATGATCGAGGAGCAGATCGAGCATGGCCGGTCGATCTAGGAGCTGATCGACCAGAAGATCGAGCCAACTAGGCGATCCAAGGATAATGATCGAGACGGAGAGCGAGTGAAGCAGTCGATGCATCGGTATAGACGTAAATGACGCCATGCAGAGCGAGAGCCGGATCGAGTACACCACTCGATCCTCCCGGAGATCGATACCGAGATCGGATGCAACACTCGATTCACCACAGAAGATCGAGACCCGGATCGAGCCGAAGACACGATGGCCGGATATGATCGAGAGACCAACTCGATCCAATGGTCGATCTCTGTCCTTTCAACCGTTTTTGGCTGTTAGCGACGGGGGGGACCATTGGACTGTTTTGGCATTTTTGGCAAAGGCGGCGACTACTTTTCGATAACTTTTGAGATTTTTACCGACTCTCGAATATTTTTAGTTTTTTCTCTCTGGTTTTTCGGAAGAACACCATGGTAGAACAGTTTCAAGCTTTTGTATTTTCGAATCTTTATCGTTTTTAATCCAGTTTATCTTTCATGTTTATCGTTTCTTCTCTTCGTCCTTGCCTGATTTCCCTTATGTGTAGTGAGTAGTTCATTCAGGGTTAAGGGTTGAGAGGATTAAGGGGTAGAAAAGGTTCGATCTTGGTTTGTTTTCTAAACGTTTTAAATCTATCTCTTCTAAGGTGATGAAAGCTTAATGCTTGAAGACTCTCACGCCAAGAGCTTCACGATCCGAGAGGTCCCCTTACTTTGACAGGATCCAGGGACCTCGGAAGATCTCACCTTAGTGATTAGTTACCCCTTCCCAAAAGCCATGGTAGTTTGGGGGACTAGTTAAGCCATTGTTCGAAATCTGTCTTCCTTGCCTTTCAACCTCTTTTTCCACCAAAAGCCATGGGTTTGGAGGAGAGGATGAAAGAGTGATCTATACCGAAAGCCACGGATAGATCTTGTTTTGTTTTCAAGGCTTAGAGACCCTCACCAAGTGAGTCGATCTAAAGTTTCAAACCCAAGATCAACCTTTGAAACCCCTTATATGAATCTCGACCCTGAAACCCTTCTCTTTAGCTTATTTGCGTCGCATATCACCTTTTGCTTGTTGTTTGATAGCTTCCTGGTCTTTAGATTCCTTGTTCTTACGATTTTAGACGAGATCGATCGTTTCTGCTCGATCTAGTGGTCGATCTTGTGGTCGATCCACTAGTCGAATTTTAACAATTCGAAGCTCTTCCCTTTAATTTATCTGTTTGTTCCTCGTGGTAACTGCTTGCTTTCTAGTTTTTTTAAAATAGGTTTCACTCTGTCTAGGTTGCTGCAATTAGTTTTCAAGATTTTCTCAACAAACTGTCTCATTTCACTTAGATTTGTCCTAGATCTTGCATTCTCTGTGGATTCTCTATCACCTAGAACTGGATTGACACTCTCTGCTTGCCTTACTACAACGTTGCATGCATTAGAGTTTTGATAAGTTCTCTGCTGCATTAGACCGTAAAGAAAAAACCATTATCAGGGTATAGGACTGTTTGATAGTTTACATGGGTAGATGAGAATCTAATCATGTATGCATAAATTGCCTTTACCTTTAGCATTATGCATTAGTTCAAACCATTTATGAGAGAAACCCTTGTCTAATTGTAAACCCTTTTCAAATGAGATCATTCTATGCTCATAACCATAACCCTTAGCCAAATGTGTTTTGCTTTAAAGTGCATAAGTTTGATTCATGGTTCGAATGATTAATGAATGTTAAAGGATGAATTTCTTTGATTATTAGGAATAAGAGACTCATGATTTGAATTTCTTTGTGTGATGAGTATGGCTAAGTCCTTTTGAGTATGAGTGTAAGCTTAGCATTTTAGAACTGTTAACTAAGACATTGAGATGATCTATTCGAAAGGCACCTTTGCAAAAAGTTTAAAACCCCTTTGAATTTTCTGAAAACCTCTCTTCCTTACTTGTTTTTTGTTGCTTGAGGGCAAGCAAGAAGTAAGTTTGGGGGAGTTGATATCATTGCATATTGCATACATTCTGCATACTCATTAGGTAGTTTTTCATGCATTTGTATCATGTTTTAGGCTAGATTGCATCATTTAGGGTCCTAGAGCATTCTTGCATCAGCATGTGCATTTTCTCTGCATTTTGCATTCATTCCAGGTTGTTTCTGGTTGCTTTGGAGACACGGAGGTTCGTGGAGGTGTGGAGGCCGATGTAGCAGTTCATGGAAGCTCGGGAGTGTGCTAAGGACCAGTGATCGAGGAGCAGATCGAGCATGGCCGGTCGATCTAGGAGTTGATCGACCAGAAGATCGAGCCAACTAGGCGATCCGAGGATAATGATCGAGATGGAGATCGAGTGAAGCAATCGATGTATCGGTACGGACGTAAATAACGCCATGCAGAGCGAGAGCCGGATCGAGTACACCACTTGATCCTCCCGAAGATCGATACCGAGGTCGGATGCAACAGTCGATTCACCGAAGAAGATCGAGACCCGGATCGAGCTGAAGACATGATGGCCGGATATGATCGATAGAACAACTCGATCCAATGGTCGATCTCTGTCCTTTCAACCGTTTTTGGCTGTTAGCGAAGGGGGGACCATTGGACTGTTTTGACATTTTAGGCAAGGCGGCGAATGCTTTTTTCGATAACTTTTAGATTTTCTAACTTTTTCCTTCAAGTTTTTCTCTCTCGTTTTCGGAAGAACACCATTGTTGAACCAGTTTTCTTTTCAAGCTTTTGTATTCTCGAACCTTATCGTTTAATCTAGTCGTTGTTTCATGTTTATCGTTTCATCTCTTCCACCTTGCTTGATTTACTTTATGTGTAGTGAGTAGTTCACTTTGGGTTAGGGGTTGAGAGGATTAAGGGGTAGAAAAGGTTCGATCTTGGTTTGTTTTCTAAACGTTTTAAGGCTATCTCTTCTAAGGTGTTGAAAGCTTAATGCTTGAAGACTCTCACGCCAAGAGCTTCATGATCCGAGAGGTCCCTTACCTTGACAGGATCCAGGGGCCTCGGAAAATCTCACCTTAGAGACTAGTTACCCCTTCCCAAAAGCCATGGAAGTTTGGGGGACTAGTTAAGCCATTGTTCGAAATCTGTTTTCCTTGCCTTTCGACCTCTTTTTCCACCAAAAGCCATGGGTTTGGAGGAGAGGATGAAAGAGTGATCTATACCGAAAGCCACGGAGAGATCTTGTTTTGTTTTCGAGGCTTAGAGATCCTCACCAAAGTGAGTCGATCCAAAGTTTCAAACCCAAGATCGTTCCTTAAAACCCCTTATATGAATCTCAACCCTCAAGCCCTCTCCTCTAGCATATTTACGTCTCATATCATCTTTAGCTTATTACCTGATAGCATCCTGGTCATTAGATTCATTGTTCTTACGGTTTTAGACGAGATCGATCGTTTCTGCTCGATCTAGTGGTCGATCTTGTGGTCGATCCACTAGTCGAATTTTAACAATTCGAAGCTCTTCTCTTTAATTTATCTGTTTGTTCCTCGTGGTAACTGCTTCCTTTCTAGTATTTTTAAAATAGGTTTCACTCCATTTAGGTTGCTGCATTTAGTTTTTAGATTATTTCTCATAAACTGTCTCATTCGCTTAGATTCGTCTTAGACCTTGCATTCTCTGTGGATTCTCTATCATCTAGAAGTGGATTGACACTCTCCTGCTTGCCTTACTACAACATTGCTTGCATTAGAGTTTTGATAACCTCTCTGCTGCATTAGAGCATAAAGAAAATAGCTTATCAGTTATACACTCGGATCATGAGACACTCAAACACCTTAGAGGCCAAACAACGTAGAAAGGAGACATGCAAGGTGGCTAGAGTTCATAGAGACGTTCTCCTACATTATCAAATACAAGAAGGGGAAAGAAAACATTGTAGCGGATGCCCTCTCTAGGCGTTACACTCTCATCACTACTATGGAGGCTCGGGTTATGGGATTTGAACACATCAAAGAGCACTATGAAGAGGACCCGGACTTTGGGATAATCTTTCAAGAGTGCAACAAAGCCCCATCAGGTCCATTCTATATACACAATGGATTTCTTTTTCGGGATAAACGTTTGTGTATACCGCAGGGATCCATGAGAGAGCTACTGATAAGAGAATCACACGAAGGAGGGCTTATGGGACACTTTGGCGTGGATAAGACTCTAAGCGTGGTGGTGGAACATTTCTTTTAGCCACACCTCAAGAGAGACGTTGAATGTTTCTGCTCTAAGTGCATTACATGCCTTAGAACCAAATCAAGGTCCCATCCTTACGGTTTATATATGCCCTTGCCTATACCTAACCTTCCTTGGGAAGATCTTTCTATGGATTTTGTGTTAGGATTGCCCAAGATGAGAGGCAAGGATTCAATATTCGTGGTGGTGGATCGCTTCTAAAAAATGGCCCATTTCATACCATGTAGTAAGACCAATGACGCACTTCAAACTGCTGATCTTTTCTTTAAAGAGGTAGTGAGGCTGCATGGTATACCGAGAAGCATTGTGTCGGATAGGGATACAAAGTTCTTGAGCCACTTCTGGAGAACACTTTGGAAGAAGCTAGGCACCAAGCTTTTTTTCTCTACGACGTGCCATCCCCAAACTGATTGTCAAACCGAGGTGGTTAACCGCACACTATCAGCTCTTTTAAGAGCCACGGTTGGTAAGAACTTAAGGAGTTGGCTTGATTGCATTCCATATGTTGAATTTGCTTATAACCGAGCCACCCACTCTGCTACTTAACTTTTCACCTTTTGAGATTGTTTATGGGTTTAAGCCAACTACACCATTAGATCTTGCACCATTACCGCCAGCAGAACGAGCAAGCCAAGATGCTTTGAGCAAAGCCGAGCTGATCAAGAAGCTTCACCAAAAAGCTAAGGAGAACTTGGAAAAGAAGACCTTACAAACGAAGCTGAACGTTGACAAGAACAGAAAGGAAATCATATTTGAACCCGGCGAATGGGTTTGGCTACACATGAGACCGGAGAGGTTCCCAAACCAGAGGAAGAGCAAGCTTTCACCACGAGGAGATGGACCCTTCAAAGTCCTTGAACGCATCAACAACAATGCCTACCGTTTAGAGCTTCCAGGTGAGATGAACATTTCTTCTAGTTTCAATGTCACTGATTTAGCTCCCTTTGACACAGATGAAACGGTTCTGAGGTCAGAACCTCTTCAAGAGGGAGGGAATGATGAGGACCTCACCACGGACAAGCATCGGGTACCCATCATGTACGAACCCCCAAGGACCCGCTCAGGTACAAGGACCATGAGGGAGGAGTTCAACAAAGCTGTAGAGAGCCTTCTACACTTTAAGAAGACGGAGGACATCAATCGCTTGCTCAAACAGCTCATTATCAACACAACGGACGAGGATATAACTGAGCGGGACGAGTGCATTACAGACCTTTCCCGTACCGTGGTCGAGAGCATTACGTACCACCCCCATACCTCGGTTGAGAGCATTATGGGAAGCCGTACCGAGGGGCTAAACGAACAACTGGGCCAAAACTTGGGATCTTTCCAAGACGTTCAAAGCCCAGCCACGCTCAAGGCCAGCTCCAGCTTGGATGAATGGCCACTACTACGAGACAGCCCCGGCCCAACTCTTCTCATCATCGCCCCACACCAAAACGACCAAGTTTAAGAGCAACCGTGGAGACAAAGACTTACCATACTTGGGCATGAATCAATAAAGAGGCAACAGTAAGAAACTTGTCAATTATTCCATAATATCTTGTGTTTTCCTTTTGTTTTGCAGGACTTTATTTCTAGTTTCTTTTTACATTTTCTAGCATGAACTTTTGTAATCTTTTCTTTATGCACTTTTGTATTTTGGTCCTTGCATTTTGTTTATTTCGACCCTAGAAGGTCAAGGCTGAAGGACTATTAATAAAGTCCCATATGCAGCATTGTAGCTCACGTTTTTACCTATTATCAATAAAGAACACACTTTCTTCTCAAAGAAAGCCGCTGCCGAGTTCCAGAGCATTGTGTGGTTTCCCCCTTGTTCTTGAGTTCAAACTGACTTTATCACGGTTCAATCATCTGCCTTGTGTGTGTCACTCGCTCCATCATTCGTCCCCATCCATTTGGTTAAGTAAAGAGAGCCGTATGGCCAGTTGCTTGATCACCATCCCACCTTAACACACATCACGTACCGGATCTAAGTAGAGAGTGCCGTGTGGCCAGCTACCTGATTTCTCATTGTACCGGTCATATAAGATCATACCTTTGATCTTATATCATTTGGTATCAGAGCTTAAACGCTCCTACACCAGGTTTTATCTATCCCCTTTAGATCTTTGCTTTGTTTTCATTGTTTGCTTCCCTTGTTGTTTTTCACAAATCAAAAAAAAAAACCCATAAAAATCATTTGCTGCTTTTGTTTAGGTTGTTTTCACTATTAAAAACCCAAAAGAATTCGCTTGTTAAGTTGTTAGATTTGCTTTATAAAACCCCCAAAAATCAAAAAAAAAATTTTTTTTAGCTAAGTCCCTTTTGATTTGCTTCGGCTAGAACCTTGTTACACTTGTGCTTGTAATTTGTTTGTTAGTCTACGCAGGTTAATTGATGGGAGAACAAGGAGCACCGGTTGACATGGCACAACTCCTAGGTGCTATTCAAGCCCTTGGCGAGAGGATGACTAGGATTGAGAGATTGCTGCCAGCCCCACTTCTACCAAGGAGAGGGCCGATGAGACAGCCCCAAGGACCAGTAGACCAAGGGGAGACTGATGAGGACATGCCAGGCTTAGATGATGACCCGCCACCAGCACCAAATGTTCAGAACCAACCCGCGGGACGAGCTAGAGATCCCATGCACCGAGGACGTATCCGAGAAGAGGAAGCTTACCGACCCAACAACAATGACATGAAGCTGAATGCCCCAACCTCCGCTGGAAGGGTTAACCCCGAAGCTTACCTAGAGTGGGAACGGCGAATGGAGTACATCTTCGAGTACTATGGCTACAATGACCAGAAGAAGGTGTCACTAGCAGCCGCTCAGCTAACTGACCACGCCTTGTCATGGTGGGATAGAGATGTGTCCAAGAGGAGGAGGCATCGTCATGACCAGATCAGTACGTGGGCCGAGATGAGGTTCAACATGAGGAAGCGGTACGTTCCACCTCACTTTCACCGAGACCTCCAGAAGAAGTTTCGTAAGCTGATACAAGGAAGCCGATCAGTAGAGGAGTACTTTGAAGAATTTGAGCAGCTACGCAACCGCTTGGAGCTCGAGGACACGGAGGAGACCCTCATGGCTCAGTTTATAGACGGACTACAAGACCGTATAGCGAGAAAGGTCGAGAGACAACCGTACCACGACATGTCCGAGCTATTACACCTAGCCATACAAGCGGAGAAACACGTTAAGAGGAAGGTAGCAGCTACAAGTCGTTCGAAGCCAAACACCAACTGGACCTCTACAACACCAAAGGCGTTTGATAAAGGCAAGGCAGTCGAGGTTGAATCCCGGTTTAAAAAGCCTACAGCCGAACCCTCTAAAACAACTCGACCCGAGCAAGGTAAACCCCCGTTTGCTCAAAGAACACGTGACATTACATGTTATAAGTGTCAGGGAAGAGGTCATATGGCGAGGGAGTGCCCCAACAACCGCGTCATGATCCTCACGGCCAATGGAGGATATGAATCTCAAGATGAGAAGGAAGAAGACATCACGAAGACCGGAGCGGAGGAGATTGAATACCCGGACTCAGGAGAGATGTTGGTGATTCGTAGAGCCCTTAGTGTTCTTGTTGAGCTAGAGACGATTAAAAGGGAGAACATCTTACATACCAAGTGCACTGTGAACACCAAGGTATGTAGTTTGATCATAGACGGTGGTTCTTGCACTAACGTGGCTAGCAAGTACTTGGTAGATAAGCGAGGTTTGGAGACCACCAAGCATCCGAGACCCTACAAACTTAGGTGGCTCAACGATGACACGGAGCTTAAGATAGCGGACCAAGTAGTTGTCACTTTCAGCGTGGGAAGGTACTTAGACAAGGTGACGTGCGATGTAGTACCAATGCAAGCAGGACATCTCTTCCTTGGGAGGCTTTGGCAATTTGATAAGGAGGCTATACATTATGGCCGTACCAACCAATACACCTTTACACATGACAAGCATAAGTACACCTTAGCTTCCCTCACGCCTAACCAAGTGCATGAAATGCAACTCAATTTTGCTAAGGATGCCAAGGTAAGTAAGACTAACTTGTTTGCTTCTAATAAAGTTGTTACACGAGCTTTAAACTGCCAAGACATGGTGCTACTAATGGTCTTTCGAGAAGGGTTACTTTCAGGAGCTAGTGACGAGGAGATACACGCGGAGATAAGGGGATTACTAGAAGCATACCAAGACGTGTTCCCTGAAGAGATACCCTCGGGACTACCACCAATTAGGGGAATAGAACATCAGATAGACTTAGTGCCCGGCTCAGCCTTACCCAACAGGCCAGCTTACCGGATGAACCCCGCGGAGACTAAGGAGCTTGAGAAGCAAATACAAGACTTGATGTCTAAAGGCTACATTAGAGAGAGCTTGAGCCCTTGTGCCATTCCCGTCTTGTTGGTGCCTAAGAAGGATGGTACATGGCGAATGTGCGTGGACTGCCGTGCTATTAACAACATCACCATCAAGTACCGCCACCCCATTCCATGCCTAGACGACATGTTAGATGAGCTCAGTGGTGCTACCATCTTCTCAAAGGTCGATTTGAAAAGCGGCTACCACCAGGTACGTATGAAGGAGGGCGACGAATGGAAGACTGCTTTCAAGACCAAGCAAGGTCTTTACGAGTGGCTAGTAATGCCATTTGGTCTAACAAACGCCCCGGGTACATTCATGAGCCTTATGAATCATGTCTTAAGGACATACATTAGTAAGTTTGTTGTGGTTTATTTTGATGACATTTTTATTTATAGTTGTTGCCTTGAGGATCACTTAAAGCACCTTGAGCAAGTATTAGAGACACTTCGTCAAGAAGGACTCTTTGCAAACCTCAAGAAGTACATCTTTTGCACTAATGAGTTGGTGTTTCTAGGTTCTGTTGTAAGCTCGCAGGGTCTAAGGGTGGATCAGGAGAAGATACGAGCTATTCAAGACTGGCCTACACCATCTTCTATAGGGCATGTTCGGAGCTTCCACGGTTTGGCTAGTTTCTACCGGCGGTTCATGAAAGACTTCAGCACCATAGCCGCCCCTCTCACTGCCGTGATCAAGAAGGATGTAGCCTTTAAGTGGGGGCCAGTGCAAGAAGAAGCCTTCGCCAAGCTCAAACACAGCCTTACCAATGCCCCGGTACTAGTGCTTCCTGATTTTGATAAAACGTTTGAAGTTGATTGTGATGCTTCAGGATTAGGCATTGGAGCAGTACTTACACAAGGTGGCAAGCCAGTAGCCTACTTCAGTGAGAAGCTAAGCGGAGCTACGCTCAATTACCCCACGTATGACAAGGAGCTATACGCTTTGGTGAGATCACTAGAGACATGGAAGCATTACTTGCTTTCCAAGGAGTTTGTTATACACTCGGACCATGAGACACTCAGACACCTTAGAGGCCAAACAGCGTTGAAAAGGTGACACGCAAGGTGGCTAGAGTTCATAGAGATGTTCCCCTACATTATCAAATACAAGAAGGGGAAAGAAAACATTGTAGCGGATGCCCTCTCTAGGCGTTATACTCTCATCACTACTATGGAGGCTCGAGTAATGGGATTTGAACACATCAAAGAGCACTATGAAGAGGACCCGGACTTTGGGATAATCTTTCAAGAGTGCAACAAAGCCCCATCAGGTCCATTCTATATACACAATGGATTTCTTTTTCGGGATAAACGTTTGTGTATACCGCAGGGATCCATGAGAGAGCTACTGATAAGAGAATCACACGGAGGAGGGCTTATGGGACACTTTGGCGTGGATAAGACTCTAAGCATGGTGGTGGAACATTTATTTTGGCCACACCTCAAGAGAGACGTTGAACGTTTCTGCTCTAAGTGCATTACATGCCTTAGAACCAAATCAAGGTCCCATCCTTACGGTTTATATATGCCCTTGCCTATACCTAACCTTCCTTGGGAAGATCTTTCTATGGATTTTGTGTTAGGAATGCCCAAGATGAGAGGCAAGGATTCAATATTCGTGGTGGTGGATCGCTTCTCAAAAATTGCCCATTTCATACCATGTAGTAAGACCAATGACGCACCTAAAACTGCTGATCTTTTCTTTAAAGAGGTAGTGAGGCTGCATGGTATACCGAGAAGCATTGTGTCGGATACGGATACAAAGTTCTTGAGCCTTTTCTGGAGAACACTTTGGAAGAAGCTAGGCACCAAGCTTTTGTTCTCTACGACGTGCCATCCCCAAACTGATGGTCAAACCGAGGTGGTTAACCGCACACTATGAGCTCTTTTCTGAGCCACGGTTGGTAAGAACTTAAGGAGTTGGCTTGATTGCATTCCATATGTTGAATTTGCTTATAACCGAGCCACCCACTCTGCTACTAAACTTTCACCTTTTGAGATTGTTTATGGGTTTAAGCCAACTACACCATTAGATCTTGCACCATTACCGCCAGCAGAACGAGCAAGCCAAGATGCTTTGAGCAAAGCCGAGCTGATCAAGAAGCTAGGCCTTCGCATCTCTTCTGTCGTTCAGGACTTGAGGGTCAACTGTGCTTGGCCTTAGCATCTCCAGTTCTGCCCATAGTGCTCTGAATTTTCCAAAATGTTTAGTAAATTCCATATCTTCTTGCCTTAGCTCATTGATAGCCTTCTTGACTTCAAATACACGGCTGAGGTTATAGATGTTGCCGAATACTTGCTTCAGGGTCTCCCATAGCTCTTTGTCGGTTTCACAGTATGAGTATGCCTCCAAGATTTCATTGCTAAGGGAGCTTTGTAGGAGAGCAAGGACGGTCTGATCTTCCTTGTACCATTGGGTCTCTTCGGCTGGGACAATGGCGGCTCCGGCGGCTGGTGATGCTGCTATAGGAGCATCGCTTGACACATGACTCCAAAGACCTCTTCCACACAAGGCGGTTCTTGTGGTTCTTGACCACAGCAGGTAGTTAACCCCTTTGAGGGTAACTGGTAAAGCCAATGGCTTGTTGTTCTCCAAGGCCATGTTTAGAGTCTATGGACCGTTGGGCAAAGCAAGGGACCGTTGGGTAAACGGTTTTAGAAAATGAATTATGGTTGATTTGAAGATGAGCGAATGAGAGTATGGGTGATTAGAGGAGTTTAAAGTGATTTTGGAGCTTAGGAGACTGTTTTAGTGGTTGTGAAGGAGAGAAAGAGGCCAAGGACCGCTGGGTAAAGATTTTAAGAATTTTCTGTAAACTGAGAGAGAGGTAGCGAATAGAGAAGAAGTCGAATGAGAGAAGATGAGAATCAGAGTTTGTGATCCAAAGATCTACATAACTCGCTCTGATACCATGTTAGAATTGTTTGCGGAATTTAAACTAAAGAAGAAGTGAAATGAAGAACAAGAGAGAATGATTTAAGGAGGATTATATTTCCTTAAGTTAACTTCTACAAATGTTGATAAGAGTCTATTTATAGATATAGACTTGTGTTTAACGGCTACAAGGAAGAAAGGGACACAAAGAATAAACAATTGGTGATGGTCCTCACGGTGAAAGTGACTGCACATAGGGATCCCCAACATTCATGAGCTTAAACCAAACATGTGAGCTTATCTTCTTTGCTTCCTTAAGCATATGACCGTTGGTGTTTGTTGACTAAGGCATGTATCCTTCTTGTATTTGACCGTTGCTTCCTTGTACACCACTCTTGCCTTCTTAGTGTAATATCCTTCCTTGTGTGTCACGATTCTTATTTGTACGGACACTTCTTCTAGATTGATCATTTTGACACTCCCCCTCAAGCTTTAGCCATGGTGAATCGTAAAGCTTGGAGCCATGAATGATCACCTCATTAAAAACCTCAATGTAGAAAACCTCATGGGACAAAACTACATTGAGGGAAAAAGAGTGTGATCTCCACGGCTAGGTGAGCTCAAGCTGAGATATCAACAAGTCCCATCCTAGAGTGGATGAACTCGATTGTCTTCTGGTTGACTGCCTTGGTGAAGATGTCAGCTAGCTGATCTGAACTCTTGGTATAGCATGGAAGAATGACTCCGAGTTGCACTTGCTCCCTGACTTTATGACAATCCACCTCTATATGCTTGGTCCTTTCATGGAAGACTGAGTTTGATGCTATATGCATAGCCGCCTGATTATCACAATGCATTGTGATCGGTGTGCTTGTCTCACGTCCGAGGTCTTTAAGGAGGTTTCTTAGCCACATTAGCTCGGTTGTTAGCCTCCTCATAGCTAGGTACTCAGCTTCAGCACTAGAGCATGCCACCACATTTTGCTTCTTGCTCTTCCAAGTGACTAGATTCCCACCAATGAATGTGCAATAGCCAGTAGTGGATCTTCTGTCTACACGGTCTCCTACCCAGTCTGCATCACAGTATCCCACTAACTCTGAGCTTCCATTGCACCCCATCCAAATGCCATGACCAATCGTTCCTTGAACATAGCTAAGAATGCGCTTGACCATGCTCCAGTGATACACCTTTGGAGCTTTCATGTATTGGCTAACCTGATTCACAGCAAAACACAAGTCAGGTCTAGTTATGGTAAGATAAATCAACTTACCAACCATCCTGCGGTATTGTGTGATGTCTTCAAGGGGTCATCTTCTAGCTCCCCCTTTCGGTCCACTTTATAGCTATCTTCAAGAGGGGTTTTAGCTACTTTATCCCCAAGATCTCCTGTTTCACTCAACATATCAAGCATATATTTTCTTTGTGAGAGAAACAAGCCTTCTTTAGATCTACAAACTTCAATACCTAAGAAGTACTTTAGTTCACCTAGATCTTTAATATCAAAAACTGTCTTTAAATAGTCTTTAGTAGCTAGAATGTTTACCTTGTCATTCCCAGAAATGATTATATCATCTACATAAATGAGAATGACTACTATACCTTCTTGGCTGGTGAGAGTTAATAAGGTGTGATCAGCTTCTGAGCGGCTAAATCCCCTATCAAAAAGAACTCTACTTAGCCGGTGGTGCCAAGCTCTTGGTGATTGCTTAAGACCGTATATAGCCTTTCTCAGCCTTAACACTTTGCCACGAGTGATGTCCTCTTCCACTCCTGGTGGTGGAGTCATATAGACTTCCTCCTCAAGCTCTCCTTGCAGGAATGCATTCTTCACATCCATTTGCCAAAGAGCCCATTCTAGATTAACTGCAAGTGAGATGACTACTCTAACCGTGTGAAGCTTAGCCACTGGTGCAAAGGTGTCTCCATAGTCTTCTCCATAGGTCTGAGTGAAGCCCCTAGCAACTAGCCGAGCCTTATACCTGTTAGAATAATTGCGGATTATGATGAGAAAGAGAGTATGAACCGAGTGAAAGGAGTGGAGAACATAAGTGAGAAAGAGATTTTGATTAAGGATAGTATATTTCCTTAAGTTGAACATTACAAATGAGGCTAAGATGCCTACTTATAGATGGTTTCGGTTACTACACATAACAAAGCAACAATGACACAAAGAATAAACAAAGGAGTTGATCTCAAGGGAATGAAAGTGACAGGTCCTAACGGTTGCTCCTTAATCCACACATGTGACCTTATCTTCTTCTCAATGTGACCGTTGGAGTAGAATCAAGAAGTCAAGTATATTCTTGACTTCTCCTTAGCTTATTCGCCACTCCTCCTTATCTTGTGTTCCAAGGCTACTAGATGATCATTCTTGAGCAACAAGGTTCCCTAGGTGTTTGTGTACGGACCTGTACGGACATGATCCCTTCTCCTTCTAGTTTGATACTCCCCCTCAAGCTTTAACCGTGGTGAATGGTTAGAGCTTGGAGCCATGAAGGATCACCTCATTAAAAACCTCAATGTAGAAAACCTCATGGGACAAAACTACATTGAGGGAAAAAGAGTGTGATTTCCACGGCAAGGTGAGCTCAAGCTGAGATGTCAACGAGCCCCATCTTGGAGTAGATGAACTCGTTGGTCTTCTGACTTGTTGCCTTGGTGAAGATATCGGCTAGTTGGTCTGAACTCTTTGTGTAGCCTGACAGGATGACTCCAAGCTGGACTTGCTCCCTGACCTTGTGACAATCAACCTCAATATGCTTGGTTCTTTCATGGAATACCGAGTTTGATGCAATGTGTATAGCCGCTTGGTTGTCACAGTGCATGGTGATTGGTGTGCTTGTCTCACATCCGAGGTGTTTAAGAAGGTTCCTTAGCCACATTAGCTCGGTTGTTAACCTCCTCATGGCCCGGTACTCAGCTTCAGCACTAGAACATGCAACTACATTTTGCTTCTTGCTCTTCCAAGTAACTAGATTCCCACCAATGAAAGTGCAATAGCCAGTAGTTGATCTTCTATCTACACGGTCTCCTGTCCAGTCTGCATCGCAATATCCCACAATCTCTGAGCTTCTGTTGCAACCAATCCAAATGCCATGACCGATTGTTCCTTGGACATAGCTGAGAATGCGCTTGACCATGCTCCAGTGATATGACTTTGGGGCTTTCATGTGTTGGCTAACCTGATTCACAGCAAAACACAAGTCAGGTCTAGTTATGGTAAGATAGATTAGCTTACCCACCATCCTGCGATATTGTGTGATATCTTCAAAGGGTTCATCTTCTAGCTCCCCTTTTCGGTCCACTTTGTAGCTATCTTCAAGAGGAGTTTTAGCTACTTTATCTCCAAGGTCTCCTGCTTCACTCAACATATCAAGCATATATTTTCTTTGTGAGAGAAACAAGCCTTCTTTAGATCTACAAACTTCAATACCTAAGAAGTATTTTAGTTCACCTAGATCTTTAATATCAAAAACATTCTTTAAATAGTCGTTAGGAGCAAGAATGTTTACCTTGTCATTCCCAGAGATGATTATATCATCTACATAAATGAGAATGACTACTATATCTTCTTGGCTGGTGAGAGTGAATAAGGTGTGATCCGCTTCTGATCTGCTGAATCCCCTATCAAATAGAACTCTACTCAACCGGTGGTACCATGCTCTTGGCGATTGCTTGAGACCATAAATCGCCTTTCTCAGCCTTAGTACTTTGCCATGGGCAACCTCTTTGTCTACACCAGGTGGTGGTGTCATGTAGACCTCCTCCTCAAGCTCTCCCTGCAGGAATGCATTTTTCACATCCATTTGCCAAAGATCCCATTCCAGGTTCACGGCAAGTGAGATGACTACTCTAACCGTGTGAAGCTTAGCCACTGGTGGAAAGGTCTGAGTGAATCCTCTTGCTACTAACCGAGCCTTATTGATATGATAGGGGATAGCACGGCAGCTAAGGAACCAGAGGAGGAACCGGAGATAGTAGGGAGGATCACTCGTTCCAGAGCTAAGGAGCTGGCTAAGGAAGTTCATGCACTTATGGCAGAAGGATTATGCAACCTACCAGCTATTCAAGTCTTCAACATCTTCAACCAGAAGACTTCACCCGGTAATGATAACTAAGTAACTTAGGTGAGGAGTCTGTACTCTTTTTCCCATGATGAGTTTTGTCCCATGGGGTTTTCTCAACATGGTTTTTAATGAGGCAGATGAATCACTACGTCAAGTTACTTAGGAGTCATTGCCAATGGGTAATAAACGTATAAGCTACTTTGGCCTTATACTTAGTATTTTCAGGCGCACCAATTAGGATTCTGTGGAATGGGACGCCTTGTTGTTTTATTCTTTACTTTGGATGCTTTGTTGTTTTCTTTCTTAGACGCCATGCTGTTTGGTTTTTAGGGTAGTATAAGACTTGTATTACGCCTCCTTTTGTAAACAGCGAAGAACTAAGTGTTAAACAGACAGCCATTGCTGCATTTCTTCTCTCACCCTTTGATCTCTTGAATGTGTTCTTGTGGATCCGAGTTTCTATTCACCAAGTGTTCTTGAAACTCTACTATCTGTTACTTCCATTTTACCACTTAAATCAACCCATCAAACCCTTTAATACCATTCTAATCTCATTTCACAACTACCATTTTCCCTTCATACGATCATCATTCACCATCCCACGATCATCACCTGATCTTCATCAGCCTGTCTTCAGAGTAGTTCCAGGGGAGATCGTGTCATGTGGTATCAGAGCCAACTCTGAACCAAAGGCTGAGAAACCCTAAAACCCCTCTTTTTCCTTTTTTTTTTGTTAAATCGTTTGTCCTAAGAGTCTTAGGTTTGCCTTTTTCGTTTTTTTCATAAAAGTTAGTGTTTGTTTTCGATTTCCTAATAGCAATAGGTTTCGTGTTCTTTTCCCTGATAGTTTTAGGAGTTGTATTCCTTCCTGTTAAGCAACAAGTTTTTAAGAGATTAGAAATCACAAAGCTTGTTATCTTGAGAACTTTTTACTTTGATTGTTGTTTTGATTGTCTCAGGTACCATGGAGCTTTCAGCAGAAGCCATGGAAGCTCTGAATCAAGCCATGGCGCAACAAATCAAAGAAGCTAATCAGTCAGTTGCTACTCAGCTGATGCAACAGATAGAGCAGCTCAACGACAAGTTTGAGACTCGGTTCAAGGATTTTCTGAAAGAGAACAGTGCTGCAGAAAGTGATTCATCAGAACCGCCCAGCCCTAGTGAAGCAATCCGCCTTGCCAAAGGAAAAGCACACATGGGAGCTTCTTCTAAACAACCCAGAGCTAACACTATAAGAACACCTGTTGGAAGGAGAGAAACCAGTGTAAACCGGCGAAGGAATGCTGAGGGTACAGGGAGAGAGAGACGCAGAGCTGATAGAAATTCTCCACACCTCTGAGCTGAGAACATTGGTGGGCGCAGAGTCTATGTGGAGACAGAACCTGGATCTTCTGAAGGAGAAGAGAGATCAGACAACAGCTTTAATACTGTGAGGAGAGGCAGGAACAGAGGCAACAACCGAGATTATGACCCATTGAAACAACAGCTGAAGCACCTCAAGATTCAGTTTCCTTCCTTCCACGGCACCAATGATCCAGAAGTTTACTTAGATTGGGAGAGAAAGATGGAATCAAACTTCTTGGTTCAAGGCACCTATGAGCTCAACAAGGTGAAGATAGCTGTTTCAGAGTTCAATGGCTATGCACTCTTGTGGTGGGAGCAGTTGGGAGTCACTAGAGAGAGGCACCACGAACTTCCTATTACCACCTGGGATCAACTGACCACGCAGATGAGGAGGAAGTTTGTTCCTGCACACTATCAGAGAGAGATTCTCAACAAGCTTAGGCGCCTCATACAAGGAACAAAGTCTGTTCGAGATTACTACCAAGAGCTGGAAACCTTGATGATTAGAGCCGATTTAAGAGAAGGAGAAGACATGGTGATGTGTAGGTTCTTGGGAGGACTTAACAGAGAGATTCAAGACAAGGTTGAGCTACAGAACTATGAGGATGTGCAAGAGATGGTGCATAAGGCAGAACTGATTGAAGCACAGATCAAGAGGAGAATTGGCAGACCAACCTTCACCTCCAACATACCAAAACCGAGAGAGTTCAACAAGCCAATCTCTACCCAGAACACAAAACCGGCTACAACAACAATCAAGGAAGAGGTTAAAACCGAGTTTAAACCAAGAGGAACTTCTACTAGCAACGTCAGATGCTTCAAGTGTCAAGGTATGGGGCATTACTCCAGAGATTGTCCTAATAAGAAGATGTTTTTGCTTCAAGAGGGAGGAGAGATTGTACCTCAAGACAGTTCAGAGAGTGAATCAGATGCTGGTACAGAAGGAGAAGAGGAGGCGGCAGCAGTTGGAGAGATGCTAGTGGCATGCAGGACTTTGAGTGTTCAGGTGCATCCAGATGATAGAGGTCAGAGAGAGAATCTCTTCCACACCAGATGTGTAGTTCAGGACAAGGTCTGCACCTTGATTATAGATGGAGGAAGTTGCACCAATGCCGCCAGTGAAGAGATGGTAAAGAAGCTTAATCTTAAAACCACTTCACATCCTAGACCTTACAAGCTGCAGTGGTTGGACAACAAAGGAGCCATCACCGTTTCTCAGCAAGTGCTTGTCAAGCTGGCCATTGGGAAGTATGAAGATGAACTCCTTTGTGATGTGGTTCCTATGAGGTCTAGCCATATGTTATTGGGGAGACCATGGCAGTATGACAGGAGAGTTCTTCATGATGGCTACACCAACAAGCAGACTTTTGAATTTAAGGGGCGCAAGGTCACTCTTCTACCACTTTCCCCCAGCGAAATCTACCAAGATCAACTTCACATGAACAGCAAAGATAAAGAGAAAGTCTCCAGCAGTTTATACATCAACCACAGTGAGTTCAACAAGCTCTTTGATCCTGAGATGACCACTTTCATGTTTGTCTACAAAGAAACACTGGCTAGTACTAAACCGTTAAAGGAACTTCCATATGAGGTGATAGAGATCATTGAGGAGTACAAGGATGTCTTTCCAGAAGAGATACCTCCAGGCTTACCCCCAACTCGCGGAATTGAGCATCAGATTGATCTAGTGCCAGGATCAGTGCTACCAAACAAGCCGGCTTACAGAACCATCCCTGTAGAGACTAAAGAGCTTCAGAAACAAGTAGAAGAGCTGATGGGTAAAGGACATATCAGAGAGAGTCTCAGTCCATGTGCACTACCAGTTCTGTTGGTTCCTAAGAAAGATGGAACATGGAGGATGTGTGTAGACTGCAGAGCAATCAACAACATCACAGTGAAGTACAGACATCCTATTCCAAGATTAGATGATATGTTAGATGAGTTATGTGGGTCAACAGTGTTCTCCAAAATCGATTTGAAGAGTGGTTATCATCAGATCAGAATGAAGGAGGGAGATGAGTGGAAGACTGCTTTCAAGACCAAGCAAGGGTTGTATGAGTGGTTAGTCATGCCGTTTGGTCTCACCAATGCTCCCAGTACCTTCATGCGTCTAATGAACCATGCTTTAAGACCATTCATTGGAGTTTTTGTTGTGGTCTACTTCGATGACATTCTCATCTACAGCAAAGGTTTGGAGGAACATCTAGGGCACATCCGCCAAGTTCTGGATGTTCTTCGTTCTCAATCCCTTTTTGCTAACTTCTCTAAGTGTTCATTCTGTACTACTGAGGTTGTCTTTCTAGGCTTTTGTTGTTAGTGCAGAAGGAGTGAGGGTTGATGAAGAGAAGATCAAGGCAATCAAAGAATGGCCTACGCCTAAGAGTGTTGGGGAAGTGAGGAGCTTTCATGGATTAGCAGGATTCTACAGAAGATTTGTTCCAAGCTTTAGCACCCTTGCTGCACCATTAACTAAAGTCATCAAGAAGGAAGTTGGTTTCAGATGGGAGGAAGCACAAGAACAGGCTTTCACAGCCCTTAAAGAGAAGCTTATCAATGCCCCTCTTTTAGTTCTTCCTGATTTCCTTAAAACTTTTGAAATTGAATGTGATGCTTCAGGAGTTGGAATCGGTGCTGTATTGATGCATGATAGGAAACCGGTGGCATACTTCAGTGGGAAGCTAGGAGGATCAACCGCCAACTATCCAACCTATGACAAGGAACTCTATGCATTGGTTCGAGCTCTTCAAACGTGGCAGCACTACTTGTGGCCCAAGGAATTCGTCATTCATACAGATCATGAGTCTCTAAAGCACCTTAAAGGACAGCAGAAGCTCAATAAAAGACACGCCAGATGGATGGAGTTCATAGAGACTTTTCCATACATCATTAAGTACAAGAAAGGTAAAGATAATGTAGTTTCAGATGCATTATCAAGGAGGTACACACTTGTTTCTACCTTAACTTCTAAGCTTAATGGATTTGAACATATAGTAGATCTCTATCAGACTGACATTGATTTTGCTGAGAGCTATGGCAAGTGCCATAAGTTTGCTTTTGAAAAATATCATAGACAGGATGGATATCTGTTTTATAACAATCGCCTGTGCATACCACGAGGATCTGTCAGAGAGTTATTGGTTTGAGAAGCTCATGGAGGTGGGTTAGCTGGACACTTTGGAGTCGCTAAGACTCTACTTGGACTACAACATCACTTTTATTGGCCATACATGAAGACAGACGTTGAGAGGATTTGTTCTAGGTGTGCAGTTTGTAAGATGGCAAAGAGTAAGGTGCAATCTCACGGTTTGTATACTCCTCTTCCTATTCCTTCTCAGCCTTGGACTCATATTTCTATGGACTTTGTTCTTGGCTTACCTCGAACCAGAAATGGTAGAGATTCGATTTTTGTAGTTGTTGACAGGTTCAGCAAGATGGCACACTTCATTGCTAGTCATAAGACAGATGATGCTGTCTGCGTAGCTAACTTGTTTTTCAGGGAAGTAGTTCGTCTACATGGCATGCCTCAAGTGATAGTTTCAGACAGGGATACCAAGTTTCTAGGGCACTTCTGGAGAACATTATGGGCTAAACTAGGAACCAAGCTTCAATTCTCAACTACATGTCACCCTCAAACTGATGGACAAACCAAGGTCGTGAGCAGAACATTATCAACACTTCTTAGGACGCTGGTAAAGAGTAACATCAAGTCATGGGAGGAGTGTCTACCACACGTGGAGTTTGCTTACAATCACGCTAAGCATTCTGCAACCCTCTTTTCTCCTTTTGAAATTGTCTATGGCTTTAACCCACAATCACCTCTAGACTTGATCCCTTTGCCTCTAAGTGTGAAATGTAGTTTAGATGGAAAAGAAAAGGCAGAACAGGTGAGGAAGATACACGCCAAGGCTAAGGAGAATATAGAGAAGAAGACTAAGCAGTATGAGAAGCATGCAAACAAGGGCCGAAAGGAGTTAATCTTTGAGGAAGGAGACTTGGTGTGGATTCATTTGAGGAAGGACCGATTTCCAGAAGAGAGGAAGAGCAAGCTTATGCCGAGGATGGATGGACCATTCGAAGTCAACAAAAGGATCAACAACAATGCCTACCAGATTGATCTTCAAGGTAAGTATAATATATCTCCATCATTCAATGTTTCTGACTTGCTTCCTTATGTTGCAGATACAGATTTGAGGACAAATCCTTTTCAAGAGGGAGAGGATGATATGATAGGAGATAGCACGGCAGCTATGGAACCAGAGGAGGAACCGGAGATAGTAGGGAGGATCACTCGTTCCAGAGCTAAGGAGCTGGCTAAGGAAGTTCATGCACTTATGGCAGAAGGATTATGCAACCTACCAGCTATTCAAGTCTTCAACATCTTCAACCAGAAGACTTCACCCGGTAATGATAACTAAGTAACTTAGGTGAGGAGTCTGTACTCTTTTTCCCATGATGAGTTTTGTCCCATTGGGTTTTCTCAACATGGTTTTTAATGAGGCAGATGAATCACTACGTCAAGTTACTTAGGAGTCATTGCCAATGGGTAATAAACGTATGAGCTACTTTGGCCTTATACTTAGTATTTTCAGGCGCACCAATTAGGATTCTGTGGAATGGGACGCCTTGTTGTTATTCTTTACTTTGGACGCTTTGTTGTTTTCTTTCTTAGACGCCATGCTGTTTGGTTTTTAGGGTAGTATAAGACTTGTATTACGCCTCCTTTTGTAAACAGCGAAGAACTAAGTGTTAAACAGACAACCATTGCTGCATTTCTTCTCTCACCCTTTGATCTCTTGAATGTGTTCTTGTGGATCCGAGTTTCTATTCACCAAGTGTTCTTGAAACTCTACTATCTGTTACTTCCATTTTACCACTTAAATCAACCCATAAAACCCTTTAATACCATTCTAATCTCATTTCACAACTACCATTTTCCCTTCATACGATCATCATTCACCATCCCGCGATCATCACCTGATCTTCATCAGCCTGTCTTCAGAGTAGTTCCAGGGGAGATCGTGTCACTTATACCTCTCTATTTCGCCATTGCTCTTGTATTTGATAGTGAAGACCCATCTTGAGCTCACTGTTTTCTTTCCTTTAGGCAATGTAGCCTCATCCCAAGTGTGATTCTTCTCCATAGCCCCCCCTTTCTTCACTGATTGCATCACGCCATACCTTATACTCTATAGCTTCTTCATAGGTTTTAGGTATCTGACCTTGCTCCAGTGCAACTAAGAAAGATTGATGCTCCTTTGGAAACCGAGCGACAGAGCAAGCTGCTTGAGTAGGATGGGCTACTGCATTTCCATTGTAGTATACCCTTGTGTTAACCCAATTGGATGGATCCTGCCTTTTCCTTGTGCTTCTCCTTAGTGCTGCTGGAGCAGGGGCTGGGACTGGTTCTGCTTGTTGTAAGCTTTGCAACCGCGGACTTCTTCTTAGAGGAGCTGGTGCTTGATGAGTTACTGACCGTGTGGGTGCTACTGCTTGCTCCGGAGGTTGCTCATGTGCATTTTCTTGAGTCTCCGAGTATGTGTGCTCAGCTGGTGGGTCACTGTTTTCACCATTCTCCCCCTCATGATCAACCGTAGGGGTTCCAGTACTTGTAGTGACACCGAGATGGTCTAGGAGTAGCCGGAGGTTAGTAGCTCTATCTGATGTAGGCTTGGAGATGTCTTGCAAGTCTTCCCATGACTGTTTGGCATAGAAGCTTTCTGGTTCCAAGAACTTCACATCTCTAGAGATTATAACCCGTCGTGTAGTGGGATTATAGCATTTGTACCCCTTTTGAGTAGTAGAGTAGCCAACAAACATACACCTAGTGCTCTTGGCATCAAGCTTTGTTCTAAGATCTCCTGGAATTAAGTCAAAACCAACACACCCAAACATTCGTAAGTTATCAAGAGAAGGTTTAGTTGAGTTGAGTACCTCATATGGTGATGAGTCATTGAGAACTTTGGTTGGTATTCGGTTGATCAAGTAGCAAGCTGTAAGTACAGCATCCCCCCAAAACCGTTTTGGTACATTGCTTTGAAACATCATGGATCTGGCCACCTCCATTAAGTGCCTATTCTTCCTTTCAGCCACACCATTTTGTTGGGGCGTGTAAGGGCAGCTTGTTTGGTGAATGATGCCTTGTGAGGTAAGGTATTCTTTGAATAAGTTACTGGTGTATTCTCCTCCATTATCTCATCTGAAAATCTTAATCTTGGCATTAAAATGGTTAGTTATGTGAGTTTGAAAATTCCTAAATGCCTCAAAGACTCTATCTTTTGATGGGAGGAGAGTTAACCATGTATACTTAGACTTTTCATCTATGAAAGTAACAAAATACTTGTTTTGTTCTCTAGATTCACATGGAGATGTCCAAACATCAGAATGAACTAAATCAAAGCATTTTTCATAAATGGTAGAAGACTTAGGAAAAACAGTTCTACAATGTTTTCCTAAGATACAAGCCTCACAATCATCATTCTTAAACACTACTTTAGGTAATAGAAGACTCAATGCACGAGCATGAGGGTGTCCTAATCTAGCATGCCAAATCGCATTATTAGCACAAGCTACAACATTATTAGAAGAAGCAAAGGTAGGATCTAAAAGCTTAGTGTCTTCAAGGACATAGAGATCATCTTTGGTAGTCCCTTTCCCAAGCGTTTTGCTGGTCTTAATATCCTGAAAACACACTTCATTAGGTCCAAAGATAGCAATACAGTTTAAATCAGTTGTAGCTTTCTTTACTGATAATAGGTTAGATGTAAAGGTAGGCATGTAAAACGCTTTAGAAGATCTTTCAAAGAGCTTAAGTTCTCCTATTCCCTTAATTGGCACCTTTTCCCCATTAGCAATCTCAACATTTCCTATTGTTGGTTTTATATTGCTAATTAAGCTTAAATCACTAATCATGTGATGAGAAGCTCCTCAATCAACTATTAATGGCTTATTCTTAAGTGTATGTGAAGAACTATAAGAATTACCCATACTTTGAATCACATGAAAAGAGGTACCAAGAATATTACCAGACTCCTTAAACGCCTTGATCAAGGCATCTAAGTCCGATCTTGTCACGAATTGGGATAAGTTGGCTGCTCCTTCTCCTCCAGTGATAGTCTTAGAGCTTTCGCCTTTGTGAGCAGCTTCTTCTGAAGCACACCTAGCCTTTCCCTCCTTCCATTTTGGTTTAAGGTGTGGATGGAGACTCCAGCATATTTCTTTGGTATGCCCCTTTCTCTTGCAATGATCACAAAATGAGTTTCTCTTCTCATCAAACTTGTAGGCTCCTTTGTTGGCTGAAATCAGTTCTCCTTTTCCTCCGAATAAGCCGAGTGATCCTTGCTCCTTTTGGACTTGGGAATAGACTTCTTCAAGCGTTGGTAGCCTTTCTGCTCTGAGAAGGTGTTTGATGAGATCATTGTAGGTTGAGCTGAGAGTCAAAAGTAGTCCAAAGACCTTGTCTTGCTCCCATCTTTCATTCAAGACTTGTGGGTCTACGGTACTTGGCCTTAGCATTCCCAGCTCAGCCCATAGTGCTCTGAACTTTCCAAAGTGCTTGCTGAACTCCATATCTTCTTGCCTTAGTTCGTTGATAGCCTTTTTGACTTCAAACACACGGCTTAGATTAGAGACATTGCCGAATACTTGCTTCAAAGTTTCCCACAGCTCCTTGGCGGTTTCACAGTAGGAGTAAGCCTCCAAGATTTCGTTGCTTAGGGAGCTTTGTAATAGAGCAAGGACGGTCTGGTCTTCCTTGTACCATTGGGTCTCTTCGGCTGGAACAATGGCTGCTCCCGCAGCTGGTGGTGCTGCTATGGGAGCATCACTTGAAACATGACTCCAGAGACCTCTTCCACACAAGGCGGTTCTTGTGGTTCTTGACCACAGTAGATAGTTCACTCCTTTGAGTGTAACTGGTAAAGCCAATGGCTTATTGTTCTCCATGGCCATGACTTGATTCTATGGACCTATGGGCAAAGGTATAGACCGTTGGTCAATAGGTTTTAGGAAAGAGATTAGAGAAAAGAGAAGAGTAAGCGAATAATATTAGGAGTGATTGAGAGGTGTTTAAGGTGGTTGAGAAGGATTAGGAGTTGGTTTAGTGGAAGTAATGAGAGAAGAAAGATTATGGACTGTTGGGTAAAGAGATGTACCCAAAAGAGTTTTCTGGAAAACGAATGAGAGATGAAGTGATAAGAGGAGAGAAACAAGAATCAAGAGTTTGTAGTCCAAAGATCTACAAACTTTGCTCTGATACCATGTTAGAATAATTGCGGATTATGATGAGAAAGAGAGTATGAACCGAGTGAAAGGAGTGAAGAACATAAGTGAGAAAGAGATTTTGATTAAGGATAGTATATTTCCTTAAGTTGAACATTACAAATGAGGCTAAGATGCCTACTTATAGATGGTTTCGGTTACTACACATAACAAAGCAACAATGACACAAAGAATAAACAAAGGAGTTGATCTGAAGGGAATGAAAGTGACAGGTCCTAACGGTTGCTCCTTAATCCACACATGTGACCTTATCTTCTTCTCAATGTGACCGTTGGAGTAGAATCAAGAAGTCAAGTATATTCTTGACTTCTCCTTAGCTTATTCGCCACTCCTCCTTATCTTGTGTTCCAAGGCTACTAGATGATCATTCTTGAGCAACACGGTTCCCTAGGTGTTTGTGTACGGACCTGTACGGACATGATCCCTTCTCCTTCTAGTTTGATAATACCTTTCTATTTCACCATTGCTCTTGTATTTGATAGTGAAGACCCACCTTGAGCTCACCTTTTTCTTCCCTTTGGGCAATGTAGCCTCATCGCAAGTGTGATTCTTCTCCATAGCACCCCTTTCCTCACTGATTGCATCACGCCACACTTCATACTCTATTGCTTCTTCATAGGTTTTAGGTACCTGACCTTGTTCCAATGCTACTAGGAAGGCTTGATGCTCCTTTGGAAACTGAGCAAAAGAGCAAGTTACTTGAGTAGGATGTGCTACTGCATTGCCATTGTAGTACACCCTTGTGTTGACCCAATTTGATGGATCCTGCCTTTCCCTTGTGCTTCTCCTTAGAGCTGCTGGAGCAGGAGCTTGTTCTGCTTGTTGTTCTGCTTGTTGTTGTAGGCGCTCTAAGTGTTGGCTCTTTCTTAGCGGTACAACATGAGGAGAGGGTCTAGGGTGCTCCGGAGATTGAGCTGGTGTGGGGCTTTCCAGAGGAGCTTCTGCTTGATCATGAGCGTTGTCTTGGGTCTCCAAGTCTGTTTGTTCATCATTTCCCCCCTCAGGATCAACGGCAGGAGCACTAGTAGGTGTTGTTACCCCAAGGTGATCTAAGATGAGCCGTAGGCTAGCTGCCTAATCAGAGGTAGAAGTAGAGAGCCCTTGTAAGTCCTCCCACGGTTGTTTGGGATAGAAGCTTTCTGACTCTAGAAACTTGACATCATGAGAGACTATGACCCGGCGTGTATCATGGTTGTAGCATTTGTACCCCTTTTGAGTAGTAGAGTAGCCAATGAACATACATCTCATGCTCTTAGCTTCCAGTTTTGTCCTATGATCCCCTGGAATAAAGGCGAAACACACACAACCAAACACCCGTAAGTGATCAAGAGAAGGTTTAGTTGAGTTGAGTACCTCATAGGGTGATGAGTCATGGAGAACTTTGGTAGGGATTCGGTTGATCAAGTAGCAAGCTGTAAGAACAGCATCGCCCCAAAACCACTTTGGTACATTATGTTGAAACATCATGGATCTCACCACCTCCATTAGATGTCTGTTCTTCCTCCAGCTACACCATTCTGTTGAGGTGTGTAGGGGCAGCTAGTTTGATGAATAATTCCTTGTGAGGTGAGTGTTCTCTGAAAACATTGCTGGTGTATTCGCCCCCATTATCTGATCTAAAAATCTTAATCTTGGCATTAAAATGGTTAGTTATATGGTTTTGAAAATTTTTAAATGCCTCAAAGACTCTATCCTTTGATGGAAGGAGAGATACCCAAGTATACTTAGATTTTTCATCTATAAAAGTGACAAAATATTTGTTTTGATCTCTAGATTCACATGGTGATGTCCATACATCTGAATGCACTAAATCAAAACATTTTTCATAAATAGTAGATGACTTGGGAAAAACAGTTCTACAATGTTTTCCTAAGATACAAGCCTCACATTCATCATTTTTAAAACTAACTTTAGGTAATAAAAGACTCAATGCACGAGCATGAGGATGACCTAGTCTAGCATGCCAAATTGCATTATTAGCAGAAGCTACAACATTATTAGTAGATAAAAACATAGTGTCTTCAAGAATATAGAGATCATCCTTAGTAGTCCCATTTCCAAGCATTTTGTTGGTTTTAATATCCTGAAAACACACATCATTAGGTCCAAAGATAGCAATACAATCTAAATTAGTTGTAGCTTTCTTAACAGATAATAAATTAGAGGTAAAGGTTGGCATATAAAACGCTTTAGATGATCTATCAAAGAGTTTTAAATCTCCTATGCCTTTAATAGGCACTTTTTCCCCATTAGCAATCTCAACATTCCCTACTATTGGCTTTATATTACTAATCAGGTTTAAGTCACTAATCATATGATGTGAAGCGCCTGAATCTACAATCAATGGTTTAGTCCTAAGAGTATATGAAGAACTATAAGAATTACCATAATGCTTCATTACATGAAAGGAGGTACCAAGAGTGTTACCAGATTCCTTAAGCGCTTTGATCAGGGCATCTAAGTCTGTCTTTGTCACAAATTGAGAGGAGTTAGCTGCTCCTTCTTCTCCAGAGGCTGTCTTAGAGGATTCACCCTTATGAGTGGCGTTCTCGGCTGCATAGCTAGCCTTTCCCTCTTTCCACTTGCTAGGCTTGAGATGTGGGTGAAGGATCCAGCACTTGTCTTTGACATGCCCCTTTTTCTTGCAATGCTCACAGAATGAGCTTCTCCTTTCTTCAAACTGGTAAGCGCCCTTGTTGGCTGAAACAAGTTCCCCCTTTCCTCCAAATAAGCCAAGTGATCCTTGCTCCTTTTGGATTTGAGAACACACTTCTTCAAGGGTTGGTAACCGTTCTGCTCTAAGGAGATGCTTGATGAGATCATTGTAAGTTGAGCTGAGGGTCATGAGCAAACCAAAGACTTTGTCTTGCTCTCTTCTGTCGTTCAGGACTTGAGGGTCAACTGTGCTTGGCCTTAGCATCTCCAGTTCTGCCCATAGTGCTCTGAATTTTCCAAAATGTTTAGTAAACTCCATATCTTCTTGCCTTAGCTCATTGATAGCCTTCTTGACTTCAAATACAAGGCTGAGGTTATAGATGTTGCCGAATACTTGCTTCAGGGTCTCCCATAGCTCTTTGGCGGTTTCACAGTATGAGTAAGCCTCCAAGATTTCATTGCTAAGGGAGCTTTGTAGGAGAGCAAGGACGGTCTGATCTTCCTTGTACCATTGGGTCTCTTCAGCTGGGAGAATGGCGGCTCCGGCAGCTGGTGGTGCTGCTATAGGAGCATCGCTTGACACATGACTCCAAAGACCTCTTCCACACAAGGCGGTTCTTGTGGTTCTTGGCCACAGCAGGTAGTTAACCCCTTTGAGGGTAACTGGTAAAGCCAATGGGTTGTTGTTCTCCAAGGCCATGTTTAGATTCTATGGACCGTTGGGCAAAGCAAGGGACCGTTGGGTAAACGGTTTTAGAAAATGAGTTATGGGTGATTTGAAGATGAGCGAATGAGAGTATGGGTGATTAGAGGAGTTTAAAGTGATTTTGGAGCTTAGGAGACTGTTTTAGTGGTTGTGAAGGAGAGAAAGAGGTCAAGGACCGCTGGGTAAAGATTTTAAGAATTTTCTGTAAACTGAGAGAGAGGTAGCGAATAGAGAAGAAGTCGAATGAGAGAAGATGAGAATCAGAGTTTGTGATCCAAAGATCTACATAACTCGCTCTGATACCATGTTAGAATTGTTTGCGGAATTTAAACTAAAGAAGAAGTAAAATGAAGAACAAGAGAGAATGATTTAAGGAGGATTATATTTCCTTAAGTTAACTTCTACAAATGTTGATAAGAGTCTATTTATAGATATAGACTTGTGTTTAACGGGTACAAGGAAGAAAGGGACACAAAGAATAAACAATTGGTGATGGTCCTCATGGTGAAAGTGACTGCTCATAGGGATCCCCAACGTTCATGAGCTTAAACCAAACATGTGATCTTATCTTCTTTGCTTCCTTAAGCATATGACCGTTGGTGTTTGTTGACTAAGGCATGTATCCTTCTTGTATTTGACCGTTGCTTCCTTGTACACCACTCTTGCCTTCTTAGTGTAATATCCTTCCTTGTGTGTCATGATTCTTATTTGTACGGACACTTCTTCTAGATTGATAATTTTGACAGGAACCAAGCTTTTGTTCTCTACGACGTGCCATCCCCAAACTGATGGTCAAACCGAGGTGGTTAACCGCACACTATCAGCTCTTTTAAGAGCCACGGTTGGTAAGAACTTAAGGAGTTGGCTTGATCGGCTAGTAGACCAGTTTCAGATCTTCATTTGGGAACTCCTTTAGGGAATGAGATACAAGTAATAGAGGCTTCTCCTTGTACTATTAAGAGTCTCAGATGACCATTTCAAGCCTATTTACTCCATTTTCTTTGTATGTTTCATCAGAAGTCCGTTTTCCCCATTTTTGGATAGTAGACCAGTTTTTGAACTTCATTTGGGAACTCCTTTAGGGAATAAGATACAAGTAATAGACGCTTCCCCTTGTACTATTAAGAGTCCCAAAATACTATTTCATGCCTATTTACTCCAGTTGCTTTGTATGTTTCATCAGAAGTCCGTTTTCCCCATTTTCGGATAGTAGACCAGTTATGGAACTTCATTTGGGAACTCCTTTAGGGAATGAGATACAAGTAATAGAGGCTTCTCCTTGTACTATTAAGTATTAACAGTCCCAGATAACTATTTCAAGCCTATTTACTCTATTTTCTTTTTATGTTTCATCAGAAGTCCGTTTTCCCCATTTTCGGCTAGTAGACCAGTTTCGGATCGTCATTTGGGATATCTTCTAGGGAATGAGATACAAGTAATAAAGGCTTCTCCTTGTACTATAATAAATCCCAGATGACTATTTCAAGCCTATTTACTCCATTTTCTTTGCATGTTTCGCCACAAGTCCATTTTCCACATTTTCGGCTAGTAGACCAGTTTCGGATCTTCATTTGGGATATCTTCTAGGGGATGAGATACAAGTAATAGAGGCTTCTCCTTGTACTATTAAGAGTCCCAGATGACTATTTCCAGCCTATTTACTCTATTTTCTTTTTATATTTCATCAGAAGTCCATTTTCCCCATATTCGGATAGTAGACCAGTTTTGGAACTTCGTTTGCGAACTCCTTTAGCGAATGAGATACAAGTAATAGAGGCTTCTCCTTGTACTATTATGAGTCCCAGATGACTATTTCAAGTCTATTTACTCCATTTTTATTTGTATATTTCCTCAGAAGTCCGTTTTCCCCATTTTCGGCTAGTAGACCAGTTTCAGATTTTCATTTGGGAACTCCTTTAGGGAATGAGATACAAGTAATAGAGGCTTCTCCTTGTACTATTAAGAGTCCCAGATGACCATTTCAAGCCTATTTACTCCATTTTCTTTGTATGTTTCATCAGAAGTCCGTTTTCCACATTTTCGGCTAGTAGACCAGTTTCGGATCTTCATTTGGGATATCTTCTAGGGAATGAGATACAAGTAATAGAGGCTTCTCCTTGTACTATTAAGAGTCCCAGATGACTATTTCAAGCCTATTTACTCCATTTTCTTTTTATATTTCATCAGAAGTCCATTTTCCCCATATTCGGATAGTAGACCAGTTTTGGAACTTCGTTTGGGAACTCCTTTAGGGAATGAGATACAAGTAATAGAGGCTTCTCCTTGTACTATTAAGTATTAACAGTCCCAGATAACTATTTCAAGCCTATTTACTCTATTTTCTTTTTATGTTTCATCAGAAGTCCGTTTTCCCCATTTTCGGCTAGTAGACCAGTTTCGGATCGTCATTTGGGATATCTTCTAGGGAATGAGATACAAGTAATAAAGGCTTCTCCTTGTACTATAATAAATCCCAGATGACTATTTCAAGCCTATTTACTCCATTTTCTTTGCATGTTTCGCCACAAGTCCATTTTCCACATTTTCGGCTAGTAGACCAGTTTCGGATCTTCATTTGGGATATCTTCTAGGGGATGAGATACAAGTAATAGAGGCTTCTCCTTGTACTATTAAGAGTCCCAGATGACTATTTCCAGCCTATTTACTCTATTTTCTTTTTATATTTCATCAGAAGTCCATTTTCCCCATATTCGGATAGTAGACCAGTTTTGGAACTTCGTTTGCGAACTCCTTTAGCGAATGAGATACAAGTAATAGAGGCTTCTCCTTGTACTATTATGAGTCCCAGATGACTATTTCAAGTCTATTTACTCCATTTTTATTTGTATATTTCCTCAGAAGTCCGTTTTCCCCATTTTCGGCTAGTAGACCAGTTTCAGATTTTCATTTGGGAACTCCTTTAGGGAATGAGATACAAGTAATAGAGGCTTCTCCTTGTACTATTAAGAGTCCCAGATGACCATTTCAAGCCTATTTACTCCATTTTCTTTGTATGTTTCATCAGAAGTCCGTTTTCCACATTTTCGGCTAGTAGACCAGTTTCGGATCTTCATTTGGGATATCTTCTAGGGAATGAGATACAAGTAATAGAGGCTTCTCCTTGTACTATTAAGAGTCCCAGATGACTATTTCAAGCCTATTTACTCCATTTTCTTTTTATATTTCATCAGAAGTCCATTTTCCCCATATTCGGATAGTAGACCAGTCTTGGAACTTCGTTTGGGAACTCCTTTAGGGAAAGAGATACAAGTAATAGAGGCTTCTCCTTGTACTATTATGAGTCCCAGATGACTATTTCAAGTCTATTTACTCCATTTTTATTTGTATGTTTCCTCAGAAGTCCGTTTTCCCCATTTTCGGCTAGTAGACCAGTTTCAGATCTTCATTTGGGAACTCCTTTAGGGAATGAGATACAAGTAATAGAGGCTTCTCCTTGTACTATTAAGAGTCTCAGATGACCATTTCAAGCCTATTTACTCCATTTTCTTTGTATGTTTCATCAGAAGTCCGTTTTCCCCATTTTTGGATAGTAGACCAGTTTTTGAACTTCATTTGGGAACTCCTTTAGGGAATGAGATACAAGTAATAGACGCTTCCCCTTGTACTATTAAGAGTCCCAAAATACTATTTCATGCCTATTTACTCCATTTGCTTTGTATGTTTCATCAGAAGTCCGTTTTCCCCATTTTCGGATAGTAGACCAGTTATGGAACTTCATTTGGGAACTCCTTTAGGGAATGAGATACAAGTAATAGAGGCTTCTCCTTGTACTATTAAGTATTAACAGTCCCAGATGACTATTTCAAGCCTATTTACTCTATTTTCTTTTTATGTTTCATCAGAAGTCCGTTTTCCCCATTTTTGGGTAGTAGACCAGTTTCGGATCGTCATTTGGGATAACTTCTAGGGAATGAGATACAAGTAATAGAGGCTTCTCCTTGTACTATAATAAATCCCAGATGACTATTTCAAGCCTATTTACTCCATTTTCTTTGCATGTTTCGTCACAAGTCCATTTTCCACATTTTCGGCTAGTAGACCAGTTTCGGATCTTCATTTGGGATATCTTCTAGGGAATGAGATACAAGTAATAGGGGCTTCTCCTTGTACTATTAAGAGTCCCAGATGACTATTTCCAGCCTATTTACTCTATTTTCTTTTTATATTTCATCAGAAGTCCATTTTCCCCATATTCGGATAGTAGACCAGTTTTGGAACTTCGTTTGGGAACTCCTTTAGGGAATGAGATACAAGTAATAGAGGCTTCTCCTTGTACTATTATGAGTCCCAGATGACTATTTCAAGTCTATTTACTCCTTTTTTATTTGTATATTTCCTCAGAAGTCCGTTTTCCCCATTTTCGGCTAGTAGACCAGTTTCAGATTTTCATTTGGGAACTCCTTTAGGGAATGAGATACAAGTAATAGAGGCTTCTCCTTGTACTATTAAGAGTCCCAGATGACCATTTCAAGCCTATTTACTCCATTTTCTTTGTATGTTTCATCAGAAGTCCGTTTTTCACATTTTCGGCTAGTAGACCAGTTTCGGATCTTCATTTGGGATATCTTCTAGGGAATGAGATACAAGTAATAGAGGCTTCTCCTTGTACTATTAAGAGTCCCAGATGACTATTTCAAGCCTATTTACTCCATTTTCTTTTTATATTTCATCAGAAGTCCATTTTCCCCATATTCGGATAGTAGACCAGTTTTGGAACTTCGTTTGGGAACTCCTTTAGGGAATGAGATACAAGTAATAGAGGCTTCTCCTTGTACTATTATGAGTCCCAGATGACTATTTCAAGTCTATTTACTCCATTTTTATTTGTATGTTTCCTCAGAAGTCCGTTTTCCCCATTTTCGGCTAGTAGACCAGTTTCAGATCTTCATTTGGGAACTCCTTTAGGGAATGAGATACAAGTAATAGAGGCTTCTCCTTGTACTATTAAGAGTCTCAGATGACCATTTCAAGCCTATTTACTCCATTTTGTTTGTATGTTTCATCAGAAGTCCGTTTTCCCCATTTTTGGATAGTAGACCAGTTTTTGAACTTCATTTGGGAACTCCTTTAGGGAATGAGATACAAGTAATAGACGCTTCCCCTTGTACTATTAAGAGTCCCAAAATACTATTTCATGCCTATTTACTCCATTTGCTTTGTATGTTTCATCAGAAGTCCGTTTTCCCCATTTTCGGATAGTAGACCAGTTATGGAACTTCATTTGGGAACTCCTTTAGGGAATGATATACAAGTAATAGAGGCTTCTCCTTGTACTATTAAGTATTAACAGTCCCAGATGACTATTTCAAGCCTATTTACTCCATTTTCTTTGCATGTTTCGCCACAAGTCCGTTTTCCCCATTTTCGGCTAGTAGACCAGTTTCGGATCGTCATTTGGGTTATCTTCTAGGGAATGAGATACAAGTAATAGAGGCTTCTCCTTGTACTATTAAGAGTCCCAGATGACTATTTCCAGCCTATTTACTTTATTTTCTTTTTATATTTCATCAGAAGTCCATTTTCCCCATATTCGGATAGTAGACCAGTTTTGGAACTTCGTTTGGGAACTCCTTTAGGGAATGAGATACAAGTAATAGAGGCTTCTCCTTGTACTATTATGAGTCCCAGATGACTATTTCAAGTCTATTTACTCCATTTTTATTTGTATATTTCCTCAGAAGTCCGTTTTCCCCATTTTCGGCTAGTAGACCAGTTTCAGATTTTCATTTGGGAACTCCTTTAGGGAATGAGATACAAGTAATAGAGGCTTCTCCTTGTACTATTAAGAGTCCCAGATGACCATTTCAAGCCTATTTACTCCATTTTCTTTTTATATTTCATCAGAAGTCCATTTTCCCTATATTCGGATAGTAGACCAGTTTTGGAACTTCGTTTGGGAACTCCTTTAGGGAATGAGATACAAGTAATAGAGGCTTCTCCTTGTACTATTATAAGTCCCAGATGACTATTTCAAGTCTATTTACTCCATTTTTATTTGTATGTTTCCTCAGAAGTCCGTTTTCCCCATTTTCGGCTAGTAGACCAGTTTCAGATCTTCATTTGGGAACTCCTTTAGGGAATGAGATACAAGTAATAGAGGCTTCTCCTTGTACTATTAAGAGTCTCAGATGACCATTTCAAGCCTATTTACTCCATTTTCTTTGTATGTTTCATCAGAAGTCCGTTTTCCCCATTTTTGGATAGTAGACCAGTTTTTGAACTTCATTTGGGAACTCCTTTAGGGAATGAGATACAAGTAATAGACGCTTCCCCTTGTACTATTAAGAGTCCCAAAATACTATTTCAAGCCTATTTACTCCATTTGCTTTGTATGTTTCATCAGAAGTCCGTTTTCCCCATTTTCGGATAGTAGACCAGTTATGGAACTTCATTTGGGAACTCCTTTAGGGAATGAGATACAAGTAATAGAGGCTTCTCCTTGTACTATTAAGAGTCTCAGATGACCATTTCAAGCCTATTTACTCCATTTTGTTTGTATGTTTCATCAGAAGTCCGTTTTCCCCATTTTTGGATAGTAGACCAGTTTTTGAACTTCATTTGGGAACTCCTTTAGGGAATGAGATACAAGTAATAGACGCTTCCCCTTGTACTATTAAGAGTCCCAAAATACTATTTCATGCCTATTTACTCCATTTGCTTTGTATGTTTCATCAGAAGTCCGTTTTCCCCATTTTCGGATAGTAGACCAGTTATGGAACTTCATTTGGGAACTCCTTTAGGGAATGATATACAAGTAATAGAGGCTTCTCCTTGTACTATTAAGTATTAACAGTCCCAGATGACTATTTCAAGCCTATTTACTCCATTTTCTTTGCATGTTTCGCCACAAGTCCGTTTTCCCCATTTTCGGCTAGTAGACCAGTTTCGGATCGTCATTTGGGTTATCTTCTAGGGAATGAGATACAAGTAATAGAGGCTTCTCCTTGTACTATTAAGAGTCCCAGATGACTATTTCCAGCCTATTTACTTTATTTTCTTTTTATATTTCATCAGAAGTCCATTTTCCCCATATTCGGATAGTAGACCAGTTTTGGAACTTCGTTTGGGAACTCCTTTAGGGAATGAGATACAAGTAATAGAGGCTTCTCCTTGTACTATTATGAGTCCCAGATGACTATTTCAAGTCTATTTACTCCATTTTTATTTGTATATTTCCTCAGAAGTCCGTTTTCCCCATTTTCGGCTAGTAGACCAGTTTCAGATTTTCATTTGGGAACTCCTTTAGGGAATGAGATACAAGTAATAGAGGCTTCTCCTTGTACTATTAAGAGTCCCAGATGACCATTTCAAGCCTATTTACTCCATTTTCTTTTTATATTTCATCAGAAGTCCATTTTCCCTATATTCGGATAGTAGACCAGTTTTGGAACTTCGTTTGGGAACTCCTTTAGGGAATGAGATACAAGTAATAGAGGCTTCTCCTTGTACTATTATAAGTCCCAGATGACTATTTCAAGTCTATTTACTCCATTTTTATTTGTATGTTTCCTCAGAAGTCCGTTTTCCCCATTTTCGGCTAGTAGACCAGTTTCAGATCTTCATTTGGGAACTCCTTTAGGGAATGAGATACAAGTAATAGAGGCTTCTCCTTGTACTATTAAGAGTCTCAGATGACCATTTCAAGCCTATTTACTCCATTTTCTTTGTATGTTTCATCAGAAGTCCGTTTTCCCCATTTTTGGATAGTAGACCAGTTTTTGAACTTCATTTGGGAACTCCTTTAGGGAATGAGATACAAGTAATAGACGCTTCCCCTTGTACTATTAAGAGTCCCAAAATACTATTTCAAGCCTATTTACTCCATTTGCTTTGTATGTTTCATCAGAAGTCCGTTTTCCCCATTTTCGGATAGTAGACCAGTTATGGAACTTCATTTGGGAACTCCTTTAGGGAATGAGATACAAGTAATAGAGGCTTCTCCTTGTACTATTAAGTATTAACAGTCCCAGATGACTATTTCAAGCCTATTTACTCTATTTTCTTTTTATGTTTCATCAGAAGTCCGTTTTCCCCATTTTCGGCTAGTAGACCAGTTTCGGATCGTCATTTGGGATATCTTCTAGGGAATGAGATACAAGTAATAGAGGCTTCTCCTTGTACTATAATAAATCCCAGATGACTATTTCAAGCCTATTTACTCCATTTTCTTTGCATGTTTCGCCACAAGTCCATTTTCCACATTTTCGGCTAGTAGACCAGTTTCGGATCTTCATTTGGGATATCTTCTAGGGAATGAGATACAAGTAATAGAGGCTTCTCCTTGTACTATTAAGAGTCCCAGATGACTATTTCCAGCCTATTTACTCTATTTTCTTTTTATATTTCATCAGAAGTCCATTTTCCCCATATTCGGATAGTAGACCAGTTTTGGAACTTCGTTTGGGAACTCCTTTAGGGAATGAGATACAAGTAATAGAGGTTTCTCCTTGTACTATTATGAGTCCCAGATGACTATTTCAAGTCTATTTACTCCATTTTTATTTGTATATTTCTTCAGAAGTCCGTTTTCCCCATTTTCGGCTAGTAGACCAGTTTCAGATTTTCATTTGGGAACTCCTTTAGGGAATGAGATACAAGTAATAGAGGCTTCTCCTTTACTATTAAGAGTCCCAGATGACCATTTCAAGCCTATTTACTCCATTTTCTTTGTATGTTTCATCAGAAGTCCGTTTTCCACATTTTCGGCTAGTAGACCAGTTTCGGATCTTCATTTGGGATATCTTCTAGGGAATGAGATACAAGTAATAGAGGCTTCTCCTTGTACTATTAAGAGTCCCAGATGACTATTTCAAGCCTATTTACTCCATTTCTTTTTATATTTCATCAGAAGTCCATTTTCCCCATATTCGGATAGTAGACCAGTTTTGGAACTTCGTTTGGGAACTCCTTTAGGGAATGAGATACAAGTAATAGAGGCTTCTCCTTGTACTATTATGAGTCCCAGATGACTATTTCAAGTCTATTTACTCCATTTTTATTTGTATGTTTCCTTAGAAGTCCGTTTTCCCCATTTTTGGCTAGTAGACCAGTTTCAGATCTTCATTTGGGAACTCCTTTAGGGAATGAGATACAAGTAATAGAGGCTTCTCCTTGTACTATTAAGAGTCTCAGATGACCATTTCAAGCCTATTAACTCCATTTTCTTTGTATGTTTCATCAGAAGTCCGTTTTCCCTATTTTTGGATAGTAGACCAGTTTTTGAACTTCATTTGGGAACTCCTTTAGGGAATGAGATACAAGTAATAGACGCTTCCCCTTGTACTATTAAGAGTCCCAAAATACTATTTCATGCCTATTTACTCCATTTGCTTTGTATGTTTCATCAGAAGTCCGTTTTCCCCATTTTCGGATAGTAGACCAGTTATGGAACTTCATTTGGGAACTCCTTTAGGGAATGATATACAAGTAATAGAGGCTTCTCCTTGTACTATTAAGTATTAACAGTCCCAGATGACTATTTCAAGCCTATTTACTCCATTTTCTTTGCATGTTTCGCCACAAGTCCGTTTTCCCCATTTTCGGCTAGTAGACCAGTTTCGGATCGTCATTTGGGTTATCTTCTAGGGAATGAGATACAAGTAATAGAGGCTTCTCCTTGTACTATTAAGAGTCCCAGATGACTATTTCCAGCCTATTTACTTTATTTTCTTTTTATATTTCATCAGAAGTCCATTTTCCCCATATTCGGATAGTAGACCAGTTTTGGAACTTCGTTTGGGAACTCCTTTAGGGAATGAGATACAAGTAATAGAGGCTTCTCCTTGTACTATTATGAGTCCCAGATGACTATTTCAAGTCTATTTACTCCATTTTTATTTGTATATTTCCTCAGAAGTCCGTTTTCCCCATTTTCGGCTAGTAGACCAGTTTCAGATTTTCATTTGGGAACTCCTTTAGGGAATGAGATACAAGTAATAGAGGCTTCTCCTTGTACTATTAAGAGTCCCAGATGACCATTTCAAGCCTATTTACTCCATTTTCTTTTTATATTTCATCAGAAGTCCATTTTCCCCATATTCGGATAGTAGACCAGTTTTGGAACTTCGTTTGGGAACTCCTTTAGGGAAAGAGATACAAGTAATAGAGGCTTCTCCTTGTACTATTATGAGTCCCAGATGACTATTTCAAGTCTATTTACTCCATTTTTATTTGTATATTTCTTCAGAAGTCCGTTTTCCCCATTTTTGGCTAGTAGACCAGTTTCAGATTTTCATTTGGGAACTCCTTTAGGGAATGAGATACAAGTAATAGAGGCTTCTCCTTGTACTATTAAGAGTCCCAGATGACCATTTCAAGCCTATTTACTCCATTTTCTTTTTATATTTCATCAGAAGTCCATTTTCCCCATATTCGGATAGTAGACCAGTTTTGGAACTTCGTTTGGGAACTCCTTTAGGGAAAGAGATACAAGTAATAGAGGTTTCTCCTTGTACTATTATGAGTCCCAGATGACTATTTCAAGTCTATTTACTCCATTTTTATTTGTATATTTCTTCAGAAGTCCGTTTTCCCCATTTTCGGCTAGTAGACCAGTTTCAGATTTTCATTTGGGAACTCCTTTAGGGAATGAGATACAAGTAATAGAGGCTTCTCCTTTACTATTAAGAGTCCCAGATGACCATTTCAAGCCTATTTACTCCATTTTCTTTGTATGTTTCATCAGAAGTCCGTTTTCTACATTTTCGGCTAGTAGACCAGTTTCGGATCTTCATTTGGGATATCTTCTAGGGAATGAGATACAAGTAATAGAGGCTTCTCCTTGTACTATTAAGAGTCCCAGATGACTATTTCAAGCCTATTTACTCCATTTTCTTTTTATATTTCATCAGAAGTCCATTTTCCCCATATTCGGATAGTAGACCAGTTTTGGAACTTCGTTTGGGAACTCCTTTAGGGAATGAGATACAAGTAATAGAGGCTTCTCCTTGTACTATTATGAGTCCCAGATGACTATTTCAAGTCTATTTACTCTATTTTTATTTGTATGTTTCCTCAGAAGTCCGTTTTCCCCATTTTCGGCTAGTAGACCAGTTTCAGATCTTCATTTGGGAACTCCTTTAGGGAATGAGATACAAGTAATAGAGGCTTCTCCTTGTACTATTAAGAGTCCCAGATGACCATTTCAAGCCTATTTACTCCATTTTCTTTTTATATTTCATCAGAAGTCCATTTTCCCCATATTCGGATAGTAGACCAGTTTTGGAACTTCGTTTGGGAACTCCTTTAGGGAAAGAGATACAAGTAATAGAGGCTTCTCCTTGTACTATTATGAGTCCCAGATGACTATTTCAAGTCTATTTACTCCATTTTTATTTGTATGTTTCCTCAGAAGTCCGTTTTCCCCATTTTCGGCTAGTAGACCAGTTTCAGATCTTCATTTGGGAACTCCTTTAGGGAATGAGATACAAGTAATAGAGGCTTCTCCTTGTACTATTAAGAGTCTCAGATGACCATTTCAAGCCTATTTACTCCATTTTCTTTGTATGTTTCATCAGAAGTTCGTTTTCCCCATTTTTGGATAGTAGACCAGTTTTTGAACTTCATTTGGGAACTCCTTTAGGGAATGAGATACAAGTAATAGACGCTTCCCCTTGTACTATTAAGAGTCCCAAAATACTATTTCAAGCCTATTTACTCCATTTGCTTTGTATGTTTCATCAGAAGTCCGTTTTCCCCATTTTCGGATAGTAGACCAGTTATGGAACTTCATTTGGGAACTCCTTTAGGGAATGAGATACAAGTAATAGAGGCTTCTCCTTGTACTATTAAGTATTAACAGTCCCAGATGACTATTTCAAGCCTATTTACTCTATTTTCTTTTTATGTTTCATCAGAAGTCCGTTTTCCCCATTTTCGGCTAGTAGACCAGTTTCGGATCGTCATTTGGGATATCTTCTAGGGAATGAGATACAAGTAATAGAGGCTTCTCCTTGTACTATAATAAATCCCAGATGACTATTTCAAGCCTATTTACTCCATTTTCTTTGCATGTTTCGCCACAAGTCCATTTTCCACATTTTCGGCTAGTAGACCAGTTTCGGATCTTCATTTGGGATATCTTCTAGGGAATGAGATACAAGTAATAGAGGCTTCTCCTTGTACTATTAAGAGTCCCAGATGACTATTTCCAGCCTATTTACTCTATTTTCTTTTTATATTTCATCAGAAGTCCATTTTCCCCATATTCGGATAGTAGACCAGTTTTGGAACTTCGTTTGGGAACTCCTTTAGGGAATGAGATACAAGTAATAGAGGCTTCTCCTTGTACTATTATGAGTCCCAGATGACTATTTCAAGTCTATTTACTCCATTTTTATTTGTATATTTCCTCAGAAGTCCGTTTTCCCCATTTTCGGCTAGTAGACCAGTTTCAGATTTTCATTTGGGAACTCCTTTAGGGAATGAGATACAAGTAATAGAGGCTTCTCCTTTACTATTAAGAGTCTCAGATGACCATTTCAAGCCTATTTACTCCATTTTCTTTGTATGTTTCATCAGAAGTCCGTTTTCCACATTTTCGGCTAGTAGACCAGTTTCGGATCTTCATTTGGGATATCTTCTAGGGAATGAGATACAAGTAATAGAGGCTTCTCCTTGTACTATTAAGAGTCCCAGATGACTATTTCAAGCCTATTTACTCCATTTTCTTTTTATATTTCATCAGAAGTCCATTTTCCCCATATTCGGATAGTAGACCAGTTTTGGAACTTCGTTTGGGAACTTCTTTAGGGAATGAGATACAAGTAATAGAGGCTTCTCCTTGTACTATTATGAGTCCCAGATGACTATTTCAAGTCTATTTACTCCATTTTTATTTGTATGTTTCCTCAGAAGTCCGTTTTCCCCATTTTCGGCTAGTAGACCAGTTTCAGATCTTCATTTGGGAACTCCTTTAGGGAATGAGATACAAGTAATAGAGGCTTCTCCTTGTACTATTAAGAGTCTCAGATGACCATTTCAAGCCTATTTACTCCATTTTCTTTGTATGTTTCATCAGAAGTCCGTTTTCCCCATTTTTGGATAGTAGACCAGTTTTTGAACTTCATTTGGGAACTCCTTTAGGGAATGAGATACAAGTAATAGACGCTTCCCCTTGTACTATTAAGAATCCCAAAATACTATTTCATGCCTATTTACTCCATTTGCTTTGTATGTTTCATCAGAAGTCCGTTTTCCCCATTTTCGGATAGTAGACCAGTTATGGAACTTCATTTGGGAACTCCTTTAGGGAATGAGATACAGTCCCAGATGACTATTTCAAGCCTATTTACTCCATTTTCTTTGCATGTTTCGCCACAAGTCCGTTTTCCCCATTTTCGGCTAGTAGACCAGTTTCGGATCGTCATTTGGGTTATCTTCTAGGGAATGAGATACAAGTAATAGAGGCTTCTCCTTGTACTATTAAGAGTCCAGATGACTATTTCCAGCCTATTTACTCTATTTTCTTTTTATATTTCATCAGAAGTCCATTTTCCCCATATTCGGATAGTAGACCAGTTTTGGAACTTCGTTTGGGAACTCCTTTAGGGAATGAGATACAAGTAATAGAGGCTTCTCCTTGTACTATTATGAGTCCCAGATGACTATTTCAAGTCTATTTACTCCATTTTTATTTGTATATTTCCTCAGAAGTCCGTTTTCCCCCCCATTTCGGCTAGTAGACCAGTTTCAGATTTTCATTTGGGAACTCCTTTAGGGAATGAGATACAAGTAATAGAGGCTTCTCCTTGTACTATTAAGAGTCCCAGATGACCATTTCAATCCTATTTACTCCATTTTCTTTGTATGTTTCATCAGAAGTCCGTTTTCCACATTTTCGGCTGGTAGACCAGTTTCGGATCTTCATTTGGGATATCTTCTAGGGAATGAGATACAAGTAATAGAGGCTTCTCCTTGTACTATTAAGAGTCCCAGATGACTATTTCAAGCCTATTTACTCCATTTTCTTTTCATATTTCATCAGAAGTCCATTTTCCCCATATTCGGATAGTAGACCAGTTTTGGAACTTCGTTTGGGAACTCCTTTAGGGAATGAGATACAAGTAATAGAGGCTTCTCCTTGTACTATTATGAGTCCCAGATGACTATTTCAAGTCTATTTACTCCATTTTTATTTGTATGTTTCCTCAGAAGTCCGTTTTCCCCATTTTCGGATAGTAGACCAGTTTTGGAACTTCGTTTGGGAACTCCTTTACGGAATGAGATACAAGTAATAGAGGCTTCTCCTTGTACTATTATGAGTCCCAGATGACTATTTCAAGTCTATTTACTCCATTTTTATTTGTATATTTCCTCAGAAGTCCGTTTTCCCCATTTTCGGCTAGTAGACCAGTTTCAGATTTTCATTTGGGAACTCCTTTAGGGAATGAGATACAAGTAATAGAGGCTTCTCCTTGTACTATTAAGAGTCCCAGATGACCATTTCAATCCTATTTACTCCATTTTCTTTGTATGTTTCATCAGAAGTCCGTTTTCCACATTTTCGGCTAGTAGACCAGTTTCGGATCTTCATTTGGGATATCTTCTAGGGAATGAGATACAAGTAATAGAGGCTTCTCCTTGTACTATTAAGAGTCCCAGATGACTATTTCAAGCCTATTTACTCCATTTTCTTTTCATATTTCATCAGAAGTCCATTTTCCCCATATTCGGATAGTAGACCAGTTTTGGAACTTCGTTTGGGAACTCCTTTAGGGAATGAGATACAAGTAATAGAGGCTTCTCCTTGTACTATTATGAGTCCCAGATGACTATTTCAAGTCTATTTACTCCATTTTTATTTGTATGTTTCCTCAGAAGTCCGTTTTCCCCATTTTCGGCTAGTAGACCAGTTTCAGATCTTCATTTGGGAACTCCTTTAGGGAATGAGATACAAGTAATAGAGGCTTCTCCTTGTACTATTAAGAGTCGCAGATGACCATTTCAAGCCTATTTACTCCATTTTCTTTGTATGTTTCATCAGAAGTCCGTTTTCTCCATTTTTGGATAGTAGACCAGTTTTTGAACTTCATTTGGGAACTCCTTTAGGGAATGAGATACAAGTAATAGACGCTTCCCCTTGTACTATTAAGAGTCCCAAAATACTATTTCATGCCTATTTACTCCATTTGCTTTGTATGTTTCATCAGAAGTCCGTTTCCCCATTTTCGGATCGTAGACCAGTTATGGAACTTCATTTGGGAACTCCTTTAGGAAATGAGATACAAGTAATAGAGGCTTCTCCTTGTGTTAATCAAGAAGGTATTTACTATTAACTAATTAATAGTTACATAGTAAATATAGTTACTTGAGTAATAAGGAAGTTTGTATTAGAAAGAAGAGGGAAAGGAGGATAAGAAAAGCTAAAGGATAAGGTGACCGTACGGTGATGAGTCACTTGTCCTATAGCGGCTGTACCTCCTTATCTTATCTCTTTGTTACCG
This sequence comes from Thlaspi arvense, assembly GCA_911865555.2. Classification (NCBI taxonomy): domain Eukaryota; kingdom Viridiplantae; phylum Streptophyta; class Magnoliopsida; order Brassicales; family Brassicaceae; genus Thlaspi; species Thlaspi arvense. Next base: position 24,180,116 of record OU466862.2, on the reverse strand, counting down.
TTATGAGCTGTAAAGGAGAGTGAGTCACACATGGTTTTAAAAGGTAGAATGAGGACGCAATTCAGGCTATGTGCGTAACCCTTTCTAACCTAGGGATTGTCCTATATATACCAAGTGTTTCTCTTCTTATGTAATCAACTTTTATCATCTAATACATTTTTCCCTTTATTCCTAAACATGAGAGTCGAGTCTTTATCTTATAATCTTCTATAATTTACATGGTATCAGAGCGGTTTTGTGATTCTTGAGTCTTAAATCTTGGTTTTCTTGTTCGATTCTTTTGTTTGAGAGAAGTTCTTGTGAGTTAATCCGTGGCAAAAGCTATTCTGGGTTGAAGCTGGTTCTTGTGGGTTAAGCTGAAGCATCAAACCGAGCTAAGAAGGTGAAGCAAGTCAGATCTGAAAAAAGTAAAGGTTTGAGCTTTATCTCTCTCTGGTTGAAAGGTTAGTCTAGAGGAATTAGTTTAAGGCAAAGGTTGTGGATAGATTAGTGTTGCGGTTTGGCTTGTGGTTTGAGTGAGGAAGGTTCAAAAGTTGAAACTTTGGTCTTGGAAAGTGTTAGTTTTTTTTTTGGTGTTCAATCGGCGAAATACTTAAGCTTTGGTGATGGCTGCTCTTCAACAAGCTCCTATGCCTGTTACGGTGTATGATGGCAAGATGAATGACACCTTCAAAGACTTGAGATTTGCGGTAACTCTGAATGGGAACAACTTTCTGTTGTGGAAGCGAACAACTCTGAATGTGTTGGGAGGAAGGAAGCTCACAAAACACATTGAGTTCACCTATGAAGAGCTAAAGGCAACTGATAGAGGTCTGGATGAGGATACTTGGAAGCAATATGATCTGAATGTGCTGACTGCTCTACACTGCTCACTAGAGGCATCAATCCTAGAGGGCTATTCGTACTGTGAGACTGCTAAGGAGCTGTGGGATACTCTTACAAGTGTCTTCGGCAATGAGTCTAACTTGACTCGGGTCTATGGTATCAAGAAAGCTCTCGGTAATCTGAGCCAAGAAGAGAGTGACTTCAACACCCATTTCGGAAGGTATAGATCGTTGGTTGCTGAGTTAGATATGTTGAGACCCTTTACCACCGATGCTAAGACACTCAAGGAAAGAAGAGAGCAAGATCGTGTGTTTGGGTTGCTACTGTCTCTGAATCAAGGCTATACTGATGTAATCCAACACATCTTGAGAGAAGACAAGATCCCTACCCTAGAGCAAGTTTGTGCTAAGATACAAAAGGAGTATGGCAATCAGGAGCTGTTTGGCAACAAGAATGCAAGTCTACCCACGGCTAACAAGGTGGGAGTGGCGAAACATGGAGACAAGAAGACATGGGTTTGTGAGCATTGTGAGAAAAAGGGTCATCTCAAAGACAAATGCTGGATCCTACACCCTCATTTGAAGCCAGACAAGTTCAAGAAAGACAAGATGAAGGCGAATGTGGCAGAAGCAAGTGAAGGCTCCGAGAATGCTGAAAGAGCTATAGTGCAGTTCGGTCATCATGAGAAGGCGTTACAAGCTATACAAGACAAGAGCTCAGCTTCTACCTCTCAGGAGACCATTGTGATGAACAAAGCTGATGTAGAGAGCCTCCTTCAATCCATTGCATCTAAGTTACATCCAGGCGGTATATCTCTCTTATCTTCTAATTCTAGTGATTTAAACTCATTAGTATTAGACTCAGGAGCTTCTCACCATATGATTAGTAATCCTAAGTTGTTAGAGAACATTAAACCGGCTTTAGGGAATGTTAAGGTTGCAAATGGCCATAATGTGCCAATAGAAGGTATAGGTTATATTAATGTGTTCAACAAGAAGCTAAGTGCCTTTTATATGCCTAAGTTCACCTCTAATCTCCTTTCTGTAAAGAAAAACTACTAAGGACTTAAACTGTTTAGCTATTTTCAGTCCTAATGATGTTAAGTTGCAGGATATTGAGAGTGGAAAAGTGTTTGGGCAAGGAAGCACCAAGGATGACTTATATGTGTTCCAAGACATCTCTTTAAATTCTGTTTCTAAGAATAAAGTTTCTTCTATCTTTGCAAACTCTGTTAAGACATCTGTTGTATTGTGGCATGAAAGACTTGGTCACCCTCATTCTAGAGCTTTAAGTTTATTAATGCCTGGTTTTTCTTATGATTGTGCAAATTGTGAAGCATGCATATTAGGCAAACATTGCAAAGCTGTTTTTCCTAAGTCTAGTGCGATTTATGAAAAATGTTTTGATCTTGTGCATTCTGATGTTTGGTCTTCACCTTGTGCATCTAGAGATAACCATAAGTATTTTGTCACATTTATAGATGAGAAATCTAAGTATACTTGGGTAACCTTGATGCCATCTAAGGATAGAGTTTATGATGCATTTATAAACTTTCAAAACTATGTGACTAACTACTTTGATGCAAAGATTAAGATTCTAAGAACAGATAATGGAGGTGAATATACAAGCAACAAGCTCAAAGAACACTTAGAGAAATGTGGAATTCTTCATCAAACCAGCTGCCCATATAACCCCCAACAAAATGGTGTTGCTGAGAGAAAGAATAGGCATCTAATGGAGGTGGCAAGAGCTATGCTATTTCAAAAACACATGCCTAAGCGGTTTTGGGGCGATGCAGTAATGACAGCTTGCTATCTCATCAACCGAACACCAACTCGTATCCTTGATGATAAATCGCCTTTCCAAATCCTAAATAACTCAAATCCTAGTATTGATCATTTAAGGGTGTTTGGTAGTCTGTGTTTTGTGTTTGTTCCAGGTGACTTAAGGAACAAGCTGGAGCCTAAGAGTAACAAGTGCGTATTCATTGGATACTCAACAACTCAGAGAGGTTACAAGTGCTTTGATCCAGTCACCAACCGGTATTATGTGTCAAGGGATGTCAAGTTTATGGAAGACAAGGCCTACTTTGGGGAAAAGAGTTGGGCGAGTGTGAAAGACCTACCTAACTCAACCGCTGATAGAGCTTCAAGCCTCCGACGAATTCTGGAACACTTAGGGAATGCAAGCTCTCCTCAGGCAGAGAAGGAAGCTCCACCATCTCCAAATGAGGATGTGAATGAAGTTAGAGAGGATGAGAACGATGCATTTCAGGATCCGTTAGATGATCAACAAGAAAAAGTGATAGAGGAGAGAAGTCTAGTGAAGAAGTGGCAGAGGCGGGACAGTCTAGTGAAGGAGAGATTATTGAATCTTCAAGCGATGACAATGCCTATGAAGCTCCACAAGCTACATCAGATCCAGTCTACACTCGGGAGAATCCAAGGAAGAGTACAAGAGAGAAGAAATCACCTTCAAACTGGAAGAATACGAGAGTTTACTACAACTGCCAAGCTGTCGCTCATCCAATTCAAGCTACCTGTTCGATTGACCTTCTTCCGGAAGAACATCAAGCCTTTATCAGCAAGCTGGATGTAGAACTTATTCCACAAAGCTATGAGGAAGCCAAGGAAAGAAAGGAATGGACTAATGCTGTTGATGATGAGGTTCGAGCTATGGTCAGGAATCAAACGTGGGTTGAAGAAGAACTACCAAAAGGAAAGAAGTGTGTTAGCTCAAAGTGGGTATTCACCATTAAGTACAAGAGTGATGGTGAAATCGAGAGATATAAGGCAAGGCTGGTTGCAAGAGGGTTTACACAAACTTATGGGGATGACTATAGGGAAACATTTGCTCCAGTAGCTAAGCAACACACAGTGAAAGTGGTTCTCTCTTTAGCAGTTAATTTGGATTGGGAGTTGTGGCAAATGGATGTCAAGAATGCTTTCCTTCAGGGGGAGTTAGAAGAAGAAGTCTACATGTCACCTCCTCCGGGTTTAGAAGACATAGTGGCTCCGGGAAAGGTCTTAAGGCTTCGGAAAGCAATCTATGGGCTTAAACAATCTCCAAGAGCTTGGTATCACAAGTTAAGCTCTACACTACTGGCTAATGGCTTCAAGAGGTCACATTCTGATCACACTCTATTTACTAAGAAAGATATTCATGGCATAGTAGTAGTGTTGGTCTATGTGGATGATTTGATTATTTCAGGGAGTAACAAAGAGGGTATTCAAGCCATTAAGTCCTCTTTACACTCAGCCTTTGATATTAAAGATTTGGGTGTTTTGAAGTATTTCTTAGGGATTGAAGTGTGTAGATCCAAGGAGGGACTATTTCTCTCACAAAGGAAATATGCACTTGATCTTCTAAAGCTTACAGGAAAACTTGGAGCTAAACCGGTGGACACACCACTAGAGCAAGGATACAAGGTCAATCGAAAGGGGGAGAAGGATGATACTCCATATCATTGCTCGGAACAGTACCGAAGACTCGTTGGTAAGCTCATATACTTAACATATACTCGGCCTGATCTTTCTTTTGCTGTGAATCAGGTGGCTCAACACATGCAAGTACCTACGGTATACCATTGGAGCCTGGTGGAAAGGATTCTGAGATATATCAAAGGGAGTCCTGGCAAAGGCATTTGGATGGGAAGAAACTCTAGCACGGAAATTATGGGATACTGTGATGCAGATTACAATGGAGATCGCAACACAAGGCAGTCTACAACCGGCTTTTGCACCTTCATTGGTGGAAATCTTGTGACTTGGAAGACAAAGAAGCAGAAGGTGGTGTCTTGTTCGAGTGCTGAAGCAGAGTATAGGGCGATGAAGAAGCTCACAAATGAGCTAACATGGCTGAAGGCTCTACTTAAGGACTTCGGGATAGAGCAGAAGACGCCAATCACCTTCCATTGCGACAACCAAGCTGCCATCCATATAGCCACTAATCCAGTATTCCACGAGAGGACCAAGCACATAGAGACTGATTGCCACAAGACAAGAGAGAAGATCGAAGACGGTACAATTCTCCCTTGTTTTACTAAGAGTTCGGACCAATTGGCCGACATCTTTACCAAGGCAGCAAGTAACCAAGTTTGCCAATTTATCCATGGTAAGCTTGGTCTTGTAAACCTAACACATCCTTGAGAGAGACTCTGCAACTTGTAGGGATAATACTCTTTTTCCCTGAGCTTGGTTTTGTCCCACGTGGTTTTCCAAGCTTAGGTTTTTAATGAGGTTATTCTTGCAAGTGCCAAGTTTATACACAATCAGTATTGTAGTATAAACTTGAGGGGGAGTGTTAATGAAGAAGGTATTTACTATTAACTAATTAATAGTTACATAGTAAATATAGTTACTTGAGTAATAAGGAAGTTTGTATTAGAAAGAAGAGGGAAAGGAGGATAAGAAAAGCTAAAGGATAAGGTGACCGTACGGTGATGAGTCACTTGTCCTATAGCGGCTGTACCTCCTTATCTTATCTCTTTGTTACCGTTATGAGCTGTAAAGGAGAGTGAGTCACACATGGTTTTAAAAGGTAGAATGAGGACGCAATTCAGGCTATGTGCGTAACCCTTTCTAACCTAGGGATTGTCCTATATATACCAAGTGTTTCTCTTCTTATGTAATCAACTTTTATCATCTAATACATTTTTCCCTTTATTCCTAAACATGAGAGTCGAGTCTTTATCTTATAATCTTCTATAATTTACATGGTATCAGAGTGGTTTTGTGATTCTTGAGTCTTAAATCTTGGTTTTCTTGTTCGATTCTTTTGTTTGAGAGAAGTTCTTGTGAGTTAATCCGTGGCAAAAGCTATTCTGGGTTGAAGCTGGTTCTTGTGGGTTAAGCTGAAGCATCAAACCAAGCTAAGAAGGTAAAGCAAGTCAGATCTGAAAAAAGTAAAGGTTTGAGCTTTATCTCTCTCTGGTTGAAAGGTTAGTCTAGAGGAATCAGTTTAAGGCAAAGGTTGTGGATAGATTAGTGTTGCGGTTGGGCTTGTGGTTTGAGTGAGGAAGGTTCAAAAGTTGAAACTTTGGTCTTGGAAAGTGTTAGTTTTTTTTTGGTGTTCAATCGGCGAAATACTTAAGCTTTGGTGATGGCTGCTCTTCAACAAGCTCCTATGCCTGTTACGGTGTATGATGGCAAGATGAATGACACCTTCAAAGACTTGAGATTTGCGGTAACTCTGAATGGGAACAACTTTCTGTTGTGGAAGCGAACAACTCTGAATGTGTTGGGAGGAAGGAAGCTCACAAAACACATTGAGTTCACCTATGAAGAGCTAAAGGCAACTGATAGAGGTCTGGATGAGGATACTTGGAAGCAATATGATCTGAATGTGCTGACTGCTCTACACTGCTCACTAGAGGCGTCAATCCTAGAGGGCTATTCGTACTGTGAGACTGCTAAGGAGCTGTGGGATACTCTTACAAGTGTCTTCGGCAATGAGTCTAACTTGACTCGGGTCTATGGTATCAAGAAAGCTCTCGGTAATCTGAGCCAAGAAGAGAGTGACTTCAACACCCATTTCGGAAGGTATAGATCGTTGGTTGCTGAGTTAGATATGTTGAGACCCTTTACCACCGATGCTAAGACACTCAAGGAAAGAAGAGAGCAAGATCGTGTGTTTGGGTTGCTACTGTCTCTGAATCAAGGCTATACTGATGTAATCCAACACATCTTGAGAGAAGACAAGATCCCTACCCTAGAGCAAGTTTGTGCTAAGATACAAAAGGAGTATGGCAATCAGGAGCTGTTTGGCAACAAGAATGCAAGTCTACCCACGGCTAACAAGGTGGGAGTGGCGAAACATGGAGACAAGAAGACATGGGTTTGTGAGCATTGTGAGAAAAAGGGTCATCTCAAAGACAAATGCTGGATCCTACACCCTCATTTGAAGCCAGAAAAGTTCAAGAAAGACAAGATGAAGGCGAATGTGGCAGAAGCAAGTGAAGGCTCCGAGAATGCTGAAAGAGCTATAGTGCAGTTCGGTCATCATGAGAAGGCGTTACAAGCTATACAAGACAAGAGCTCAGCTTCTACCTCTCAGGAGACCATTGTGATGAACAAAGCTGATCTAGAGAGCCTCCTTCAATCCATTGCATCTAAGTTACATCCAGGCTGTATATCTCTCTTATCTTCTAATTCTAGTGATTTAAACTCATTAGTATTAGACTCAGGAGCTTCTCACCATATGATTAGTAATCCTAAGTTGTTAGAGAACATTAAACCGGCTTTAGGGAATGTTAAGGTTGCAAATGGCCATAATGTGCCAATAGAAGGTATAGGTTATATTAATGTGTTCAACAAGAAGCTAAGTGCCTTTTATATGCCTAAGTTCACCTCTAATCTCCTTTCTGTAAAGAAAACTACTAAGGACTTAAACTGTTTAGCTATTTTCAGTCCTAATGATGTTAAGTTGCAGGATATTGAGAGTGGAAAAGTGTTTGGGCAAGGAAGCACCAAGGATGACTTATATGTGTTCCAAGACATCTCTTTAAATTCTGTTTCTAAGAATAAAGTTTCTTCTATCTTTGCAAACTCTGTTAAGACATCTGTTGTATTGTGGCATGAAAGACTTGGTCACCCTCATTCTAGAGCTTTAAGTTTATTAATGCCTGGTTTTTCTTATGATTGTGCAAATTGTGAAGCATGCATATTAGGCAAACATTGCAAAGCTGTTTTTCCTAAGTCTAGTGCGATTTATGAAAAATGTTTTGATCTTGTGCATTCTGATGTTTGGTCTTCACCTTGTGCATCTAGAGATAACCATAAGTATTTTGTCACATTTATAGATGAGAAATCTAAGTATACTTGGGTAACCTTGATGCCATCTAAGGATAGAGTTTATGATGCATTTATAAACTTTCAAAACTATGTGACTAACTACTTTGATGCAAAGATTAAGATTCTAAGAACAGATAATGGAGGTGAATATACAAGCAACAAGCTCAAAGAACACTTAGAGAAATGTGGAATTCTTCATCAAACCAGCTGCCCATATAACCCCCAAAAAAATGGTGTTGCTGAGAGAAAGAATAGGCATCTAATGGAGGTGGCAAGAGCTATGCTATTTCAAAAACACATGCCTAAGCGGTTTTGGGGCGATGCAGTAATGACAGCTTGCTATCTCATCAACCGAACACCAACTCGTATCCTTGATGATAAATCGCCTTTCCAAATCCTAAATAACTCAAATCCTAGTATTGATCATTTAAGGGTGTTTGGTAGTCTGTGTTTTGTGTTTGTTCCAGGTGACTTAAGGAACAAGCTGGAGCCTAAGAGTAACAAGTGCGTATTCATTGGATACTCAACAACTCAGAGAGGTTACAAGTGCTTTGATCCAGTCACCAACCGGTATTATGTGTCAAGGGATGTCAAGTTTATGGAAGACAAGGCCTACTTTGGGGAAAAGAGTTGGGCGAGTGTGAAAGACCTACCTAACTCAACCGCTGATAGAGCTTCAAGCCTCCGACGAATTCTGGAACACTTAGGGAATGCAAGCTCTCCTCAGGCAGAGAAGGAAGCTCCACCATCTCCAAATGAGGATGTGAATGAAGTTAGAGAGGATGAGAACGATGCATTTCAGGATCCGTTAGATGATCAACAAGAAAGTGATAGAGGAGAGAAGTCTAGTGAAGAAGTGGCAGAGGCGGGACAGTCTAGTGAAGGAGAGATTATTGAATCTTCAAGCGATGACAATGCCTATGAAGCTCCACAAGCTACATCAGATCCAGTCTACACTCGGGAGAATCCAAGGAAGAGTACAAGAGAGAAGAAATCACCTTCAAACTGGAAGAATACGAGAGTTTACTACAACTGCCAAGCTGTCGCTCATCCAATTCAAGCTACCTGTTCGATTGACCTTCTTCCGGAAGAACATCAAGCCTTTATCAGCAAGCTGGATGTAGAACTTATTCCACAAAGCTATGAGGAAGCCAAGGAAAGAAAGGAATGGACTAATGCTGTTGATGATGAGGTTCAAGCTATGGTCAGGAATCAAACGTGGGTTGAAGAAGAACTACCAAAAGGAAAGAAGTGTGTTAGCTCAAAGTGGGTATTCACCATTAAGTACAAGAGTGATGGTGAAATCGAGAGATATAAGGCAAGGCTGGTTGCAAGAGGGTTTACACAAACTTATGGGGATGACTATAGGGAAACATTTGCTCCAGTAGCTAAGCAACACACAGTGAAAGTGGTTCTCTCTTTAGCAGTTAATTTGGATTGGGAGTTGTGGCAAATGGATGTCAAGAATGCTTTCCTTCAGGGGGAGTTAGAAGAAGAAGTCTACATGTCACCTCCTCCGGGTTTAGAAGACATAGTGGCTCCGGGAAAGGTCTTAAGGCTTCGGAAAGCAATCTATGGGCTTAAACAATCTCCAAGAGCTTGGTATCACAAGTTAAGCTCTACACTACTGGCTAATAGCTTCAAGAGGTCACATTCTGATCACACTCTATTTACTAAGCAAGATATTCATGGCATAGTAGTAGTGTTGGTCTATGTGGATGATTTGATTATTTCAGGGAGTAACAAAGAGGGTATTCAAGCCATTAAGTCCTCTTTACACTCAGCCTTTGATATTAAAGATTTGGGTGTTTTGAAGTATTTCTTAGGGATTGAAGTGTGTAGATCCAAGGAGGGACTATTTCTCTCACAAAGGAAATATGCACTTGATCTTCTAAAGCTTACAGGAAAACTTGGAGCTAAACCGGTGGACACACCACTAGAGCAAGGATACAAGGTCAATCGAAAGGGGGAGAAGGATGATACTCCATATCATTGCCCGGAACAGTACCGAAGACTCGTTGGTAAGCTCATATACTTAACATATACTCGGCCTGATCTTTCTTTTGCTGTGAATCAGGTGGCTCAACACATGCAAGTACCTACGGTATACCATTGGAGCCTGGTGGAAAGGATTCTGAGATATATCAAAGGGAGTCCTGGCAAAGGCATTTGGATGGGAAGAAACTCTAGCACGGAAATTGTGGGATACTGTGATGCAGATTACAATGGAGATCGCAACACAAGGCAGTCTACAACCGGCTTTTGCACCTTCATTGGTGGAAATCTTGTGACTTGGAAGACAAAGAAGCAGAAGGTGGTGTCTTGTTCGAGTGCTGAAGCAGAGTATAGGGCGATGAAGAAGCTCACAAATGAGCTAACATGGCTGAAGGCTCTACTTAAGGACTTCGGGATAGAGCAGAAGACGCCAATCACCTTCCATTGCGACAACCAAGCTGCCATCCATATAGCCACTAATCCAGTATTCCACGAGAGGACCAAGCACATAGAGACTGATTGCCACAAGACAAGAGAGAAGATCGAAGACGGTACAATTCTCCCTTGTTTTACTAAGAGTTCGGACCAATTGGCCGACATCTTTACCAAGGCAGCAAGTAACCAAGTTTGCCAATTTATCCATGGTAAGCTTGGTCTTGTAGACCTAACACATCCTTGAGAGAGACTCTCCAACTTGTAGGGATAATACTCTTTTTCCCTAAGCTTGGTTTTGTCCCACGTGGTTTTCCAAGCTTAGGTTTTTAATGAGGTTATTCTTGCAAGTGCCAAGTTTATACACAATCAGTATTGTAGTATAAACTTGAGGGGGAGTGTTAATGAAGAATGTATTTACTATTAACTAATTAATAGTTACATAGTAAATATAGTTACTTGAGTAATAAGGAAGTTTGTATTAGAAAGAAGAGGGAAAGGAGGATAAGAAAAGCTAAAGGATAAGGTGACCGTACGGTGATGAGTCACTTGTCCTATAGCGGCTGTACCTCCTTATCTTATCTCTTTGTTACCGTTATGAGCTGTAAAGGAGAGTGAGTCACACATGGTTTTAAAAGGTAGAATGAGGACGCAATTCAGGCTATGTGCGTAACCCTTTCTAACCTAGGGATTGTCCTATATATACCAAGTGTTTCTCTTCTTATGTAATCAACTTTTATCATCTAATACATTTTTCCCTTTATTCCTAAACATGAGAGTCGAGTCTTTATCTTATAGGGAATGAGATACAAGTAATAGAAGCTTCTCTTTCTACTATTAAGAATCCCAGATGACTATTTCAAGCATATTTAGTCCATTTTCTTTGTATGTTTCATCAGAAGTCCGTTTTCCCCATTTTCGGCTAGTACACCAGTTTTGGATCTTCATTTGGGTACTCTTCTAGGGAATGAGATACCAGTAATAGAGGCTTATCCTTGTACTATTATGAGTCCCAGATGACTATTTCAAACCTATTTACGGCATTTTTTCTTATGTTTCCTCAGAAGTTCGTTTTCCCCATTTTCGGCTAGTAGACCAGTTTCGGATCTTCATTTGGGATATCTTCTGGGGAATGATAAACAAGAAATAGAGGTTTCTCCTTGTACTATTATCAGTCCCAGATGACTATTTCAAGCCTATTTACACCATTTTCTTTGTATAATTCATCAGAAGTCCGTTTTCCCCATTTTCGACTAGTAGACCAGTTTCGGATCTTCATTTGGGATATCTTCTAGGGAATGAGATAAAAGTAATAGAGGTTTAACCTTATACTATTAAGAGTCCCAGATGAATTTTTCAAGCCTATTTACTCCATTTCTATTCATATGTTTCCTCAGAAATCCGTTTTCCCCATTTTTGGCTAGTAGAGCAGTTTTGGAACTTCATTTAGCAACTCTTTTATTGAATGAGATACAAGTAAAAAAGGTTTCTCCTTGTACTATTAAGAATCCCAGATCACTATTCAAGCCTATTTACTCTATTTTTATATGTATGTTTCCTCAGAAGTCCGTTTTCCTCGTTTTCGGCTTGTAGGCCAGTTTCAGATATTCATTTGGATATCTTGTAGGGAATGAGATACAAGTAACAGAGGCTTCTCCATCTACTATTAAGAGTCCCATATGACTATTTCAAGCATATTTACTCCATTTTCATTGTATGTTTTATCAGAAGTCTGTTTTCCCCATTTTCGGCTAGTAGACCAGTTTTGGATCTTCACTTGGGAACGCTTCTAGGGAATAAGATACAAGTAATACAGGTTTCTCCTTGTACTATTAAGAGAACCAGATGACTATTTCAAGCCTATTTACTCCTTTTTTATTTGTATGTTTCATGAGAATTTTTATTCTAGGGAATTAGATACAAGTAATAGAGGTTTCTCCTTGTACTATTAAGAGTCCCAGATGACTATTTGAAGCCTATTTACTTAATTTTTATTCGTATGTTTCCTCCGAAGTCCGTTTTCCCCATATTTGGCTAATAGACCAGTTTTGGAACTTCATTTAGGAACTCTTTTAGGAAAATGAGATGCAAGTAATAGAGGCTTCTACTTGTACTATTAAGAATCCCAGATGACTATTTCAAGCCTATTTACTCTATTTTTATTTGTATGTTTCCTCAGAACTCCGTTTTCCTCTTTTTCGGGTAGTAGACCAGTTTCAGAAATTCATTTGGGATACTTGTAGGGAATGAGATACATGTAATAGAGGCTTCTCCTCCTACTATTAAGAGACCCAGATGACTATTGCCAGCCTATTTACTCCATTTTTATCTGTATGTATCCTTAGAAGTCCGTTTTCCCCATTTTCGGCTAGTAGACCAGTTTCGGATCTTCGTTTGGGATATCTTCTAGGGAATGAGATAAAGGTAATAGAGGTTTCTCCTTGTACGATTAAGAGTCCCAGATGACTATTTCAAACCTATTTACACCATTTTTATTTGTATGTTTCCTCAGAAGTCCGTTTTCCTCATTTTCAGCTAGTAGACCAGTTTCGGATATTCATTTGGGATATCTTCTAGGGAATGCGATACAAGTAATAGAGGCTTCTCTTTCTACTATTAAGAGTTCCAGATGACTATTTGAAGCATATTTACTCCATTTTCTTTGTATGTTTCATCAGAAGTCTGTTTTCCCCATTTTCGGCTAGTACACCAGTTTTGGATCTTCATTTGGGAACTCTTCTAGGGAATGAGATACCAGTAATAGAGGCTTGTACTTGTACTATTATGAGTCCCAGATGACTATTTCAAACCTATTTATACCATTTTTTTCTTATGTTTCCTCAGAAGTCCGTTTTCCCCAGTTTCGGATCTTCGTTTGGGATATCTTCTAGGGAATGATATACAAGTAATAGAGGTTTCTTCTTGTACTATTAAGAGTCCCAAATGACTATTTCAAGCCTATTTAATCCATTTATATTCGTATGTTTCATCAGAAGTACGTTTTCCCCATTTTCAGCTGGTAGACCAGTTCTGGAACTTCATTTAGGAACTCTTTTAGGGAATGAGATACAAGTAATAGAGGCTTCTCCTTGTACTATTAAGAATCCCAAATGACTATTTCAAGCATATTTACTGCATTTTCTTTGTATGTTTCATCAGAAGTCCGTTTTCCCCATTTTCGGCTAGTAGACCAGTTTTAGATCTTAATTTGGCAGATCTTCTAGGGAATGAGATACAAGTAATAGAGGTTTGTCCTTGTACTATTATCAGTCCCAGATGACTATTTCAAGCCTATTTACTCCATTTTCTTTGTATAATTCATCAGCAGTCTGTTTTCCCCATTTTCGACTAGTAGACCAGTTTCGGATCTTCATTTAGGATATCTTCTAGGGAATGAGATAAAAGTAAAAGAGTCCCAGTTGAATTTTTAAAGCCTATTTACTCCATTTTTATTCGTATATTTCCTCAGAAGTCCGTTTTCCCCATTTTCGGCTAGTAGAGCAGTTTTGGAACTTCATTTAGCAACCATTTTAGGGAATGAGATACAAGTAATAGAGGCTTCTCCTTGTACTATTAAGAATCCCAGATGACTATTTCAAGCCTATTTACTCCATTTTTATATGTATGTTTCCTCAGAAGTCCGTTTTCCTCTTTTTCGTCTAGTAGACCAGTTTCTGATATTCATTTGGGATATCTTGTAGGGAATGAGATACAAGTAGTAGAGGCTTCTCCTTCTACTATTAAGAGTCCCAGATGACTATTTCATGCATATTTACTCCATTTTAATTGTATGTTTCATCAGAAGCCTGTTTTTCCCATTTTTGGGCTAGTAGACCATTTCCGGATCATTATTTCGGATATCTTCTAGGGAATTAGATACAAGTAATAGAGGTTTATCCTAGTACTATTAAGAGTCCCAGATGACTATTTGAAGCCTATTTACTCAATTTTATTCGTATGTTTCCTCAGAAGTCCGTTTCCCCCATTTTCGGCTAGTAGACCAGTTTTGGAACTTCATTTAGGAACTCATTTAGGGAATGAGATGCAAGTAATAGAGGCTTCTCCTTGTACTATTAAGAATCCCAGGTGACTATTTCAAGCTTCTTTACTCCATTTTTATTTGTATGTTTCCTCAGAAGTCCGTTTTCCTTATTTTCAGTTGGTAGACCAGTTTCAGATATTCATTTGGGATATCTTCAAGGGAATGAGATACAAGTAATAAAGGCTTCTCCTTCTACTATTAAGAGTCCCAGATGACTATTTCAAGCATATATAATCCATTTTCTTTGTATGTTTCAGCAGAAGTCCGTTTTCCCCATTTTCGGCTAGTACACCAGTTTTGGATCTTCATTTGGGAACTCTTCTAGGGAATGAGATACAAGTAATAGAAGCTTCTCCTTGTACTATTATGAGTCCCAGATGACTATTTCAAACCTGTTTACGCCATTGTTTTCTTATATTTCCTCAGAAGTCCGTTTTCCCTATTTTCGGCTAGTAGACCCGTCTTGGATCTTCATTTGGGATATCTTCTAGGGAATGAGATACAAGTAATAGAGGTTTCTCCTTGTGCGATTATCAGTTCCAGATGACTATTTCAAGCCTATTTACTCCATTTTCTTTGAATAATTCATCAGAAGTTCGTTTTCCCCATTTTCGGCTAGTAGACCAGTTTCGGATCTTCATTTGGGATATCTTCTAGGGAATGAGATATCAGTAATAGAGGCTTCTCCTTGTACTACTATGAGCCCCAGATGACTATTTCAAACCTATTTATGCCATTTTTTCTTATGTTTCCTCAGAAGTCCGTTTTCCCCATTTTCGACTAGTAGACCAGTTTCGGATCTTCATTTAGGATATCTTCTAGGGAATGAGATAAAAGTAATAGAGGTTTCTCCTTGTACTATTAAGAGTCCCAGATGAATTTTTAAAGCCTATTTACTCCATTTTTATTCGTATATTTCCTCAGAAGTCCGTTTTCCCCATTTTCGGCTAGTAGAGCAGTTTTGGAACTTCATTTAGCAACCCTTTTAGGGAATGAGATACAAGTAATAGAGGCTTCTCCTTGTACTATTAATAATCCCAGATGACTATTTCAAGCCTATATACTCCATTTTTATATGTATGTTTCCTCAGAAGTTCGCTTTCCTCTTTTTCGGCTAGTAGACCAGTTTCAGATATTCATTTGGGATATCTTGTAGGGAATGAGATACAAGTAATAGAGGCTTCTCCTTCTACTATTTAGAGTCCCAGATGACTATTTCATGCATATTTGTTAGAATATTTGCGGAATGTTTAAGTAAAATGATGAAGAACAAGTGAAGAACAGGAGAGAATAGAATTAAGGAGAGTATATTTCCTTAAGTTTAATGTTACAAATGTGGGCAATAGTCTATATATAGACTCGCCTTGGTTACAACTTGAATCAATAAGACAAAGACAATAAGAATAAACAAAGGGATGGTCTCCAAGGAAGCGAAAGTGACTTGTCATCAACGGTTGTCTCCTTAATCAAACATGTGACCTTATCCTCTTGTTGCTTATTAAATCTTGACCGTTGGAGTAGTAAGCCTAGAACCGAGCATCTAAGTGACCGTTGGAGGCCTAGCTTGTATGTCAAGCTTACTTGATGATCAAGCTTGAGTGGCTCGGTTCCCTAGGTGTACGGACTTGTACGGATGCTACCTCCTCCTTGTTTGATACTCCCCCTCAAGCTTTAACCGTGGTGAATGGTTAGAGCTTGGAGCCATGAAGGATCACCTCATTAAAAACTTCAATGTAGAAAACCTCATGGGACAAAACTACATTGAGGGAAAAAGAGTGTGATCTCCACGGCTAGGTGAGCTCAAGCTGAGATTTCAACGAGCCCCATCTTGGAGTGGATGAACTCGTTGATCTTCTGACTTGTTTCCTTGGTGAAGATATCGGCTAGTTGGTCTGAACTCTTTGTGTAGCATGGCAGGATGACTCCAAGCTGGACTTGCTCCCTGACCTTGTGACAATCAACCTCAATATGCTTGGTTCTTTCATGGAAGACCGAGTTTGATGCAATGTGTATAGCCGCTTGGTTGTCACAGTGCATGGTGATTGGTGTGCTTATCTCACATCCGAGGTCTTTAAGGAGGTTCCTTAGCTACATTAGCTCGGTTGTTAACCTCCTCATGGCCCGGTACTCAGCTTCAGTGCTAGAACATGCAACTACATTTTGCTTCTTGCTCTTCCAAGTAACTAGATTCCCACCAACGAACGTGCAATAGCCAGTAGTTGATCTTCTATCTACACGGTCTCCTGCCCAGTCTGCATCGCAATATCCCACAATCTCTGAGCTTCCGTTGCAACCCATCCAAATGCCATGACCGATTGTTCCTTGAACATAGCTGAGAATGCGCTTGACCATGCTCCAGTGATATGAATTTGGAGCTTTCATGTGTTGACTAACCTGATTCACAGCAAAACACAAGTCAGGTCTGTAAATTATAGAAGATTATAAGATAAAGACTCGACTCTCATGTTTAGGAATAAAGGGAAAAATGTATTAGATGATAAAAGTTGATTACATAAGAAGAGAAATACTTGGTATATATAGGACAATCCCTAGGTTAGAAAGGGTTACGCACATAGCCTGAATTGCGTCCTCATTCTACCTTTTAAAACCATGTGTGACTCACTCTCCTTTACAGCTCATAACGGTAACAAAGAGATAAGATAAGGAGGTACAGCCGCTATAGGACAAGTGACTCATCACCGTACGGTCACCTTATCCTTTAGCTTTTCTTATCCTCCTTTCCCTCTTCTTTCTAATACAAACTTCCTTATTACTCAAGTAACTATATTTACTATGTAACTATTAATTAGTTAATAGTAAATACCTTCTTGATTAACACTCCCCCTCAAGTTTATACTACAATACTGATTGTGTATAAACTTGGCACTTGCAAGAATAACCTCATTAAAAACCTAAGCTTGGAAAACCACGTGGGACAAAACCAAGCTTAGGGAAAAAGAGTATTATCCCTACAAGTTGGAGAGTCTCTCTCAAGGATGTGTTAGGTCTACAAGACCAAGCTTACCATGGATAAATTGGCAAACTTGGTTACTTGCTGCCTTGGTAAAGATGTCGGCCAATTGGTCCGAACTCTTAGTAAAACAAGGGAGAATTGTACCGTCTTCGATCTTCTCTCTTGTCTTGTGGCAATCAGTCTCTATGTGCTTGGTCCTCTCATGGAATACTGGATTAGTGGCTATATGGATGGCAGCTTGGTTGTCGCAATGGAAGGTGATTGGCGTCTTCTGCTCTATCCCGAAGTCCTTAAGTAGAGCCTTCAGCCATGTTAGCTCATTTGTGAGCTTCTTCATCGCCCTATACTCTGCTTCAGCACTCGAACAAGACACCACCTTCTGCTTCTTTGTCTTCCAAGTCACAAGATTTCCACCAATGAATGTGCAAAAGCCGGTTGTAGACTGCCTTGTGTTGCGATCTCCATTGTAATCTGCATCACAGTATCCCACAATTTCCGTGCTAGAGTTTCTTCCCATCCAAATGCCTTTGCCAGGACTCCCTTTGATATATCTCAGAATCCTTTCCACCAGGCTCCAATGGTATACCGTAGGTACTTGCATGTGTTGAGCCACCTGATTCACAGCAAAAGAAAGATCAGGCCGAGTATATGTTAAGTATATGAGCTTACCAACGAGTCTTCGGTACTGTTCCGGGCAATGATATGGAGTATCATCCTTCTCCCCCTTTCGATTGACCTTGTATCCTTGCTTTAGTGGTGTGTCCACCGGTTTAGCTCCAAGTTTTCCTGTAAGCTTTAGAAGATCAAGTGCATATTTCCTTTGTGAGAGAAATAGTCCCTCCTTGGATCTACACACTTCAATCCCTAAGAAATACTTCAAAACACCCAAATCTTTAATATCAAAGGCTGAGTGTAAAGAGGACTTAATGGCTTGAATACCCTCTTTGTTACTCCCTGAAATAATCAAATCATCCACATAGACCAACACTACTACTATGCCATGAATATCTTGCTTAGTAAATAGAGTGTGATCAGAATGTGACCTCTTGAAGCCATTAGCCAGTAGTGTAGAGCTTAACTTGTGATACCAAGCTCTTGGAGATTGTTTAAGCCCATAGATTGCTTTCCGAAGCCTTAAGACCTTTCCCGGAGCCACTATGTCTTCTAAACCCGGAGGAGGTGACATGTAGACTTCTTCTTCTAACTCCCCCTGAAGGAAAGCATTCTTGACATCCATTTGCCACAACTCCCAATCCAAATTAACTGCTAAAGAGAGAACCACTTTCACTGTGTGTTGCTTAGCTACTGGAGCAAATGTTTCCCTATAGTCATCCCCATAAGTTTGTGTAAACCCTCTTGCAACCAGCCTTGCCTTATATCTCTCGATTTCACCATCACTCTTGTACTTAATGGTGAATACCCACTTTGAGCTAACACACTTCTTTCCTTTTGGTAGTTCTTCTTCAACCCACGTTTGATTCCTGACCATAGCTTGAACCTCATCATCAACAGCATTAGTCCATTCCTTTCTTTCCTTGGCTTCCTCATAGCTTTGTGGAATAAGTTCTACATCCAGCTTGCTGATAAAGGCTTGATGTTCTTCCGGAAGAAGGTCAATCGAACAGGTAGCTTGAATTGGATGAGCGACAGCTTGGCAGTTGTAGTAAACTCTCGTATTCTTCCAGTTTGAAGGTGATTTCTTCTCTCTTGTACTCTTCCTTGGATTCTCCCGAGTGTAGACTGGATCTGATGTAGCTTGTGGAGCTTCATAGGCATTGTCATCGCTTGAAGATTCAATAATCTCTCCTTCACTAGACTGTCCCGCCTCTGCCACTTCTTCACTAGACTTCTCTCCTCTATCACTTTCTTGTTGATCATCTAACGGATCCTGAAATGCATCGTTCTCATCCTCTCTAACTTCATTCACATCCTCATTTGGAGATGGTGGAGCTTCCTTCTCTGCCTGAGGAGAGCTTGCATTCCCTAAGTGTTCCAGAATTCGTCGGAGGCTTGAAGCTCTATCAGCGGTTGAGTTAGGTAGGTCTTTCACACTCTCCCAACTCGTTTCCCCAAAGTAGGCCTTGTCTTCCATAAACTTGACATCCCTTGACACATAATACCGGTTGGTGACTGGATCAAAGCACTTGTAACCTCTCTGAGTTGTTGAGTATCCAATGAATACGCACTTGTTACTCTTAGGCTCCAGCTTGTTCCTTAAGTCACCTGGAACAAACACAAAAACACAGACTACCAAAACACCCTTAAATGATCAATACTAGGATTTGAGTTATTTAGGATTTGGAAAGGCGATTTATCATCAAGGATACGAGTTGGTGTTCGGTTGATGAGATAGCAAGCTGTCATTACTGCATCGCCCCAAAAACCGCTTAGGCATGTGTTTTTTGAAATAGCATAGCTCTTGCCACCTCCATTAGATGCCTATTCTTTCTCTCAGCAACACCATTTTGTTGGGGGTTATATGGGCAGCTGGTTTGATGAAGAATTCCACATTTCTCTAAGTGTTCTTTGAGCTTGTTGCTTGTATATTCACCTCCATTATCTGTTCTTAGAATCTTAATCTTTGCATCAAAGTAGTTAGTCACATAGTTTTGAAAGTTTATAAATGCATCATAAACTCTATCCTTAGATGGCATCAAGGTTACCCAAGTATACTTAGATTTCTCATCTATAAATGTGACAAAATACTTATGGTTATCTCTAGATGCACAAGGTGAAGACCAAACATCAGAATGCACAAGATCAAAACATTTTTCATAAATCGCACTAGACTTACGAAAAACAGCTTTGCAATGTTTGCCTAATATGCATGCTTCACAATTTGCACAATCATAAGAAAAACCAGGCATTAATAAACTTAAAGCTCTAGAATGAGGGTGACCAAGTCTTTCATGCCACAATACAACAGATGTCTTAACAGAGTTTGCAAAGATAGAAGAAACTTTATTCTTAGAAACAGAATTTAAAGAGATGTCTTGGAACACATATAAGTCATCCTTGGTGCTTCCTTGCCCAAACACTTTTCCACTCTCAATATCCTGCAACTTAACATCATTAGGACTGAAAATAGCTAAACAATTTAAGTCCTTAGTAGTTTTCTTTACAGAAAGGAGATTAGAGGTGAACTTAGGCATATAAAAGGTACTTAGCTTCTTGTTGAACACATTAATATAACCTATACCTTCTATTGGCACATTATGGCCATTTGCAACCTTAACATTCCCTAAAGCCGGTTTAATGTTCTCTAACAACTTAGAATTACTAATCATATGGTGAGAAGCTCCTGAGTCTAATACTAATGAGTTTAAATCACTAGAATTAGAAGATAAGAGACATATACCGCCTGGATGTAACTTAGATGCAATGGATTGAAGGAGGCTCTCTAGATCAGCTTTGTTCATCACAATGGTCTCCTGAGAGGTAGAAGCTGAGCTCTTGTCTTGTATAGCTTGTAACGCCTTCTCATGATGACCGAACTGCACTATAGCTCTTTCAGCATTCTCGGAGCCTTCACTTGCTTCTGCCACATTCGCCTTCATCTTGTCTTTCTTGAACTTGTCTGGCTTCAAATGAGGGTGTAGGATCCAGCATTTGTCTTTGAGATGACCCTTTTTCTCACAATGCTCACAAACCCATGTCTTCTTGTCTCCATGTTTCGCCACTCCCACCTTGTTAGCCGTGGGTAGACTTGCATTCTTGTTGCCAAACAGCTCCTGATTGCCATACTCCTTTTGTATCTTAGCACAAACTTGCTCTAGGGTAGGGATCTTGTCTTCTCTCAAGATGTGTTGGATTACATCAGTATAGCCTTGATTCAGAGACAGTAGCAACCCAAACACACGATCTTGCTCTCTTCTTTCCTTGAGTGTCTTAGCATCGGTGGTAAAGGGTCTCAACATATCTAACTCAGCAACCAACGATCTATACCTTCCGAAATGGGTGTTGAAGTCACTCTCTTCTTGACTCAGATTACCGAGAGCTTTCTTGATACCATAGACCCGAGTCAAGTTAGACTCATTGCCGAAGACACTTGTAAGAGTATCCCACAGCTCCTTAGCAGTCTCACAGTACGAATAGCCCTCTAGGATTGACGCCTCTAGTGAGCAGTGTAGAGCAGTCAGCACATTCAGATCATATTGCTTCCAAGTATCCTCATCCAGACCTATATCAGTTGCCTTTAGCTCTTCATAGGTGAACTCAATGTGTTTTGTGAGCTTCCTTCCTCCCAACACATTCAGAGTTGTTCGCTTCCACAACAGAAAGTTGTTCCCATTCAGAGTTACCGGAAATCTCAAGTCTTTGAAGGTGTCATTCATCTTGCCATCATACACCGTAACAGGCATAGGAGCTTGTTGAAGAGCAGCCATCATCAAAGCTTAAGTATTTCGCCGATTGAACACCAAAAAAAAAAAAAAAAACTAACACTTTCCAAGACCAAAGTTTCAACTTTTGAACCTTCCTCACTCAAACCACAAGCCAAACCGCAACACTAATCTATCCACAACCTTTGCCTTAAACTGATTCCTCTAGACTAACCTTTCAACCAGAGAGAGATAAAGCTCAAACCTTTACTTTTTTCAGATCTGACTTGCTTTACCTTCTTAGCTCGGTTTGATGCTTCAGCTTAACCCACAAGAACCAGCTTCAACCCAGAATAGCTTTTGCCACGGATTAACTCACAAGAACTTCTCTCAAACAAAAGAATCGAACAAGAAAACCAAGATTTAAGACTCAAGAATCACAAAACCGCTCTGATACCATGTAAATTATAGAAGATTATAAGATAAAGACTCGACTCTCATGTTTAGGAATAAAGGGAAAAATGTATTAGATGATAAAAGTTGATTACATAAGAAGAGAAACACTTGGTATATATAGGACAATCCCTAGGTTAGAAAGGGTTACGCACATAGCCTGAATTGCGTCCTCATTCTACCTTTTAAAACCATGTGTGACTCACTCTCCTTTACAGCTCATAACGGTAACAAAGAGATAAGATAAGGAGGTACAGCCGCTATAGGACAAGTGACTCATCACCGTACGGTCACCTTATCCTTTAGCTTTTCTTATCCTCCTTTCCCTCTTCTTTCTAATACAAACTTCCTTATTACTCAAGTAACTATATTTACTATGTAACTATTAATTAGTTAATAGTAAATACCTTCTTGATTAACATAATAGAGGCTTATCCTTGTACTATTATGAGTCCCAGATGACTATTTCAAACCTATTTACGCCATTTTTTCTTATGTTTCCTCAGAAGTTCGTTTTCCCCATTTTCGGCTAGTAGACCAGTTTCGGATCTTCATTTGGGATATCTTCTGGGGAATGATAAACAAGAAATAGAGGTTTCTCCTTGTACTATTATCAGTCCCAGATGACTATTTCAAGCCTATTTACACCATTTTCTTTGTATAATTCATCAGAAGTCCGTTTTCCCCATTTTCGACTAGTAGACCAGTTTCGGATCTTCATTTGGGATATCTTCTAGGGAATGAGATAAAAGTAATAGAGGTTTAACCTTATACTATTAAGAGTCCCAGATGAAGTTTTCAAGCCTATTTACTCCATTTCTATTCATATGTTTCCTCAGAAATCCGTTTTCCCCATTTTTGGCTAGTAGAGCAGTTTTGGAACTTCATTTAGCAACTCTTTTAGGGAATGAGATACAAGTAAAAGAGGTTTCTCCTTGTACTATTAAGAATCCCAGATCACTATTTCAAGCCTATTTACTCTATTTTTATATGTATGTTTCCTCAGAAGTCCGTTTTCCTCGTTTTCGGCTAGTAGGCCAGTTTCAGATATTCATTTGGATATCTTGTAGGGAATGAGATACAAGTAACAGAGGCTTCTCCATCTACTATTAAGAGTCCCATATGACTATTTCAAGCATATTTACTCCATTTTCATTGTATGTTTCATCAGAAGTCTGTTTTCCCCATTTTCGGCTAGTAGACCAGTTTTGGATCTTCACTTGGGAACTCTTCTAGGGAATAAGATACAAGTAATACAGGTTTCTCCTTGTACTATTAAGAGTACCAGATGACTATTTCAAGCCTATTTACTCCTTTTTTATTTGTATGTTTCCTGAGAATTTTTATTCTAGGGAATTAGATACAAGTAATAGAGGTTTCTCCTTGTACTATTAAGAGTCCCAGATGACTATTTGAAGCCTATTTACTTAATTTTTATTCGTATGTTTCCTCCGAAGTCCGTTTTCCCCATATTTGGCTAGTAGACCAGTTTTGGAACTTCATTTAGGAACTCTTTTAGGAAAATGAGATGCAAGTAATAGAGGCTTCTACTTGTACTATTAAGAATCCCAGATGAATATTTCAAGCCTATTTACTCCATTTTTATTTGTATGTTTCCTCAGAACTCCGTTTTCCTCTTTTTCGGGTAGTAGACCAGTTTCAGAAATTCATTTGGGATACTTGTAGGGAATGAGATACATGTAATAGAGGCTTCTCCTCCTACTATTAAGAGACCCAGATGACTATTGCCAGCCTATTTACTCCATTTTTATCTGTATGTATCCTTAGAAGTCCGTTTTCCCCATTTTCGGCTAGTAGACCAGTTTCGGATCTTCATTTGGGATATCTTCTAGGGAATGAGATAAAGGTAATAGAGGTTTCTCCTTGTACGATTAAGAGTCCCAGATGACTATTTCAAACCTATTTACACCATTTTTATTTGTATGTTTCCTCAGAAGTCCGTTTTCCTCATTTTCAGCTAGTAGACCAGTTTCAGATATTCATTTGGGATATCTTCTAGGGAATGCGATACAAGTAATAGAGGCTTCTCTTTCTACTATTAAGAGTTCCAGATGACTATTTGAAGCATATTTACTCCATTTTCTTTGTATGTTTCATCAGAAGTCTGTTTTCCCCATTTTCGGCTAGTACACCAGTTTTGGGTGTTCATTTGGGAACTCTTCTAGGGAATGAGATACCAGTAATAGAGGCTTGTCCTTGTACTATTATGAGTCCCAGATGACTATTTCAAACCTATTTATACCATTTTTTTCTTATGTTTCCTCAGAAGTCCGTTTTCCCCAGTTTCGGATCTTCGTTTGGGATATCTTCTAGGGAATGATATACAAGTAATAGAGGTTTCTTCTTGTAATATTAAGAGTCCCAAATGACTATTTCAAGCCTATTTAATCCATTTATATTCGTATGTTTCATCAGAAGTATGTTTTCCCCATTTTCAGCTGGTAGACCAGTTCTGGAACTTCATTTAGGAACTCTTTTAGGGAATGAGATACAAGTAATAGAGGCTTCTCCTTGTACTATTAAGAATCCTAGATTACTATTTCAAGCATATTTACTCCATTTTCTTTGTATGTTTCATCAGAAATCCGTTTTCCCCATTTTCGGCTAGTAGACCAGTTTCAGATCTTAATTTGGCAGATCTTCTAGGGAATGAGATACAAGTAATAGAGGTTTGTCCTTGTACTATTATCAGTCCCAGATGACTATTTCAAGCCTATTTACTCCATTTTCTTTGTATAATTCATCAGCAGTCCGTTTTCCCCATTTTCGACTAGTAGACCAGTTTCGGATCTTCATTTAGGATATCTTCTAGGGAATGAGATAAAAGTAATAGAGGTTTCTCCTTGTACTATTAAGAGTCCCAGTTGAATTTTTAAAGCCTATTTACTCCCTTTTTATTCGTATATTTCCTCAGAAGTCCGTTTTCCCCATTTTCGGCTAGTAGAGCAGTTTTGGAACTTCATTTAGCAACCATTTTAGGGAATGAGATACAAGTAATAGAGGCTTCTCCTTGTACTATTAAGAATCCCAGATGACTATTTCAAGCCTATTTACTCCATTTTTATATGTATGTTTCCTCAGAAGTCCGTTTTCCTCTTTTTCGTCTAGTAGACCAGCTTCTGATATTCATTTGGGATATCTTGTAGGGAATGAGATACAAGTAGTAGAGGCTTCTCCTTCTACTATTAAGAGTCCCAGATGACTATTTCATGCATATTTACTCCATTTTAATTGTATGTTTCATCAGAAGCCTGTTTTTCCCATTTTTGGGCTAGTAGACCATTTCCGGATCATTATTTCGGATATCTTCTAGGGAATTAGATACAAGTAATAGAGGTTTCTCCTAGTACTATTAAGAGTCCCAGATGACTATTTGAAGCCTATTTACTCAATTTTATTCGTATGTTTCCTCAGAAGTCCGTTTCCCCCATTTTCGGCTAGTAGACCAGTTTTGGAACTTCATTTAGGAACTCATTTAGGGAATGAGATGCAAGTAATAGAGGCTTCTCCTTGTACTATTAAGAATCCCAGGTGACTATTTCAAGCTTCTTTACTCCATTTTTATTTGTATGTTTCCTCAGAATGTTAATCAAGAAGGTATTTACTATTAACTAACTAATAGTTACATAGTAAATATAGTTACTTGAGTAATAAGGTAGTTTGTATTAGAAAGAAGAGGGAAATGAGGATAAGAAAAGCTAATGGTCATGTTGACCGTACGGTGATGAGTCATCCGTCCTGTAGCGGCTGTACCTCCTTCCCTTATCTCTTTGTTACCGTTATGAGCTGTAAAGGAGAGTGAGTCACACATGGTAGTACAAGGTAGAATGAGGACGCTATATGGTCTATGTGCGTAACCCTTTCTAACCTAGGGATTGTCCTATAAATATCATGTGTATCCCTTCTTGTGAATGTAACTTTTATCATCTAATACATTTTTCTTCTATTCCTAAACATGAGAGTCGAGACTTTACCTTATAATCTTCTATAATTTACATGGTATCAGAGCGGTTTTGTGATTCTTGAGTCTTAAATCTTGGTTTTCTTGTTCGATTCCTCTGTTTGAGAGAAGTTCTTGTGGGTTAATCCGTGGCAAAAGCTATTCTGGGTTTAAGCTGGTTCTTGTGGGTTAAGCTGAAGCATCAAACCGAGCAAAGAAGGTGAAGCAAGTCAGATCTGAAAATAAAAGGTTTGAGCTTTATCTCTCTCTGGTTGAAAGGTTTTGTCTAAGGAATCAGTTTAAGGCAAAGGGTGTGGATAGACTAGTGTTGCGGCTTGGCTTGTGGTTTGAGTGTGGAAAGTTCAAGGTTAAAGCTTTAGTCTTGGAAAGTGTTAGTTTTTGGTGTCTAATCGGCGAAATACTTAAGCTTTGTTAATGGCTGCTCTTCAACAAGCTCCTATGCCTGTTATGGTGTATGATGGCAAGATGAATGATACCTTCAAGGACTTGAGATTTGCGGTAACTCTGAATGGGAACAACTTTCTGCTGTGGAAGCGAACAACTCTGAATGTGTTGGGAGGAAGGAAGCTCACAAAACACATTGAGTTCACCTATGAAGAGCTAAAGGCAACTGATAGAAGTCTGGATGAGGGTACTTGGAAGCAATATGATCTGAATGTGCTGACTGCTCTACACTGCTCACTAGAGGCATCAATCCTAGAAGGCTATTCGTATTGTGAGACTGCTAAGGAGCTATGGGATACTCTTACAAGTGTCTTCGGCAATGAGTCTAACTTGACTCGGGTCTATGGTATCAAGAAAGCTCTCGGCAATCTGAGCCAAGAAGAGAGTGACTTCAACACCCATTTCGGAAGGTATAGATTGTTGGTTGCTGAGTTAGATATGTTGAGACCCTTTACCACCGATGCTAAGACACTCAAGGAAAGAAGAGAGCAAGATCGTGTGTTTGGGTTACTACTGTCTCTGAATCAAGGCTATACTGATGTAATCCAACACATCTTGAGAGAAGACAAGATCCCTACCCTAGAGCAAGTTTGTGCTAAGATACAAAAGGAGTATGGCAATCAGGAGCTGTTTGGCAACAAGAATGCAAGTCTACCTACGGCTAACAAGGTGGGATTGGCGAAGCATGGAGACAAGAAGACATGGGTTTGCGAGCATTGTGAGAAAAAGGGTCATCTCAAAGACAAATGCTGGATCCTACACCCCCATTTGAAGCCAGACAAGTTCAAGAAAGACAAGATGAAGGCAAATGTGGCAGAAGCAAGTGAAGGCTCCGAGAATGGTGAAAGAGCTATAGTGCAGTACGGTCATCATGAGAAGGCGTTACAAGCTACACAAGACAAGAGCTCAGCTTCTACCTCTCAGGAGACCATTGTGATGAACAAAGCTGATCTAGAGAGCCTCCTTCAATCCATTGCATCTAAGTTACATCCAGGCGGTATATCTCTCTTATCTTCTAATTCTAGTGATTTAAACTCATTAGTATTAGACTCAGGAGCTTCTCATCATATGATTAGTAATCCTAAGTTGTTAGAGAATATTAAACCGGCTTTAGGGAATGTTAAGGTTGCAAATGGCCATAATGTGCCAATAGAAGGTATAGGTTATATTAATATGTTCAACAAGAAGCTAAGTGCCTTTTATATGCCTAAGTTCACTTCTAATCTCCTTTCTGTAAAGAAAACTACTAAGGACTTGAACTGTTTAGCTATTTTCAGTCCTAATGATGTTAAGTTACAGGATATTGAGAGTGGAAAAGTGTTTGGGCAAGGAAGCACCAAGGATGACTTATATGTGTTCCAAGACATCTCTTTAAATTCTGTTTCTAAGAATAACGTTTCTTCTATCTTTGCAAACTCTGTTAAGACATCTGTTGTATTGTGGCATGAAAGACTTGGTCACCCTCATTCTAGAGCTTTAAGTTTATTAATGCCTGGTTTTTCTTATGATTGTGCAAATTGTGAAGCATGCATATTAGGCAAACATTGCAAAGCTGTTTTTCCTAAGTCTAGTGCAATTTATGAAAAATGTTTTGATCTTGTGCATTCTGATGTTTGGTCTTCACCTTGTGCATCTAGAGATAACCATAAGTATTTTGTCACATTTATAGATGAGAAATCTAAGTATACTTGGGTAACCTTGATGCCATCTAAGGATAGAGTTTATGATGCATTTATAAACTTTCAAAACTATGTGACTAACTACTTTGATGCAAAGATTAAGATTCTAAGAACAGATAATGGAGGTGAATATACAAGCAACAAGCTCAAAGAACACTTAGAGAAATGCGGAATTCTTCATCAAACCAGCTGCCCATATAACCCTCAACAAAATGGTGTTGCTGAGAGAAAAGAATAGGCATCTAATGGAGGTGGCAAGAGCTATGTTGTTTCAAAAACACATGCCTAAGCGGTTTTGGGGAGATGCAGTGATGACAGCATGTTATCTCATCAACCGAACACCAACTCGTATCCTTGATGATAAATCTCCTTTCCAAATCCTAAATAACTCAAATCCTAGTATTGATCATTTAAGGGTATTTGGTAGTCTGTGTTTTGTGTTTGTTCCAGGTGACTTAAGGAACAAGCTGGAGCCTAAGAGTAATAAGTGCGTATTCATTGGATACTCAACAACTCAAAGAGGTTACAAGTGCTTTGATCCAGTCACCAACCGGTATTATGTGTCAAGGGATGTCAAGTTCATGGAAGACAAGGCATACTTTGGGGAAAAGAGTTGGGAGAGTGTGAAAGACCTACCTAACTCAACCGCTGATCGAGCTTCAAGCCTCCGACAAATTCTGGAACACTTAGGGAATGCAAGCTCTCCTCAGGCTGAGAAGGAAGCTTCACCATCTCCAAATGAGGATGTGAATGAAGTTAGAGAGGATGAGAACAATGCACCTCAGGATCTTTTGGATGATCACCAAGAAAATGATAGAGGAGAGAAGTCTAGTGAAGAAGTGGCAGAGACGGGACAGTCTAGTGAAGGAGAGATCATTGAATATTCAAGCGATGACGATGCCTATCAAGCTCCACAAGCTACATCAGATCCAGTCTACACTCGGGAGAATCCAAGAAAGAGTACAAGAGAGAAGAAATCACCTTCAAACTGGAAGAATACGAGAGTTTACTACAACTGCCAAGCTGTTGCTCATCCAATTCAAGCTACTTGTTCGATTGACCTTCTTCCTGAAGAGCATAAAGCCTTTATCAGCAAGCTAGATGTAGAACTCATTCCACAAAGCTATGAGGAAGCCAAGGAAAGAAAGGAATGGACTAATGCTGTTGATGATGAGGTTCAAGCTATGGTGAGGAATCAAACTTGGGTTGATGAAGATCTACCAAAAGGAAAGAAGTGTGTTAGCTCAAAGTGGGTATTCACCATTAAGTACAAGAGTGATGGTGAAATCGAGAGATATAAGGCAAGGCTGGTTGCAAGAGCGTTTACACAAACTTATGGGGATGACTACAGGGAAACATTTGCTCCAGTAGCTAAGCAACACACAGTGAAAGTGGTTCTCTCTTTAGCAGTTAATTTGGATTGGGAGTTGTGGCAAATGGATGTCAAGAATGCTTTCCTTCAGGGGGAGTTAGAAGAAGAAGTCTACATGTCACCTCCTCCGGGTTTAGAAGACATAGTGGCTCCGGGAAAGGTCTTAAGGCTTCGGAAAGCAATCTATGGGCTTAAACAATCTCCAAGAGCTTGGTATCACAAGTTAAGCTCTACACTACTGGCTAATGGCTTCAAAAGGTCCCATTCTGATCATACTCTATTTACTAAGCAAGATGATCAAGGCATAGTAGTGGTGTTGGTCTACGTTGATGATTTGATTATCTCAGGGAGTAACAAAAAGGGTATTCAAGCCATTAAGTCTTCTTTACACTCAGCCTTTGATATTAAAGATTTGGGTGTTTTGAAGTATTTCTTAGGTATTGAAGTGTGTAGATCCAAGGAGGGACTATTTCTCTCACAAAGGAAATATGCACTTGATCTTCTAAAGCTTACAGGAAAACTTGGAGCTAAACCGGTGGACACACCACTAGAGCAAGGATACAAGGTCAATCGAAAGGGGGAGAAGGATGATACTCCATATCATTGCCCGGAACAGTACCGAAGACTCGTTGGTAAGCTCATATACTTAACATATACTCGGCCTGATCTTTCTTTTGCTGTGAATCAGGTGGCTCAACACATGCAAGTACCTACGGTATACCATTGGAGCCTGGTGGAAAGGATTCTGAGATATATCAAAGGGAGTCCTGGCAAAGGCATTTGGATGGGAAGAAACTCTAGCACGGAAATTGTTGGATACTGTGATGCAGATTACAATGGAGATCGCAACACAAGGCAGTCTACAACCGGCTTTTGCACCTTCATTGGTGGAAATCTTGTGACTTGGAAGACAAAGAAGCAGAAGGTGGTGTCTTGTTCGAGTGCTGAAGCAGAGTATAGGGCGATGAAGAAGCTCACAAATGAGTTAACATGGCTGAAAGCTCTACTTAAGGACTTCGGGATAGAGCAGAAGACGCCAATCACCTTCCATTGCGACAACCAAGCTGCCATCCATATAGCCACTAATCCCGTGTTCCACGAGAGGACCAAGCACATAGAGACTGATTGCCACAAGACAAGAGAGAAGATCGAAGACGGTACAACTCTCCCTTGCTTTACTAAAAGTTCGGACCAATTGGCCGATATCTTTACCAAGGCAGCAAGTAACCAAGTTTGCCAATTTATCCATGGTAAACTTGGTCTTGTAGACCTAACACATCCTTGAGAGAGACTCTCCAACTTGTAGGGATAATACTCTTTTTCCCTAAGCTTGGTTTTGTCCCACGTGGTTTTCCAAGCTTAGGTTTTTAATGAGGTTATTCTTGCAAGTGCCAAGTTTATACACAATCAGTATTGGAGTATAAACTTGAGGGGGAGTGTTAATCAAGAAGGTATTTACTATTAACTAACTAATAGTTACATAGTAAATATAGTTACTTGAGTAATAAGGTAGTTTGTATTAGAAAGAAGAGGGAAAGGAGGATAAGAAAAGCTAATGGTCATGTTGACCGTACGGTGATGAGTCATCTGTCCTGTAGCGGCTGTACCTCCTTCCCTTATCTCTTTGTTACCGTTATGAGCTGTAAAGGAGAGTGAGTCACACATGGTAGTACAAGGTAGAATGAGGACGCTATATGGTCTATGTGCGTAACCCTTTCTAACCTAGGGATTGTCCTATAAATATCATGTGTATCCCTTCTTGTGAATGTAACTTTTATCATCTAATACATTTTTCTTCTATTCCTAAACATGAGAGTCGAGACTTTACCTTATAATCTTCTATAATTTACACAGAAGTCCGTTTTCCTCATTTTCAGTTGGTAGACCAGTTTCGGATATTCATTTGGGATATCTTCAAGGGAATGAGATACAAGTAATAAAGGCTTCTCTTTCTACTATTAAGAGTCCCAGATGACTATTTCAAGCATATATACTCCATTTTCTTTGTATGTTTCAGCAGAAGTCCGTTTTCCCCATTTTCGGCTAGTACACCAGTTTTGGATCTTCATTTGGGAACTCTTCTAGGGAATGAGATACAAGTAATAGAAGCTTCTCCTTGTAATATTATGAGTCCCAGATGACTATTTCAAGCCTGTTTACGCCATTGTTTTCTTATATTTCCTCAGAAGTCCGTTTTCCCTATTTTCGGCTAGTAGACCCGTCTCGGATCTTCATTTGGGATATCTTCTAGGGAATGAGATACAAGTAGTAGAGGTTTCTCCTTGTGCGATTATCAGTTCCAGATGACTATTTCAAGCCTATTTACTCCATTTTCTTTGAATAATTCATCAGAAGTTCGTTTTCCCCATTTTCGGCTAGTAGACCAGTTTCGGATCTTCATTTGGGATATCTTCTAGGGAATGAGATATCAGTAATAGAGGCTTCTCCTTGTACTACTATGAGCCCCAGATGACTATTTCAAACCTATTTACGCCATTTTTTCTTATGTTTCCTCAGAAGTCCGTTTTCCCCATTTTCGACTAGTAGACCAGTTTCGGATCTTCATTTAGGATATCTTCTAGGGAATGAGATAAAAGTAATAGAGGTTTCTCCTTGTACTATTAAGAGTCCCAGATGAATTTTTAAAGCCTATTTACTCCATTTTTATTCGTATATTTCCTCAGAAGTCCGTTTTCCCCATTTTCGGCTAGTAGAGCAGTTTTGGAACTTCATTTAGCAACCCTTTTAGGGAATGAGATACAAGTAATAGAGGCTTCTCCTTGTACTATTAATAATCCCAGATGACTATTTCAAGCCTATATACTCCATTTTTATATGTATGTTTCCTCAGAATTTCGCTTTCCTCTTTTTCGGCTAGTAGACCAGTTTCAGATATTCATTTGGGATATCTTGTAGGGAATGAGATACAAGTAATAGAGGCTTCTCCTTCTACTATTTAGAGTCCCAGATGACTATTTCAAGCACATATACTCCATTTTCTTCGTATGTTTCAGCAGAAGTCCGGTTTCCCCATTTTCGGCTAGTACACCAGTTTTGGATCTTCATTTGGGAACTCTTCTAGGGAATGAGATACAAGTAATAGAAACTTCTCCTTGTACTATTATGAGTCCCAGATGACTATTTCAAACCTGTTTACGCCATTGTTTTATTATATTTCCTCAGTAGTACGTTTTCCCCATTTTCGGCTAGTTGACCCGTCTCGGATCTTCATTTGGGATATCTTCTAGGGAATGAGATTCAAGTAATAGAGGCTTCTCCTTCTACTATTAAGAGTCCCAGATGACAATTTCATGCATATTTACTCGATTTTAATTGTATGTTTCATCAGAAGTCTGTTTTCCCCATTTTCGGCTAGTAGACCATTTCCGAATCATCATTTCAGATATCTTCTAGGTAATTAGATACAAGTAATAGACGTTTCTCGTAGTACTATTAAGAGTCCCAGATGACTATTTGAAGCCTATTTACTCAATTTTTATTCGTATGTTTCCTTAGAAGTCCGTTTCCCCCATTTTCGGCTAGTAAACCAGTTTTGGAACTTCATTTAGGAACTCATTTAGGGAATGAGATGCAAGTAATAGAGGCTTCTCCTTGTACTGTTAAGAATCCCAGGTGACTATTTCAAGCTTATTTACTCCATTTTTATTTGTATGTTTCCTCAGAAGTCCGTTTTCCTCATTTTCAGTTGGTAGACCAGTTTCGGATATTCATTTGGGATATCTTCAACGGAATGAGATACAAGTAATAAAGGCTTCTCCTTCTACTATTAAGAGTCCCAAATGACTATTTTAAGCATATATACTCCATTTTCTTTGTATGTTTCAGCAGAAGTCCGGTTTCCCCATTTTCGACTAGTACACCAGTTTTGGATCTTCATTTGGGAACTCTTCTAGAGAATGAGATACAAGTAATAGAAGCTTCTTCTTGTACTATTATGAGTCCCAGATGACTATTTCAAACCTGTTTACGCCATTGTTTTCTTATATTTCCTCAGAAGTCTGTTTTCCCCATTTTCGGCTAGTAGACCCGTCTCGGATCTTCATTTAGGATATCTTCTAGGGAATTAGATACAAGTAACAGAGGTTTCTCCTTGTACGATTATCAGTTCCAGATGACTATTTCAAGCCTATTTACTCCATTTTCTTTGTATAATTCATCAGAAGTTCGTTTTCCCCATTTTCGGCTAGTAGACCAGATTCGGATCTTCATTTGGGATAACTTCTAGGGAATGAGATATCAGTAATAGAGGCTTCTCCTTGTACTAATATGAGCCCCAGATGACTATTTCAAACCTATTTATGCCATTTTTTCTTATGTTTCCTCAGAAGTCCGTTTTCTCCATTTTCGGCTAGTAGACCAGTTTCGGATCTTCATTTGGGATATCTTCTAGGGAATGAGAGACAAGTAATAGAGGTTTCTCCTTGTACTATTATCAGTCCCAGATGACTATTTCAAGCCTATTTACTCCATTTTCTTTGTATAATTCATCAGAAGTCCGTTTTCTCCATTTTCGGCTAGTAGACCAGTTTCGGATCTTCATTTGGGATATATTCTAAGGAATGAGATAAAACTAATAGAGGTTTCTCCTTGTACTATTAAGTGTCCCAGATGAAATTTTCAAGCCAATTTACTCCATTTTTATTTGTATGTTTCTTCAGAAGTCCGTTTTCCTCATTTTCGGCTAGTAGACCAGTTTCGGATATTCATTTGGGATATCTTCTCGGGAATGAGATACAAGTAATAGAAGCTTCTCTTTCTACTATTAAGAATCCCAGATGACTATTTCAAGCATATTTAGTCCATTTTCTTTGTATGTTTCATCAGAAGTCCGTTTTCCCCATTTTCGGCTAGTACACCAGTTTTGGATCTTCATTTGGGTACTCTTCTAGGGAATGAGATACCAGTAATACAGGCTTATCCTTGTACTATTATAAGTCCCAGATGACTATTTCAAACCTATTTACGCCATTTTTTCTTATGTTTCCTCAGAAGTTCGTTTTCCCCATTTTCGGCTAGTAGACCAGTTACGGATCTTCATTTGGGATATCTTCTGGGGAATGATAAACAAGAAATAGAGGTTTCTCCTTGTAGTATTATCAGTCCCAGATGACTATTTCAAGCCTATTTACACCATTTTCTTTGTATAATTCATCAGAAGTCCGTTTTCCCCATTTTCGACAAGTAGACGAGTTTCGGATCTTCATTTGGGATATCTTCTAGAGAATGAGATAAAAGTAATAGAGGTTTAACCTTATACTATTAAGAGTCCCAGATGAAGTTTTCAAGCCTATTTACTCCATTTCTATTCATATGTTTCCTCAGAAATCCGTTTTCCCCATTTTTGGCTAGTAGAGCAGTTTTGGAACTTCATTTAGCAACTCTTTTAGGGAATGAGATACAAGTAAAAGAGGTTTCTCCTTGTACTATTAAGAATCCCAGCTCACTATTTCAAGCCTATTTACTCTATTTTTATATGTATGTTTCCTCAGAAGTCCGTTTTCCTCGTTTTCGGCTAGTAGGCCAGTTTCAGATATTCATTTGGATATCTTGTAGGGAATGAGATACAAGTAACAGAGGCTTCTCCATCTACTATTAAGAGTCCCATATGACTATTTCAAGCATATTTACTCTATTTTCACTGTATGTTTCATCAGAAGTCTGTTTTCCCCATTTTCGGCTAGTAGACCAGTTTTGGATCTTCACTTGGGAACTCTTCTAGGGAATAAGATACAAGTAATACAGGTTTCTCCTTGTACTATTAAGAGTACCAGATGACTATTTCAAGCCTATTTACTCCTTTTTTATTTGTATGTTTCCTGAGAATTTTTATTCTAGGGAATTAGATACAAGTAATAGAGGTTTCTCCTTGTACTATTAAGAGTCCCAGATGACTATTTGAAGCCTATTTACTTAATTTTTATTCGTATGTTTCCTCCGAAGTCCGTTTTCCCTATATTTGGCTAGTAGACCAGTTTTAGAACTTCATTTAGGAACTCTTTTAGGAAAATGAGATGCAAGTAATAGAGGCTTCTACTTGTACTATTAAGAATCCCAGATGACTATTTCAAGCCTATTTACTCCATTTTTATTTGTATGTTTCTTCAGAAGTCCGTTTTCCTCATTTTCGGCTAGTAGACCAGTTTCGGATATTCATTTGGGATATCTTCTCGGGAATGAGATACAAGTAATAGAAGCTTCTCTTTCTACTATTAAGAATCCCAGATGACTATTTCAAGCATATTTAGTCCATTTTCTTTGTATGTTTCATCAGCAGTCCGTTTTCCCTATTTTCGGCTAGTACACCAGTTTTGGATCTTCATCTGGGTACTCTTCTAGGGAATGAGATACAAGTAATAGAAGCTTCTCTTTCTACTATTAAGAATCCCAGATGACTATTTCAAGCATATTTAGTCCATTTTCTTTGTATGTTTCATCAGAAGTCCGTTTTCCCTATTTTCGGCTAGTACACCAGTTTTGGATCTTCATTTGGGTACTCTTCTAGGGAATGAGATACCAGTAATAGAGGCTTATCCTTGTACTATTATGAGTCCCAGATGACTATTTCAAACCTATTTACGCCATTTTTTCTTATGTTTCCTCAGAAGTCCGTTTTCCCCATTTTCGACTAGTAGACCAGTTTCGGATCTTCATTTAGGATATCTTCTAGGGAATGAGATAAATGTAATAGAGGTTTCTCCTTGTACTATTAAGAGTCCCAGATGAATTTTTAAAGCCTATTTACTCCATTTTTATTCGTATATTTCCTCAGAAGTCCGTTTTCCCCATTTTCGGCTAGTAGAGCAGTTTTGGAACTTCATTTAGCAACCCTTTTAGGGAATGAGATACAAGTAATAGAGGCTTCTCCTTGTACTATTAATAATCCCAGATGACTATTTCATGCCTATATACTCCATTTTTATATGTATGTTTCCTCAGAAGTTCGCTTTCCTCTTTTTCGGCTAGTAGACCAGTTTCAGATATTCATTTGGGATATCTTGTAGGGAATGAGATACAAGTAATAGAGGCTTCTCCTTCTACTATTTAGAGTCCCAGATGACTATTTCAAGCACATATACTCCATTTTCTTCGTATGTTTCAGCAGAAGTCCGGTTTCCCCATTTTCGGCTAGTACACCAGTTTTGGATCTTCATTTGGGAACTCTTCTAGGGAATGAGATACAAGTAATAAAAGCTTCTCCTTGTACTATTATGAGTCCCAGATGACTATTTCAAACCTGTTTACGCCATTGTTTTATTATATTTCCTCAGTAGTCCGTTTTCCCCATTTTCGGCTAGTTGACCCGTCTCGGATCTTCATTTGGGATATCTTCTAGGGAATGAGATTCAAGTAATAGAGGCTTCTCCTTCTACTATTAAGAGTCCCAGATGACAATTTCATGCATATTTACTCGATTTTAATTGTATGTTTCATCAGAAGTCTGTTTTCCCCATTTTCGGCTAGTAGACCATTTCCGAATCATCATTTCAGATATCTTCTAGGGAATTAGATACAAGTAATAGAGGTTTCTCGTAGTACTATTAAGAGTCCCAGATGACTATTTGAAGCCTATTTACTCAATTTTTATTCGTATGTTTCCTCAGAAGTCCGTTTCCCCCATTTTCGGCTAGTAAACCAGTTTTGGAACTTCATTTAGGAACTCATTTAGGGAATGAGATGCAAGTAATAGAGGCTTCTCCTTGTACTGTTAAGAATCCCAGGTGACTATTTCAAGCTTATTTACTCCATTTTTATTTGTATGTTTCCTCAGAAGTCCGTTTTCCTCATTTTCAGTTGGTAGACCAGTTTCGGATATTCATTTGGGATATCTTCAACGGAATGAGATACAAGTAATAAAGGCTTCTCCTTCTACTATTAAGAGTCCCAGATGACTATTTTAAGCTTATATACTCCATTTTCTTTGTATGTTTCAGCAGAAGTCCGGTTTCCCCATTTTCGACTAGTACACCAGTTTTGGATCTTCATTTGGGAACTCTTCTAGGGAATGAGATACAAGTAATAGAAGCTTCTTCTTGTACTATTATGAGTCCCAGATGACTATTTCAAACCTGTTTACGCCATTGTTTTCTTATATTTCCTCAGAAGTCTGTTTTCCCCATTTTCGGCTAGTAGACCCGTCTCGGATCTTCATTTAGGATATCTTCTAGGGAATTAGATACAAGTAATAGAGGTTTCTCCTTGTACGATTATCAGTTCCAGATGACTATTTCAAGCCTATTTACTCCATTTTCTTTGTATAATTCATCAGAAGTTCGTTTTCCCCATTTTCGGCTAGTAGACCAGTTTCGGATCTTCATTTGGGATAACTTCTAGGGAATGAGATATCAGTAATAGAGGCTTCTCCTTGTACTAATATGAGCCCCAGATGACTATTTCAAACCTATTTACGCCATTTTTTCTTATGTTTCCTCAGAAGTCCGTTTTCTCCATTTTCGGCTAGTAAACCAGTTTCGGATCTTCATTTGGGATATCTTCTAGGGAATGAGAGACAAGTAATAGAGGTTTCTCCTTGTACTATTATCAGTCCCAGATGACTATTTCAAGCCTATTTACTCCATTTTCTTTCTATAATTCATCAGAAGTCCGTTTTCTCCATTTTCGGCTAGTAGACCAGTTTCGGATCTTCATTTGGGATATATTCTAAGGAATGAGATAAAACTAATAGAGGTTTCTCCTTGTACTATTAAGTGTCCCAGATGAAATTTTCAAGCCAATTTACTCCATTTTTATTTGTATGTTTCTTCAGAAGTCCGTTTTCCTCATTTTCGGCTAGTAGACCAGTTTCGGATATTCATTTGGGATATCTTCTCGGGAATGAGATACAAGTAATAGAAGCTTCTCTTTCTACTATTAAGAATCCCAGATGACTATTTCAAGCATATTTAGTCCATTTTCTTTGTATGTTTCATCAGAAGTCCGTTTTCCCCATTTTCGGCTAGTACACCAGTTTTGGATCTTCATTTGAGTACTCTTCTAGGGAATGAGATACCAGTAATACAGGCTTATCCTTGTACTATTATAAGTCCCAGATGACTATTTCAAACCTATTTACGCCATTTTTTCTTATGTTTCCTCAGAAGTTCGTTTTCCCCATTTTCGGCTAGTAGACCAGTTTCGGATCTTCATTTGGGATATCTTCTGCGGAATGATAAACAAGAAATAGAGGTTTCTCCTTGTACTATTATCAGTCCCAGATGACTATTTCAAGCCTATTTACACCATTTTCTTTGTATAATTCATCAGAAGTCCGTTTTCCCCATTTTCGACAAGTAGACGAGTTTCGGATCTTCATTTGGGATATCTTCTAGAGAATGAGATAAAAGTAATAAAGGTTTAACCTTATACTATTAAGAGTCCCAGATGAAGTTTTCAAGCCTATTTACTCCATTTCTATTCATATGTTTCCTCAGAAATCCGTTTTCCCCATTTTTGGCTAGTAGAGCAGTTTTGGAACTTCATTTAGCAACTCTTTTAGGGAATGAGATACAAGTAAAAGAGGTTTCTCCTTGTACTATTAAGAATCCCAGATCACTATTTCAAGCCTATTTACTCTATTTTTATATGTATGTTTCCTCAGAAGTCCGTTTTCCTCGTTTTCGGCTATTAGGCCAGTTTCAGATATTCATTTGGATATCTTGTAGGGAATGAGATACAAGTAACAGAGGCTTCTCCATCTACTATTAAGAGTCCCATATGACTATTTCAAGCATATTTACTCCATTTTCATTGTATGTTTCATCAGAAGTCTGTTTTCCCCATTTCGGCTAGTAGACCAGTTTTGGATCTTCACTTGGGAACTCTTCTAGGGAATAAGATACAAGTAATACAGGTTTCTCCTTGTACTATTAAGAGTACCAGATGACTATTTCAAGCCTATTTACTCCTTTTTTATTTGTATGTTTCATGAGAATTTTTATTCTAGGGAATTAGATACAAGTAATAGAGGTTTCTCCTTGTACTATTAAGAGTCCCAGATGACTATTTGAAGCCTATTTACTTAATTTTTATTCGTATGTTTCCTCCGAAGTCCGTTTTCCCCATATTTGGCTAATAGACCAGTTTTGGAACTTCATTTAGGAACTCTTTTAGGAAAATGAGATGCAAGTAATAGAGGCTTCTACTTGTACTATTAAGAATCCCAGATGACTATTTCAAGCCTATATACTCCATTTTTATTTGTATGTTTCCTCAGAACTCCGTTTTCCTCTTTTTCGGGTAGTAGACCAGTTTCAGAAATTCATTTGGGATACTTGTAGGGAATGAGATACATGTAATAGAGGCTTCTCCTCCTACTATTAAGAGACCCAGATGACTATTGCCAGCCTATTTACTCCATTTTTATCTGTATGTATCCTTAGAAGTCCGTTTTCCCCATTTTCGGCTAGTAGACCAGTTTCGGATCTTCGTTTGGGATATCTTCTAGGGAATGAGATAAAGGTAATAGAGGTTTCTCCATGTACGATTAAGAGTCCCAGATGACTATTTCAAACCTATTTACACCATTTTTATTTGTATGTTTCCTCAGAAGTCCGTTTTCCTCATTTTCAGCTAGTAGACCAGTTTCGGATATTCATTTGGGATATCTTCTAGGGAATGCGATACAAGTAATAGAGGCTTCTCTTTCTACTATTAAGAGTTCCAGATGACTATTTGAAGCATATTTACTCCATTTTCTTTGTATGTTTCATCAGAAGTCTGTTTTCCCCATTTTCGGCTAGTACACCAGTTTTGGATCTTCATTTGGGAACTCTTCTAGGGAATGAGATACCAGTAATAGAGGCTTGTACTTGTACTATTATGAGTCCCATATGACTATTTCAAACCTATTTATACCATTTTTTTCTTATGTTTCCTCAGAAGTCCGTTTTCCCCAGTTTCGGATCTTCGTTTGGGATATCTTCTAGGGAATGATATACAAGTAATAGAGGTTTCTTCTTGTACTATTAAGAGTCCCAAATGACTATTTCAAGCCTATTTAATCCATTTATATTCGTATGTTTCATCAGAAGTACGTTTTCCCCATTTTCAGCTGGTAGACCAGTTCTGGAACTTCATTTAGGAACTCTTTTAGGGAATGAGATACAAGTAATAGAGGCTTCTCCTTGTACTATTAAGAATCCTAGATGACTATTTCAAGCATATTTACTCCATTTTCTTTGTATGTTTCATCAGAAGTCCGTTTTCCCCATTTTCGGCTAGTAGACCAGTTTTAGATCTTAATTTGGCAGATCTTCTAGGGAATGAGATACAAGTAATAGAGGTTTGTCCTTGTACTATTATCAGTCCCAGATGACTATTTCAAGCCTATTTACTCCATTTTCTTTGTATAATTCATCAGCAGTCCGTTTTCCCCATTTTCGACTAGTAGACCAGTTTCGGATCTTCATTTAGGATATCTTCTAGGGAATGAGATAAAAGTAAAAGAGTCCCAGTTGAATTTTTAAAGCCTATTTACTCCATTTTTATTCGTATATTTCCTCAGAAGTCCGTTTTCCCCATTTTCGGCTAGTAGAGCAGTTTTGGAACTTCATTTAGCAACCATTTTAGGGAATGAGATATAAGTAATAGAGGCTTCTCCTTGTACTATTAAGAATCCCAGATGACTATTTCAAGCCTATTTACTCCATTTTTATATGTATGTTTCCTCAGAAGTCCGTTTTCCTCTTTTTCGTCTAGTAGACCAGTTTCTGATATTCATTTGGGATATCTTGTAGGGAATGAGATACAAGTAGTAGAGGCTTCTCCTTCTACTATTAAGAGTCCCAGATGACTATTTCATGCATATTTACTCCATTGTAATTGTATGTTTCATCAGAAGCCTGTTTTTCCCATTTTTGGGCTAGTAGACCATTTCCGGATCATTATTTCGGATATCTTCTAGGGAATTAGATACAAGTAATAGAGGTTTCTCCTAGTACTATTAAGAGTCCCAGATGACTATTTGAAGCCTATTTACTCAATTTTATTCGTATGTTTCCTCAGAAGTCCGTTTCCCCCATTTTCGGCTAGTAGACCAGTTTTGGAACTTCATTTAGGAACTCATTTAGGGAATGAGATGCAAGTAATAGAGGCTTCTCCTTGTACTATTAAGAATCCCAGGTGACTATTTCAAGCTTCTTTACTCCATTTTTATTTGTATGTTTCCTCAGAAGTCCGTTTTCCTCATTTTCAGTTGGTAGACCAGTTTCAGATATTCATTTGGGATATCTTCAAGGGAATGAGATACAAGTAATAAAGGCTTCTCCTTCTACTATTAAGAGTCCCAGATGACTATTTCAAGCATATATAATCCATTTTCTTTGTATGTTTCAGCAGAAGTCCGTTTTCCCCATTTTCGGCTAGTACACCAGTTTTGGATCTTCATTTGGGAACTCTTCTAGGGAATGAGATACAAGTAATAGAAGCTTCTCCTTGTACTATTATGAGTCCCAGATGACTATTTCAAACCTGTTTACGCCATTGTTTTCTTATATTTCTTCAGAAGTCCGTTTTCCCTATTTTCGGCTAGTAGACCCGTCTTGGATCTTCATTTGGGATATCTTCTAGGGAATGAGATACAAGTAATAGAGGTTTCTCCTTGTGCGATTATCAGTTCCAGATGACTATTTCAAGCCTATTTACTCCATTTTCTTTGAATAATTCATCAGAAGTTCGTTTTCCCCATTTTCGGCTAGTAGACCAGTTTCGGATCTTCATTTGGGATATCTTCTAGGGAATGAGATATCAGTAATAGAGGCTTCTCCTTGTACTACTATGAGCCCCAGATGACTATTTCAAACCTATTTACGCCATTTTTTCTTATGTTTCCTCAGAAGTCCGTTTTCCCCATTTTCGACTAGTAGACCAGTTTCGGATCTTCATTTAGGATATCTTCTAGGGAATGAGATAAAAGTAATAGAGGTTTCTCCTTGTACTATTAAGAGTCCCAGATTAATTTTTAAAGCCTATTTACTCCATTTTTATTCGTATATTTCCTCAGAAGTCCGTTTTCCCCATTTTCGGCTAGTAGAGCAGTTTTGGAACTTCATTTAGCAACCCTTTTAGGGAATGAGATACAAGTAATAGAGGCTTCTCCTTGTACTATTAATAATCCCAGATGACTATTTCAAGCCTATATACTCCATTTTTATATATATGTTTCCTCAGAAGTTCGCTTTCCTCTTTTTCGGCTAGTAGACCAGTTTCAGATATTCATTTGGGATATCTTGTAGGGAATGAGATACAAGTAATAGAGGCTTCTCCTTCTACTATTTAGAGTCCCAGATGACTATTTCATGCATATTTGTTAGAATATTTGCGGAATGTTTAAGTAAAATGATGAAGAACAAGTGAAGAACAGGAGAGAATAGAATTAAGGAGAGTATATTTCCTTAAGTTTAATGTTACAAATGTGGGCAATAGTCTATATATAGACTCGCCTTGGTTACAACTTGAATCAATAAGACAAAGACAATAAGAATAAACAAAGGGATGGTCTCCAAGGAAGCGAAAGTGACTTGTCATCAACGGTTGTCTCCTTAATCAAACATGTGACCTTATCCTCTTGTTGCTTATTAAATCTTGACCGTTGGAGTAGTAAGCCTAGAACCGAGCATCTAAGTGACCGTTGGAGGCCTAGCTTGTATGTCAAGCTTACTTGATGATCAAGCTTGAGTGGCTCGGTTCCCTAGGTGTACGGACTTGTACGGATGCTACCTCCTCCTTGTTTGATACTCCCCCTCAAGCTTTAACCATGGTGAATGGTTAGAGCTTGGAGCCATGAAGGATCACCTCATTAAAAACTTCAATGTAGAAAAAGAGTGTGATCTCCACGGCTAGGTGAGCTCAAGCTGAGATTTCAACGAGCCCCATCTTGGAGTGGATGAACTCGTTGATCTTCTGACTTGTTGCCTTGGTGAAGATATCGGCTAGTTGGTCTGAACTCTTTGTGTAGCATGGCAGGATGACTCCAAGCTGGACTTGCTCCCTGACCTTGTGACAATCAACCTCAATATGCTTGGTTCTTTCATGGAAGACCGAGTTTGATGCAATGTGTATAGCCGCTTGGTTGTCACAGTGCATGGTGATTGGTGTGCTTATCTCACATCCGAGGTCTTTAAGGAGGTTCCTTAGCTACATTAGCTCGGTTGTTAACCTCCTCATGGCCCGGTACTCAGCTTCAGCGCTAGAACATGCAACTACATTTTGCTTCTTGCTCTTCCAAGTAACTAGATTCCCACCAACGAACGTGCAATAGCCAGTAGTTGATCTTCTATCTACACGGTCTCCTGCCCAGTCTGCATCGCAATATCCCACAATCTCTGAGCTTCCGTTGCAACCCATCCAAATGCCATGACCGATTGTTCCTTGAACATAGCTGAGAATGCGCTTGACCATGCTCCAGTGATATGAATTTGGAGCTTTCATGTGTTGACTAACCTGATTCACAGCAAAACACAAGTCAGGTCTGTAAATTATAGAAGATTATAAGATAAAGACTCGACTCTCATGTTTAGGAATAAAGGGAAAAATGTATTAGATGATAAAAGTTGATTACATAAGAAGAGAAACACTTGGTATATATAGGACAATCCCTAGGTTAGAAAGGGTTACGCACATAGCCTGAATTGCGTCCTCATTCTACCTTTTAAAACCATGTGTGACTCACTCTCCTTTACAGCTCATAACGGTAACAAAGAGATAAGATAAGGAGGTACAGCCGCTATAGGACAAGTGACTCATCACCGTACGGTCACCTTATCCTTTAGCTTTTCTTATCCTCCTTTCCCTCTTCTTTCTAATACAAACTTCCTTATTACTCAAGTAACTATATTTACTATGTAACTATTAATTAGTT
Organism: Thlaspi arvense; assembly: GCA_911865555.2. Classification (NCBI taxonomy): domain Eukaryota; kingdom Viridiplantae; phylum Streptophyta; class Magnoliopsida; order Brassicales; family Brassicaceae; genus Thlaspi; species Thlaspi arvense. Next base: position 24,135,933 of record OU466862.2, on the reverse strand, counting down.
AATAGTAAATACCTTCTTGATTAACACTCCCCCTCAAGTTTATACTACAATACTGATTGTGTATAAACTTGGCACTTGCAAGAATAACCTCATTAAAAACCTAAGCTTGGAAAACCACGTGGGACAAAACCAAGCTTAGGGAAAAAGAGTATTATCCCTACAAGTTGGAGAGTCTCTCTCAAGGATGTGTTAGGTCTACAAGACCAAGCTTACCATGGATAAATTGGCAAACTTGGTTACTTGCTGCCTTGGTAAAGATGTCGGCCAATTGGTCCCGAACTCTTAGTAAAACAAGGGAGAATTGTACCGTCTTCGATCTTCTCTCTTGTCTTGTGGCAATCAGTCTCTATGTGCTTGGTCCTCTCGTGGAATACTGGATTAGTGGCTATATGGATGGCAGCTTGGTTGTCGCAATGGAAGGTGATTGGCGTCTTCTGCTCTATCCCGAAGTCCTTAAGTAGAGCCTTCAGCCATGTTAGCTCATTTGTGAGCTTCTTCATCGCCCTATACTCTGCTTCAGCACTCGAACAAGACACCACCTTCTGCTTCTTTGTCTTCCAAGTCACAAGATTTCCACCAATGAAGGTGCAAAAGCCGGTTGTAGACTGCCTTGTGTTGCGATCTCCATTGTAATCTGCATCACAGTATCCCACAATTTCCGTGCTAGAGTTTCTTCCCATCCAAATGCCTTTGCCAGGACTCCCTTTGATATATCTCAGAATCCTTTCCACCAGGCTCCAATGGTATACCGTAGGTACTTGCATGTGTTGAGCCACCTGATTCACAGCAAAAGAAAGATCAGGCCGAGTATATGTTAAGTATATGAGCTTACCAACGAGTCTTCGGTACTGTTCCGGGCAATGATATGGAGTATCATCCTTCTCCCCCTTTCGATTGACCTTGTATCCTTGCTTTAGTGGTGTGTCCACCGGTTTAGCTCCAAGTTTTCCTGTAAGCTTTAGAAGATCAAGTGCATATTTCCTTTGTGAGAGAAATAGTCCCTCCTTGGATCTACACACTTCAATCCTTAAGAAATACTTCAAAACACCCAAATCTTTAATATCAAAGGCTGAGTGTAAAGAGGACTTAATGGCTTGAATACCCTCTTTGTTACTCCCTGAAATAATCAAATCATCCACATAGACCAACACTACTACTATGCCATGAATATCTTGCTTAGTAAATAGAGTGTGATCAGAATGTGACCTCCTGAAGCCATTAGCCAGTAGTGTAGAGCTTGACTTGTGATACCAAGCTCTTGGAGATTGTTTAAGCCCATAGATTGCTTTCTGAAGCCTTAAGACCTTTCCCGGAGCCACTATGTCTTCTAAACCCGGAGGAGGTGACATGTAGACTTCTTCTTCTAACTCCCCCTGAAGGAAAGCATTCTTGACATCCATTTGCCACAACTCCCAATCCAAATTAACTGCTAAAGAGAGAACCACTTTCACTGTGTGTTGCTTAGCTACTGGAGCAAATGTTTCCCTATAGTCATCCCCATAAGTTTGTGTAAACCCTCTTGCAACCAGCCTTGCCTTATATCTCTCGATTTCACCATCACTCTTGTACTTAATGGTGAATACCCACTTTGAGCTAACACACTTCTTTCCTTTTGGTAGTTCTTCTTCAACCCACGTTTGATTCCTGACCATAGCTTGAACCTCATCATCAACAGCATTAGTCCATTCCTTTCTTTCCTTGGCTTCCTCATAGCTTTGTGGAATAAGTTCTACATCCAGCTTGCTGATAAAGGCTTGATGTTCTTCCGGAAGAAGGTCAATCGAACAGGTAGCTTGAATTGGATGAGCGACAGCTTGGCAGTTGTAGTAAACTCTCGTATTCTTCCAGTTTGAAGGTGATTTCTTCTCTCTTGTACTCTTCCTTGGATTCTCCCGAGTGTAGACTGGATCTGATGTAGCTTGTGGAGCTTCATAGGCATTGTCATCGCTTGAAGATTCAATAATCTCTCCTTCACTAGACTGTCCCGCCTCTGCCACTTCTTCACTAGACTTCTCTCCTCTATCACTTTCTTGTTGATCATCTAACGGATCCTGAAATGCATCGTTCTCATCCTCTCTAACTTCATTCACATCCTCATTTGGAGATGGTGGAGCTTCCTTCTCTGCCTGAGGAGAGCTTGCATTCCCTAAGTGTTCCAGAATTCGTCGGAGGCTTGAAGCTCTATCAGCGGTTGAGTTAGGTAGGTCTTTCACACTCTCCCAACTCTTTTCCCCAAAGTAGGCCTTGTCTTCCATAAACTTGACATCCCTTGACACATAATACCGGTAGGTGACTGGATCAAAGCACTTGTAACCTCTCTGAGTTGTTGAGTATCCAATGAATACGCACTTGTTACTCTTAGGCTCCAGCTTGTTCCTTAAGTCACCTGGAACAAACACAAAACACAGACTACCAAACACCCTTAAATGATCAATACTAGGATTTGAGTTATTTAGGATTTGGAAAGGCGATTTATCATCAAGGATACGAGTTGGTGTTCGGTTGATGAGATAGCAAGCTGTCATTACTGCATCGCCCCAAAACCGCTTAGGCATGTGTTTTTGAAATAGCATAGCTCTTGCCACCTCCATTAGATGCCTATTCTTTCTCTCAGCAACACCATTTTGTTGGGGGTTATATGGGCAGCTGGTTTGATGAAGAATTCCACATTTCTCTAAGTGTTCTTTGAGCTTGTTGCTTGTATATTCACCTCCATTATCTGTTCTTAGAATCTTAATCTTTGCATCAAAGTAGTTAGTCACATAGTTTTGAAAGTTTATAAATGCATCATAAACTCTATCAATAGATGGCATCAAGATTACCCAAGTATACTTAGATTTCTCATCTATAAATGTGACAAAATACTTATGGTTATCTCTAGATGCACAAGGTGAAGACCAAACATCAGAATGCACAAGATCAAAACATTTTTTATAAATCGCACTAGACTTAGGAAAAACAGCTTTGCAATGTTTGCCTAATATGTCTGAGTGAATCCTCTTGCTACTAGCCGAGCCTTATACCTCTCTATTTCGCCATTGCTCTTGTATTTAATAGTGTCCCCATCTTGAGCTCACTGTTTTCTTTCCTTTAGGCAATGTAGCCTCATCCCAAGTGTGATTCTTTTCCATAGCCCCCCTTTCTTCACTGATTGCATCACGCCATACCTTATACTCTATTGCTTCTTCATAGGTTTTAGGTATCTGACCTTGCTCCAGTGCAACTAAGAAAGCTTGATGCTCCTTTGGAAACTGAGCGAAAGAGCAAGCCGCTTGAGTAGGATGGGCTACGGCATTGCCATTGTAGTAGACCCTTGTGTTAACCCAATTGGATGGATCCTGCCTTTCCCTTGTGCTTCTCCTTAGTGCTGCTGGAGCAGGGGCTGGGACTTGTTCTGCTTGTTGTAAGCTTTGCAACCGCGGACTTCTTCTTAGAGGAGCTGGTGCTTGATGAGTTACTGACCGTGTGGGTGCTACTGCTTGCTCCGGAGGTTGATCATGTGCATTGTCTTGGGTCTCCGAGTCTGTGTGCTCAGCTGGTGGGTCACTAGTTTCACCATTCTCCCCCTCATGATCAACCGTAGGGGTTCCAGTATTTGTAGTGACACCGAGATGGTCTAGGAGTAGCCGGAGGTTAGTAGCTCTATCTGATGTGGACTTGGAGATGTCTTGCAAGTCTTCCCATGACTGTTTGGCATAGAAGCTTTCTGATTCCAAAAACTTCACATCTCTAGAGATTATAACCCGTCGTGTAGTGGGATTGTAGCATTTGTACCCCTTTTGAGTGGTAGAGTAGCCAACAAACATACACCTAGTGCTCTTGGCATCAAGCTTTGTTCTAAGCTCTCCTGGAATTAAGACAAAACAAACACACCCAAACACTCGTAAGTGATCAAGAGAGGGTTTAGTTGAGTTGAGTACCTCATACGGTGATGAGTCATTGAGAACTTTGGTTGGTATTCGGTTGATCAAGTAGCAAGCCGTAAGTACTGCATCTCCCCAAAACCGTTTTGGTACATTGCTTTGAAACATCATAGATCTGGCCACCTCCATTAAGTGTCTATTCTTCCTTTCAGCTACACCATTTTGTTGGGGCGTGTAAGGGCAGCTTGTTTGGTGAATGATGCCTTGTGAGGTAAGGTATTCTTTGAATAAGTTACTGGTGTATTCTCCTCCATTATCTGATCTGAAAATCTTAATCTTGGCATTAAAATGGTTAGTTATGTGAGTTTGAAAATTTCTAAATGCCTCAAAGACTCTATCTTTTGATGGAAGAAGAGTTAACCAAGTATACTTAGATTTTTTATCTATGAAGGTAACAAAATACTTGTTTTGATCTCTAGACTCACATGGAGATGTCCAAACATCAGAATGAACTAAATCAAAGCATTTTTCATAAATAGTAGAAGACTTAGGAAAGACAGTTCTACAATGTTTTCCTAAGATACAAGCCTCACAATCATCATTCTTAAACACTACTCTAGGTAATAGAAGACTCAATGCACGAGCATGAGGGTGACCTAATCTAGCATGCCAAATCGCATTATTAGCACAAGCTACAACATTATTAGAAGAAGCAAAGGTAGGATCTAAGAGCTTAGTGTCTTCAAGAACATAGAGATCATCTTTGGTAGTCCCTTTCCCAAGCGTTTTGCTGGTCTTAATATCCTGAAAACACACTTCATTAGGTCCAAAGATAGCAATACAGTTTAGATCAGTTGTAGCTTTCTTTACTGATAATAAATTAGATGTAAAGGTAGGCATATAAAATGCTTTAGAAGATCTCTCAAAGAGCTTTAGTTCTCCTATTCCCTTAATTGGCACCTTTTCCCCATTAGCAATCTCAACATTTCCTATAGTTGGTTTTATGTTGCTAATTAAGCTTAAATCACTAATCATGTGATGAGAAGCTCCTGAATCAACTATTAATGGCTTATTCTTAAGTGTATGTAAAGAGCTGTAAGAATTTCCCATATTTTGAATCACATGAAATGAGGTACCAAGAGTGTTACCAGACTCCTTAAACGCCTTGATCAAGGCATCTAAGTCCGATTTTGTCACGAATTGGGATGAGTTGGCTGCTCCATCTTCTCCAGGGATCGTCTTAGAGCTTTCGCCTTTGTGAGCAGCTTCTTCTGAAGCACACCTAGCTTTCCCTCCTTCCATTTTGGTTTAAGGTGTGGATGGAGACTCCAGCAGATTTCTCTGGTGTGCCCCTTTCTCTTGCAATGATCACAAAACGAGTTTCTCTTCTCATCAAACTTGTAGGCTCCTTTGTTGGCTGAAATCAGCTCTCCTTTTCCTCCAAATAAGCCGAGTGATCCTTGCTCCTTTTGGACTTGAGAACAGACTTCTTCAAGCGTTGGTAGCCTTTCTGCTCTGAGAAGGTGTTTGATGAGATCATTGTAGGTTGAGCTGAGAGTCAAAAGCAGTCCAAAGACCTTGTCTTGCTCCCTTCTTTCATTCAAGACTTGTGGATCCACGGTACTTGGCCTTAGCATTTCCAGCTCAGCCCATAGTGCTCTGAATTTTCCAAAGTGCTTGGTGAACTCCATATCTTCTTGCCTTAGATCGTTGATAGCCTTTTTGATTTCAAAAACACGGCTTAGATTAGAGACATTGCCGAATACTTGCTTCAAAGTCCCCCACAGCTCCTTGGCGGTTTCACAGTAGGAGTATGCCTCCAAGATTTCGTTGCTTAGGGAGCTTTGTAACAAAGCAAGGACGGTCTGGTCTTCCCTGTACCATTGGGTCTCTTCGGCTGGGACAATGGCTGCTCCCGCGGCTGGTGGTGCTGCTATGGGGGCGTCACTTGAGACATGACTCCAGAGACCTCTTCCACACAAGGCGGGTCTTGTGGTTCTTGACCACAGTAGATAGTTCACTCCTTTGAGTGTAACTGGTAAAGCCAATGGCTTGTTGTTCTCCATGGCCATGAATTTGGTTCTATGGACCTATGGGCAAAGGTATGGACCGTTGGTCAATGGTTTTGAGAAAGAGATTTGAGGAAAGAGAAGAGTAAGCGAATGAGAGTATGGTGGATTGAGAATGAGTTTAGCTGGTGTAGAGAGTTTTAGGAGTGATTTAAGAGTATAAAGAGGGTGATTAGTGGCAATGGACCGTTGGGTAAAGTTTCTGAGAATTTTCTGGAGTTGAGAGAGAGAGAGGTAGCGAATAAAGAAGAAGTAAAATGAGAGAGGATGAGAATCAGAGTTTGTGATCCAAAGATCTACATAACTCGCTCTGATACCATGTTAGAATATTTGCGGAATGTTTAAGTAAAATGATGAAGAACAAGTGAAGAACAGGAGAGAATAGAATTAAAGAGAGTATATTTCCTTAAGTTTAATGTTACAAATGTGGGCAATAGTCTATATATAGACTCGCCTTGGTTACAACTTGAATCAATAAGACAAAGACAATAAGAATAAACAAAGGGATGGTCTCCAAGGAAGCGAAAGTGACTCGTCATCAACGGTTGTCTCCTTAAGCAAACATGTGACCTTATCCTCTTGTTGCTTATTAAATCTTGACTGTTGGAGTAGTAAGCCAAGAACCGAGCATCTAAGTGACCGTTGGAGGCCTAGCTTGTATGTCAAGCTTACTTGATGATCAAGCTTGAGTGGCTCGGTTCCCTAGGTGTACGGACTTGTACGGATGCTACCTCCTCCTTGTTTGATAATATTTACTCCATTTTAATTGTATGTTTCATCAGAAGTCCGTTTTCCCCATTTTCGGCTAGTAGACCAGTTTCGAATCTTAATTTGGCATATCTTCTAGGGAATGAGATACAAGTAATAGAGGTTTGTCCTTGTATTATTATCAGTCCCAGATGACTATTTCAAGCCTATTTACTCCATTTTCTTTGTATAATTCATCAGAAGTCCGTTTTCCCCATTTTCGACTAGTAGACCAGTTTCGGATCTTCATTTAGGATATCTTCTAGGGAATAAGATAAAAGTAATAGAGGTTTCTCCGTGTACTATTAAGAGTCCCAGATGAATTTTTAAAGCCTATTTACTCCATTTTTATTCGTATATTTCCTCAGAAGTCCGTTTTCCCCATTTTCGGCTAGTAGAGCAGTTTTGGAACTTCATTTAGCAACCCTTTTAGCGAATGAGATACAAGTAATAGAGGCTTCTCCTTGTACTATTAAGAATCCCAGATGACTATTCCAAGCCTATTTACTCCATTTTTATATGTATGTTTCCTCAGAAGTCCGTTTTCCTCTTTTTCGGCTAGTAGACCAGTTTCAGATATTCATTTGGGATATCTTGTAGGGAATGAGATACAAGTAATAGAGGCTTCTCCTTCTACTATTAAGAGTCCCAGATGACTATTTCATGCATATTTACTCCATTTTAATTGTATGTTTCATCAGAAGTCTGTTTTCCCCAGTTTCGGCTAGTAGACCATTTCCGGATCATCATTTTGGATATCGTCTAGGGAATTAGATACAAGTAATAGAGGTTTCTCCTAGTACTATTAAGAGTCCCAGATGACTATTTGAAGCCTATTTACTCAATTTTTATTCGGATGTTTCCTCAGAAGTCCGTTTCCCCCATTTTCGGCTAGTAGACCAGTTTTGGAACTTCATTTAGGAACTCATTTAGGGAATGAGATGCAAGTAATAGAGGCTTCTCCTTGTACTATTAAGAATCCCAGGTGACTATTTCAAGCTTATTTACTCCATTTTTATTTGTATGTTTCCTCAGAAGTCCGTTTTCCTCATTTTCAGTTGGTAGACCAGTTTCGGATATTCATTTGGGATATCTTCAAGGGAATGAGATACAAGTAATAAAGGCTCCTCCTTCTACTATTAAGAGTCCCAGATGACTATTTCAAGCATATATACTCCATTTTCTTTGTATGTTTCAGCGGAAGCCCGGTTTCCCCATTTTCGGCTAGTACACCAGTTTTGGATCTTCATTTGGGAACTCTTCTATGGAATGAGATACAAGTAATAGAAGCTTCTCCTTGTACTATTATGAGTCCCAGATGACTATTTCAAACCTGTTTACGCCATTGTTTTCTTATATTTCCTCAGAAGTCCGTTTTCCCCATTTTCGGCTAGTAGACCCGTCTCGGATCTTCATTTGGGATATCTTCTAGGGAATGAGATACAAGTAATAGAGGTTTCTCCTTGTACGATTATCAGTTCCAGATGACTATTTCAAGCCTATTTACTCCATTTTCTTTGTATAATTCATCAGAAGTTCATTTTCCCCATTTTCGACTAGTAGACCAGTTTCGGATCTTCATTTGGGATATCTTCTAGGGAATGAGAGACAAGTAATAGAGGTTTCTCCTTGTACTGTTAACAGTCCCAGATGACTATTTCAAGCCTATTTACTCCATTTTATTTGTTTAATTCATAAGAAGTCCGTTTTCCCCATTTTCGGCTAGTAGACCAGTTTCGGATCTTCATTTGGGATATATTTTAAGGAATAAGATAAAACTAATAGAGGTTTCTCCTTGTACTATTAAGAGTCCCAGATGAAATTTTCAAGCCAATTTGAGTGTAAAGAGGACTTAATGGCTTGAATACCCTCTTTGTTACTCCCTGAAATAATCAAATCATCCACATAGACCAACACTACTATTATGCCATGAATATCTTGCTTAGTAAATAGAGTGTGATCAGAATGTGACCTCTGGAAGCCATTAGCCAGTAGTGTAGAGCTTAACTTGTGATACCAAGCTCTTGGAGATTGTTTAAGCCCATAGATTGCTTTCCGAAGCCTTAAGACCTTTCCCGGAGCCACTATGTCTTCTAAACCCGGAGGAGGTGACATGTAGACTTCTTCTTCTAACTCCCCCTGAAGGAAAGCATTCTTGACATCCATTTGCCACAACTCCCAATCCAAATTAACTGCTAAAGAGAGAACCACTTTCACTGTGTGTTGCTTAGCTACTGGAGCAAATGTTTCCCTATAGTCATCCCCATAAGTTTGTGTAAACCCTCTTGCAACCAGCCTTGCCTTATATCTCTCGATTTCACCATCACTCTTGTACTTAATGGTGAATACCCACTTTGAGCTAACACACTTCTTTCCTTTTGGTAGTTCTTCTTCAACCCACGTTTGATTCCTGACCATAGCTTGAACCTCATCATCAACAGCATTAGTCCATTCCTTTCTTTCCTTGGCTTCCTCATAGCTTTGTGGAATAAGTTCTACATCCAGCTTGCTGATAAAGGCTTGATGTTCTTCCGGAAGAAGGTCAATCGAACAGGTAGCTTCATAGGCATTGTAATCGCTTGAAGATTCAATAATCTCTCCTTCACTAGACTGTCCCGCCTCTGCCACTTCTTCACTAGACTTCTCTCCTCTATCACTTTCTTGTTGATCATCTAACGGATCCTGAAATGCATCGTTCTCATCCTCTCTAACTTCATTCACATCCTCATTTGGAGATGGTGGAGCTTCCTTCTCTGCCTGAGGAGAGCTTGCATTCCCTAAGTGTTCCAGAATTCGTCGGAGGCTTGAAGCTCTATCAGCGGTTGAGTTAGGTAGGTCTTTCACACTCTCCCAACTCTTTTCCCCAAAGTGGGCCTTGTCTTCCATAAACTTGACATCCCTTGACACATAATACCGGTTGGTGACTGGATCAAAGCACTTGTAACCTCTCTGAGTTGTTGAGTATCCAATGAATACGCACTTGTTACTCTTAGGCTCCAGCTTGTTCCTTAAGTCACCTGGAACAAACACAAAACACAGACTACCAAACACCCTTAAATGATCAATACTAGGATTTGAGTTATTTAGGATTTGGAAAGGCGATTTATCATCAAGGATACGAGTTGGTGTTCGGTTGATGAGATAGCAAGCTGTCATTACTGCATCGCCCCAAAACCGCTTAGGCATGTGTTTTTGAAATAGCATAGCTCTTGCCACCTCCATTAGATGCCTATTCTTTCTCTCAGCAACACCATTTTGTTGGGGGTTATATGGGCAGCTGGTTTGATGAAGAATTCCACATTTCTCTAAGTGTTCTTTGAGCTTGTTGCTTGTATATTCACCTCCATTATCTGTTCTTAGAATCTTAATCTTTGCATCAAAGTAGTTAGTCACATAGTTTTGAAAGTTTATAAATGCATCATAAACTCTATCAATAGATGGCATCAAGATTACCCAAGTATACTTAGATTTCTCATCTATAAATGTGACAAAATACTTATGGTTATCTCTAGATGCACAAGGTGAAGACCAAACATCAGAATGCACAAGATCAAAACATTTTTTATAAATCGCACTAGACTTAGGAAAAACAGCTTTGCAATGTTTGCCTAATATGCATGCTTCACAATTTGCACAATCATAAGAAAAACCAGGCATTAATAAACTTAAAGCTCTAGAATGAGGGTGACCAAGTCTTTCATGCCACAATACAACAGATGTCTTAACAGAGTTTGCAAAGATAGAAGAAACTTTATTCTTAGAAACAGAATTTAAAGAGATGTCTTGGAACACATATAAGTCATCCTTGGTGCTTCCTTGCCCAAAAACTTTTCCACTCTCAATATCCTGCAACTTAACATCATTAGGACTGAAAATAGCTAAACAGTTTAAGTCCTTAGTAGTTTTCTTTACAGAAAGGAGATTAGAGGTGAACTTAGGCATATAAAAGGCACTTAGCTTCTTGTTGAACACATTAATATAACCTATACCTTCTATTGGCACATTATGGCCATTTGCAACCTTAACATTCCCTAAAGCCGGTTTAATGTTCTCTAACAACTTAGGATTACTAATCATATGGTGAGAAGCTCCTGAGTCTAATACTAATGAGTTTAAATCACTAGAATTAGAAGATAAGAGAGATATACCGCCTGGATGTAACTTAGATGCAATGGATTGAAGGAGGCTCTCTAGATCAGCTTTGTTCATCACAATGGTCTCCTGAGAGGTAGAAGCTGAGCTCTTGTCTTGTATAGCTTGTAACGCCTTCTCATGATGACCGAACTGCACTATAGCTCTTTCAGCATTCTCGGAGCCTTCACTTGCTTCTGCCACATTCGCCTTCATCTTGTCTTTCTTGAACTTGTCTGGCTTCAAATGAGGGTGTAGGATCCAGCATTTGTCTTTGAGATGACCCTTTTTCTCACAATGCTCACAAACCCATGTCTTCTTGTCTCCATGTTTCGCCACTCCCACCTTGTTAGCCGTGGGTAGACTTGCATTCTTGTTGCCAAACAGCTCCTGATTGCCATACTCCTTTTGTATCTTAGCACAAACTTGCTCTAGGGTAGGGATCTTGTCTTCTCTCAAGATGTGTTGGATTACATCAGTATAGCCTTGATTCAGAGACAGTAGCAACCCAAACACACGATCTTGCTCTCTTCTTTCCTTGAGTGTCTTAGCATCGGTGGTAAAGGGTCTCAACATATCTAACTCAGCAACCAACGATCTATACCTTCCGAAATGGGTGTTGAAGTCACTCTCTTCTTGGCTCAGATTACCGAGAGCTTTCTTGATACCATAGACCCGAGTCAAGTTAGACTCATTGCCGAAGACACTTGTAAGAGTATCCCACAGCTCCTTAGCAGTCTCACAGTACGAATAGCCCTCTAGGATTGACGCCTCTAGTGAGCAGTGTAGAGCAGTCAGCACATTCAGATCATATTGCTTCCAAGTATCCTCATCCAGACCTATATCAGTTGCCTTTAGCTCTTCATAGGTGAACTCAATGTGTTTTGTGAGCTTCCTTCCTCCCAACACATTCAGAGTTGTTCGCTTCCACAACAGAAAGTTGTTCCCATTCAGAGTTACCGCAAATCTCAAGTCTTTGAAGGTGTCATTCATCTTGCCATCATACACCGTAACAGGCATAGGAGCTTGTTGAAGAGCAGCCATCACCAAAGCTTAAGTATTTCGCCGATTGAACACCAAAAAAAAAAAAAAACTAACACTCTCCAAGACCAAAGTTTCAACTTTTGAACCTTCCTCACTCAAACCACAAGCCAAACCGCAACACTAATCTATCCACAACCTTTGCCTTAAACTGATTCCTCTAGACTAACCTTTCAACCAGAGAGAGATAAAGCTCAAACCTTTACTTTTTTCAGATCTGACTTGCTTTACCTTCTTAGCTCGGTTTGATGCTTCAGCTTAACCCACAAGAACCAGCTTCAACCCAGAATAGCTTTTGCCACGGATTAACTCACAAGAACTTCTCTCAAACAAAAGAATCGAACAAGAAAACCAAGATTTAAGACTCAAGAATCACAAAACCGCTCTGATACCATGTAAATTATAGAAGATTATAAGATAAAGACTCGACTCTCATGTTTAGGAATAAAGGGAAAAATGTATTAGATGATAAAAGTTGATTACATAAGAAGAGAAACACTTGGTATATATAGGACAATCCCTAGGTTAGAAAGGGTTACGCACATAGCCTGAATTGGGTCCTCATTCTACCTTTTAAAACCATGTGTGACTCACTCTCCTTTACAGCTCATAACGGTAACAAAGAGATAAGATAAGGAGGTACAGCCGCTATAGGACAAGTGACTCATCACCGTACGGTCACCTTATCCTTTAGCTTTTCTTATCCTCCTTTCCCTCTTCTTTCTAATACAAACTTCCTTATTACTCAAGTAACTATATTTACTATGTAACTATTAATTAGTTAATAGTAAATACCTTCTTGATTAACATAATAGAGGCTTATCCTTGTACTATTATGAGTCCCAGATGACTATTTCAAACCTATTTACGCCATTTTCTTATGTTTCCTCAGAAGTTCGTTTTCCCCATTTTCGGCTAGTAGACCAGTTTCGGATCTTCATTTGGGATATCTTCTCGGGAATGATAAACAAGAAATAGAGGTTTCTCCTTGTACTATTATCAGTCCCAGATGACTATTTCAAGCCTATTTACATCATTTTCTTTGTATAATTCATCAGAAGTCCGTTTTCCCCATTTTCGACTAGTAGACCAGTTTCGGATCTTCATTTGGGATATCTTCTAGGGAATGAGATAAAAGTAATAGAGGTTTAACCTTATACTATTAAGAGTCCCAGATGAAGTTTTCAAGCCTATTTACTCCATTTCTATTCATATGTTTCCTCAGAAATCCGTTTTCCCCATTTTTGGCTAGTAGAGCAGTTTTGGAACTTCATTTAGCAACTCTTTTAGGGAATGAGATACAAGTAAAAGAGGTTTCTCCTTGTACTATTAAGAATCCCAGATCACTATTTCAAGCCTATTTACTCTATTTTTATATGTATGTTTCCTCAGAAGTCCGTTTTCCTCGTTTTCGGCTAGTAGGCCAGTTTCAGATATTCATTTGGATATCTTGTAGGGAATGAGATACAAGTAACAGAGGCTTCTCCATCTACTATTAAGAGTCCCATATGACTATTTCAAGCATATTTACTCCATTTTCATTGTATGTTTCATCAGAAGTCTGTTTTCCCCATTTTCGGCTAGTAGACCAGTTTTGGATCTTCACTTGGGAACTCTTCTAGGGAATAAGATACAAGTAATACAGGTTTCTCCTTGTACTATTAAGAGTACCAGATGACTATTTCAAGCCTATTTACTCCTTTTTTATTTGTATGTTTCCTGAGAATTTTTATTCTAGGGAATTAGATACAAGTAATAGAGGTTTCTCCTTGTACTATTAAGAGTCCCAGATGACTATTTGAAGCCTATTTACTTAATTTTTATTCGTATGTTTCCTACGACGTCCGTTTTCCCCATATTTGGCTAGTAGACCAGTTTTGGAACTTCATTTAGGAACTCTTTTAGGAAAATGAGATGCAAGTAATAGAGGCTTCTACTTGTACTATTAAGAATCCCAGATGACTATTTCAAGCCTATTTACTCCATTTTTATTTGTATGTTTCCTCAGAACTCCGTTTTCCTCTTTTTCGGGTAGTAGACCAGTTTCAGAAATTCATTTGGGATACTTGTAGGGAATGAGATACATGTAATAGAGGCTTCTCCTCCTACTATTAAGAGACCCAGATGACTATTGCCAGCCTATTTACTCCATTTTTATCTGTATGTATCCTTAGAAGTCCGTTTTCCCCATTTTCGGCTAGTAGACCAGTTTCGGATCTTCATTTGGGATATCTTCTAGGGAATGAGATAAAGGTAATAGAGGTTTCTCCTTGTACGATTAAGAGTCCCAGATGACTATTTCAAACCTATTTACACCATTTTTATTTGTATGTTTCCTCAGAAGTCCGTTTTCCTCATTTTCAGCTAGTAGACCAGTTTCGGATATTCATTTGGGATATCTTCTAGGGAATGCGATACAAGTAATAGAGGCTTCTCTTTCTACTATTAAGAGTTCCAGATGACTATTTGAAGCATATTTACTCCATTTTCTTTGTATGTTTCATCAGAAGTCTGTTTTCCCCATTTTCGGCTAGTACACCAGTTTTGGATCTTCATTTGGGAACTCTTCTAGGGAATGAGATACCAGTAATAGAGGCTTTTCCTTGTACTATTATGAGTCCCAGATGACTATTTCAAACCTATTTATACCATTTTTTTCTTATGTTTCCTCAGAAGTCCGTTTTCCCCAGTTTCGGATCTTCGTTTGGGATATCTTCTAGGGAATGATATACAAGTAATAGAGGTTTCTTCTTGTACTATTAAGAGTCCCAAATGACTATTTCAAGCCTATTTAATCCATTTATATTCGTATGTTTCATCAGAAGTACGTTTTCTCCATTTTCGGCTAGTAGACCAGTTTCAGATCTTAATTTGGCAGATCTTCTAGGGAATGAGATACAAGTAATAGAAGTTTGTCCTTGTACTATTATCAGTCCCAGATGACTATTTCAAGCCTATTTACTCCATTTTCTTTGTATAATTCATCAGCAGTCCGTTTTCCCCATTTTCGACTAGTAGACCAGTTTCGGATCTTCATTTAGGATATCTTCTAGGGAATGAGATAAAAGTAATAGAGGTTTCTCCTTGTACTATTAAGAGTCCCAGTTGAATTTTTAAAGCCTATTTACTCCATTTTTATTCGTATATTTCCTCAGAAGTCCGTTTTCCCCATTTTCGGCTAGTAGAGCAGTTTTGGAACTTCATTTAGCAACCATTTTAGGGAATGAGATACAAGTAATAGAGGCTTCTCCTTGTACTATTAAGAATCCCAGATGACTATTTCAAGCCTATTTACTCCATTTTTATATGTATGTTTCCTCAGAAGTCCGTTTTCCTCTTTTTCGTCTAGTAGACCAGTTTCTGATATTCATTTGGGATATCTTGTAGGGAATGAGATACAAGTAGTAGAGGCTTCTCCTTCTACTATTAAGAGTCCCAGATGACTATTTCATGCATATTTACTCCATTTTCTTTGTATGGTTCATCAGAAGTCTGTTTTCCCCATTTTCGGCTAGTACACCAGTTTTGGATCTTCATTTGGGAACTCTTCTAGGGAATGAGATACCAGTAATAGAGGCTTGTCCTTGTACTATTATGAGTCCCAGATGACTATTTCAAACCTATTTATACCATTTTTTTCTTATGTTTCCTCAAAAGTCCGTTTTCCCCAGTTTAATAGAGGCTTCTCCTTGTAATAGAGGTACAAGTAATAGAGGCTTCTCCTTGTACTATTAAGAATCCCAGATGACTATTTCAAGCATATTTACTCCATTTTATTTGTATGTTTCATCAGAAGTCCGTTTTCCCCATTTTCGGCTAGTAGACCAGTTTCGGATCTTAATTTGGCATATCTTCTAGGGAATGAGATACAAGTAATATAGGTTTGTCCTTGTACTATTATCAGTCCCAGATGACTATTTCAAACCTATTTACGCCATTTTCTTTGTATAATTCATCAGAAGTCCGTTTTCCCCATTTTCGACTAGTAGACCAGTTTCAGATCTTCATTTAGGATATCTTCTAGGGAATAAGATAAATGTAATAGAGGTTTCTCCTTGTACTATTAAGAGTCCCAGATGAATTTTTAAAGCCTATTTACTCCATTTTTATTTGTATATTTCCTCAGAAGTCCGTTTTCCCCATTTTCGGCTAGTACAGCAGTTTTGGAACTTCATTTAGCAACCCTTTTAGGGAATGAGATACAAGTAATAGAGGCTTCTCCTTGTACTATTAAGAATCCCAGATGACTATTTCAAGCCTATTAACTCCATTGTTATATGTATGTTTCCTCAGAAGTCCGTTTTTCTCTTTTTCGGCTAGTAGACCAGTTTCAGATATACATTTGGGATATCTTGTAGGGAATGAGATACAAGTAATAGAGGCTTCTCCTTCTACTATTAAGAGTCCCAGATGATTATTTCACGTATATTTACTCCATTTTAATTGTATGTTTCATCAGAAGTCTGTTTTCCCCATTTTCGGCTAGTAGACCATTTCCGGATCATCATTTCGGATATCTTCTAGGGAATAAGATACAAGATATAGAGGTTTCTCCTAGTACTATTAAGAGTCCCAGAAGACTATTTGAAGCCTATTTACTCAATTTTTATTCGTATGTTTCCTCAGAAGTCCGTTTCCCCTATTTTCGTCTAATAGACCAGTTTTGGAACTTCATTTAGGAACTCATTTAGGGAATGAGGTGCAAGTAATAGAGGCTTCTCCTTGTACTATTAAGAATCCCAGGTGACTATTTCAAGCTTATTTACTCCATTTTTATTTGTATGTTTCCTCAGAAGTCCGTTTTCCTCATTTTCAGTTGGTAGACCAGTTTCGGATATTCATTTGGGATATCTTCTCGGGAATGAGATACAAGTAATAGAAGCTTCTCTTTCTACTATTAAGAGTCCCAGATGACAATTTCAAGTATATTTAGTCCCTTTTCTTTGTATGTTTCATCAGAAGTCCGTTTTCCCTATTTTCGGCTAGTACACCAGTTTTGGATCTTCATCTGGGTACTCTTCTAGGGAATGAGATACAAGTAATAGAAGCTTCTCTTTCTACTATTAAGAATCCCAGATGACTATTTCAAGCATATTTAGTCCATTTTCTTTGTATGTTTCATCAGAAGTCCGTTTTCCCCATTTTCGGCTAGTACACCAGTTTTGGATCTTCATTTGGGTACTCTTCTAGGGAATGAGATACCAGTAATAGAGGCTTATCCTTGTACTATTATGAGTCCCAGATGACTATTTCAAACCTATTTACGCCATTTTTCTTATGTTTCCTCAGAAGTCTGTTTTCCCCATTTTCGGCTAGTAGACCAGTTTCGGATCTTCATCTGGGTACTCTTCTAGGGAATGAGATACAAGTAATAGAAGCTTCTCTTTCTACTATTAAGAATCCTAGATGACTAGTTCAAGCATATTTAGTCCATTTTCTTTGTATGTTTCATCAGAAGTCCGTTTTCCCCATTTTCGGCTAGTACACCAGTTTTGGATCTTCATTTGGTTACTCTTCTAGGGAATGAGATACCAGTAATAGAGGCTTATCCTTGTACTATTATGAGTCCCAGATGACTATTTCAAACCTATTTACGCCATTTTTTCCTATGTTTCCTCAGAAGTCCGTTTTCCCCATTTTCGGCTAGTAGACCAGTTTTGGAACTTCATTTGGGATATCTTCTAGGGAATGAGATACAAGTAAAAGAGGCTTCTCCTTCTACTATTAAGAATCCCAGATCACTATTTCAAGCCTATTAACTCTATTTTTATATGTATGTTTCCTCAGAAGTCCGTTTTCCTCTTTTTCGGCTAGTAGACCAGTTTCTGATATTCATTTGGATATCTTGTAGGGAATGAGATACAAGTAATAGAGGCTTCTCCTTCTACTATTAAGAGTCCCAGATGACTATTTCAAGCATATTTACTCCATTTTCATTGTATGTTCCATCAGAAGTCTGTTTTCCCCATTTTCGGCTAGTAGACCAGTTTTGGATCTTCATTTGGGAACACTTCTAGGGAATAAGATACAAGTAATAGAGGCTTCTCCTTGTACTATTAAGAGTACCAGATGACTATTTCAAGCCTATTTACTCCATTTTTATTTGTATGTTTCCTGAGAAGTCCGTTTTCCCCATTTTCGGCTAGTAGACCATTCGCGGATCATCATATCGGATATCTTCTAGGGAATTATATACAAGTAATAGAGGTTTCTCCTTGTACTATTAAGAGTCCCAGATGACTATTTGAAGCCTATTTACTCAATTTTTATTCGTATGTTTCCTCAGAAGTCCGTTTCCCCCATTTTCGGCTAGTAGACCAGTTTTGGAACTTCATTTAGGAACTCATTTAGGGAATGAGATGCAAGTAATAGAGGTTTCTCCTTGTACTATTAAGAATCCCAGGTGACTATTTCAAGCTTATTTATTCCATTTTTATTTGTATGTTTCCTTAGAAGTCCGTTTTCCTCATTTTCAGTTAGTAGACCAGTTTCGGATATTCATTTGGGATATCTTCTAGGGAATGAGATACAAGTAATAGAGGTTTGTCCTTGTACTATTATCAGTCCAAGATGACTATTTCAAACCTATTTACTCCATTTTCTTTGTATAATTCATCAAAAGTCCGTTTTCCCCATTTTCGACAAGTAGACCAGTTTCAGATCTTCATTTAGGATATCTTCTAAGGAATGAGATAAATGTAAAAGAGGTTTCTCCTTGTACTATTAAGAGTCCCAGATGAATTTTTAAAGCCTATTTACTCCATTTTTATTCGTATATTTCCTCAGAAGTCCGTTTTCCCCATTTTCGGCTAGTAGAGCAGTTTTGGAACTTCATTTAGCAACCCTTTTAGGGAATGAGATACAAGTAATAGAGGCTTCTCCTTGTACTATTATGAATCCCAGATGACAATTTCAAGCCTATGTACTCCATT
This sequence comes from Thlaspi arvense, assembly GCA_911865555.2. Classification (NCBI taxonomy): domain Eukaryota; kingdom Viridiplantae; phylum Streptophyta; class Magnoliopsida; order Brassicales; family Brassicaceae; genus Thlaspi; species Thlaspi arvense. Next base: position 24,117,150 of record OU466862.2, on the reverse strand, counting down.
TTTATATGTATGTTTCCTCAGAAGTCCGTTTTTCTCTTTTTCGACTAGTAGACTAGTTTCAGATATTCATTTGGGATATCTTGTAGGGAATGAGATACAAGTAATAGAGGCTTCTCCTTCTACTATTAAGAGTCCCAGATGACTATTTCATGTATATTTACTCCATTTTAATTGTATGTTTCATCAGAAGTCTGTTTTTCCAATTTTCGGCTAGTAGACCATTTCCGGATCATCATTTCGGATATCTTCTAGGGAATTAGATATAAGTAATAGAGGTTTCTCCTAGTACTAATAAGAGTCCCAGATGACTATTTGAAGCCTATTTACTCAATTTTTATTCGTGTGTTTCCTCAGAAGTCCGTTTCCCCCATTTTCGTCTAGTAGACCAGTTTTGGAACTTCATTTAGAAACTCATTTAGGGAATGAGATGAAAGTAATAGAGGCTTCTCCTTGTACTATTAAGAATCCCAGGTGACTATTTCAAGCTTATTTACTCCATTTTTATTTGTATGTTTCCTCAGAAGTTTGTTTTCCTCATTTTCAGTTGGTAGACCAGTTTCGGATATTCTTTTGGGATATCTTCAAGGGAATGAGATACAAGTAATAAAGGCTTCTCCTTCTACTATTAAGAGTCCCAGATGATTATTTCAAGCCTATTTACTCCATTTACTTTGTATAATTCATCAGAAGTCCGTTTTCCCCATTTTCGGCTAGTAGACCAGTTTCGGATCTTCGTTTGGGATATCTTCTCGGGAATGAGATACAAGTAATAGAAGCTTCTCTTTCTACTATTAAGAATCCCAGATGACTATTTCAAGCATATTTAGTCCAATTTCTTTGTAAGTTTCATCAGAAGTCCGTTTTCCCTATTTTCGGCTAGTACACCAGTTTTGGATCTTCATCTGGGTACTCTTCTAGGGAATGAGATACAAGTAATAGAAGCTTCTCTTTCTACTATTACGAATCCCAGATGACTATTTCAAGCATATTTAGTCCATTTTCTATGTATGTTTCATCAGAAGTCCGTTTTCCCCATTTTCGGCTAGTTCACCAGTTTTCGATCTTCATTTGGGTACTCTTCTAGGGAATGAGATACCAGTAATAGAGGTTTATCCTTGTACTATTATGAGTCCCAGATGACTATTTCAAACCTATTTACGCCATTTTTTCTTATGTTTCCTCAGATGTCCGTTTTCCCCATTTTCGGCTAGTAGAACAGTTTCGGATCTTCATTTGGGATATCTTCTAGGGAATGATATACAAGAAATAGAGGTTTTTCCTTGTACTATTATCAGTCCCAGATGACTATTTCAAGCCTATTTACTCCATTTTCTTTGTATAATTCATCAGGAGTCCGTTTTCCCCATTTTCGACTAGTATACCAGTTTCGGATCTTCATTTGGGATATCTTCTAGGGAATGAGATAAAAGTAATAGAGGTTTAACCTTTTACTATTAAGAGTCCCAGATGAAGTTTTCAAGCCTATTTACTCTATTTCTATTCATATGGTTCCTCAGAAGTCCGTTTTCCCCATTTTCGGCTAGTAGAGCAGTTTTGGAACTTCATTTAGCAACTCTTTTAGGGAATGAGATACAAGTAAAAGAGGCTTCTCCTTGTACTATTAAGAATCCCAGATCACTATTTCAAGCCTATTTACTCTATTTTTCTATGTATGTTTCCTCAGAAGTCCGTTTTCCTCTTTTTCGGCTAGTAGACCAGTTTCTGATATTCATTTGGATATCTTGTAGGGAATGAGATACAAGTAATAGAGGCTTCTCCTTCTACTATTAAGAGTCCCACATGACTATTTCAAGCATATTTACTCCATTTTCATTTTATGTTTCATCAGAAGTCTGTTTTCCCCATTTTCGGCTAGTAGACCAGTTTTGGATCTTCATTTGGGAACTCTTCTAGGGAATAAGATACAAGTAATAGAGGCTTCTCCTTGTACTATTAAGAGTACCAGATGACTATTTCAAGCCTATTTACTCCATTTTTATTTGTATGTTTCCTGAGAAGTCCGTTTCCCCATTTTCGGCTAGTAGACCATTCGCGGATCATCATATCGGATATCTTCTAGGGAATTAGATACAAGTAATAGAGGTTTCTCCTTGTACTATTAAGAGTCCAAGATGACTATTTGAAGCCTATTTACTCAATTTTTATTCGTATGTTTCCTCCGAAGTCCGTTTTCCCCATTTTCGGCTAGTAGACCATTTTTGGAACTTCATTTAGGAACTCTTTTAGGAAAATGAGATGCAAGTAATAGAGCCTTCTCATTATACTATTAAGAAGCCCAGGTGACTATTTCAAGCTTATTTATTCCATTTTTATTTGTATGTTTCCTTAGAAGTCCGTTTTCCTCATTTTCAGTTAGTAGACCAGTTTCGGATATTCATTTGGGATATCTTCTAGGGAATGAGATACAAGTAATGAGGCTTCTCCTTGTACTATTAAGAATCCCAGATGACTATTTCAAGCATATTTACTCCATTTTATTTGTATGTTTCATCAGAAGTCCGTTTTCCCCATTTTTGGCTAGTAGACCAGTTTCGGATCTTAATTCAGCATATCTTCTAGGGAATGAGATACAAGTAATAGAGGTTTGTCCTTGTACTATTATCAGTCCCAGTAGACCTGATATGATAGGGGATAGCACGGTAGCTAAGGAACCAGAGGAGGAACCGGAGATAGTAGGGAGGATCACTCGTTCCAGAGCTAAGGAGCTGGCTAAGGAAGTTCATGCACTTATGGCAGAAGGGTTATGCAACCTACCAGCTATTCAAGTTTTCAACATCTTCCACCAGAAGACTTCACCCGGTAATTACAACTAAGTAACTTAGGTGAGGAATCTGTACTCTTTTTCCCATGATGAGTTTTGTCCCACTGGGTTTTCTCAACATGGTTTTTAATGAGGCAGATGAATCACTACGTCAAGTTACTTAGGAGTCATTGCCAATGGGTAATAAACGTATGAGCTACTTTGGCCTTATACTTAGTATTTTCAGGTGCACCAATTAGGATTCTAAGGAATGGGACGCCTTGTTGTTTTATTCTTTATTTTGGACGTTTTGTTGTTTTCTTTCTTAGACGCCATGCTGTTTGGTTTTTAGGGTAGTATAAGACTTGTATTACGCCTCCTTTTGTAAATCAGTGAAGAACTAAGTGTTAAACAAACAGCCATTGCTGCATTTCTTCTCTCACCTTTGATCTCTTGAATGTGTTCTTGTGGATCCGAGTTTCTATTCACCAAGTGTTCTTGAAACTCTACTATCTGTTACTTCCATTTAACCCCTTAAATCGTTCCATTAAACCCTTAATACCATTTTAATCTCATTCCACACTACCATTTTCCCTTTCACACGATCATCATCACCATTTCGCAATCATCACTTGATCTTCATCAGCCTATCTTCAGAGTAGTTCCAGGGGAGATCGTGTCATGTGGTATCAGAGCCAACTCTGAACCAAAGGCTGAGAAATCCTAAAACCTCTCTTTTCCTTTCTTTTGTTAAATCGATTGTCCTAAGAGTCTTAGGATTGCCTTTTTCGTTTCTTTCATAAAAGTTAGTGTTTGTTTTCGATTTCCTAATAGCAATAGGTTTTGTGTTCTTTTCCCTGATAGTTTTAGGAGTTGTTTTCCTTCCTTTTAAACAACAAGTTTTTAAGAGATTAGAAATCACAAACCTTGTTATCTTGAGAACTTTTTACTTTGATTGTTGTTTTGATTGTCTCAGGTACCATGGAGCTTTCAGCAGAAGCCATGGAAGCTCTGAATCAAGCCATGGCGCAACAAATTAAAGAAGCTAATCAGTCAGTTACTACTCAGCTGATGCAACAGATAGAGCAGCTCAACGCCAAGTTTGAGACTCGGTTCAAGGATTTACTGAAAGAGAACAGTGCTGCAGAAAGTGATTCATCAGAACCGCCCAGCCCTAGTGAAGCAATCCGCCTTGCCAAAGGAAAAGCACACATGGGAGCGTCTTCTAAACAACCCCGAGCTAACACTACAAGAACACCTGTTGGAAGGAGAGAAACCAGTGTAAACCGGCGAAGGAATGCTGAGGGTACAGGAAGAGAGAGACGCAGAGCTGATAAAACATCTCCACACCTCTGAGCTGAGAACATTGGTGGGCGCAGAGTCTATGTGGAGACAGAACCTGGATCTTCTGAAGGAGAAGAGAGATCAGACAACAGCTTTAATACTGTGAGGAGAGGCAGGAACAGAGGCAACAATGATCCAGAAGTGTACTTAGATTGGGAAAGAAAGATGGAATCAAACTTCTTGGTTCAAGGCACCTATGAGCTCAACAAGGTGAAGATAGCTGTTTCAGAGTTCAATGGCTATGCATTCTTGTGGTGGGAGCAGTTGGGAGTCACTAGAGAGAGGCACCACGAACTTCCTATTACCACCTGGGGTCAACTAACCACGCAGATGAGGAGGAAGTTTGTTCCTGCACACTATCAGAGAGAGATTCTCAACAAGCTTAGGCGCCTCATACAAGGAACAAAGTCTGTTCGAGATTACTACCAAGAGCTGGAAACCTTGATGATTAGAGCCGATTTGAGAGAAGGAGAAGACATGGTGATGTCTAGGTTCTTGGGAGGACTTAACAGAGAGATTCAAGACAAGGTTGAGCTACAGAACTATGAGGATGTGCAAGAAATGGTGCATAAGGCAGAACTGATTGAAGCACAGATCAAGAGGAGAACTGGCAGACCAACCTTCACCTCCAACATACCAAAACCGAAAGAGTTCAACAAGCCAATCTCTACCCAGAACACAAAACCGGCTACAACAACAATCAAGGAGGAGGTTAAAACCGAGTTTAAACCAAGAGGAACTTCTACTAGCAATGTCAGATGCTTCAAGTGTCAAGGTATGGGGCATTACTCCAGAGATTGTCCTAATAAGAAGATGTTTTTGCTGCAAGAGGGAGGAGAGATCGTACCTCAAGACAGTTCAGAGAGTGAATCAGATGCTGGTACAGAAGGAGAAGAGGAAGCAGCAGCAGTTGGAGAGATGCTAGTGGCATGCAGGACTTTGAGTGTTCAGGTGCATCCAGATGATAGAGGTCAGAGAGAGAATCTCTTTCACACCAGATGTGTAGTTCAAGATAAGGTCTGCACCTTGATTATAGATGGGGGAAGTTGCACTAATGCCGCCAGTGAAGAGATGGTAAAGAAGCTTAATCTTAAAACCACTTCACATCCTAGACCTTACCAGCTGCAGTGGTTGGACAACAAAGGAGCCATCACCGTTTCTCAGCAAGTGCTTGTCAAGCTAGCCATTGGGAAGTATGAAGATGAACTCCTTTGTGATGTGGTTCCTATGAGATCTAGCCATATGTTATTGGGGAGACCATGGCAGTATGATAGGAGAGTTCTTCATGATGGCTACACCAACAAGCAGACTTTTGAATTTAGGGGGGCGCAAGGTCACTCTTCTACCACTTTCCCCCAGCGAAATCTACCAAGATCAACTTCACATGAACCGCAAAGATAAAGAGAAAGTCTCCAACAGTTTATACATCAACCACAAGGAGTTCAACAAGCTCTTTGATCCTGAGATGACCACTTTCATGTTTGTCTACAAAGAAACACTGGCTAGTACTAAACCGTTAGAGGAACTTCCCTATGAGGTGATAGAGATCATTGAGGAGTACAAGGATGTCTTTCCAGAAGAGATACCCCCAGGCTTACCCCTAACTCGCGGAATTGAGCATCAGATTGATCTAGTGCCAGGATCAGTGCTACCAAACAAGCCGGCTTACAGAACCAACCCTGTAGAGACTAAAGAGCTTCTGAAACAAGTAGAAGAGCTGATGAGTAAAGGACATATCAGAGAGAGTCTCAGTCCATGTGCAGTACCAGTTCTGTTGGTTCCTAAGAAAGATGGAACATGGAGGATGTGTGTAGACTGTAGAGCAATCAACAACATCACAGTGAAGTACAGACATCCTATTCCAAGATTAGATGACATGTTAGATGAGTTATGTGGGTCAACAGTGTTCTCCAAAATCGATTTGAAGAGTGGTTATCATCAGATCAGAATGAAGGAGGGAAATGAGTGGAAAACTGCTTTCAAGACCAAGCAAGGGTTGTATGAGTGGTTAGTCATGCCGTTTGGTCTCACCAATGCACCCAGTACCTTCATGCATCTAATGAACCATGCCATAAGACCATTCATTGGAGTTTTTGTTGTGGTCTACTTCGATGACATTCTCATCTACAGCAAAGGTTTGGAAGAACATCTAGGCACATCCGCCAAGTTCTGGATGTTCTTCGTTCTCAATCCCTTTTTGCTAACTTCTCTAAGTGTTCATTCTGTACTACTGAGGTTGTCTTTCTAGGCTTTGTTGTTAGTGCAGAAGGAGTGAGGGTTGATGAAGAGAAGATCAAGGCAATCAAAGAATGGCCTACGCCTAAGAGTGTTGGGGAAGTGAGGAGCTTTCATGGATTAGCAGGATTCTACAGAAGATTTGTTCCAAGCTTTAGCACCCTTGCTGCACCATTAACTGAAGTCATCAAGAAGGAAGTTGGTTTCAGATGGGAGGAAGCACAAGAACAGGCTTTCACAGCCCTTAAAGAGAAGCTTATCAATGCCCCTCTTTTAGTTCTTCCTGATTTCCTTAAAACTTTTGAAATTGAATGTGATGCTTCAGGAGTTGGAATCGGTGCTGTATTGATGCAGGATAGGAAACCGGTGGCATACTTCAGTGAGAAGCTAGGAGGATCAACCGCCAACTATCCAACCTATGACAAGGAACTCTATGCATTAGTTCGAGCTCTTCAAACGTGGCAGCACTACTTGTGGCCCAAGGAATTCGTCATTCATACAGATCATGAGTCTCTAAAGCACCTTAAAGGACAGCAGAAGCTCAATAAAAGACACGCCAGATGGATGGAGTTCATAGAGACTTTTCCATACATCATTTAAGTACAAGAAAGGTAAAGATAATGTAGTTGCAGATGCATTATCAAGGAGGTACACACTTGTCTCTACTTTAACTTCTAAGCTTAATGGATTTGAACATATAGTAGATCTCTATGAGACTGACATTGATTTTGCTGAGAGCTATGGCAAGTGCTATAAGTTTGCTTTTGAAAAATATCATAGACAGGATGGATATCTGTTTTATAACAATCGCCTGTGCATACCACGAGGATCTGTTAGATAGTTATTGGTGAGAGAAGCTCATGGAGGTGGATTAGCTGGACACTTTGGAGTCGCTAAGACTCTACTTGGACTGCAAGATCACTTTTATTGGCCATACATGAAGACAGACGTTGAGAGGATTTGTTCTAGGTGTGCAGTTTGTAAGATGGCAAAGAGTAAGGTGCAACCTCACGGTTTGTATACTCCTCTTCCTATTCCTTCTCAACCCTTGACTCATATTTCTATGGACTTTGTGCTTGGCTTACCTCGAACCAGAAATGGTAGAGATTCGATTTTTGTAGTTGTTGACAGGTTCAGCAAGATGGCACACTTCATTGCTAGTCATAAGACAGATGATGCTGTATGCGTAGCTAACTTGTTTTTCAGGGAAGTAGTTCGTCTACATGGTATGCCTCAAGTGATAGTTTCAGACAGGGATACCAAGTTTCTAGGGCACTTCTGGAGAACATTATGGGCTAAACTGGGAACCAAGCTTCAATTCTCAACTACATGTCACCCTCAAACTGATGGACAAACCGAGGTGGTGAACAGAACATTGTCAACACTTCTTAGAACGCTGGTAAAAAGTAACATCAAGTCATGGGAGGAGTGTCTACCACACGTGGAGTTTGCTTATAATCACGCTAAGCATTCTGCAACCCTCTTTTCTCCTTTTGAAATTGTCTATGGCTTTAACCCACAATCACCTCTAGACTTGATCCCTTTGCCTCTAAGTGTGAAATGTAGTCTAGATGGAAAAGAAAAGGCAGAACAGGTGAGGAAGATACACGCCAAGGCTAAGGAGAATATAGAGAGGAAGACTAAGCAGTATGAGAAGCATGCAAACAAGGGCCGAAAGGAGTTAATCTTTGAGGAAGGAGACTTGGTGTGGATTCATTTGAGGAAGGACCGATTTCCAGAAGAGTGGAAGAGCAAGCTTATGCCGAGAATGGATGGACCATTCGAAGTCATCAAAAGGATCAACAACAATGCCTACCAGATTGATCTTCAAGGTAAGTATAATATATCTCCATCTTTCAATGTCTCTGACTTGCTTCCTTATGTTGCAGATACAGATTTGAGGACAAATCCTTTTCAAGAGGGAGAGGATGATATGATGGGGGATAGCATGGTAGCTAAGGAACCAGAGGAGGAACCGGAGATAGTAGGGAGGATCACTCGTTCCAGAGCTAAGGAGCTGGCTAAGGAAGTTCATGCACTTATGGCAGAAGGGTTATGCAACCTACCAGCTATTCAAGTTTTCAACATCTTCCACCAGAAGACTTCACCCGGTAATGACAACTAAGTAACTTAGGTGAGGAATCTGTACTCTTTTTCCCATGATGAGTTTTGTCCCACTGGGTTTTCTCAACATGGTTTTTAATGAGGCAGATGAATCACTACGTCAAGTTACTTAGGAGTCATTGCCAATGGGTAATAAACGTATGAGCTACTTTGGCCTTATACTTAGTATTTTCAGGCGCACCAATTAGGATTCTAAGGAATGGGACGCCTTGTTGTTTTATTCTTTATTTTGGACGTTTTGTTGTTTTCTTTCTTAGACGCCATGCTGTTTGGTTTTTAGGGTAGTATAAGACTTGTATTACGCCTCCTTTTGTAAATCAGCGAAGAACTAAGTGTTAAACAAACAGCCATTGCTGCATTTCTTCTCTCACCTTTGATCTCTTGAATGTGTTCTTGTGGATCCGAGTTTCTATTCACCAAGTGTTCTTGAAACTCTACTATCTGTTACTTCCATTTAACCCCTTAAATCGTTCCATTAAACCCTTAATACCATTTTAATCTCATTCCACACTACCATTTTCCCTTTCACACGATCATCATCACCATTTCGCAATCATCACTTGATCTTCATCAGCCTATCTTCAGAGTAGTTCCAGGGGAGATCGTGTCATGTGGTATCAGAGCCAACTCTGAACCAAAGGCTGAGAAATCCTAAAACCTCTCTTTTCCTTTCTTTTGTTAAATCGATTGTCCTAAGAGTCTTAGGATTGCCTTTTTCGTTTCTTTCATAAAAGTTAGTGTTTGTTTTCGATTTCCTAATAGCAATAGGTTTTGTGTTCTTTTCCCTGATAGTTTTAAGAGTTGTTTTCCTTCCTTTTAAACAACAAGTTTTTAAGAGATTAGAAATCACAAACCTTGTTATCTTGAGAACTTTTTACTTTGATTGTTGTTTTGATTGTCTCAGGTACCATGGAGCTTTCAGCAGAAGCCATGGAAGCTCTGAATCAAGCCATGGCGCAACAAATTAAAGAAGCTAATCAGTCAGTTGCTACTCAGCTGATGCAACAGATAGAGCAGCTCAACGCCAAGTTTGAGACTCGGTTCAAGGATTTACTGAAAGAGAACAGTGCTGCAGAAAGTGATTCATCAGAACCGCCCAGCCCTAGTGAAGCAATCCGCCTTGCCAAAGGAAAAGCACACATGGGAGCGTCTTCTAAACAACCCCGACCTAACACTACAAGAACACCTGTTGGAAGGAGAGAAACCAGTGTAAACCGGCGAAGGAATGCTGAGGGTACAGGAAGAGAGAGACGCAGAGCTGATAGAACATCTCCACACCTCCGAGCTGAGAACATTGGTGGGCGCAGAGTCTATGTGGAGACAGAACCTGGATCTTCTGAAGGAGAAGAGAGATCAGACAACAGCTTTAATACTGTGAGGAGAGGCAGGAATAGAGGCAACAACCGAGATTATGACCCATTGAAACAACAGCTGAAGCACCTCAAGATTCAGTTTCCTTCCTTCCATGGCAATAATGATCCAGAAGTGTACTTAGATTGGGAAAGAAAGATGGAATCAAACTTCTTGGTTCAAGGCACCTATGAGCTCAACAAGGTGAAGATAGCTGTTTCAGAGTTCAATGGCTATGCATTCTTGTGGTGGGAGCAGTTGGGAGTCACTAGAGAGAGGCACCACGAACTTCCTATTACCACCTGGGGTCAACTAACCACGCAGATGAGGAGGAAGTTTGTTCCTGCACACTATCAGAGAGAGATTCTCAACAAGCTTAGGCGCCTCATACAAGGAACAAAGTCTGTTCGAGATTACTACCAAGAGCTGGAAACCTTGATGATTAGAGCCGATTTGAGAGAAGGAGAAGACATGATGATGTCTAGGTTCTTGGGAGGACTTAACAGAGAGATTCAAGACAAGGTTGAGCTACAGAACTATGAGGATGTGCAAGAAATGGTGCATAAGGCAGAACTGATTGAAGCACAGATCAAGAGGAGAACTGGCAGACCAACCTTCACCTCCAACATACCAAAACCGAAAGAGTTCAACAAGCCAATCTCTACCCAGAACACAAAACCGGCTACAACAACAATCAAGGAGGAGGTTAAAACCGAGTTTAAACCAAGAGGAACTTCTACTAGCAATGTCAGATGCTTCAAGTGTCAAGGTATGGGGCATTACTCCAGAGATTGTCCTAATAAGAAGATGTTTTTGCTGCAAGAGGGAGGAGAGATCGTACCTCAAGACAGTTCAGAGAGTGAATCAGATGCTGGTACAGAAGGAGAAGAGGAAGCAGCAGCAGTTGGAGAGATGCTAGTGGCATGCAGGACTTTGAGTGTTCAGGTGCATCCAGATGATAGAGGTCAGAGAGAGAATCTCTTTCACACCAGATGTGTAGTTCAAGATAAGGTCTGCACCTTGATTATAGATGGGGGAAGTTGCACTAATGCCGCCAGTGAAGAGATGGTAAAGAAGCTTAATCTTAAAACCACTTCACATCCTAGACCTTACCAGCTGCAGTGGTTGGACAACAAAGGAGCCATCACCGTTTCTCAGCAAGTGCTTGTCAAGCTAGCCATTGGGAAGTATGAAGATGAACTCCTTTGTGATGTGGTTCCTATGAGATCTAGCCATATGTTATTGGGGAGACCATGGCAGTATGATAGGAGAGTTCTTCATGATGGCTACACCAACAAGCAGACTTATGAATTTAAGGAGCGCAAGGTCACTCTTCTACCACTTTCCCCCAGCGAAATCTACCAAGATCAACTTCACATGAACCGCAAAGATAAACAGAAAGTCTCCAACAGTTTATACATCAACCACAGTGAGTTCAACAAGCTCTTTGATCCTGAGATGACCACTTTCATGTTTGTCTGCAAAGAAACACTGGCTAGTACTAAATCGTTAGAGGAACTTCTCTATGAGGTGATAGAGATCATTGAGGAGTACAAGGATGTCTTTCCAGAAGAGATACCCCCAGGCTTACCCCCAACTCGCGGAATTGAGCATCAGATTGATCTAGTGCCAGGATCAGTGCTACCAAACAAGCCGGCTTACAGAACCAACCCTGTAGAGACTAAAGAGCTTCTGAAACAAGTAGAAGAGCTGATGAGTAAATGACATATCAGAGAGAGTCTCAGTCCATGTGCAGTACCAGTTCTGTTGGTTCCTAAGAAAGATGGAACATGGAGGATGTGTGTAGACTGTAGAGCAATCAACAACATCACAGTGAAGTACAGACATCCTATTCCAAGATTAGATGACATGTTAAATGAGTTATGTGGGTCAACAGTGTTCTCCAAAATCGATTTGAAGAGTGGTTATCATCAGATCAGAATGAAGGAGGGAGATGAGTGGAAAACTGCTTTCAAGACCAAGCAAGGGTTGTATGAGTGGTTAGTCATGCCGTTTGGTCTCACCAATGCTCCCAGTACCTTCATGCGTCTAATGAACCATGCTTTAAGACCATTCATTGGAGTTTTTGTTGTGGTCTACTTCGATGACATTCTCATCTACAGCAAAGGTTTGGAAGAACATCTAGGGCACATCCGCCAAGTTCTGGATGTTCTTCGTTCTCAATCCCTTTTTGCTAACTTCTCTAAGTGTTCATTCTGTACTACTGAGGTTGTCTTTCTAGGCTTTGTTGTTAGTGCAGAAGGAGTGAGGGTTGATGAAGAGAAGATCACGGCAATCAAAGAATGGCCTACGCCTAAGAGTGTTGGGGAAGTGAGGAGCTTTCATGGATTAGCAGGATTCTACAGAAGATTTGTTCCAAGCTTTAGCACCCTTGCTGCACCATTAACTGAAGTCATCAAGAAGGAAGTTGGTTTCAGATGGGAGGAAGCACAAGAACAGGCTTTCACAGCCCTTAAAGAGAAGCTTATCAATGCCCCTCTTTTAGTTCTTCCTGATTTCCTTAAAACTTTTGAAATTAAATGTGATGCTTCAGGAGTTGGAATCGGTGCTGTATTGATGCAGGATAGGAAACCGGTGGCATACTTCAGTGAGAAGCTAGGAGGATCAACCGCCAACTATCCAACCTATGACAAGGAACTCTATGCATTAGTTCGAGCTCTTCAAACGTGGCAGCACTACTTGTGGCCCAAGGAATTCGTCATTCATACAGATCATGAGTCTCTAAAGCACCTTAAAGGACAGCAGAAGCTCAATAAAAGACACGCCAGATGGATGGAGTTCATAGAGACTTTTCCATACATCATTAAGTACAAGAAAGGTAAAGATAATGTAGTTGCAGATGCATTATCAAGGAGGTACACACTTGTCTCTACTTTAACTTCTAAGCTTAATGGATTTGAACATATAGTAGATCTCTATGAGACTGACATTGATTTTGCTGAGAGCTATGGCAAGTGCTATAAGTTTGCTTTTGAAAAATATCATAGACAGGATGGATATCTGTTTTATAACAATCGCCTGTGCATACCACGAGGATCTGTTAGAGAGTTATTGGTGAGAGAAGCTCATGGAGGTGGATTAGCTGGACACTTTGGAGTCGCTAAGACTCTACTTGGACTGCAAGATCACTTTTATTGGCCATACATGAAGACAGACGTTGAGAGGATTTGTTCTAGGTGTGCAGTTTGTAAGATGGCAAAGAGTAAGGTGCAACCTCACGGTTTGTATACTCCTCTTCCTATTCCTTCTCAACCTTGGACTCATATTTCTATGGACTTTGTGCTTGGCTTACCTCGAACCAGAAATGGTAGAGATTCGATTTTTGTAGTTGTTGACAGGTTCAGCAAGATGGCACACTTCATTGCTAGTCATAAGACAGATGATGCTGTCTGCGTAGCTAACTTGTTTTTCAGGGAAGTAGTTCGTCTACATGGTATGCCTCAAGTGATAGTTTCAGACAGGGATACCAAGTTTCTAGGGCACTTCTGGAGAACATTATGGGCTAAACTGGGAACCAAGCTTCAATTCTCAACTACATGTCACCCTCAAACTGATGGACAAACCGAGGTGGTGAACAGAACATTGTCAACACTTCTTAGAATGCTGGTAAAAAGTAACATCAAGTCATGGGAGGAGTGTCTACCACACGTGGAGTTTGCTTATAATCACGCTAAGCATTCTGCAACCCTCTTTTCTCCTTTTGAAATTGTCTATGGCTTTAACCCACAATCACCTCTAGACTTGATCCCTTTGCCTCTAAGTGTGAAATGTACTCTAGATGGAAAAGAAAAGGCAGAACAGGTGAGGAAGATACACGCCAAGGCCAAGGAGAATATAGAGAGGAAGACTAAGCAGTATGAGAAGCATGCAAACAAGGGCCGAAAGGAGTTAATCTTTGAGGAAGGAGACTTGGTGTGGATTCATTTGAGGAAGGACCGATTTCCAGAAGAGAGGAAGAGCAAGCTTATGCCGAGAATGGATGGACCATTCGAAGTCATCAAAAGGATCAACAACAATGCCTACCAGATTGATCTTCAAGGTAAGTATAATATATCTCCATCATTCAATGTCTCTGACTTACTTCCTTATGTTGCAGATACAGATTTGAGGACAAATCCTTTTCAAGAGGGAGAGGATGATATGATAGGGGATAGCACGGTAGCTAAGGAACCAGAGGAGGAACCGGAGATAGTAGGGAGGATCACTCGTTCCAGAGCTAAGGAGCTGGCTAAGGAAGTTCATGCACTTATGGCAGAAGGGTTATGCAACCTACCAGCTATTCAAGTTTTCAACATCTTCCACCAGAAGACTTCACCCGGTAATGACAACTAAGTAACTTAGGTGAGGAATCTGTACTCTTTTTTTTCCCATGATGAGTTTTGTCCCACTGGGTTTTCTCAACATGGTTTTTAATGAGGCAGATGAATCACTACGTCAAGTTACTTAGGAGTCATTGCCAATGGGTAATAAACGTATGAGCTACTTTGGCCTTATACTTAGTATTTTCAGGCGCACCAATTAGGATTCTAAGGAATGGGACGCCTTGTTGTTTTATTCTTTATTTTGGACGTTTTGTTGTTTTCTTTCTTAGACGCCATGCTGTTTGGTTTTTAGGGTAGTATAAGACTTGTATTACGCCTCCTTTTGTAAATCAGCGAAGAACTAAGTGTTAAACAAACAGCCATTGCTGCATTTCTTCTCTCACCTTTGATCTCTTGAATGTGTTCTTGTGGATCCGAGTTTCTATTCACCAAGTGTTCTTGAAACTCTACTATCTGTTACTTCCATTTAACCCCTTAAATCGTTCCATTAAACCCTTAATACCATTTTAATCTCATTCCACACTACCATTTTCCCTTTCACACGATCATCATCACCATTTCGCAATCATCACTTGATCTTCATCAGCCTATTTCAATCCTATTTACTCCATTTACTTTGTATAATTCATCAGTAGTCCGTTTTCTCCATTTTCGGCTAGTAGACCAGTTTCGGATCTTCGTTTGGGATATCTTCTCGGGAATGAGATACAAGTAATAGAACTTCTCCTTGTACTATTATGAGTCCCAGATGACTATTTCAAACCGGTTTACGCCATTGTTTTCTTATATTTCCTCAGAAGTCCGTTTTCCCCATTTTCGGCTAGCAGACCCGTCTCGGATCTTCATTTGGGATATCTTCTAGGGAATGAGATACAAGTAATAGAGGTTTCTCCTTGTACGATTATCAGTTCCAGATGACTATTTCAAGCCTATTTACTCCATTTTCTTTGTATAATTCATCAGAAGTTCGATTTCCCCATTTTCGGCTAGTAGACCAGTTTCGGATCTTCATTTGGGATATCTTCAAGGGAATGAGATATCAGTAATAGAGGCTTCTCCTTGTACTATTATGAGCCCCAGATGACTATTTCAAACCTATTTACGCCATTTTTTCTTATGTTTCCTCAGAAGTCCGTTTTCCCCATTTTCGGCTAGTAGACCAGTTTGGATCTTCATTTGGGATATCTTCTAGGGAATGAGAGACAAGTAATAGTGGTTTCTCCTTGTACTATTATCAGTCCCAGATGACTATTTCAAGCCTATTTACTCCATTTTCTTTGTATAATTCGTCAGAAGTCCGTTTTCCCCATTTTCGGCTAGTAGACCAGTTTCAGATCTTCATTTGGGATATATTGTAAGGAATGAGATAAAACTAATAGAGGTTTCTCCTTGTTTTTATTAAGAGTCCCAGATGAAATTTTCATGCCAAT
This sequence comes from Thlaspi arvense, assembly GCA_911865555.2. Classification (NCBI taxonomy): domain Eukaryota; kingdom Viridiplantae; phylum Streptophyta; class Magnoliopsida; order Brassicales; family Brassicaceae; genus Thlaspi; species Thlaspi arvense. The sequence goes on along the minus strand of OU466862.2, from coordinate 24,101,563 downwards.
TTACTCCATTATTATTTGTATATTTCTTCAGAAGTCCGTTTTCCTCATATTCGGCTAGTAGACCAGTTTCGGATATTCATTTGGGATATCTTCTCGGGAATGAGATACAAGTAATAGAAGCTTCTCTTTCTACTATTAAGAATCCCAGATGACTATTTCAAGCATATTTAGTCAATTTTCTTTGTATGTTTCATCAGAAGTCCGCTTTCCCTATTTTCGGCTAGTACACCAGTTTTGGATCTTCATCTGGGTACTCTTCTAGGGAATGAGATACAAGTAATTGAAGCTTCTCTTTCTACTATTTAGAATCCCAGATGACTATTTCAAGCATATTTAGTCCATTTTCTTTGTATGTTTCATCAGAAGTCCGTTTTCCCTATTTTCGGCTAGTACACCAGTTTTGGATCTTCATTTGGGTACTCATCTAGGAAATGAGATACCAGTAATAGAGGCTTATCCTTGTACTATTATGAGTCCCAGATGACTATTTCAAACCTATTTACGCCATTTTTTCTTATGTTTCCTCAGAAGTACGTTTTCCCCATTTTCGGTTACTAAACCAGTTTCGGATCTTCATTTGGGATATCTTCTTGGGAATGATAAAAAAGTAATAGAAGTTTCTCCGGCGATCAGCTCCGGCGGCGGCTCCGGCTCCGGCGGCAGCTCCGACGGCAACTCCCCATTTATCGGACAAGGCAACCAGACAGTCATGCACCACAACTCCTACCCTAGTTCGTCCTTCCCACCCTTCCCCACTGCAAGGGGGTCAATCCTAGTTACTCCATTTTCTTTGTATAATTCATCAGAAGTCCGTTTTCCCCATTTTCGGCTAGTAGACCAGTTTCGGATCTTCATTTGTGATATCTTCTAGGGAATGAGATAAAAGTAAGAGAGGTTTCTCCTTGTACTATTAAGAGTCCCAGATGAAATTTTCAAGCCTATTTACTTCATTTTTATTCATATGTTTCCTCAGAAGTCCGTTTTCCCCATTTTCGGCTAGTAGAGCAGTTTTGGAACTTCATTTAGCAACTCTTTTAGGGAATGAGATACAAGTAAAAGAGGCTTCTCCTTGTACTATTAAGAATCCCAGATGACTATTTCAAGCCTATTTACTCCATTTTTATATGTATGTTTCCTCAGAAGTCCGTTTTCCTCTTTTTCGGCTAGTAGACCATATTCAGATATTCATTTGGTATATTTTGTAGGGAATGATATACAAGTAATAGAGGCTTCTCCTTCTACTATTAAGAGTCCTAGATGGCCATTTCAAGCATATTTACTCCATTTTCATTGTATGTTTCATGAGAAGTCTGTTTTCCCCATTTTCGGCTAGTAGACCAGTTATGGATCTTCATTTGGGAACTCTTCTAGGGAATAAGATACAAGTAATAGAGGCTTCTCCTTGTACTATTAAGAGTCCCTGATGACTATTTCAAGCCTATTTACTCCATTTTTATTTGTATGTTTCCTGAGAAGTCCGTTTTCCCCATTTTCAGCTAGTAGACCATTCTCGGATCATCATTTCGGATATCTTCTAGGGAATTAGATACAAGTAATAGAGGTTTCTCCTTGTACTATTAAGAGTCCCAGATGACTATTTGAAGCCTATTTACTCAATTTTTATTCGTATGTTTCCTCAGAAGTCTGTTTCCCCCTTTTTCGGCTAGTAGACCAGTATTGGAACTTCATTGAGGAACTCTTTTAGGAAAATGAGATGCAAGTAATCGAGGCTTCTCATTGTACTATTAAGAATTCCAGGTGACTGTTTCAAGCTTATTTATTCCATTTTCATTTGTATGTTTCCTCTGAAGTCTGTTTTCCTCATTTTCAGTTAGTAGACCAGTTTCGGATATTCATTTGGGATATCTTCTAGGGAACGAGATACAAGTAATAGAGGCTTCTCCTTTTACTATTATGGGTCCCAGATGACTATTTCAAGCATATATACTCCATTTTTTTTGTATGTTTCATGGGAAGTCCGTTTTCCCCATTTTCGGCTAGTACACCAGTTTTGGATTCTCATTTGGGAACTCTTCTAGGGAATAAGATACAAGTAATAGAGGCTTCTCCTTGTACTATTATGAGTCCCAGATGACTATTTCAAACCTTTGTACGCCATTTTTTTCTTATGTTTCCTCAGAAGTCCGTTTTCCCCATTTTCGGCTAGTAGACCAGTTTCGGATCTTCATTTGGGATATCTTCTAGGGAATCAGATACAAGTAATGGAGGTTTCTCCTTGTACGATTATCAGTCCCAGATGACTATTTCAAGCCTAATTACTCCATTTTCTTTGTATAATTCATCAGAAGTCCGTTTTCCCCATTTTCGGCTAGTAGACCAATTTCGGATCTTCATTTGGGATATCTTCTAGGGAATGGGATACAAGTGATAGTGGTTTCTCCTTGTACTTTTAAGAGTCTATGATGACTATTTCAAGCCTATTTACTCCATTTTTATGTTAGAATTGCGGAATGATTTAATTAAGAAATGAAGAACAATTCAAGAACAAGTAAGAGAATGAGAGAGTGAATTAAGGATAAGTATATTTCCTTAAGTTAGTTCTTACATTCGATTGATGACTTCTATTTATAGGTTCTACACAATGTAAGCTAACGGCTGCTTCTTCTCCTCCAGGGGTAGTCTTAGAGCTTTCGCCCTTGTGAGCAGCCTCTTCTGAAGCAAACCGAGCCTTTCCCTCCTTCCATTTTGGTTTAAGGTGCGGATGGAGACTCCAGCATGCTTCTTTGGTGTGCCCCTTTCTCTTGCAATGATCACAAAATGAGTTTCTCTTCTCGTCAAACTTGTAGGCTCCTTTGTTGGCTGAGATCAACTCTCCTTTTCCTCCAAATAAGCCGAGTGATCCCTACTCCTTTTGGACTTGGGAGCAGACTTCTTCAAGCGTTGGTAGCCTTTCTGTTCTGAGAAGGTGTTTGATGAGATCATTGTAGGTTGAGCTGAGAGTCAAAAGCAGTCCAAAGACCTTGTCTTGCTCCCTTCTTTCATTCAAGACTTGTGGATCTATGGTACTTGGCCTTAGCATTTCCAGCTCAGCCCATAGTGCTCTGAATTTTCCAAAGTGCTTGGTGAACTCCATATCTTCTTGCCTTAGATCGTTGATAGCCTTTTTGACTTCAAACACACGGCTTAGATTAGAGACATTGCCGAATACTTACTTCAAAGTCCCCCACAGCTCCTTGGCGGTTTCACAATAAGAGTATGCCTCCAAGATCTCGTTGCTTAGGGAGCTTTGTAACAAAGCAAGGACGGTCTGGTCTTCCCTGTACCATGGGGTCTCTTCGGCTGGGACAATGGCTGCTCCCGCGGCTGGTGGTGCTGCTATAGGAGCGTCACTTGAAACATGACTCTAGAGACCTCTTCCACACAAGGCGGCTCTTGTGGTTCTTGACCACAGTAGATAGTTCACTCCTTTGAGTGTAACTGGTAAAGCCAATGGCTTGTTGTTCTCCAAGGCCATGTTTAGAATCTATGGACCGTTGGGCAAAGAAAAGGACCGTTGGGCAAAGAAAAGGACCGTTGGGTAAACTGTTTTAGAAGAGAGTTCTGGGTGATTTAGAGGATGAGCGAATGAGAGTATAGATGATTAGAGGGGTTTAGAGTGAGTTTGGAGTTTAGGAGACTGTTTAAGAGGTTTTAAAAGAGACAAAGAGAGTAAGGACCGTTGGGTAAAGATTTTGAGAATTTCTGTAAACTGAGAGAGAGACAGCGAATAAAGAAGAGGTAAAAAGGGAGAAGATGAGAATCAGAGTTTGTGATCCAAAGATCTACACAACTCGCTCTGATACCATGTTAGAATTGCGGAATGATTTAATTAAGAAATGAAAAACAATTCAAGAACAAGTAAGAGAATGAGAGAGTGAATTAAGGATAAGTATATTTCCTTAAGTTAGTTCTTACATTCGATTGATGACTTCTATTTATAGGTTCTACACAATGTAAGCTAACGGCTATAAAGGAGAGAACAATACGAATAAACAAAGGAGTAGATCCCAAAGGTGAAAGTGACAGGTCATGCTTGACTTCCAACGCCCATATGCTTAAACCAGACATGTGACCTTATCTTCTTTGCTTCCTTATGCATATGACCGTTGTAGTGGTTGGCTAGGATCAATTATATTCCTTGTCTATGACCGTTGCTTCCTTGTGTATCACTCTTCCTTGAATGTCACGGTGATGAGTGTGTACGGACACCTCTCCTTGGTTGATCATTTTGACACTCCCCCTCAAGCTTTAACCGTGATGAATGGTTAGAGCTTGGAGCCATGAAGGATCACCTCATTAAAAAAACCTCAATGTAGAAAACCTCATGGGACAAAACTACATTGAGGGAAAAAGAGTGTGATCTCCACGGCTAGGTGAGCTCAAGCTGAGATGTCAACGAGCCCCATCTTGGAGTGGATGAACTCGTTGATCTTCTGACTTGTTGCCTTGGTGAAGATATCGGCTAGTTGGTCTGAACTCTTTGTGTAGCATGGCAGGATGACTCCAAGCTGGACTTGCTCCCTAACCTTGTGATAGTCAACTTCAATATGCTTGGTTCTTTCATGGAAGACCGAGTTTGATGCAATGTGTATAGCCGCTTGGTTGTCACAGTGCATGGTGATTGGTGTGCTTGTCTCACATCCGAGGTCTTTAAGGAGGTTCCTTAGCCACATTAGCTCGGTTGTTAACCTCCTGATTGTTAGAATTGCGGAATGATTTAATTAAGAAATGAAGAACAATTCAAGAACAAGTAAGAGAATGAGAGAGTGAATTAAGGATAAGTATATTTCCTTAAGTTAACCTGTTACAACGATGGGAATAGTCTATATATAGACTTGTACATGATGGTATAACGGCTACATAGGATAGAGACATAAAGAATAAACTAAGGGAAGTGGTCCTCATAGTGAGAGTGACAGTTCATACACGGTCCCTTCCTTATGCTTGACATGTGAACCTTATCCCTTAGCCTTGTGATCATGTGACCGTTATAGCTGATCAACAAAGGCGAATATCCTCTTTGCCTTGCATCCCTTTGCCTTGTACACCACTCTAGTTACCTTACTTGAATATCACGGTCCTCTCTTGATTGTACGGACACTCCTAAGTTGATACTCCCTCTCAAGCTTTAGCCATGGTGAATGCTAAAGCTTGGAACCATGACTAACCACCTCATTAAAAACCTCAATGTAGAAAACCTCGTGGGACAAAACTCCATTGAGGGAAAAAGAGTGTGATCGCCATGGCTAGGGTAGATCAAGCTGAGATGTCAACGAGCCCCATCTTAGAGTGAATGAACTCGCTTGTCTTCTGATTGACTGCCTTGGTGAAGATGTCAGCTAGCTGATCTGAACTCCTTGTATAGCACGGTAGAATAACTCCAAGTTGCACTTGCTCCCTGACTTTATGACAATCCACCTCTATATGCTTGGTCCTTTCATGGAAGACCGAGTTGGATGCAATATGCATAGCCGCTTGATTATCACAATGCATTGTGATAGGTGTGCTTGTCTCACATCCGAGGTCTTTAAAGAGGTTTCTTAGCCACATCAGCTCGGTTGTTAGTCTCCTCATGGCCCGGTATTCTGCTTCAGCACTGGAGCATGCAACTACATTTTGCTTCTTGCTCTTCCAAGTAACTAGATTCCCACCAATGAATGTAGAATAGCCAGTAGTTGATCTTCTATCTGATCGATCTCCTGCCCAATCTGCATCACAGTAGCCCACAATCTCTGAGCTTCCGTTGCAACTCATCCAAATGCCATGTCCTATTGTGCCTCGGACATAACTGAGAATACGCTTGACCATGTTCCAGTGATGCACCTTTGGAGCCTTCATGTATTGACTAACCTGATTCACAGCAAAACACAAGTCAGGCCTAGTTATGGTAAGGTAGATTAACTTACCAACCATCCTGCGGTATTGTGTGATATCACCGAATAGCTCATTACATGGCTCCCCCTCTCGCTCCAACTTATAGTTATCTTCAAGAGGGGTTTTCGCTAGTCTATCTCCAAGATCTCCTGTTTCACTTAACATGTCAGTCATATACTTTCTTTGTGAGAGGAACACACCCTCTTTTGATCTACAAACTTCAATTCCTAAGAAGTATTTGAGTTCGCCTAAATCCTTAATATCAAAGACATTCTGTAAATAGCTTTTAGTAGCAAGAATGTTTACCTTGTCATTCCCAGAGATGATTATATCATCTACATAAATGAGAATGACTACTATACCTTCTTGGCTGGTGAGTGTGAATAGTGTATGGTCAGCTTCTGATCGGCTAAATCCTCTATCAAACAATACTCTGCTCAGCTTGTGGTACCATGCTCTTGGTGATTGCTTCAAGCCATATATCGCCTTTCGTAGTCTTAGTACTCTACCCGGAGTGGTGCTTTCTTCTAAACCTGGTGGTGGTGTCATATAAACCTCTTCCTCAAGTTCTCGTTGTAGGAAAGCATTCTTTACATCCATTTGCCAGAGATCCCACTCTAGATTAACCGCCAAGGAGATGATTACTCTAACCGTGTGGAGCTTAGCTACTGGTGCAAAAGTGTCTTTGTAGTCTTCCCCATATGTCTGAGTAAAGCCTCTAGCCACTAACCGAGCTTTATACCTTTCTATTTCACCATTGCTCTTGTATTTGATAGTAAAGACCCATCTTGAGCTAACCGTTTTCTTCCCTTTTGGTAAGTCAGCTTCATCCCAAGTATGATTTTTTTCCATGGCTCCTCTTTCTTCCCTGATTGCTTCACGCCATTCCTCATGCTCCACTGCTTCTTCATAAGTCTTAGGGATATGACCTTGCTCTATTGCTGCCAAGAATACTTGATGTTCCTCCGGAAGTTGTGCAAAGGAGCATGATGCTTGAGTAGGATGAGCCACGGCATTGCCATTGTAGTATACTCTTGTATTAACCCAATTAGAGGGGTCCTGCCTTTCTCTTGTACTGCGCCTTAAGGTAGTGGGAGCAGGAGCTTGGACTTGTTCTGCTTGTTGTAAGCTTTGCAACCGTGGACTTCTTCTTAGAGGAGCTGGTGCTTGATGTGTTACTGACCGAGTGGGTGCTTGATCTTGCTCTGGAGGTTGATCATGTGCATTTTCGTGGGTCTCCGAGTCTGTGTGCTCAGCTGGTGGATCATCATTGTTATCGTCATTCTCCCCCTCATGATCAACCGTAGGGGCTCTAGTGTTTGTATTGACACCGAGATGATCTAGGAGCAGCCGGAGGTTAGTGGCTCTATCTGATGTAGACTTGGAAATGTCTTGCAAGTCTTCCCATGACTGTTTGGCATAGAAGCTTTCTGATTCCAAGAGCTTCACATCTCTAGACACTATAACTCGGCGTGTAGTAGGATTGTAGCATTTGTACCCCTTCTGAGTAGTGGAGTAGCCAACAAACATACATCTCGTGCTCTTGGCATCAAGCTTTGTTCTAAGATCTCCTGGAATTAAGACAAAACAAACACACCCAAACAATCGTAAGTGATCAAGAGAAGGTTTGGTGGAGTTGAGTACCTCATATGGTGATGAGTCATTGAGGACTTTTGTGGGTATTCGGTTGATCAAGTAACAAGCCATAAGCACAGCATCTCCCCAAAAACGTTTTGGTACATTGCTTTGAAACATCATGGATCTGGCCACCTCCATTAAGTGTCTATTCTTCCTTTCAGCGACACCATTTTGTTGGGGCGTGTAAGGGCAGCTTGTTTGCTGAATGATGCCATGTGAGGCAAGGTATTCTTTGAATAAGTTACTGGTGTATTCTCCTCCATTATCTGATCTGAAAATCTTAATCTTGGCATTAAAATGGTTAGTTATGTGAGTTTGAAAGTTTCTAAATGCCTCAAAGACTCTATCTTTTGATGGAAGAAGAGTTAACCATGTATACTTAGACTTCTCATCTATGATCCCTAGATTCACATGGGGATGTCCAAACATCAGAATGAACTAAATGAAAGCATTTTTCATAAATAGTAGAAGACTTAGGAAAAACAGTTCTACAATGTTTCCCTAAGATACAAGCCTCACAATCATCGTTTTTAAACACTACTTTAGGTAATAAAAGACTCAATGCACGAGCATGAGGATGTCCTAATCTAGCATGCCAAATCGCATTATTAGCACAGGCTACAACATTATTAGAAGAAGCAAAGGTAGGATCTAAGAGCTTAGTGTCTTCAAGAACATAGAGATCATCTTTGGTAGTCCCTTTCCCAAGCAATTGGCTGGTCTTAATATCCTGAAAGCACACATCATTAGGTCCAAAAATAGCAATACAGTTTAAATCAGTTGTAGCTTTCTTTACTGACAATAAGTTAGATGTAAAGGTAGGCATATAAAATGCTTTAGAGGACCTTTCAAAGAGTTTAAGTTCTCCTATCCCCTTAATTGGTACCTTTTCACCATTAGCAATCTCAACATTTCCTAATGTTGGTTTTATGTTACTAATTAGGCTTAAATCACTAATCATGTGATGTGAAGCTCCTGAATCAACTATTAGAGGCTTATTCTTAAGAGTATATGAAGACCTATAAGAATTACCTGTTAATCAAGAAGGTATTTACTAGTAACTAATTAATAGTTACATAGTAAATATAGTTACTTGAGTAATAAGGAAGTTAGTTTGTATTAGAAAGAAGAGGGAAAGGAGGATAAGAAAAGCTAAAGGATAAGGTGACCGTACACTTTGTCCTATAGCGGCTGTACCTCCTCCCTTATCCTTTTGTTACCGTTATGAGCTGTAAAGGGATGAGTCACACACGGTTTGTACAAGGCAGAATGAGGACGCAATAGTGGCTTTGTGCGTAACCCTTTCTGACCTAGAATGTGTTCTATATAAACCAAGTGTATCCCCTCTCATTGTAGATAACTTTTTATCATCTAATACATTTTCACCTTTTCCTAAACATGAGAGTCGAATCCTTATCCTATAATCTTCTATAATTTTCATGGTATCAGAGAGGTTTTGTGATTCTTGAGTCTTAAATCTTGGTTTTCTTGTTCGATTCTTGTGTTTGAGAGAAGTTCTTGTGAGTTAGTCCGTGGCAAAAGCTATTCTGGGTTGAAGCTGGTTCTTGTGGGTTAAGCTGAAGCATCAAACCGAGCTAAGAAGGTGAAGCAAGTCAGATCTGAAAAAGTAAAGGTTTGAGCTTTATCTCTCTCTCTGGTTGAAAGGTTTAGTCTAGAGGAATCAGTTTAAGGCAAAGGTTGTGGATAGATTAGTGTTGCGGTTTGGCTTGTGGTTTGAGTAAGGAAGGTTCGAAAGTTGAATCTTTGGTCTTGGAAAGTGTTAGTTTTGGTGTTCAATAGGCGAAATACTTAAGCTTTGGTGATGGCTGCTCTTCAACAAGCTCCTATGCCTGTTACGGTGTATGATGGCAAGATGAATGACACCTTCAAAGACTTGAGATTTGCGGTAACTCTAAATGGGAACAACTTTCTGTTGTGGAAGCGAACAACTCTGAATGTGTTGGGAGGAAGGAAGCTCACAAAACACATTGAGTTCACCTATGAAGAGCTAAAGGCAATTGATAGAGGTCTGGATGAGGATACTTGGAAGCAGTATGATCTGAATGTGCTGACTGCTCTACACTGCTCACTAGAGGCGTCAATTCTAGAAGGCTAATCGTACTGTGAGACTGCTAAGGAGCTGTGGGATACTCTTACAGGTGTCTTCGGCAATGAGTCTAACTTGACTCGGGTCTATGGTATCAAGAAAGCTCTCGGAAATCTGAGCCAAGAAGAGAGTGACTTCAACACCCATTTCGGAAGGTATAGATCGTTGGTTGCTGAGTTAGATATGTTGAGACCCTTTACCACTGATGCTAAGACACTCAAGGAAAGAAGAGAGCAAGATCGTGTGTTTGGGTTGCTACTGTCTCTGAATCAAGGCTATACTGATGTAATCCAACACATCTTGAGAGAAGACAAGATCCCTACCCTAGAGCAAGTTTGTGCTAAGATACAAAAGGAGTATGGCAATCAGGAGCTGTTTGGCAACAAGAATGCAAGTCTACCTACGGCTAACAAGGTGGGAGTGGCAAAACATGGAGACAAGAAGACATGGGTTTGTGAGCATTGTGAGAAAAAGGGTCATCTCAAAGACAAATGCTGGATCCTACACCCTCATTTGAAGCCAGATAAGTTCAAGAAGGACAAGATGAAGGCGAATGTGGCAGAAGCAAGTGAAGGCTCCGAAAATGCTGAAAGAGCTATAGTGCAGTTTGGTCATCATGAGAAGGCATTACAAGCTATACAAGACAAGAGCTCAGCTTCCACCTCTCAGGAGACCATTGTGATGAACAAAGCTGATCTAGAGAGCCTCCTTCAATCCATTGCATCTAAGTTACATCCAGGCGGTATATCTCTCTTATCTTCTAATTCTAGTGATTTAAACTCATTAGTATTAGACTCAGGAGCTTCTCACCATATGATTAGTAATCCTAAGTTGTTAGAGAACATTAAACCGGCTTTAGGGAATGTTAAGGTTGCAAATGGCCATAATGTGCCAATAGAAGGTATAGGTTATATTAATGTGTTTAACAAGAAGCTAAGTGCCTTTTATATGCCTAAGTTCACCTCTAATCTCCTTTCTGTAAAGAAAACTACTAAGGACTTAAACTGTTTAGCTATTTTTAGTCCTAATGATGTTAAGTTGCAGGATATTGAGAGTGGAAAAGTGTTTGGGCAAGGAAGCACCAAGGATGACTTATATGTGTTCCAAGACATCTCTTTAAATTCTGTTTCTAAGAATAATGTTTCTTCTATCTTTGCAAACTCTGTTAAGACATCTGTTGTTTTATGGCATGAAAGACTTGGTCACCCTCATTCTAGAGCTTTAAGTTTATTAATGCCTGGTTTTTCTTATGATTGTGCAAATTGTGAAGCATGCATATTAGGCAAACATTGCAAAGCTGTTTTTCCTAAGTCTAGTGCGATTTATGAAAAATGTTTTGATCTTGTGCATTCTGATGTTTGGTCTTCACCTTGTGCATCTAGAGATAACCATAAGTATTTTGTCACATTTATAGATGAGAAATCTAAGTATACTTGGGTAACCTTGATGCCATCTAAGGATAGAGTTTATGATGCATTTATAAACTTTCAAAACTATGTGACTAACTACTTTGATGCAAAGATTAAGATTCTAAGAACAGATAATGGAGGTGAATATACAAGCAACAAGCTCAAAGAACACTTAGAGAAATGTGGAATTCTTCATCAAACCAGCTGCCCATATAACCCCCAACAAAATGGTGTTGCTGAGAGAAAGAATAGGCACCTAATGGAGGTGGCAAGAGCTATGCTATTTCAAAAACTCATGCCTAAGCGGTTTTGGGGCGATGCAGTAATGACAGCTTGCTATCTCATCAACCGAACACCAACTCGTATCCTTGATGATAAATCTCCTTTCCAAATCCTAAATAACTCAAATCCTAGTATTGACCATTTAAGGGTGTTTGGTAGTCTGTGTTTTGTGTTTGTTCCAGGTGACTTAAGGAACAAGCTGGAGCCTAAGAGTAACAAGTGCGTATTCATTGGATACTCAACAACTCAGAAGGGCTACAAGTGCTTTGATCCAGTCACCAACCGGTATTATGTGTCAAGGGATGTCAAGTTTTTGGAAGACAAGGCCTACTTTGGGGAAAAGAGTTGGGAGAGTGTGAAGGACCTACCTAACTCAACCGCTGATAGAGCTTCAAGCCTCCGACGAATTCTGGAACACTTAGGGAATGCAAGCTACCCTCAGGCAGAGAAGGAAGCTCCAGCATCTCCAAATGAGGACGTGAATGAAGTTAGAGAGGATGAGAACGATGCTTTTCAGGAACCTTTGGATGATCACCAAGAAAGTGATAGAGGAGAGAAGTCTAGTGAAGAAGTGGCAGAGGCGGGACAGTCTAGTGAAGGAGAGATTATTGAATCTTCAAGCGATGACAATGTCTATGAAGCTCCACAAACTACATCAGATCCAGTCTACACTCGGGAGAATCCAAGGAAGAGTACAAGAGAGAAGAAATCACCTTCAAACTGGAAGAATACGAGAGTTTACTACAACTGCCAAGCTGTCGCTCATTTAATTCAAGCTACCTGTTCGATTGACCTTCTTCCGGAAGAACATCAAGCCTTTATCAGCAAGCTGGATGTAGAACTTATTCCACAAAGCTATGAGGAAGCCAAGGAAAGAAAGGAATGGACTAATGCTGTTGATGATGAGGTTCAAGCTATGGTCAGGAATCAAACGTGGGTTGAAGAAGAACTACCAAAAGGAAAGAAGTGTGTTAGCTCAAAGTGGGTATTCACCATTAAGTACAAGAGTGATGGTGAAATAGAAAGATATAAGGCAAGGCTGGTTGCAAGAGGGTTTACACAAACGTATGGGGATGACTATAGGGAAACATTTGCTCCAGTAGCTAAGCAACACACAGTGAAAGTGGTTCTCTCTTTAGCAGTTAATTTGGATTGGGAGTTGTGGCAAATGGATGTCAAGAACGCTTTCCTTCAGGGGGAGTTAGAAGAAGAAGTCTACATGTCACCTCCTCCGGGTTTAGAAGACATAGTGGCTCCGGGAAAGGTCTTAAGGCTTCGGAAAGCAATCTATGGGCTTAAACAATCTCCAAGAGCTTGGTATCACAAGTTAAGCTCTACACTACTGGCTAATGGCTTCAAGAGGTCACATTCTGATCACACTCTATTTACTAAGCAAGATATTCATGGCATAGTAGTAGTGTTGGTCTATGTGGATGATTTGATTATTTCAGGGAGTAACAAAGAGGGTATTCAAGCCATTAAGTCCTCTTTGCACTCAGCCTTTGATATTAAAGATTTGGGTGTTTTGAAGTATTTCTTAGGGATTGAAGTGTGTAGATCCAAGGAGGGACTATTTCTCTCACAAAGGAAATATGCACTTGATCTTCTAAAGCTTACAGGAAAACTTGGAGCTAAACCGGTGGACACACCACTAGAGCAAGGATACAAGGTCAATCGAAAGGGGGAGAAGGATGATACTCCATATCATTGCCCGGAACAGTACCGAAGACTCGTTGGTAAGCTCATATACTTAACATATACTCGGCCTGATCTTTCTTTTGCTGTGAATCAGGTGGCTCAACACATGCAAGTACCTACGGTATACCATTGGAGCTTGGTGGAAAGGATTCTGAGATATATCAAAGGGAGTCCTGGCAAAGGCATTTGGATGGGAAGAAATTCAAGCACGGAAATTGTGGGATACTGTGATGCAGATTACAATGGAGATCGCAACACAAGGCAGTCTACAACCGGCTTTTGCACCTTCATTGGTGGAAATCTTGTGACTTGGAAGACAAAGAAGCAGAAGGTGGTGTCTTGTTCGAGTGCTGAAGCAGAGTATAGGGCGATGAAGAAGCTCACAAATGAGCTAACTTGGCTGAAGGCTCTACTTAAGGACTTCGGGATAGAGCAGAAGACACCAATCACCTTCCATTGCGACAACCAAGCTGCCATCCATATAGCCACTAATCCAGTGTTTCATGAGAGGACCAAGCACATAGAGACTGATTGCCACAAGACAAGAGAGAAGATCGAAGATGGTACAATTCTCCCTTGTTTTACTAAGAGTTCGGACCAATTGGCCGACATCTTTACCAAGGCAGCAAGTAACCAAGTTTGCCAATTTATCCATGGTAAGCTTGGTCTTGTAGACCTAACACATCCTTGAGAGAGACTCTCCAACTTGTAGGGATAATACTCTTTTTCCCTAAGCTTGGTTTTGTCCCACGTGGTTTTCCAAGCATAGGTTTTTAATGAGGTTATCCTTGCAAGTGCCAAGTTTATACACAATCAGTATTGTAGTATAAACTTGAGGGGGAGTGTTAATCAAGAAGGTATTTACTAGTAACTAATTAATAGTTACATAGTAAATATAGTTACTTGAGTAATAAGGAAGTTAGTTTGTATTAGAAAGAAGAGGGAAAGGAGGATAAGAAAAGCTAAAGGATAAGGTGACCGTACACTTTGTCCTATAGCGGCTGTACCTCCTCCCTTATCCTTTTGTTACCGTTATGAGCTGTAAAGGGATGAGTCACACACGGTTTGTACAAGGCAGAATGAGGACGCAATAGTGGCTTTGTGCGTAACCCTTTCTGACCTAGAATGTGTTCTATATAAACCAAGTGTATCCCCTCTCATTGTAGATAACTTTTTATCATCTAATACATTTTCACCTTTTCCTAAACATGAGAGTCGAATCCTTATCCTATAATCTTCTATAATTTTCATTACCCAAGTTGTTAACTACATGAAAAGAGGTACCAAGGGTGTTACCAGATTCTTTAAGTGCTTTGATCAAGGCGTCTAACTCTGTTTTCTTCACGAATTGGGATGAGTTGGCTATTCCTTCTTCACACATGTTCTTCTGAGAAGACTCTCCCTTGTGACTTCCCTCTTCATTCGCATAGTTAGCTCTTGTTTCCTTCCATTTGCTCGGTTTGAGATGTGGATGAAGGATCCAGCATTTTTCTTTGTTATGCCCTTTCTTCTTGCAATGATCGCAGAATTGGCTCCTCTTCTCATCAAACTTGTACGCCCCCTTATTTGCTGAAACAAGCTCCCCCTTTCCTCCGAATAAACCGAGAGAACCTTGCTCCTTTTGAATCTGAGAGCATACTTCCTCCAGAGTGGGTAGCCTTTCTGCTCTAAGAAGATGCTTGATGAGGTCATTGTAGGTTGAGCTGAGGGTCATGAGCAATCCAAAGACCTTGTCTTGCTCTCTTCTGTCGTTCAGGACTTGAGGGTCAACTGTGCTTGGCCTTAGCATCTCCAGTTCTGCCCATAGTGCTCTGAATTTTCCAAAATGTTTGGTAAACTCCATATCTTCTTGCCTTAATTCATTGATAGCCTTCTTGACTTCAAATACACGGCTGAGATTAGAGATGTTGCCGAATACTTGCTTCAGGGTCTCCCATAGCTCTTTGGCGGTTTCACAGTATGAGTAAGCCTCCAAGATTTCATTGCTAAGGGAGCTTTGTAGGAGAGCAAGGACGGTTTGATCTTCCTTGTACCATTGGGTCTCTTCGGCTGGGACAATGGCGGCTCCGGCGGCTGGTGGTGCTGCTATAGGAGCATCGCTTGAAACATGTCTCCAAAGACCTCTTCCACACAAGGCGGTTCTTGTGGTTCTTGACCACAGCAAGTAGTTAACCCCTTTGAGGGTAACCGGTAAAGCCAATGGCTTGTTGTTCTCCAAGGCCATGTTTAGAGTCTATGGACCGTTGGGCAAAGCAAAGGACCGTTGGGTAAAAGGTTTTAGAAAAGAGTTATGGATGATTTAGAGGATGAGCGAATGAAAATATAGGTGATTAGAGGGGTTTAGAGTGAGTTTGGAGTTTAGGAGATTGTTTAAGAGGTTTTAAAAGAGATAAAGAGAGTAAGGACCGTTAGGTAAAGATTTTGAGAATTTTCTGTAAACTGAGAGAGAGACAGCGAATAGAGAAGAAGTAAGAAGAGAGAAGATGAGAATCAGAGTTTGTGATCCAAAGATCTACACAACTCGCTCTGATACCATGTTAGAATTGCGGAATGATTTATTTAAGAAATGAAGAACAATTCAAGAACAAGTAAGAGAATGAGAGAGTGAATTAAGGATAAGTATATTTCCTTAAGTTAACCTGTTACAACGATGGGAATAGTCTATATATAGACTTGTACATGATGGTATAACGGCTACATAGGATAGAGACATAAAGAATAAACTAAGGGAAGTGGTCCTCATAGTGAGAGTAACAGTTCATACACGGTCCCTTCCTTATGCTTGACATGTGAACCTTGTAAATTATAGAAGATTATAAGATAAAGACTCGACTCTCATGTTTAGGAATAAAGGGAAAAATGTATTAGATGATAAAAGTTGATTACATAAGAAGAGAAACACTTGGTATATATAGGACAATCCCTAGGTTAGAAAGGGTTACGCACATAGCCTGAATTGCGTCCTCATTCTACCTTTTAAAACCATGTGTGACTCACTCTCCTTTACAGCTCATAACGGTAACAAAGAGATAAGATAAGGAGGTACAGCCGCTATAGGACAAGTGACTCATCACCGTACGGTCACCTTATCCTTTAGCTTTTCTTATCCTCCTTTCCCTCTTCTTTCTAATACAAACTTCCTTATTACTCAAGTAACTATATTTACTATGTAACTATTAATTAGTTAATAGTAAATACCTTCTTGATTAACACTCCCCCTAAAGTTTATACTACAATACTGATTGTGTATAAACTTGGCACTTGCAAGAATAACCTCATTAAAAACCTAAGCTTGGAAAACCACGTGGGACAAAACCAAGCTTAGGGAAAAAGAGTATTATCCCTACAAGTTGGAGAGTCTCTCTCAAGGATGTGTTAGGTCTACAAGACCAAGCTTACCATGGATAAATTGGCAAACTTGGTTACTTGCTGCCTTGGTAAAGATGTCGGCCAATTGGTCCGAACTCTTAGTAAAACAAGGGAGAATTGTACCGTCTTCGATCTTCTCTCTTGTCTTGTGGCAATCAGTCCCTATGTGCTTGGTCCTCTCGTGGAATACTGGATTAGTGGCTATATGGATGGCAGCTTGGTTGTCGCAATGGAAGGTGATTGGCGTCTTCTGCTCTATCCCGAAGTCCTTAAGTAGAGCCTTCAGCCATGTTAGCTCATTTGTGAGCTTCTTCATCGCCCTATACTCTGCTTCAGCACTCGAACAAGACACCACCTTCTTCTTCTTTGTCTTCCAAGTCACAAGATTTCCACCAATGAAGGTGCAAAAGCCGGTTGTAGACTGCCTTGTGTTGCGATCTCCATTGTAATCTGCATCACAGTATCCCACAATTTCCGTGCTAGAGTTTCTTCCCATCCAAATGCCTTTGCCAGGACTCCCTTTGATATATCTCAGAATCCTTTCCACCAGGCTCCAATGGTATACCGTAGGTACTTGCATGTGTTGAGCCACCTGATTCACAGCAAAAGAAAGATCAGGCCGAGTATATGTTAAGTATATGAGCTTACCAACGAGTCTTCGGTACTGTTCCGGGCAATGATATGGAGTATCATCCTTCTCCCCCTTTCGATTGACCTTGTATCCTTGCTCTAGTGGTGTGTCCACCGGTTTAGCTCCAAGTTTTCCTGTAAGCTTTAGAAGATCAAGTGCATATTTCCTTTGTGAGAGAAATAGTCCCTCCTTGGATCTACACACTTCAATCCCTAAGAAATACTTCAAAACACCCAAATCTTTAATATCAAAGGCTGAGTGTAAAGAGGACTTAATGGCTTGAATACCCTCTTTGTTACTCCCTGAAATAATCAAATCATCCACATAGACCAACACTACTACTATGCCATGAATATCTTGCTTAGTAAATAGAGTGTGATCAGAATGTGACCTCTTGAAGCTATTAGCCAGTAGTGTAAAGCTTAACTTGTGATACCAAGCTCTTGGCTTTCCCGGAGCCACTATGTCTTCTAAACCCGGAGGAGGTGACATGTAGACTTCTTCTTCTAACTCCCCCTGAAGGAAAGCATTCTTGACATCCATTTGCCACAACTCCCAATCCAAATTAACTGCTAAAGAGAGAACCACTTTCACTGTGTGTTGCTTAGCTACTGGAGCAAATGTTTCCCTATAGTCATCCCAATAAGTTTGTGTAAACCCTCTTGCAACCAGCCTTGCCTTATATCTCTCGATTTCACCATCACTCTTGTACTTAATGGTGAATACCCACTTTGAGCTAACACACTTCTTTCCTTTTGGTAGTTCTTCTTCAACCCACGTTTGATTCCTGACCATAGCTTGAACCTCATCATCAACAGCATTAGTCCATTCCTTTCTTTCCTTGGCTTCCTCATAGCTTTGTGGAATAAGTTCTACATCCAGCTTGCTGATAAAGGCTTGATGTTCTTCCGGAAGAAGGTCAATCGAACAGGTAGCTTGAATTGGATGAGCGACAGCTTGGCAGTTGTAGTAAACTCTCGTATTCTTCCAGTTTGAAGGTGATTTCTTCTCTCTTGTACTCTTCCTTGGATTCTCCCGAGTGTAGACTGGATCTGATGTAGCTTGTGGAGCTTCATAGGCATTGTCATCGCTTGAAGATTCAATAATCTCTCCTTCACTAGACTGTCCCGCCTCTGCCACTTCTTCACTAGACTTCTCTCCTCTATCACTTTCTTGTTGATCATCTAACGGATCCTGAAATGCATCGTTCTCATCCTCTCTAACTTCATTCACATCCTCATTTGGAGATGGTGGAGCTTCCTTCTCTGCCTGAGGAGAGCTTGCATTCCCTAAGTGTTCCAGAATTCGTCGGAGGCTTGAAGCTCTATCAGCGGTTGAGTTAGGTAGGTCTTTCACACTCTCCCAACTCTTTTCCCCAAAGTAGGCCTTGTCTTCCATAAACTTGACATCCCTTGACACATAATACCGGTTGGTGACTGGATCAAAGCACTTGTAACCTCTCTGAGTTGTTGAGTATCCAATGAATACGCACTTGTTACTCTTAGGCTCCAGCTTGTTCCTTAAGTCACCTGGAACAAACACAAAACACAGACTACCAAACACCCTTAAATGATCAATACTAGGATTTGAGTTATTTAGGATTTGGAAAGGCGATTTATCATCAAGGATACGAGTTGTTGTTCGGTTGATGAGATAGCAAGTTGTCATTACTGCATCGCCCCAAAACCGCTTAGGCATGTGTTTTTGAAATAGCATAGCTCTTGCCACCTCCATTAGATGCCTATTCTTTCTCTCAGCAACACCATTTTGTTGGGGGTTATATGGGCAGCTGGTTTGATGAAGAATTCCACATTTCTCTAAGTGTTCTTTGAGCTTGTTGCTTGTATATTCACCTCCATTATCTGTTCTTAGAATCTTAATCTTTGCATCAAAGTAGTTAGTCACATAGTTTTGAAAGTTTATAAATGCATCATAAACTCTATCCTTAGATGGCATCAAGGTTACCCAAGTATACTTAGATTTCTCATCTATAAATGTGACAAAATACTTATGGTTATCTCTAGATGCACAAGGTGAAGACCAAACATCAGAATGCACAAGATCAAAACATTTTTCATAAATCGCACTAGACTTAGGAAAAACAGCTTTGCAATGTTTGCCTAATATGCATGCTTCACAATTTGCACAATCATAAGAAAAACCAGGCATTAATAAACTTAAAGCTCTAGAATGAGGGTGACCAAGTCTTTCATGCCACAATACAACAGATGTCTTAACAGAGTTTGCAAAGATAGAAGAAACTTTATTCTTAGAAACAGAATTTAAAGAGATGTCTTGGAACACATATAAGTCATCCTTGGTGCTTCCTTGCCCAAACACTTTTCCACTCTCAATATCCTGCAACTTAACATCATTAGGACTGAAAATAGCTAAACAGTTTAAGTCCTTAGTAGTTTTCTTTACAAAAAGGAGATTAGAGGTGAACTTAGGCATATAAAAAGCACTTAGCTTCTTGTTGAACACATTAATATAACCTATACCTTCTATTGGCACATTATGGCCATTTGCAACCTTAACATTCCCTAAAGCCGGTTTAATGTTCTCTAACAACTTAGGATTACTAATCATATGGTGAGAAGCTCCTGAGTCTAATACTAATGAGTTTAAATCACTAGAATTAGAAGATAAGAGAGATATACCGCCTGGATGTAACTTAGATGCAATGGATTGAAGGAGGCTCTCTAGATCAGCTTTGTTCATCACAATGGTCTCCTGAGAGGTAGAAGCTGAGCTCTTGTCTTGTATAGCTTGTAACGCCTTCTCATGATGACCGAACTGCACTATAGCTCTTTCAGCATTCTCGGAGCCTTCACTTGCTTCTGCCACATTCGCCTTCATCTTGTCTTTCTTGAACTTGTCTGGCTTCAAATGAGGGTGTAGGATCCAGCATTTGTCTTTGAGATGACCCTTTTTCTCACAATGCTCACAAACCCATGTCTTCTTGTCTCCATGTTTCGCCACTCCCACCTTGTTAGCCGTGGGTAGACTTGCATTCTTGTTGCCAAACAGCTCCTGATTGCCATACTCCTTTTGTATCTTAGCACAAACTTGCTCTAGGGTAGGGATCTTGTCTTCTCTCAAGATGTGTTGGATTACATCAGTATAGGCTTGATTCAGAGACAGTAGCAACCCAAACACACGATCTTGCTCTCTTCTTTCCTTGAGTGTCTTAGCATCGGTGGTAAAGGGTCTCAACATATCTAACTCAGCAACCAACGATCTATACCTTCCGAAATGGGTGTTGAAGTCACTCTCTTCTTGGCTCAGATTACCGAGAGCTTTCTTGATACCATAGACCCGAGTCAAGTTAGACTCATTGCCGAAGACACTTGTAAGAGTATCCCACAGCTCCTTAGCAGTCTCACAGTACGAATAGCCCTCTAGGATTGACGCCTCTAGTGAGCAGTGTAGAGCAGTCAGCACATTCAGATCATATTGCTTCCAAGTATCCTCATCCAGACCTCTATCAGTTGCCTTTAGCTCTTCATAGGTGAACTCAATGTGTTTTGTGAGCTTCCTTCCTCCCAACACATTCAGAGTTGTTCGCTTCCACAACAGAAAGTTGTTCCCATTCAGAGTTACCGCAAATCTCAAGTCTTTGAAGGTGTCATTCATCTTGCCATCATACACCGTAACAGGCATAGGAGCTTGTTGAAGAGCAGCCATCACCAAAGCTTAAGTATTTCGCCGATTGAACACCAAAAAAAAAAAAAAAACTAACACTTTCCAAGACCAAAGTTTCAACTTTTGAACCTTCCTCACTCAAACCACAAGCCAAACCGCAACACTAATCTATCCACAACCTTTGCCTTAAACTGTTTCCTCTAGACTAACCTTTCAACCAGAGAGAGATAAAGCTCAAACCTTTACTTTTTTCAGATCTGACTTGCTTTACCTTCTTAGCTCGGTTTGATGCTTCAGCTTAACCCACAAGAACCAGCTTCAACCCAGAATAGCTTTTGCCACGGATTAACTCACAAGAACTTCTCTCAAACAAAAGAATCGAACAAGAAAACCAAGATTTAAAACTCAAGAATCACAAAACCGCTCTGATACCATGTAAATTATAGAAGATTATAAGATAAAGACTCGACTCTCATGTTTAGGAATAAAGGGAAAAATGTATTAGATGATAAAAGTTGATTACATAAGAAGAAAAACACTTGGTATATATAGGACAATCCCTAGGTTAGAAAGGGTTACGCACATAGCCTGAATTGCGTCCTCATTCTACCTTTTAAAACCATGTGTGACTCACTCTCCTTTACATCTCATAACGGTAACAAAGAGATAAGATAAGGAGGTACAGCCGCTATAGGACAAGTGACTCATCACCGTACGGTCACCTTATCCTTTAGCTTTTCTTATCCTCCTTTCCCTCTTCTTTCTAATACAAACTTCCTTATTACTCAAGTAACTATATTTACTATGTAACTATTAATTAGTTAATAGTAAATACCTTCTTGATTAACAAACCTTATCCCTTAGCCTTGTGATCATGTGACCGTTATAGCTGATCAACAAAGGCGAATATCCTCTTTGCCTTGCATCCCTTTGCCTTGTACACCACTCTAGTTCCCTTACTTGAATATCACGGTCCTCTCTTGATTGTACGGACACTACTAAGTTGATATAATAGAGGTTCTCCTTGTACTATTAAGAATCGCAGATGACTACTTCAAGCTTATTTAATCCATTTTTATTTGTATATTTCCTGAGAAGTCCGTTTTCCCCATTTTCGGCTAGTAGACCATTCTCGGATCATCATTTCGGATATCTTCTAGAGAATTAGATACAAGTAATAGAGGTTTCTCCTTGTACTATTAAGAGTCCCATATGACTATTTGAAGCCTATTTACTCAATTTTTATTCGTATGTTTCCTCAGAAATTCGTTTCCCCCATTTTTGGCTAGTAGACCAGTTTTGGAACTTCATTTAGGAACTCTTTTAGGAAAATGAGATGCAAGTAATCGAGGCTTCTCATTGTACTATTAAGAATTCCAGGTGACTATTTCAAGCTTATTTATTCCATTTTCTTTTGTATGTTTCCTCTGAAGTCCGTTTTCATCATTTTCAGTTAGTAGACCAGTTTCGGATATTCATTTGGGATATCTTCTAGGGAACGAGATACAAGTAATAGAGGCTTCTCCTTGTACTACTATGAGCCCCAGATGACTATTTCAAACCTATTTACGCCATTTTATCTTATGTTTCCTCAGAAGTCTGTTTTCCCCATTTTCGACTAGTAGACCAGTTTCGGATCTTCATTTAGGATATCTTCTAGAGAATGAGATAAAAGTAATAGAGGTTTCTCCTTGTACTATTAAGAGTCCGAGATGAATTTTTAAAGCCTATTTACTCCATTTTTATTCGTATATATTTCCTCAGAAGTCCGTTTTCCCCATTTCCGGCGAGTAGAGCAGTTTTGGAACTTTATTTAGCAACCTTTTTAGAGAATGAGATACAAGTAATAAAGGCTTCTCCTTGTACTATTAATAATCCCAGATGACTATTTCAAGCCTATTTACTCCATTTTTATATGTATGTTTCCTCAGAAGTCCGTTTTCCTCTTTTTCGGCTAGTAGACCAGTTTCAGATATTCATTTGGGATATCTTGTAGGGAATGAGATACATGTAATAAAGGCTTCTCCTTCTACTATTTAGAGTCCCAGATGACTATTTCATGCATATTTACTCCATTTTAATTGTATGTTTCATCAGAAGTCTGTTTTCCCCATTTTCGGCTAGTAGACCATTTCCGAATCATCATTTCGGATATCTTCTAGGGAATTAGATTAAAGTAATAGAGGTTTCTCCTAGTACTATTAAGAGTCCAATATGACTATTTGAAGCCTATTTACTCAATTTTTATTCGTATGTTTCCTCAGAAGTCCGTTTCCCCCATTTTCGGCTAGTAGACCAGTTTTGGAACTTCATTTAGGAACTCATTTAGGGAATGAGATGCAAGTAATAGAGGCTTCTCCTTGTACTATTAAGAATCCCAGGTGACTATTTCAAGCTTATTTACTCCATTTTTATTTGTATGTTTCAGAAGTCCGTTTTCCTCATTTTCAGTTGGTAGACCAGTTTCGGATATTCATTTGGGATATCGTCAAGGGAATGAGATACAAGTAATAAAGGCTTCTCCTTCAACTATTAAGAGTCCCAGATGACAATTTCAAGCATATATACTCCATTTTCTTTGTATGTTTCAGCGGAAGTCCGGTTTCCCCATTTTCGGCTAGTACACCAGTTTTGGATCTTCATTTGGGAACTCTTCTAGGGAATGAGATACAAGTAATAAAAGCTTCTCCTTGTACTATTACGAGTCCCAGATGACTATTTCAAACCTGTTTACGCCATTGTTTTCTTATATTTCCTCAGAAGTCCGTTTTCCCCATTTTCGGCTAGTAGACCCGTCTCGGATCTTCATTTGGGATATCTTCTAGGGAATGAGATACAAGTAATATAGGTTTCTCCTTGAACGATTATCAGTTCCAGATGACTATTTCAAGCCTATTTACTCCATTTTCTTTGTATAATTCATCAGAAGTTCGTTTTCCCCATTTTCGACTAGTAGACCAGTTTCGGATCTTCATTTGGGATATCTTCTAGGGAAT
This sequence comes from Thlaspi arvense, assembly GCA_911865555.2. Classification (NCBI taxonomy): domain Eukaryota; kingdom Viridiplantae; phylum Streptophyta; class Magnoliopsida; order Brassicales; family Brassicaceae; genus Thlaspi; species Thlaspi arvense. The sequence goes on along the minus strand of OU466862.2, from coordinate 24,077,914 downwards.
GAGATATCAGTAATAGAGGCTTCTCCTTGTACTACTATGAGCCCCAGATGACTATTTCAAACCTATTTACGCCTTTTTTTCTTATGTTTCCTCAGAAGTCCGTTTTCCCCATTTTCGGCTAGTAGACCAGTTTCGGTTCTTCATTTGGGATATCTTCTAGGGAATGAGAGACAAGTAATAGAGGTTTCTCCTTGTACTATTATCAGTCCCAGATGACTATTTCAAGCCTATTTACTCCATTTTCTTTGTATAATTCATCAGAAGTCCGTTTTCCCCATTTTCGGCTAATAGACCAGTTTCAGATCTTTATTTGGGATATATTTTAAGGAATGAGATAAAACTAATAGAGGTTTCTCCTTGTACTATTAAGAGTCCCAGATGAAATTTTCAAGCCAATTTACTCCATTTTTATTTGTATGTTTCTTCAGAAGTCCGTTTTCCTCATTTTCGGCTAGTAGACCAGTTTCGGATATTCATTTGGGATATCTTCTCGGGAATGAGATACAAGTATTAGAAGCTTCTCTTTCTACTATTAAGAATCCCAGATGACTATTTCAAGCATATTTAGTCCATTTTCTTTGTATGTTTCATCAGAAGTTTGTTTTCCCTATTTTCGGCTAGTACACCAGTTTTGGATCTTCATCTGGGTACTCTTCTAGGGAATGAGATACAAGTAATAGAAGCTTCTCTTTCTACTATTAAGAATCCCAGATGACTATTTCAAGCATATTTAGTCCATTTTCTTTGTATGTTTCATCAGAAGTCCGTTTTCCCCATTTTTGGCTAGTACACCAGTTTTGGATCTTCATTTGGGTAGTCTTCTAGGGAATGAGATACCAGTAATAGAGGCTTATCCTTGTACTATTATGAGTCCCAGATGACTATTTCAAACCTATTTACGCCATTTTTTTCTTATGTTTCCTCAGAAGTCTGTTTTCCCCATTTTCGGCTAGTAGACCAGTTTCGGATCTTCATTTGGGATATCTTCTAGGGAATGATATACAAGAAATAGAGGTTTCTCCTTGTTTTATTATCAGTCCCAGATGACTATTTCAAGCCTATTTACTCCATTTTCTTTGTATAATTCATGAGAAGTCCGTTTTCCCCATTTTTGACTAATAGACCAGTTTCGGATCTTCATTTGGGATATCTTCTAGGGAATGAGATAAAAGTAATAGAGGTCTAACCTTATACTATTAAGAGTCCCAGATGAAGTTTTCAAGCCTATTTACTCCATTTCTATTCATATGTTTCCTCAGAAGACCATTTTCCCCATTTTCGGCTAGTAGAGCAGTTTTGGAACTAAATTTAGCAACTCTTTTAGGGAATGAGATACAAGTAAAAGAGGCTTCTCCTTGTACTATTAAGAATCCCAGATCACTATTTCAAGCCTATTTACTCTATTTTTATATGTATGTTTCCTCAGAAGTCCGTTTTCCTCTTTTTCGGCTAGTAGACCAGTTTCAGATATTCATTTGGATATCTTGTTGGGAATGAGATACAAGTAATAGAGGCTTCTCCTTCTACTATTAAGAGTCCCAGATGACTATTTCAAGCATATTTACTCCATTTTCATTGTATGTTTCATCAGAAGTCTGTTTTCCCCATTTTCGGCTAGTAGACCAGTTTTGGATCTTCATTTGGGAACTCTTCTAGGGAATAAGATACAAGTAATAGAGGCTTCTCCTTGTATTATTAAGAGTACCAGATGACTATTTCAAGCCTATTTACTCCATTTTTATTTGTATGTTTCCTGAGAAGTCCGTTTTCCCCATTTTCGGCTAGTAGACCATTCGCGGATCATCATTTCGGATATCTTCTAGGGAATTAGATACAAGTAATAGAGGTTTCTCCTTGTACTATTAAGAGTCCCAGATGACTATTTGAAGCCTATTTACTCAATTTTTATTCGTATGTTTCCTCCGAAGTCCGTTTTCCCCATTTTCGGCTAGTAGACCAGTTTTGGAACTTCATTTAGGAACTCATTTAGGGAATGAGATGCAAGTAATAGAGGCTTCTCCTTGTACTATTAAGAATCCCAGGTGACTATTTCAAGCTTATTTACTCCATTTTTATTTGTATGTTTCCTCAGAAGTCCGTTTTCCTCATTTTCAGTTGGTAGACCAGTTTCGGATATTCATTTGGGATATCTTCAAGGGAATGAGATACAAGTAATAAAGGCTTCTCCTTCTACTATTAAGAGTCCCAGATGACTATTTCAAGCATATATACTCCATTTTCTTTGTATGTTTCTGCGGAAGTCCGGTTTCCCCATTTTCGGCTAGTACACCAGTTTTGGATCTTCATTTGGGAACTCTTCTAGGGAATGAGATACAAGTAATAGAAGCTTCTCCTTGTACTATTATGAGTCCCAGATGACTATTTCAAACCTGTTTACGCCATTGTTTTCTTATATTTCCTCAGAAGTCTGTTTTCCCCATTTTCGGCTAGTAGACCCGTCTCGGATCTTCATTTGGGATATCTTCTAGGGAATGAGATACAAGTAATATAGGTTTCTCCTTGAACGATTATCAGTTCCAGATGACTATTTCAAGCCTATTTACTCCATTTTCTTTGTATAATTCATCAGAAGTTCGTTTTCCCCATTTTCGACTAGTAGACCAGTTTCGGATCTTCATTTGGGATATCTTCTAGGGAATGAGATATCAGTAATAGAGGCTTCTCCTTGTACTACAATGAGCCCCAGATGACTATTTCAAACCTATTTACGCCATTTTTTCTTATATTTCCTCAGAAGTCCGTTTTCCCCATTTTCGGCTAGTAGACCAGTTTTGGATCTTCATTTGCGATATCTTCTAGGGAATGAGAGACAAGTAATAGAGGTTTCTCCTTGTACTATTATCAGTCCCAGATGACTATTTCAAGCCTATTTACTCCATTTTCTTTGTATAATTCATCAGAAGTCCGTTTTCCTCATTTTCGGCTTGTAGACCAGTTTCGGATCTTCATTTGGGATATCTTCTAGGGAATGAGATAAAGGTAATAGAGGTTTCTCCTTGTACGATTAAGAGTCCCAGATGACTATTTCAAACCTATTTACACCATTTTTATTTGTATGTTTCCTCAGAAGTCCGTTTTCCTCATTTTCAGCTAGTAGACCAGTTTCGGATATTCATTTGGGATATCTTCTAGGGAATGCGATACAAGTAATAGAGGCTTCTCTTTCTACTATTAAGAGTTCCAGATGACTATTTCAAGCATATTTAGTCCATTTTCTTTGTATGTTTCATCAGAAGTCTGTTTTCCCCATTTTCGGCTAGTATACCAGTTTTGGATCTTCATTTGGGAACTCTTCTAGGGAATGAGATACCAGTAATAGAGGCTTCTCCTTGTACTATTATGAGTACCAGATGGCTATTTCAAACCTATTTATACCATTTTTTTCTTATGTTTCCTCAGAAGTCCGTTTTCCCCAGTTTCGGATCTTCGTTTGGGATATCTTCTAGGGAATGATATACAAGTAATAGAGGTTTCTTCTTGTACTATTAAGAGTCCCGGATGACTATTTCAAGCCTATTTAATCCATTTTTATTCGTATGTTTCATCAGAAGTACGTTTTCCCCATTTTCAGCTGGTAGACCAGTTCTGGAACTTCATTTAGGAACTCTTTTAGGGAATGAGATACAAGTAATAGAGGCTTCTCCTTGTACTATTAAGAATCCCAAATGACTATTTCAAGCATATTTACTGCATTTTCTTTGTATGTTTCATCAGAAGTCCGTTTTCCCCATTTTCGGCTAGTAGACCAGTTTTAAATCTTAATTTGGCATATCTTCTAGGGAATGAGATACAAGTAATAGAGGTTTGTCCTTGTACTATTATCAGTCCCAGATGATTATTTCAAGCCTATTTACTCTATTTTATTGTATAATTCATCAGAAGTCCGTTTTCCCCATTTTCGACTAGTAGACCAGTTTCAGATCTTCATTTAGGATATCTTCTAGGGAATGAGATAAAAGTAATAGAGGTTTCTCCTTGTACTATTAAGAGTCCCAGATGAATTTTTAAAGCCTATTTACACCATTTTTATTCGTATATTTCCTCAGAAGTCCGTTTTCCCTATTTTCTGCTAGTAGAGCAGTTTTGGAACTTCATTTAGCAACCTTTTTAGGTAATGAGATACAAGTAATAGAGGCTTCTCCTTGTACTATTAAGAATCCCAGATGGCTATTTCAAGCCTATTTACTCCATTTTTATATGTATGTTTCCTCAGAAGTCCGTTTTCCTCTTTTTCGGCCAGTAGACCAGTTTCAGATATTCATTTGGGATATCTTGTAGGGAATGAGATACAAGTAATAGAGATTTCTCCTTATACTATTAAGAGTCCCAGATGACTATTTCATGCATATTTAATCCATTTTAATTGTATGTTTCATCAGAAGTCTGTTTTCCCCATTTTCGGCTAGTAGACCATTTCCGGATCATCATTTCGGATATCTTCTAAGGAATTAGATACAAGTAATAGAGGTTTCTCCTAGTACTATTAAGAGTCCCAGATGACTATTTGAAACCTATTTACTCAATTTTTATTCGTATGTTTCCTCAGAAGTCCGTTTTCCCCATTTTCGGCTAGTAGACCAGTTTTGGAACTTCATTTGGGAACTCATTTAGGGAATGAGATGCAAGTAATAGAGGCTTCTCCTTGTACTATTAAGAATCCCAGGTGACTATTTACTCTATTTTTATTTGTATGTTTCCTCAGAAGTCTGTTTTCCTCATTTTCAGTTGGTAGACCAGTTTCGGATATTCATTTGGGATGTCTTCAAGGGAATGAGATACAAGTAATAAAGGCTTCTCCTTCTACTATTAAGAGTCCCAGATGACTCTTTCAAGCATATATACTCCATTTTCTTTGTATGTTTCAGCAGAAGTCTGTTTTCCCCATTTTCGGCTAGTAGACCAGTTTTGGATCTTCATTTGGGAACTCTTCTAGGGAATGAGATACAAGTAATAGAAGCTTCTCCTTGTACTATTATGAGTCCCAGATGACTATTTCAAACCTGTTTACGCCATTGTTTTCTTATATTTCCTCAGAAGTCCGTTTTCCCCATTTTCGGCTAGTAGACCCGTCTCAGATCTTCATTTGGGATATCTTCTAGGGAATGAGATACAAGTAATAGAGGTTTCTCCTTGTACGATTATCAGTTCCAGATGACTATTTCAAGCCTATTTACTACATTTTCTTTGTATAATTCATCAGAAGTTCGTTTTCCCCATTTTCGGCTAGTAAACCAGTTTCGGATCTTCATTTGGGATATCTTCGAGGGAATGAGATATCAGTAATAGAGGCTTCTCCTTGTACTACAATGAGCCCCAGATGACTATTTCAAACCTATTTACGCCATTTTTTCTTATGTTTCCTCAGAAGTCCGTTTTCCCCATTTTCGGCTAGTAGACCAGTTTTGGATCTTCATTTGGGATATCTTCTAGGGAATGAGAGATAAGTAATAGAGGTTTCTCCTTGTACTATTATCAGTCCCAGATGACTATTTCAAGCCTATTTACTCCATTTTCTTTGTATAATTCATCAGAAGTCCGTTTTCCCCATTTTTGGCTAGTAGACCAGTTTCGGATCTTTATTTGGGATATATTTTAAGGAATGAGATAAAACTAATAGAGGTTTCTCCTTGTACTATTAAGAGTCCCAGATGAAATTTTCAAGCCAATTTACTCCATTTTCATTTGTATATTTCTTCAGAAGTCCGTTTTCCTCATTTTCGGCTAGTAGACCAGTTTCGAATATTCATTTGGGATATCTTTTCGGGAATGAGAAACAAGTAATAGAAGCTTCTCTTTCTACTATTAAGAATCCCAGATGACTATTTCAAGCATATTTAGTCCATTTTCTTTGTATGTTTCATCAGAAGTCCGTTTTCCCTATTTTCGGCTAGTACACCAGTTTTGGATCTTCATCTGGGTACTCTTCTAGGGAATGAGATACAAGTAATAGAAGCTTCTCTTTCTACTATTAAGAATCCCAGATGACTATTTCAAGCATATTTAGTCCATTTTCTTTATATGTTTCATCAGAAGTCCGTTTTCCCCATTTTTGGCTAGTACACCAGTTTTGGATCTTCATTTGGGTAGTCTTCTAGGGAATGAGATACCAGTAATAGAGGCTTATCCTTGTACTATTATGAGTCCCAGATGACTATTTCAAACCTATTTACGCCATTTTTTCTTATGTTTCCTCAGAAGTCCGTTTTCCCCATTTTCGGCTAGTAGACCAGTTTCGGATCTTCATTTGGGATATCTTCTAGGGAATGATATACAAGAAATAGAGGTTTCTCCATGTACTATTATCAGTCCCAGATGACTATTTCAAGCCTATTTACTCCATTTTCTTTGTATAATTCATGAGAAGTCCGTTTTCCCCATTTTTGACTAGTAGACCAGTTTCGGATCTTCATTTGGGATATCTTCTAGGGAATGAGATAAAAGTAATAGAGGTTTAACCTTATACTATTAAGAGTCCCAGATGAAGTTTTCAAGCCTATTTACTCCATTTCTATTCATATGTTTCCTCAGAAGTCCATTTTCCCCATTTTCGGCTAGTAGAGCAGTTTTGGAACTAAATTTAGCAACTCTTTTAGGGAATGAGATACAAGTAAAAGAGGCTTCTCCTTGTACTATTAAGAATCCCAGATCACTATTTCAAGCCTATTTACTTTATTTTTATATGTATGTTTCCTTAGAAGTCCGTTTTCCTCTTTTTCGGCTAGTAGACCAGTTTCAGATATTCATTTGGATATCTTGTAGGGAATGAGATACAAGTAATAGAGGCTTCTCCTTCTACTATTAAGAGTCCCAGATGACTATTTCAAGCATATTTACTCCATTTTCATTGTATGTTTCATCAGAAGTCTGTTTTCCCCATTTTCGGCTTGGAGACCAGTTTTGGATCTTCATTTGGGAACTCTTCTAGGGAATAAGATACAAGTAATAGAGGCTTCTCCTTGTATTATTAAGAGTACCAGATGACTATTTCAAGCCTATTTACTCCATTTTTATTTGTATGTTTCCTGAGAAGTCCGTTTTCCCCATTTTCGGCTAGTAGACCATTCTCGGATCATCATTTCGGATATCTTCTAGGGAATTAGATACAAGTAATAGAGGTTTCTCCTTGTACTATTAAGAGTCCCAGATGACTATTTGAAGCCTATTTACTCAATTTTTATTCGTATGTTTCCTCCGAAGTCCGTTTTCCCCATTTTCGGCTAGTAGACCAGTTTTGGAACTTCATTTAGGAACTCATTTAGGGAATGAGATGCAAGTAATAGAGGCTTCTCCTTGTACTATTAAGAATCCCAGGTGACTATTTCAAGCTTATTTACTCCATTTTTATTTGTATGTTTCCTCAGAAGTCCGTTTTCCTCATTTTCAGTTGGTAGACCAGTTTCGGATATTCATTTGGGATATCTTCAAGGGAATGAGATACAAGTAATAAAGGCTTCTCCTTCTACTATTAAGAGTCCCAGATGACTATTTCAAGCATATATACTCCATTTTCTTTGTATGTTTCAGCGGAAGTCCGGTTTCCCCATTTTCGGCTAGTACACCAGTTTTGGATCTTCATTTGGGAACTCTTCTAGGGAATGAGATACAAGTAATAGAAGCTTCTCCTTGTACTATTATGAGTCCCAGATGACTATTTCAAACCTGTTTACGCCATTGTTTTCTTATATTTCCTCAGAAGTCTGTTTTCCCCATTTTCGGCTAGTAGACCCGTCTCGGATCTTCATTTGGGATATCTTCTAGGGAATGAGATACAAGTAATATAGGTTTCTCCTTGAACGATTATCAGTTCCAGATGACTATTTCAAGCCTATTTACTCCATTTTCTTTGTATAATTCATTAGAAGTTCGTTTTCCCCATTTTCGACTAGTAGACCAGTTTCGGATCTTCATTTGGGATATCTTCTAGGGAATGAGATATCAGTAATAGAGGCTTCTCCTTGTACTACTATGAGCCCCAGATGACTATTTCAAACCTATTTACGCCATTTTTTCTTATGTTTCCTCAGAAGTCTGTTTTCCCCATTTTCGGCTACTAGACCAGTTTCGGTTCTTCATTTGGGATATCTTCTAGGGAATGAGAGACAAGTAATAGAGGTTTCTCCTTGTACTATTATCAGTCCCAGATGACTATTTCAAGCCTATTTACTCCATTTTCTTTGTATAATTCATCAGAAGTCCGTTTTCCCCATTTTCGGCTAGTAGACCAGTTTCGGATCTTCATTTGGGATATATTTTAAGGAATGAGATAAAACTAATAGAGGTTTCTCCTTGTACTATTAAGAGTCCCAGATGAAATTTTCAAGCCAATTTACTCCATTTTTATTTGTATGTTTCTTCAGAAGTCCGTTTTCCTCATTTTCGGCTAGTAGACCAGTTTCGGATATTCATTTGGGATATCTTCTCGGGAATGAGATACAAGTAATAGAAGCTTCTCTTTCTACTATTAAGAATCCCAGACGACAATTTCAAGCATATTTAGTCCATTTTCTTTGTATGTTTCATCAGAAGTCCGTTTTCCCTATTTTCGGCTAGTACACCAGTTTTGGATCTTCATTTGGGTAGTCTTCTAGGGAATGAGATACCAGTAATAGAGGCTTATCCTTGTACTATTATGAGTCCCAGATGACTATTTCAAACCTGTTTACGCCATTGTTTTCTTATATTTCCTCAGAAGTCCGTTTTCCCCATTTTCGGCTAGTAGACCCGTCTCGGATCTTCGTTTGGGATATCTTCTAGGGAATGAGATACAAGTAATAGAGGTTTCTCCTTGTACGATTATCAGTTCCAGATGACTATTTCAAGCCTATTTACTCCATTTTCTTTGTATAATTCATCAGAAGTTCGTTTTCCCCATTTTCGGCTAGTAGACCAGTTTTGGATCTTCATTTGGGATATCTTCTAGGGAATGAGATATCAGTAATAGAGGCTTCTCCTTGTACTAAAATGAGCCCCAGATGACTATTTCAAACCTATTTACGCCATTTTTTTTTATATTTCCTCAGAAGTCCGTTTTCCCCATTTTCGGCTAGTAGACCAGTTTTGGATCTTCATTTGCGATATCTTCTAGGGAATGAGAGACAAGTAATAGAGGTTTCTCCTTGTACTATTATCAGTCCCAGATGACTATTTCAAGCATATTTACTCCATTTTCTTTGTATAATTCATCAGAAGTCCGTTTTCCTCATTTTCGGCTTGTAGACCAGTTTCGGATCTTCATTTGGGAACTCTTCTAGGGAATGAGATACCAGTAATAGAGGCTTCTCCTTGTACTATTATGAGTCCCAGATGACTATTTCAAACCTATTTATACCATTTTTTCTTATGTTTCCTCAGAAGTCCGTTTTCCCCAGTTTCGGATCTTCGTTTGGGATATCTTCTAGGGAATGATATACAAGTAATAGAGGTTTCTTCTTGTACTATTAAGAGTCCCGGATGACTATTTCAAGCCTATTTAATCCATTTTTATTCGTATGTTTCATCAGAAGTACGTTTTCCCCATTTTTAGCTGGTAGACCAGTTCTGGAACTTCATTTAGGAACTCTTTTAGGGAATGAGATACAAGTAATAGAGGCTTCTCCTTGTACGATTAAGAGTCCCAGATGACTATTTCAAACCTATTTACTGCATTTTTATTTGTATGTTTCCTCAGAAGTCCGTTTTCCTCATTTTCAGCTAGTAGACCAGTTTCGGATATTCATTTGGGATATCTTCTAGGGAATGCGATACAAGTAATAGAGGCTTCTCTTTCTACTATTAAGAGTTCCAGATGACTATTTCAAGCATATTTAGTCCATTTTCTTTGTATGTTTCATCAGAAGTCTGTTTTCCCCATTTTCTGCTAGTACACCAGTTTTGGATCTTCATTTGGGAACTCTTCTAGGGAATGAGATACCAGTAATAGAGGTTTCTCCTTGTACGATTAAGAGTCCCAGATGACTATTTCAAACCTATTTACACCATTTTTATTCGTATGTTTCATCAGAAGTACGTTTTCCCCATTTTCAGCTGGTAGACCAGTTCTGGAACTTCATTTAGGAACTCTTTTAGGGAATGAGATACAAGTAATAGAGGCTTCTCCTTGTACTATTAAGAATCCCAAATGACTATTTCAAGCATATTTACTGCATTTTCTTTGTATGTTTCATCAGAAGTCCGTTTTCCCTATTTTCGGCTAGTAGACCAGTTTCAAATCTTAATTTGGCATATCTTCTAGGGAATGAGATACAAGTAATAGAGGTTTGTCCTTGTACTATTATCAGTCCCAGATGATTATTTCAAGCCTATTTACTCCATTTTCTTGTATAATTCATCAGAAGTCCGTTTTCCCCATTTTCGACTAGTAGACCAGTTTCAGATCTTCATTTAGGATATCTTCTAGGGAATGAGATAAAAGTAATAGAGGTTTCTCCTTGTACTATTAAGAGTCCCAGATGAATTTTTAAAGCCTATTTACTCCATTTTTATTCGTATATTTCCTCAGAAGTCCGTTTTCCCCATTTTCGGCTAGTAGAGCAGTTTTGGAACTTCATTTAGCAACCGTTTTAGGGAATGAGATACAAGTAATAGAGGCTTCTCCTTGTACTATTAAGAATCCCAGATGGCTATTTCAAGCCTATTTACTCCATTTTTATATGTATGTTTCCTCAGAAGTCCGTTTTCCTCTTTTTCGGCTAGTAGACCAGTTTCAGATATTCATTTGGGATATCTTGTAGGGAATGAGATACAAGTAATAGAGGTTTCTCCTTCTACTATTAAGATTCCCAGATGACTATTTCATGCATATTTAATCCATTTTAATTGTATGTTTCATCAGAAGTCTGTTTTCCCCATTTTCGGCTAGTAGACCATTTCCGGATCATCATTTCGGATATCTTTTAAGGAATTAGATACAAGTAATAGAGGTTTCTCCTAGTACTATTAAGAGTCCCAGATGACTATTTGAAACCTATTTACTCAATTTTTATTCGTATGTTTCCTCAGAAGTCCGTTTCCCCCATTTTCGGCTAGTAGACCAGTTTTGGAACTTCATTTAGGAACTCATTTAGGGAATGAGATGCAAGTAATAGAGGCTTCTCCTTGTACTATTAAGAATCCCAGGTGACTATTTCAAGCTTATTTACTCCATTTTTATTTGTATGTTTCCTCAGAAGTCTGTTTTCCTCATTTTCCGTTGGTAGACCAGTTTCGGATATTCATTTGGGATATCCTCAAGGGAATGAGATACAAGTAATAAAGGCTTCTCCTTCTACTATTAAGAGTCCCAGATGACTCTTTCAAGCATATATACTCCATTTTCTTTGTATGTTTCAGCAGAAGTCTGTTTTCCCCATTTTCGGCTAGTAGACCAGTTTTGGATCTTCATTTGGGAACTGTTCTAGGGAATGAGATACAAGTAATAGAAGCTTCTCCTTGTACTATTATGAGTCCCAGATGACTATTTCAAACCTGTTTACGACATTGTTTTCTTATATTTCCTCAGAAGTCCGTTTTCCCCATTTTCGGCTAGTAGACCCGTCTCGGATCTTCATTTGGGATATCTTCTAGGGAATGAGATACAAGTAATAGAGGTTTCTCCTTGTACGATTATCAGTTCCAGATGACTATATCAAGCCTATTTACTCCATTTTCTTTGTATAATTCATCAGAAGTTCGTTTTCCCCATTTTCGGCTAGTAGACCAGTTTCAGATCTTCATTTGGGATATCTTCGAGGGAATGAGATATCAGTAATAGAGGCTTCTCCTTGTACTACAATGAGCCCCAGATGAGTATTTTAAACCTATTTACGCCATTTTTTCTAATGTTTCCTCAGAAGTCCGTTTTCCCCATTTTCGGCTAGTAGACCAGTTTTGGATCTTCATTTGGGATATCTTCTAGGGAATGAGAGACAAGTAATAGAGGTTTCTCCTTGTACTATAATCAGTCCCAGATGACTATTTCAAGCCTATTTACTCCATTTTCTTTGTATAATTCATCAGAAGTCCGTTTTCCCCATTTTTGGCTAGTAGACCAGTTTCGGATCTTCATTTGGGATATATTTTAAGGAATGAGATAAAACTAATAGAGGTTTCTCCTTGTACTATTAAGAGTCCCAGATGAAATTTTCAAGCCAATTTACTCCATTTTTATTTGTATGTTTCTGCAGAAGTCCGTTTTCCTCATTTTCGGCTAGTAGACCAGTTTCGGATATTCATTTGGGATATCTTTTCGGGAATGAGATACAAGTAATAGAAGCTTCTCTTTCTACTATTAAGAATCCCAGATGACTATTTCAAGCATATTTAGTCCATTTTCTTTGTATGTTTCATCAGAAGTTCGTTTTCCCTATTTTCGGCTAGTACACCAGTTTTGGATCTTCATCTGGGTACTCTTCTAGGGAATGAGATACAAGTAATAGAAGCTTCTCTTTCTACTATTAAGAATCCCAGATGACTATTTCAAGCATATTTAGTCCATTTTCTTCGTATGTTTCATCAGAAGTCCGTTTTCCCCATTTTTGGCTAGTACACCAGTTTTGGATCTTCATTTGGGTAGTCTTCTAGGGAATGAGATACCAGTAATAGAGGCTTATCCTTGTACTATTATGAGTCCCAGATGACTATTTCAAACCTATTTACGCCATTTTTTTCTTATGTTTCCTCAGAAGTCTGTTTTCCCCATTTTCGGCTAGTAGACCAGTTTCGGATCTTCATTTGGGATATCTTCTAGGGAATGATATACAAGAAATAGAGGTTTCTCCTTGTTTTATTATCAGTCCCAGATGACTATTTCAAGCCTATTTACTCCATTTTCTTTGTATAATTCATGAGAAGTCCGTTTTCCCCATTTTTGACTAGTAGACCAGTTTCGGATCTTCATTTGGGATATCTTCTAGGGAATGAGATAAAAGTAATAGAGGTTTAACCTTATACTATTAAGAGTCCCAGATGAAGTTTTCAAGCCTATTTACTCCATTTCTATTCATATGTTTCCTCAGAAGTCCATTTTCCCCATTTTCGGCTAGTAGAGCAGTTTTGGAACTAAATTTAGCAACTCTTTTAGGGAATGAGATACAAGTAAAAGAGGCTTCTCCTTGTACTATTAAGAATCCCAGATCACTATTTCAAGCCTATTTACTCTATTTTTATATGTATGTTTCCTCAGAAGTCCGTTTTCCTCTTTTTCGGCTAGTAGACCAGTTTCAGATATTCATTTGGATATCTTGTAGGGAATGAGATACAAGTAATAGAGGCTTCTCCTTCTACTATTAAGAGTCCCAGATGACTATTTCAAGCATATTTACTCCATTTTCATTGTATGTTTCATCAGAAGTCTGTTTTCCCCATTTTCGGCTAGTTGACCAGTTTTGGATCTTCATTTGGGAACTCTTCTAGGGAATAAGATACAAGTAATAGAGGCTTCTCCTTGTATTATTAAGAGTACCAGATGACTATTTCAAGCCTATTTATTCCATTTTTATTTGTATGTTTCCTGAGAAGTCCGTTTTCCCCATTTTCGGCTAGTAGACCATTCGCGGATCATCATTTCGGATATCTTCTAGGGAATTAGATACAAGTAATAGAGGTTTCTCTTTGTACTATTAAGAGTCCCAGATGACTATTTCAAGCCTATTTACTCAATTTTTATTCGTATGTTTCCTCCGAAGTCCGTTTTCCCCATTTTCGGCTAGTAGACCAGTTTTGGAACTTCATTTAGGAACTGATTTAGGGAATGAGATGCAAGTAATAGAGGCTTCTCCTTGTACTATTAAGAATCCCAGGTGACTATTTCAAGCTTATTTACTCCATTTTTATTTGTATGTTTCCTCAGAAGTCCGTTTTCCTCATTTTCAGTTGGTAGACCAGTTTCGGATATTCATTTGGGATATCTTCAAGGGAATGAGATACAAGTAATAAAGGCTTCTCCTTCTACTATTAAGAGTCCCAGATGACTATTTCAAGCATATATACTCCATTTTCTTTGTATGTTTCAGCGGAAGTCCGGTTTCCCCATTTTCGGCTAGTACACCAGTTTTGGATCTTCATTTGGGAACTCTTCTAGGGAATGAGATACAAGTAATAGAAGCTTCTCCTTGTACTATTATGAGTCCCAGATGACTATTTCAAACCTGTTTACGCCATTGTTTTCTTATATTTCCTCAGAAGTCTGTTTTCCCCATTTTCAGCTAGTAGACCCGTCTCGGATCTTCATTTGGGATATCTTCTAGGGAATGAGATACAAGTAATATAGGTTTCTCCTTGAACGATTATCAGTTCCAGATGACTATTTCAAGCCTATTTACTCCATTTTCTTTGTATAATTCATCAGAAGTTCGTTTTCCCCATTTTCGACTAGTAGACCAGTTTCGGATCTTCATTTGGGATATCTTCTAGGGAATGAGATATCAGTAATAGAGGCTTCTCCTTGTACTACTATGAGCCCCAGATGACTATTTCAAACCTATTTACGCCATTTTTTCTTATGTTTCCTCAGAAGTCTGTTTTCCCCATTTTCGGCTAGTAGACCAGTTTTGGTTCATCATTTGGGATATCTTCTAGGGAATGAGAGACAAGTAATAGAGGTTTCTCCTTGTACTATTATCAGTCCCAGATGACTATTTCAAGCCTATTTATGTAAATTATAGAAGATTATAAGATAAAGACTCGACTCTCATGTTTAGGAATAAAGGGAAAAATGTATTAGATGATAAAAGTTGATTACATAAGAAGAGAAACACTTGGTATATATAGGACAATCCCTAGGTTAGAAAGGGTTACGCACATAGCCTGAATTGCGTCCTCATTCTACCTTTTAAAACCATGTGTGACTCACTCTCCTTTACAGCTCATAACGGTAACAAAGAGATAAGATAAGGAGGTACAGCCGCTATAGGACAAGTGACTCATCACCGTACGGTCACCTTATCCTTTAGCTTTTCTTATCCTCCTTTCCATCTTCTTTCTAATACAAACTTCCTTATTACTCAAGTAACTATATTTACTATGTAACTATTAATTAGTTAATAGTAAATACCTTCTTGATTAACACTCCCCCTCAAGTTTATACTACAATACTGATTGTGTATAAACTTGGCACTTGCAAGAATAACCTCATTAAAAACCTAAGCTTGGAAAACCACGTGGGACAAAACCAAGCTTAGGGAAAAAGAGTATTATCCCTACAAGTTGGAGAGTCTCTCTCAAGGATGTGTTAGGTCTACAAGACCAAGCTTACCATGGATAAATTGGCAAACTTGGTTACTTGCTGCCTTGGTAAAGATGTCGGCCAATTGGTCCGAACTCTTAGTAAAACAAGGGAGAATTGTACCGTCTTCGATCTTCTCTCTTGTCTTGTGGCAATCAGTCTCTATGTGCTTGGTCCTCTCGTGGAATACTG
The DNA here is from genome assembly GCA_911865555.2 of Thlaspi arvense. NCBI lineage: Eukaryota > Viridiplantae > Streptophyta > Magnoliopsida > Brassicales > Brassicaceae > Thlaspi > Thlaspi arvense. Next base: position 24,062,502 of record OU466862.2, on the reverse strand, counting down.
GATTAGTGGCTATATGGATGGCAGCTTGGTTGTCGCAATGGAAGGTGATTGGCGTCTTCTGCTCTATCCCGAAGTCCTTAAGTAGAGCCTTCAGCCATGTTAGCTCATTTGTGAGCTTCTTCATCGCCCTATACTCTGCTTCAGCACTCGAACAAGACACCACCTTCTGCTTCTTTGTCTTCCAAGTCACAAGATTTCCACCAATGAAGGTGCAAAAGCCGGTTGTAGACTGCCTTGTGTTGCGATCTCCATTGTAATCTGCATCACAGTATCCCACAATTTCCGTGCTAGAGTTTCTTCCCATCCAAATGCCTTTGCCAGGACTCCCTTTGATATATCTCAGAATCCTTTCCACCAGGCTCCAATGGTATACCGTAGGTACTTGCATGTGTTGAGCCACCTGATTCACAGCAAAAGAAAGATCAGGCCGAGTATATGTTAAGTATATGAGCTTACCAACGAGTCTTCGGTACTGTTCCGGGCAATGATATGGAGTATCATCCTTCTCCCCCTTTCGATTGACCTTGTATCCTTGCTCTAGTGGTGTGTCCACCGGTTTAGCTCCAAGTTTTCCTGTAAGCTTTAGAAGATCAAGTGCATATTTCCTTTGTGAGAGAAATAGTCCCTCCTTGGATCTACACACTTCAATCCCTAAGAAATACTTCAAAACACCCAAATCTTTAATATCAAAGGCTGAGTGTAAAGAGGACTTAATGGCTTGAATACCCTCTTTGTTACTCCCTGAAATAATCAAATCATCCACATAGACCAACACTACTACTATGCCATGAATATCTTGCTTAGTAAATAGAGTGTGATCAGAATGTGACCTCTTGAAGCTATTAGCCAGTAGTGTAGAGCTTAACTTGTGATACCAAGCTCTTGGCTTTCCCGGAGCCACTATGTCTTCTAAACCCGGAGGAGGTGACATGTAGACTTCTTCTTCTAACTCCCCCTGAAGGAAAGCATTCTTGACATCCATTTGCCACAACTCCCAATCCAAATTAACTGCTAAAGAGAGAACCACTTTCACTGTGTGTTGCTTAGCTACTGGAGCAAATGTTTCCCTATAGTCATCCCCATAAGTTTGTGTAAACCCTCTTGCAACCAGCCTTGCCTTATATCTCTCGATTTCACCATCACTCTTGTACTTAATGGTGAATACCCACTTTGAGCTAACACACTTCTTTCCTTTTGGTAGTTCTTCTTCAACCCACGTTTGATTCCTGACCATAGCTTGAACCTCATCATCAACAGCATTAGTCCATTCCTTTCTTTCCTTGGCTTCCTCATAGCTTTGTGGAATAAGTTCTACATCCAGCTTGCTGATAAAGGCTTGATGTTCTTCCGGAAGAAGGTCAATCGAACAGGTAGCTTGAATTGGATGAGCGACAGCTTGGCAGTTGTAGTAAACTCTCGTATTCTTCTAGTTTGAAGGTGATTTCTTCTCTCTTGTACTCTTCCTTAGATTCTCCCGAGTGTAGACTGGATCTGATGTAGCTTGTGGAGCTTCATAGGCATTGTCATCGCTTGAAGATTCAATAATCTCTCCTTCACTAGACTGTCCCGCCTCTGCCACTTCTTCACTAGACTTCTCTCCTCTATCACTTTCTTGTTGATCATCTAACGGATCCTGAAATGCATCGTTCTCATCCTCTCTAACTTCATTCACATCCTCATTTGGAGATGGTGGAGCTTCCTTCTCTGCCTGAGGAGAGCTTGCATTCCCTAAGTGTTCCAGAATTCGTCGGAGGCTTGAAGCTCTATCAGCGGTTGAGTTAGGTAGGTCTTTCACACTCTTCCAACTCTTTTCCCCAAAGTAGGCCTTGTCTTCCATAAACTTGACATCCCTTGACACATAATACCGGTTGGTGACTGGATCAAAGCACTTGTAACCTCTCTGAGTTGTTGAGTATCCAATGAATACGCACTTGTTACTCTTAGGCTCCAGCTTGTTCCTTAAGTCACCTGGAACAAACACAAAACACAGACTACCAAACACCCTTAAATGATCAATACTAGGATTTGAGTTATTTAGGATTTGGAAAGGCGATTTATCATCAAGGATACGAGTTGGTGTTCGGTTGATGAGATAGCAAGCTGTCATTACTGCATCGCCCCAAAACCGCTTAGGCATGTGTTTTTGAAATAGCATAGCTCTTGCCACCTCCATTAGATGCCTATTCTTTCTCTCAGCAACACCATTTTGTTGGGGGTTATATGGGCAGCTGGTTTGATGAAGAATTCCACATTTCTCTAAGTGTTCTTTGAGCTTGTTGCTTGTATATTCACCTCCATTATCTGTTCTTAGAATCTTAATCTTTGCATCAAAGTAGTTAGTCACATAGTTTTGAAAGTTTATAAATGCATCATAAACTCTATCCTTAGATGGCATCAAGGTTACCTAAGTATACTTAGATTTCTCATCTATAAATGTGACAAAATACTTATGGTTATCTCTAGATGCACAAGGTGAAGACCAAACATCAGAATGCACAAGATCAAAATATTTTTCATAAATCGCACTAGACTTAGGAAAAACAGCTTTGCAATGTTTGCCTAATATGCATGCTTCACAATTTGCACAATCATAAGAAAAACCAGGCATTAATAAACTTAAAGCTCTAGAATGAGGGTGACCAAGTCTTTCATGCCACAATACAACAGATGTCTTAACAGAGTTTGCAAAGATAGAAGAAACTTTATTCTTAGAAACAGAATTTAAAGAGATGTCTTGGAACACATATAAGTCATCCTTGGTGCTTCCTTGCCCAAACACTTTTCCACTCTCAATATCCTGCAACTTAACATCATTAGGACTGAAAATAGCTAAACAGTTTAAGTCCTTAGTAGTTTTCTTTACAGAAAGGAGATTAGAGGTGAACTTAGGCATATAAAAGGCACTTAGCTTCTTGTTGAACACATTAATATAACCTATACCTTCTATTGGCACATTATGGCCATTTGCAACCTTAACATTCCCTAAAGCCGGTTTAATGTTCTCTAACAACTTAGGATTACTAATCATATGGTGAGAAGCTCCTGAGTCTAATACTAATGAGTTTAAATTACTAGAATTAGAAGATAAGAGAGATATACCGCCTGGATGTAACTTAGATGCAATGGATTGAAGGAGGCTCTCTAGATCAGCTTTGTTCATCACAATGGTCTCCTGAGAGGTAGAAGCTGAGCTCTTGTCTTGTATAGCTTGTAACGCCTTCTCATGATGACCGAACTGCACTATAGCTCTTTCAGCATTCTCGGAGCCTTCACTTGCTTCTGCAACATTCGCCTTCATCTTGTCTTTCTTGAACTTGTCTGGCTTCAAATGAGGGTGTAGGATCCAGCATTTGTCTTTGAGATGACCCTTTTTCTCACAATGCTCACAAACCCATGTCTTCTTGTCTCCATGTTTCGCCACTCCCACCTTGTTAGCCGTGGGTAGACTTGCATTCTTGTTGCCAAACAGCTCCTGATTGCCATACTCCTTTTGTATCTTAGCACAAACTTGCTCTAGGGTAGGGATCTTGTCTTCTCTCAAGATGTGTTGGATTACATCAGTATAGCCTTGATTCAGAGACAGTAGCAACCCAAACACACGATCTTGCTCTCTTCTTTCCTTGAGTGTTTTAGCATCGGTGGTAAAGGGTCTCAACATATCTAACTCAGCAACCAACGATCTATACCTTCCGAAATGGGTGTTGAAGTCACTCTCTTCTTGGCTCAGATTACCGAGAGCTTTCTTGATACCATAGACCCGAGTCAAGTTAGACTCATTGCCGAAGACACTTGTAAGAGTATCCCACAGCTCCTTAGCAGTCTCACAGTACGAATAGCCCTCTAGGATTGACGCCTCTAGTGAGCAGTGTAGAGCAGTCAGCACATTCAGATCATATTGCTTCCAAGTATCCTCATCCAGACCTCTATCAGTTGCCTTTAGCTCTTCATAGGTGAACTCAATGTGTTTTGTGAGCTTCCTTCCTCCCAACACATTCAGAGTTGTTCGCTTCCACAACAGAAAGTTGTTCCCATTCAGAGTTACCGCAAATCTCAAGTCTTTGAAGGTGTCATTCATCTTGCCATCATACACCGTAACAGGCATAGGAGCTTGTTGAAGAGCAGCCATCACCAAAGCTTAAGTATTTCGCCGATTGAACACCAAAAAAAAAAAAACTAACACTTTCCAAGATCAAAGTTTCAACTTTTGAACCTTCCTCACTCAAACCACAAGCCAAACCGCAACACTAATCTATCCACAACCTTTGCCTTAAACTGATTCCTCTAGACTAACCTTTCAACCAGAGAGAGATAAAGCTCAAACCTTTACTTTTTTCAGATCTGACTTGCTTTACCTTCTTAGCTCGGTTTGATGCTTCAGCTTAACCCACAAGAACCAGCTTCAACCCAGAATAGCTTTTGCCACGGATTAACTCACAAGAACTTCTCTCAAACAAAAGAATCGAACAAGAAAACCAAGATTTAAGACTCAAGAATCACAAAACCTCTCTGATACCATGTAAATTATAGAAGATTATAAGATAAAGACTCGACTCTCATGTTTAGGAATAAAGGGAAAAATGTAGTAGATGATAAAAGTTGATTACATAAGAAGAGAAACACTTGGTATATATAGGACAATCCCTAGGTTAGAAAGGGTTACGCACATAGCCTGAATTGCGTCCTCATTCTACCTTTTAAAACCATGTGTGACTCACTCTCCTTTACAGCTCATAACGGTAACAAAGAGATAAGATAAGGAGGTACAGCCGCTATAGGACAAGTGACTCATCACCGTACGGTCACCTTATCCTTTAGCTTTTCTTATCCTCCTTTCCCTCTTCTTTCTAATACAAACTTCCTTATTACTCAAGTAACTATATTTACTATGTAACTATTAATTAGTTAATAGTAAATACCTTCTTGATTAACAATTTACTCCATTTTCTTTGTATAATTCATCAGAAGTCCGTTTTCCCCATTTTCGGCTAGTAGACCAGTTTCGGATCTTCATTTGGGATATATTTTAAGGAATGAGATAAAACTAATAGAGGTTTCTCCTTGTACTATTAAGAGTCCCAGATGAAATTTTCAAGCCAATTTACTCCATTTTTATTTGTATGTTTCTTCAGAAGTCCGTTTTCCTCATTTTCGGCTAGTAGACCAGTTTCGGATATTCATTTGGGATATCTTCTCGGGAATTAGATACAAGTAATAGAAGCTTCTCTTTCTACTATTAAGAATCCCAGATGACTATTTCAAGCATATTTAGTCCATTTTCTTTGTACGTTTCATCAGAAGTCCGTTTTCCCTAATTTCGGCTAGTACACCAGTTTTGGATCTTCATTTGGGTAGTCTTCTAGGGAATGAGATACCAGTAATAGAGGCTTATCCTTGTACTATTATGAGTCCCAGCTATTTCAAACCTGTTTACGCCATTGTTTTCTAATATTTCCTCAGAAGTCCGTTTTCCCCATTTTCGGCTAGTAGACCCGTCTCGGATCTTCATTTGGGATATCTTCTAGGGAATGAGATACAAGTAATAGAGGTTTCTCCTTGTACGATTATCAGTTCCAGATGACTTTTTCAAGCCTATTTACTCCATTTTCTTTGTATAATTCATCAGAAGTTCGTTTTCCCCATTTTCGGCTAGTAGACCAGTTTCGGATCTTCATTTGGGATATCTTCTAGGGAATGAAATATCAGTAATAGAGGCTTCTCCTTGTACTACAATGAGCCCCAGATGACTATTTCAAACCTATTTACGCCATTTTTTCTTATATTTCCTCAGAAGTCCGTTTTCCCCATTTTCGGCTAGTAGACCAGTTTTGGATCTTCATTTGCGATATCTTCTAGGGATTGAGAGACAAGTAATAGAGGTTTCTCCTTGTACTATTATCAGTCCCAAATGACTATTTCAAGCCTATTTACACCATTTTCTTTGTATAATTCATCAGAAGTCCGTTTTCCTCATTTTCGGCTTGTAGACCAGTTTCGGATCTTCATTTAGGATATCTTCTAGGGAATGAGATAAAGGTAATAGAGGTTTCTCCTTGTACGATTAAGAGTCCCAGATGACTATTTCAAACCTATTTACACCATTTTTATTTGTATGTTTCCTCAGAAGTCCGTTTTCCTCATTTTCAGCTAGTAGACCAGTTTCGGATATTCATTTGGGATATCTTCTAGGGAATGCGATACAAGTAATAGAGGCTTCTCTTTCTACTATTAAGAGTTCCAGATGACTATTTCAAGCATATTTAGTCCATTTTCTTTGTATGTTTCATCAGAAGTCTGTTTTCCCCATTTTCGGATAGTACACCAGTTTTGGATCTTCATTTGGGAACTCTTCTAGGGAATGAGATACCAGTAATAGAGGCTTCTCCTTGTACTATTATGAGTCCCAGATGACTATTTCAAATCTATTTATACCATTTTTTTCTTATGTTTCCTCAGAAGTCCGTTTTCCCCAGTTTCGGATCTTCGTTTGGGATATCTTCTAGGGAATGATATACAAGTAATAGAGGTTTCTTCTTGTACTATTAAGAGTCCCTGATGACTATTTCAAGCCTATTTAATCCATTTTTATTCGTATGTTTCATCAGAAGTACGTTTTCCCCATTTTCAGCTGGTAGACCAGTTCTGGAACTTCATTTAGGAACTCTTTTAGGGAATGAGATACAAGTAACAGAGGCTTCTCCTTGTACTATTAAGAATCCCAAATGACTATTTCAAGCATATTTACTGCATTTTCTTTGTATGTTTCATCAGAAGTCCGTTTTCCCCATTTTCGGCTAGTAGACCAGTTTCAAATCTTAATTTGGCATATCTTCTAGGGAATGAGATACAAGTAATAGAGGTTTGTCCTTGTACTATTATCAGTCCCAGATGATTATTTCAAGCCTATTTACTCCATTTTCTTGTATAATTCATCAGAAGTCCGTTTTCCCCATTTTCGACTAGTAGACCAGTTTCGGATCTTCATTTAGGATATCTTCTAGGGAATGAGATAAAAGTAATAGAGGTTTCTCCTTGTACTATTAAGAGTCCCAGATGAATTTTTAAAGCCTATTTACTCCATTTTTATTCGTATATTTCCTCAGAAGTCCGTTTTCCCCATTTTCGGCTAGTAGAGCAGTTTTGGAACTTCATTTAGCAACCCTTTTAGGGAATGAGATACAAGTAATAGAGGCTTCTCCTTGTACTATTATAAGTCCCAGATGACTATTTCAAGTCTATTTACTCCATTTTTATTTGTATGTTTCCTCAGAAGTCCGTTTTCCCCATTTTCGGCTAGTAGACCAGTTTCAGATCTTCATTTGGGAACTCCTTTAGGGAATGAGATACAAGTAATAGAGGCTTCTCCTTGTACTATTAAGAATCCCAGATGGCTATTTCAAGCCTATTTACTCCATTTTTATATGTATGTTTCCGCAGAAGTCCGTTTTCCTCTTTTTCGGCTAGTAGACCAGTTTCCGATATTCATTTGGGATATCTTGTAGGGAATGAGATACAAGTAATAGAGGTTTCTCCTTCTACTATTAAGAGTCCCAGATGACTATTTCATGCATATTTAATCCATTTTAATTGTATGTTTCATCAGAAGTCTGTTTTCCCCATTTTCGGCTAGTAGACCATTTCCGGATCATCATTTCGGATATCTTCTAAGGAATTAGATACAAGTAATAGAGGTTTCTACTAGTACTATTAGGAGTCCCAGATGACTATTTGAAACCTATTTACTCAATTTTTATTCGTATGTTTCCTCAGAAGTCCGTTTCCCCCATTTTCGGCTAGTAGACCAGTTTTGGAACTTCATTTAGGAACTCATTTAGGGAATGAGATGCAAGTAATAGAGGCTTCTCCTTGTACTATTAAGAATCCCAGGTGACTATTTCAAGCTTATTTACTCCATTTTTATTTGTATGTTTCCTCAGAAGTCTGTTTTCCTCATTTTCAGTTGGTAGACCAGTTTCGGATATTCATTTGGGATATCTTCAAGGGAATGAGATACAAGTAATAAAGGCTTCTCCTTCTACTATTAAGAGTCCAAGATGACTCTTTCAAGCATATATACTACATTTTCTTTGTATGTTTCAGCAGTAGTCTGTTTTCCCCATTTTCGGCTAGTAGACCAGTTTTGGATCTTCATTTGGGAACTCTTCTAGGGAATGAGATACAAGTAATAGAAGCTTCTCCTTGTACTATTATGAGTCCCAGATGACTATTTCAAACCTGTTTACGCCATTTTCTTTGTATAATTCATCAGAAGTTCGTTTTCCCCATTTTCGGCTAGTAGACCAGTTTCGGATCTTCATTTGGGATATCTTCGAGGGAATGAGATATCAGTAATAGAGGCTTCTCCTTGTACTACAATGAGCCCCAGATGACTATTTCAAACCTATTTACGCCATTTTTTCTTATGTTTCCTCAGAAATCCGTTTTCCTCATTTTCGGCTAGTAGACCAGTTTTGGATCTTCATTTGGGATATCTTCTAGGGAATGAGAGACAAGTAATAGAGGTTTCTCCTTGTACTATTATCAGTCCCAGATGACTATTTCAAGCCTATTTACTCCATTTTCTTTGTATAATTCATCAGAAGTCCGTTTTCCCCATTTTCGGCTAGTAGACCAGTTTCGGATCTTCATTTGGGATATATTTTAAGGAATGAGATAAAACTAATAGAGGTTTCTCCTTGTACTATTAAGAGTCCCAGATGAAATTTTCAAGCCAATTTACTCCATTTTTATTTGTATGTTTCTTCAGAAGTCCGTTTTCCTCATTTTCGGCTAGTAGACCAGTTTCAGATATTCATTTGGGATATCTTCTCGGGAATGAGATACAAGTAATAGAAGCTTCTCTTTCTACTATTAAGAATCCCAGATGACTATTTCAAGCATATTTTGTCCATTTTCTTTGTATGTTTCATCAGAAGTCCATTTTCCCTATTTTCGGCTAGTACACCAGTTTTGAATCTTCATTTGGGTAGTCTTCTAGGGAATGAGATACCAGTAATAGAGGCTTATCCTTGTACTATTATGAGTCCCAGATGACTATTTCAAACCTGTTTACGCCATTGTTTTCTTATATTTCCTCAGAAGTCCGTTTTCCCCATTTTCGGCTAGTAGACCCGTCTCGGATCTTCATTTGGGATATCTTCTAGGGAATGAGATACAAGTAATAACGGTTTCTCTTTGTACGATTATCAGTTCCAGATGACTATTTCAAGCCTATTTACTCCATTTTCTTTGTATAATTCATCAGAAGTTCGTTTTCCCCATTTTCGGCTAGTTGATAGGGTCGTTTTCCCCATTTTCGGCTAATCGATAGGCAGCTATTACTCCCCGGCAACGGCGCCAAAAACTTGATAGGGTCAGGTTTTACCCAAATAAAACTACTGCAAGTGCACAGCAAAAGCAGTTGTAGTACAAGGGGTTATCGAATCCCAAGGGAGTAAGTAAACTATACTAAAGAGTTCAGGTTCGGATTAAGCTAAGCGATAAATAATGAATGTAATGCAAAACAGTAAAATAAATGCAAGAGGGCGTTTTTATGCTTGTTCCTAAAGTTCAGAAGGCTAAAAGCGCTAAGTCAGGACAGTTCGCAGGTTGAATCCGAGAGTGTAGAATGCATGCAATCAGGAATGAATTAAAACCGTCTTGAACATGAATCGCAAAGATATAACTAATCAATTCTCATTGCAGAAGTTATCTATGTCTAAATCACAGAGTTTCAAATCTCTTTGCAAACCCTAACAACCTAAACATGCAGTAATGATCAGGTTCAATTGTTCACAAAACTCCTAAGCCAAATCTCTTTGTACTAGCGCGTTTTGCTCATCTAATACTAGTTCAGGTGATTAATAATGCTCTCACATCTATCAAAAACCTAGGGTTTCGAAATCCAGATGATGTGTCTAAGAAATCGATATGAATGCAAGCACAGATGAAGAACCAATGAATTTCCTATAAGTTTTTAGCAATTCTACAAACTCTTCTTCAACCTTTGAAAAGCCCTAACTTAACTAACAAACTACTCAGACATGGTGATTTGAGAAAACATCATGAAAAGAATAGATTGCATAAAAGAAATAAGAAGTAGAAATAAAGGAGTTCAAAATCTGCTCTGAAGGAGTCTGATTTGTCTCTCCAAAAGCTCTTCTACAAATCTCTCTCTAAAGCTCTCAAAAATAATAAGATACAATATATATGCCAAAAGAATGGCTGAAAAACCTAATATACAAGCTAAAACACGATCTGGGGCCTTTTTGTAAAAACTGGAACTTCTGGGCCAAAACTGCAATTTCTTCCTAATCTTTTTAAAACAGGCCACGACCTCCTTCCTTGGTGGGTGACGAGCGTCACCAGCTTGGTGACGAGCGTCACCCATATGCATACTTTCTTCTTCGAGCTAGGTACTTCGTGGCTTCAACTCAGAATGCTCCAAAAGGTTCCAAAATCTCCAATTATGCTCCAGACATGCTATAACCTGCAAAGACTCTTCTAGGACTCTAAAAAGACCAAAAAGACTCAATAAAAAGGACTTATATCATGGTTAAAAACCATAAAAAGCATGATATATCAACTCCCCCAGACTTAGCTTTTGCTTGCCCTCAAGCAAACATTAGACAAAGAATAAGGTCGAGGTTTGAAAACAAGAAACAGTCAGTCAGTCATCAGAAACACCACACTAGTTAAAGCTTTCGAATCCACATACCACAGAGTCAACACAAGATCAAATTTCAGCCTAATTATCACAATCTTAGCAAATCTTTCAAGTCCAGTCCAAACCCCTTCAAGAAATCCGAAATTTCTACTGTTAACTCCTTATTTTTTTATCTATGTGTGAAATCTCATCAAGGCTCTATCATCTCAATCACTTTACAGATTCTTTTCTCTTTCTAACAACTGAACAAATCAATCTCAACACAGCTCTCCTATTTTCTCTTCCCTTAATCTTTTTCCTTAGGATATTTTCGATTTTTCACTTCTTTTTCTCAACTTTTACAGTCTAAGATATGATGCTACTCAATACTTGTGTTCCTTGTGAGGAGACAGGTTCATGAGTGTGTTCACTACTGTTGTTCCTTGTGAGGAGACAGGGTTATGAATGCACCATTCTATGGACTTAAACTTTTAAAAACTACATCAGGGAAAAATCAAAGAGAGACTGTATCTTAACCTTATTGTCAGTGCTTAAAGAGAGAATCAAGATCAATAAGAATCAATCACCAAGACAAGAAATTTAAAGTTCATTAAGGTGGAGCTAACAGCAAATTTTCCAGATTCTCTAAGAACCTAAACCTTCATTGCTAGACTGATCTACCTATGACTTTCAACTTAGTAAGACTTGTAATCAACTACTGTGGCAATGGTTCTTATCAGCAAAAACGTCCTATGGTTAGTTCCAAGAAAAACTCACAATTTCAAATTTTTGACTCTAGAAAAACAGGTTTTTAACTCAACTTTAAGACTCTATAAACATGACACAAAGCACACAACGTCAGTAACCACCTCCCCCAGACTTAAACAACACTGTCCCCAGTGTTATTAAGCCAAGAGTTGGTCAAAATGAAGCATGAGAACGTGTAAAACCAAGGTGGAAAAGTGGTACCTCGCGAAGGAGCTAGTGACGAGCGTCACCATCTCTGATACTCCAGAAATCGACATGTTGGATGTTTAAATGCTATGCCACCATGTGTAGTCCGAAGTCAAACTGTAAGAGCACTCAAAACACACATCAAAACATCCAAACAAAGCATAATCCATGGTCCAACAAGTTCACAAGACATCATCCAAGCAAACTCAACAAAGTGACTCTTTTTTTTTTTTTTTTTTTTTTTTGATTTTTCTCATGTTTTAGGTTTTTTTAGCTATGTAATAGAAAACTAAACTAATATATGAAAAAGAAAACTTACCAGTGGGTTGCCTCCCACTAAGCGCTTGTTTAAAGTCAGTAGCTCGACTTTGAATGCTGCTCAGACAGCTGGTGGAACAGAAGGTGGCATTGAATGCCTTGGAGAAGAATGTCTCCTCATCCATGGTGGTTTATAGGCAGTAGATGCATGGATTCTTCCAAGGAAGTGAGGAACATCAGCACGGTGGGTCGTGAGTGTGGGTGGGATACTTCTTTTTCTTGCAGAATCATCAAAAGAAACACCAAGCATTCTTTGCTTAGTTGCAGGTTTCTGGGTTGTGGAATGGTGAATTTTCGGATTGGCAACATATGATGGACTTGTAGCTGTAAAATCACGTTGCTGCTTTGTGTCCAGATTGGTGACGAGCGTCACCAGGTCAGTGACGCTCGTCACTGACTCTGCAGTTCGAGTTTTTGCAGTTTTCCTGCAATTCAGCTCTGCAAGTGTTGCTTCCATCACATACACGTCTTCCTCCAGCAACTTGGCATTCATTAGAACCTCTTTTTCCAGCCTAGTCATGAAGATATGATCCTTACTGCAATCCTCAAACCCAACAGCTTCTGCAGAAGTTTCAGATATTGGCTCTTCAACAACCATCTTGCTCACTTGCCCACTTATATCTGATTCATTGACACACTCAGCAATAGTGTCTTCTGAATGCTCCATGACAGTCTCTTCATCTCTGGAAGTTCTTACAGAATAGGTCTGACCATCAATGGTAGAACTCTTTCTTAACTTATCCATGTCAAAGTTCATGACAACATCACCAAGATCAAGGTCAATGTTCCCCTTTCTAACATCAATGATGGCTCCAGCAGTAGCCAAGAATGGTCTTCCCAGAATAAGAGGATCTTTAGGTTCTTCAGCATATTTCAGAACCACAAAATCTGTAGGAATTATGCAACCTTCAATGTTAACATGAACATTCTCTAACATGCCTTCTGGGGTCCTTATGGATCGATCTGCTAGGATGAGAGAGATCCCAGCTGGCTTGAAATCGGTCATTCCAAGTCTAGCAGCAACAAAGAAAGGCATCAAGTTAATACTTGACCCTAGATCACATAGAGAGTGGGGAAAACGTCCTGCAGATATTGAGCAATCAAGCACAAAGGTCCCTGGATCAGATAGATTCTCTGGAACTCTGCTTTGAGTGATGGTATTGACTTGTTCAGAAACAGTCACCTTCTTCTTCTTCTTTGGAACTGTACTCAAAAGGATTGCACTGATGTCTCTGGTAAGCAATGCTCCTTCCTCAGGACTTACACCATTCACCACCATCCTCTTTACATACCTTCTTATAGCTGGTGAAAGCTTGACTGCATCAACAAGTGGGATCTCAAGCATCAGCTTTTCTATCATAGCTTTACATCTGGCTTCTTCTATCTCTTGTTTAGACTTCCTAGGATGCTTGGGGAATGGTGTTTTGGGTTTATAGACACGTTCCTGGTCATAATTTGCAGTTACAGGCGAAGCAGCTTCGTTCTGGGGTGGGTGACGACCGTCACCAGGGGGGTGACGCTCGTCACTCACCTGTGACAACCCCCGATTCTCTTCTATGTTGGTGACGAGCGTCACTCCTCCTTGGTGACGCTCGTCACTCACCTCTGAGACAGAAAAAATTTCATCTTCAGACTCCATCAGTTGCACGATCTGCTCTGCACTCAGCCTCTTTTTCTGCACTGTTTTAAGCTCCTTTTCATTCCTGACTGTGATGGCATTAACCTGATGCTTGGGATTGATATCAGTCCTTCCAGGAAGGAATCCCTCTTGCCTTTGAACAGCTCCTGCAGTTTGAGCAACCTGCACATCAAGCTTCTTCATGTGAGAGTTCAGACTCTCAATTTTTCCATTCAGGTCTTGATACAGCGAATCTAGCATGCCATTGAAGTTCACTGTCATCTTCTGTTGTCCTTCAAGTACCTTCTCCAGCATAGCTTCCATTTTATTGTCTTGTGGAGGTGCAGTTTGGTAGGAAGAAGAACCAAAATTCCTGCTGTTTTAGTAAGGTTTCTCAACTTCAGTCTTCTGGAATGGGGGATTAGGAGTGTAACCAGGCGTGCTCTGTCCTCCTGTAAAGGTACTCTGCTGATTATTGCTGTTGTAGCCTCTGTTCCATTGCTGATTTCCAAACTTTTGGATCTGAAAACCCCCTCCATTGATGAAATTAACATCTTTCTGCTCAAATTCTTCAGGATTTTCGAAACTCTCCACTTCTGCAGCGAATTGGACTGACTTCTTTCCCACCAGAAGGCTGTGCATGCTGTCTAACTTAGCCTTAACTTCAGCTATTTGGTTTCCATCATTCAAACCAGCCTGCTGCTTTCTCTGAAAATCTGCATTCTTAGTGCTGTTATTGCAGGCCAAGTTTTCAATCAATCTTACAGCTTCTTCTGGTCTGTTGGTGTTGAAGTTTCCACTACTTGAAGCATCCAGCGCCATCTGGTACTTCCAGTCAATGCCTCTGAAGAAGATACCAAGCAGCTGCACCTGATTGAAACCATGATGAGGGCAGTCCCTTTGATAAGACTTGAACCTGATCCAAGAAGCCTTAAAAGCTTCAGTAGGGCCTTGTGTAAAGGATGCAATTTTCGTCCTCATGTCTTCTGCTCTTGCATCATCATAGAAGTTGTTCAGAAAGGTGTTCTTGGTGTCCTCCCAAGTAGTTAATGAACCAGGCTCCAGTTGCTTCAGCCAATATGCAGCCTCTCCTCCAAGAGAATAGGGAAAGAGCTTGCAGAACAGAAAGTCATTGCTAACCCCATTAGCTTTGACACTGGAAGCTAGGTCCTCAAACCTCTCTATGTGATCCATAGGATGCTCATGAGGTAAACCATGGAAGGGATGCTGTCCAACTAGCTGATAGTAGACAGGTTTAACCTCAAAATCGTTCCTCTGGAAGGCAGGAGGTCGGATTGCAGCTCTGTTGGCATAGAACTGATCAGGTCTGTTGTAATCACCTAGAGTCCTGTGAACAAAACGCCCAGCAGCGTTATTGACAGCAGCAGGGACTCCCACGTTCTCAGCCACTTGCTGAACCTGCTGTTCAACAATGACATTCCCCTCTTGATCAATTCTCTGCCCCTCTTCGTTCCTCCTATTTCCTTCCCTGTCAACCAAGTGACCTTCTGCATCTTCAACCAAGATAAGTGGAGCGACCATTGTAGATTGCTTCTTAGCTTTCCTGTTAGTTCTCTCCAACCTAGCAAGCTCGTCGATGCTCAAAGTCACAAGCTCCTTCTCTTTGTTGCTTCTGGTTCTGCGATTAGGCATACACCTGAAACAGGAACAAAGAAAAGTAGCTGAAAGTCAGTAAACAAATAAAAACTTAGACAAAATCCTAATACTAAAAATCGATAGGCAGCTATTACTCCCCGGCAACGGCGCCAAAAACTTGATAGGGTCAGGTTTTACCCAAATAAAACTACTGCAAGTGCACAGCAAAAGCAGTTGTAGTACAAGGGGTTATCGAATCCCAAGGGAGTAAGTAAACTATACTAAAGAGTTCAGGTTCGGATTAAGCTAAGCGATAAATAATGAATGTAATGCAAAACAGTAAAATAAATGCAAGAGGGCGTTTTTATGCTTGTTCCTAAAGTTCAGAAGGCTAAAGGCGCTAAGTCAGGACAGTTCGCAGGTTGAATCCGAGAGTGTAGAATGCATGCAATCAGGAATGAATTAAAACCGTCTTGAACATGAATCGCAAAGATATAACTAATCAATTCTCATTGCAGAAGTTATCTATGTCTAAATCACAGAGTTTCAAATCTCTTTGCAAACCCTAACAACCTAAACATGCAGTAATGATCAGGTTCAATTGTTCACAAAACTCCTAAGCCAAATCTCTTTGTACTAGCGCGTTTTGCTCATCTAATACTAGTTCAGGTGATTAATAATGCTCTCACATCTATCAAAAACCTAGGGTTTCGAAATCCAGATGATGTGTCTAAGAAATCGATATGAATGCAAGCACAGATGAAGAACCAATGAATTTCCTATAAGTTTTTAGCAATTCTACAAACTCTTCTTCAACCTTTGAAAAGCCCTAACTTAACTAACAAACTACTCAGACATGGTGATTTGAGAAAACATCATGAAAAGAATAGATTGCATAAAAGAAATAAGAAGCAGAAATAAAGGAGTTCAAAATCTGCTCTGAAGGAGTCTGATTTGTCTCTCCAAAAGCTCTTCTACAAATCTCTCTCTAAAGCTCTCAAAAATAATAAGATACAATATATATGCCAAAAGAATGGCTGAAAAACCTAATATACAAGCTAAAACACGATCTGGGGCCTTTTTGTAAAAACTGGAACTTCTGGGCCAAAACTGCAATTTCTTCCTAATCTTTTTAAAACAGGCCACGACCTCCTTCCTTGGTGGGTGACGAGCGTCACCAGCTTGGTGACGAGCGTCACCCATATGCATACTTTCTTCTTCGAGCTAGGTACTTCGTGGCTTCAACTCAGAATGCTCCAAAAGGTTCCAAAATCTCCAATTATGCTCCAGACATGCTATAAACTGCAAAGACTCTTCTAGGACTCTAAAAAGACCAAAAAGACTCAATAAAAAGGACTTATATCATGGTTAAAAACCATAAAAACCATGATATATCACTAGTAGACCAGTTTCGGATCTTCATTTGGGATATCTTCTAGGGAATGAGATATCAGTAATAGAGGCTTCTCCTTGTACTACAATGAGCCCCAGATGACTATTTCAAACCTATTTACGCCATTTTTTCTTATATTTCCTCAGAAGTCCGTTTTCCCCATTTTCGGCTAGTAGACTAGTTTTGGATCTTCATTTGCGATATCTTCTAGGGAATGAGAGACAAGTAATAGAGGTTTCTCCTTGTACTATTTTCAGTCCCAGATGACTATTTCAAGCCTATTTACTCTATTTTCTTTGTATAATTCATCAGAAGTCCGTTTTCCTCATTTTCGGCTTGTAGACCAGTTTCGGATCTTCATTTGGGATATCTTCTAGGGAATGAGATAAAGGTAATAGAGGTTTCTCCTTGTACGATTAAGAGTCCCAGATGACTATTTCAAACCTATTTACACCATTTTTATTTGTATGTTTCCTCAGAAGTTCGTTTTCCTCATTTTCAGCTAGTAGACCAGTTTCGGATATTCATTTGGGATATCTTTTAGGGAATGCGATACAAGTAATAGAGGCTTCTCTTTCTACTATTAAGAGTTCCAGATAACTATTTTAAGCATATTTAGTCCATTTTCTTTGTATGTTTCATCAGAAGTCTGTTTTCCCCATTTTCGGCTAGTACACCAGTTTTGGATCTTCATTTGGGAACTCTTCTACGGAATGAGATACCAGTAATAGAGGCTTCTCCTTGTACTATTATGAGTCCCAGATGACTATCTCAAACCTGTTTATACCATTTTTTTCTTATGTTTCCTCAGAAGTCCGTTTTCCCCAGTTTCGGATCTTCGTTTGGGATATCTTCTAGGGAATGATATACAAGTAATAGAGGTTTCTTCTTGTACTATTAAGAGTCCCGGATGACTATTTCAAGCCTATTTAATCCATTTTTATTCGTATGTTTCATCAGAAGTACGTTTTCCCCATTTTCAGCTGGTAGACCAGTTCTGGAACTTCATTTAGGAACTCTTTTAGGGAATGAGATACAAGTAATAGAGGCTTCTCCTTGTACTATTAAGAATCCCAAATGACTATTTCAAGCATATTTACTGCATTTTCTTTGTATGTTTCATCAGAAGTCCGTTTTCCCCATTTTCGGCTAGTAGACCAGTTTCAAATCTTAATTTGGCATATCTTCTAGGGAATGAGATACAAGTAATAAAGGTTTGTCCTTGTACTATTATCAGTCCCAGATGATTATTTCAAGCTTATTTACTCCATTTTCTTGTATAATTCATCAGAAGTCCGTTTTCCCCATTTTCGACTAGTAGACCAGTTTCGGATCTTTATTTAGGATATCTTCTAGGGAATGAGATAAAAGTAATAGAGGTTTCTCCTTGTACTATTAAGAGTCCCAGATGAATTTTTAAAGCCTATTTACTCCATTTTTATTCGTATGTTTCCTCAGAAGTCTGTTTTCCCCATTTTCGGCTAGTAGAGCAGTTTTGGAACTTCATTTAGCAACCCTTTTAGGGAATGAGATACAAGTAATAGAGGCTTCTCCTTGTACTATTAAGAATCCCAGATGGCTATTTCAAGCCTATTTACTCCATTTTTATATGTATGTTTCCTCAGAAGTCCGTTTTCCTCTTTTTCGGCTAGTAGACCAGTTTCAGATATTCATTTGGGATATCTTGTAGGGAATGAGATACAAGTAATAGAGGTTTCTCCTTCTACTATTAAGAGTCCCAGATGACTATTTCATGCATATTTAATCCATTTTAATTGTATGTTTCATCAGAAGTCTGTTTTCCCCATTTTCGGCTAGTAGACCATTTCCGGATCATCATTTCGGATATCTTCTAAGGAATTAGATACAAGTAATAGAGGTTTCTACTAGTACTATTAGGAGTCCCAGATGACTATTTGAAACCTATTTACTCAATTTTTATTCGTATGTTTCCTCAGAAGTCTGTTTCCCCCATTTTCGGCTAGTAGACCAGTTTTGGAACTTCATTTAGGAACTCATTTAGGGAATGAGATGCAAGTAATAGAGGCTTCTCCTTGTACTATTAAGAATCCCAGGTGACTATTTCAAGCTTATTTACTCCATTTTTATTTGTATGTTTCCTCAGAAGTCTGTTTTCCTCATTTTCAGTTGGTAGACCAGTTTCGGATATTCATTTGGGATATCTTCAAGGGAATGAGATACAAGTAATAAAGGCTTCTCCTTCTACTATTAAGAGTCCAAGATGACTCTTTCAAGCATATATACTACATTTTCTTTGTATGTTTCAGCAGTAGTCTGTTTTCTCCATTTTCGGCTAGTAGACCAGTTTTGGATCTTCATTTGGGAACTCTTCTAGGGAATGAGATACAAGTAATAGAAGCTTCTCCTTGTACTATTATGAGTCCCAGATGACTATTTCAAACCTGTTTACGCCATTGTTTTCTTATATTTCCTCAGAAGTCCGTTTTCCCCATTTTCGGCTAGTAGACCCGTCTCGGATCTTCATTTGGGATATCTTCTAGGGAATGAGATACAAGTAATAGAGGTTTCTCCTTGTACGATTATCAGTTCCAGATGACTATTTCAAGCCTATTTACTCCATTTTCTTTGTATAATTCATCAGAAGTTCGTTTTCCCCATTTTCGGCTAGTAGACCAGTTTCGGATCTTTATTTGGGATATCTTCGAGGGAATGAGATATCAGTAATAGAGGCTTCTCCTTGTACTACAATGAGCCCCAGATGACTATTTCAAACCTATTTACGCCATTTTTTCTTATATTTCCTCAGAAGTCCGTTTTCCTCATTTTCGGCTAGTAGACCAGTTTTGGATCTTCATTTGGGATATCTTCTAGGGAATGAGAGACATGTAATAGAGGTTTCTCCTTGTACTATTATCAGTCCCAGATGACTATTTCAAGCCTATTTACTCCATTTTCTTTGTATAATTCATCAGAAGTCCGTTTTCCTCATTTTCGGCTTGTAGACCAGTTTCGGATCTTCATTTGGGATATATTCTAAGGAATGAGATAAAACTAATAGAGGTTTCTCCATGTACTATTAAGAGTCCCAGATGATATTTTCAAGCCAATTTACTCCATTTTTATTTGTATGTTTCTTCAGAAGTCCGTGTTCCTCATTTTCGGCTAGTAGACCAGTTTCGGATATTCATTTGGGATATCTTCTCGGGAATGAGATACAAGTAATAGAAGCTTCTCTTTCTACTATTAAGAATCCCAGATGACTATTTCAAGCATATTTAGTCCATTTTCTTTGTATGTTTCATCAGATGTCCGTTTTCCCTATTTTCGGCTAGTACACCACTTTTGGATCTTCATCTGGGTACTCTTCTAGGGAATGAGATACAAGTAATAGAAGCTTCTCTTTCTACTATTAAGAATCCCAGATGACCATTTCAAGCATATTTAGTCCATTTTCTTTGTATGTTTCATCAGAAGTCCGTTTTCCCTATTTTCGGCTAGTACACCAGTTTTGGATCTTCATCTGGGTACTCTTCTAGGGAATGAGATACAAGTAATAGAAGCTTCTCTTTCTACTATTAAGAAACCCAGATGACTATTTCAAGCATATTTAGTCCATTTTCTTTGTATGTTTCATCAGAAGTCCGTTTTCCCCATTTTCGGCTAGTACACCAGTTTTGGATCTTCATTAGGGTACTCTTCTAGGGAATGAGATACCAGTAATAGAGGCTTATCCTTGTACAATTATGAGTCCCAGATGACTATTTCAAACCTATTTACGCTAATTTTTCCTATGTTTCCTCAGAAGTCCGTTTTCCCCATTTTCGGCTACTAGACCAGTTTCGGTTCTTCATTTGGGATATCTTCTAGGGAATGATATACAAGAAATAGAGGTTTCTCCTTGTACTATTATCAGTCCCAGATGAATATTTCAAGCCTATTTACTCCATTTTTTTTGTATAAATCATCAGAAGTCCGTTTTCCCCATGTTCGACTAGTAGACCAGTTTCAGATCTTCATTTGGGATATCTTCTACGGAATGAGATAAAAGTAATAGAGGTTTAACCTTATACTATTAAGAGTCCCAGATGAAATTTTCAATCCTATTTACTCTATTTCTATTCATATGTTTCCTCAGAAGTCCGTTTTCCCCATTTTCGGCTAGTAGAGCAATTTTGGAACTTCATTTAGAAACTCTTTTAGGGAATGAGATACAAGTAAAAGAGGCTTCTCCTTGTACTATTAAGAATCCCAGATCACTATTTCAAGCCTATTTACTCTATTTTTATATGTATGTTTCCTCAGAAGTCCGTTTTCCTCTTTTTCGGCTAGTAGACCAGTTTTGGATCTTCATTTGGGAACTCATCTAGGGAATAAGATACAAGTAATAGAGGCTTCTCCTTGGACTATTAAGAGTACCAGATGACTATTACAAGCCTATTTACTCCATTTTTATTTGTATGTTTCCTGAGAAGTCCGTTTTCCCCATTTTCGGCTAGTAGACCATTCGCGGATCATCATTTCGGATATCTTCTAGGGAATTAGATACAAGTAATAGAGGTTTCTCCTTGTACTACTAAGAGTCCTAGATGACTATTTGAAACCTATTTACTCAATTTTTATTCGTATGTTTCCTCCGAAGTCCGTTTTCCCCATTTTCGGCTAGTAGACCAGTTTTGGAACTTCATTTAGGAACTCTTTTAGGAAAATGAGATGCAAGTAATAGAGGCTTCTCATTGTACTATTAAGAATCCCAGGTGACTATTTCAAGCTTATTTATTCCATTTTTATTTGTATGTTTCCTTAGAAGTCCGTTTTCCTCATTTTCAGTTAGTAGACCAGTTTCGGATATTCATTTGGATATCTTCTAGGGAATGAGATACAAGTAATAGAGGCTTCTCCTTGTACTATTAAGAATCCCAGATGACTATTTCAAGCATATTTACTCCATTTTCTTTGTATGTTTCATCAGAAGTCCGTTTTCCCCATTTTCGGCTAGTAGACCAGTTTCGGATCTTAATTTGGCATATCTTCTAGGGAATGAGATACAAGTAATAGAGGTTTGTCCTTGTACTATTATCAGTCCCAGATGACTATTTCAAGCCTATTTACTCCAGTTTTGGAACTTCATTTAGGAACTCTTTTAGGAAAATGAGATGCAAGTAATAGAGGCTTCTCATTGTACTATTAAGAATCCCAGGTGACTATTTCAAGCTTATTTATTCCATTTTTATTTGTATGATTCCTTAGAAGTCCGTTTTCCTCATTTTCAGTTAGTAGACCAGTTTCGGATATTCATTTGGGATATCTTCTAGGGAATGAGATACAAATAATAGAGGCTTCTCCTTGTACTATTAAGAATCCCAGATGACTATTTCAAGCATATTTATTCCATTTTCTTTGTATGTTTCATCAGAAGTCCATTTTCCCCATTTTTGGCTAGTAGACCAGTTTCGGATCTTAGTTTGGCATATCTTCTAGGGAATGAGATACAAGTAATAGAGGTTTGTCCTTGTACTATTATCAGTCCCAGATGGATATTTCAAGCCTATTTACTCCATTTTCTTTGTATAATTCATCAGAAGTCCGTTTTCCCCATTTTCGCCTAGTAGACCAGTTTTTGATCTTTATTTAGGATATCTTCTAGGGAATGAGATAAAAGTAATAGAGCTTTCTCCTTGTACTATTAAGAGTCCCAGATGAATTTTTAAAGCCTATTTACTCCAGTTTTATTCGTATATTTCCTCAGAAGTCCGTTTTCCCCATTTTCGGCTAGTAGAGCAGTTTTGGAACTTCATTTAGCAACCCTTTTAGGGAATGAGATACAAGTAATAGAGGCTTCTCCTTGTACTATTGAGAATCCCAGATGACTATTTCAAGCCTATTTACTCCATTTTTATATGTATGTTTCCTCAGAAGTCCGTTTTACTCTTTTTCGGCTAGTAGACCAGTTTCAGATATTCATTTGGGATATCTTGTAGGGAATGAGATACAAGTAATAGAGGCTTCTCCTTCTACTATTAAGAGTCCCAGATGACTATTTCATGTATATTTACTCCATTTTAATTGTATGTTTCATCAGAAGTCTGTTTTCCCCATTTTCGGCTAGTAGACCATTTCCGGATCATCATTTCGGATATCTTCTAGGGAATTAGATACAAGTAATAGAGGTTTCTCCTAGTACTATTAAGAGTCCCAGATGACTATTTGAAGCCTATTTACTCAATTTTTATTCGTATGTTTCCTCAGAAGTCCGTTTCCCCCATTTTCCGCTAGTAGACCAGTTTTGGAACTTCATTTAGGAACTCATTTACGGAATGAGATGCAAGTAATAGAGGCTTCTTCTTGTACTATTAAGAATCCCAGGTGACTATTTCAAGCTTATTTACTCCATTTTTATTTGTATGTTTCCTCAGAAGTCCGTTTTCCTCATTTTCAGTTGGTAGACCAGTTTCGGATATTCATTTGGGATATCTTCAAGCGAATGAGATACAAGTAATAAAGGCTTCTCCTTCTACTATTAAGAGTCCCAGATGACTATTTCAAGCATATATACTCCATTTTCTTTGAATGTTTCAGCAGAAGTCTGTTTTCCCCATTTTCGGCTAGTACACCAGTTTTGGATCTTCATTTGGGAACTCTTCTAGGTAATGAGATACAAGTAATAGAAGCTTCTCCTTGTACTATTATGAGTCCCAGATGACTATTTTAAACCTGTTTACGCCATTGTTTTCTTATATTTCCTCAGAAGTCCGTTTTCCCCATTTTCGGCTAGTAGACCCGTCTCGGATCTTCATTTGGGATATCTTCTAGGGAATTAGATACAAGTAATAGCGGTTTCTCCTTGTACGATTATCAGTTCCTGATGACTATTTCAAGCCCTATTTACTCCATTTTCTTTGTATAATTCATCAGAAGTTCGTTTTCCCCATTTTCGGCTAGTAGACCATTTTCGGATCTTCATTTGGGATATCTTCTAGGGAATGAGATATCAGTAATAGAGGCTTCTCCTTGTACTATGAGCCCCAAATGACTATTTCAAACCTATTTACGCCATTTTTTCTTATGTTTCCTCAGAAGTCCGTTTTCCCCATTTTTAGCTAGTAGACCAGTTTTGGATCTTCATTTGGGATATCTTCTAGGGAATGAAAGACAAGTAATAGAGGTTTCTCCTTGTACTATTATCAGTCCCATATGACTATTTCAAACCTATTTACTCCATTTACTTTGTATAATTCATCAGAAGTCCGTTTTCCCCATTTTCGGATAGTAGACCAGTTTCAGATCTTCATTTGGGATATCTTCTCGGGAATGAGATACAAGTAATAGAAGCTTCTCTTTCTACTATTAAGAATCCCAGATGACTATTTCAAGCATATTTAGTCCATTTTCTTTGTATGTTTCATCAGAAGTCTGTTTTCCCTATTTTCGGCTAGTACACCAGTTTTGGATCTTCATCTGGGTACTCTTCTAGGGAATGAGATACAAGTAATAGAAGCTTCTCTTTCTACTATTAAGAATCCCAGATGACTATTTCAAGCATATTTAGTCCATTTTCTATGTATGTTTCATCAGAAGTCTGTTTTTCCCATTTTCGGCTAGTACACCAGTTTTCGATCTTCATTTGGGTACTCTTCTAGGGAATGAGATACCAGTAATAGAGGCTTATCCTTGTACTATTATGTGTCCCAGATGACTATCTCAAACCTATTTACGCCATGTTTTCTTATGTTTCCGCAGAAGTCCGTTTTCCCCATTTTCGGCTAGTAGACCAGTTTCGGATCTTCATTTGGGATATCTTCTAGGGAATGATATACAAGAAATAGAGGTTTCTCCTTGTACTATTATCAGTACCAGATGACTATTTCAAGCCTATTTACTCCATTTTCTTTGTATAATTCATCAGAAGTCCGTTTTCCCCATTTTTGACTAGTAGACCAGTTTCGGATCTTCATTTGGGATATCTTCTAGGGAATGAGATAAAAGTAATAGAGGTTTAACCTTATACTATTAAGAGTCCCAGATGAAGTTTTCAAGCCTATTTACTCCATTTCTTTTCATATGTTTCCTCAGAAGTCCGTTTTCCCCATTTTCGGCTAGTAGAGCAGTTTTGGAACTTCATTTAGCAACCCTTTTAGGGAATGAGATACAAGTAAAAGAGGCTTCTCCTTGTACTATTAAGAATCCCAGATCACTATTTCAAGCCTATTTACTATATTTTTATATGTATGTTTCCTCAGAAGTCCGTTTTCCTCTTTTTCGGCTAGTAGACCAGTTTCAGATATTCATTTGGATATCTTGTAGGGAATGAGATACGAGTAATAGAGGCTTCTCCTTCTATTTTTAAGAGTCCCAGATGACTATTTCAAGCCTATTTACTCCATTTTTATATGTATGTTTCCTCCAAAGTCCGTTTTCCTCTTTTTCGGCTAGTAGACCAGTTTCAGATATTCATTTGGGATATCTTGTAGGGAATGAGATACAAGTAACAGAGGCTTCTCCATCTACTATTACGAGTCCCAGATGACTATTTCATGCATATTTACTCCATTTTCATTGTATGTTTCATCAGAAGTCTGTTTTCCCCATTTTCGGCTAGTAGACCATTTCCCGATCATCATTTCGGATATCTTCTAGGGAATTAGATACAAGTAATAGAGGTTTCTCCTTGACTATTAAGAGTCCCAGATGACTATTTGAAGCCAATTTACTCAATTTTTATTCGTATGTTTCCTCTGAAGTGCGTTTCCCCTATTTTCGGCTACTAGACCAGTTATGGAACTTCATTTAGGAACTCTTTTAGGAAAATGAGATGCAAGTAATCGAGGCTTCTCATTGTACTATTAAGAATCCCAGGTGACTATTTCAAGATTATTTATTCCATTTTTATTTGTATGTTTCCTCTGAAGTCCGTTTTCCTCATTTTCAGTTAGTAAACCAGTTTCGGATATTCATTTGAGATATCTTCAAGGGAATGAGATACAAGTAATAGAGGCTTCTCCTTCTACTATTAAGAGTCCCAGATGACTATTTCAAGCATATATAATCCATTTTCTTTGTATGTTTCATCAGAAGTCCATTTTCCCCATTTTCGGCTAGTACACCAGTTTTGGATCTTCATTTGGGAACTCTTCTAAAGAATGAGATACAAGTAATAGAGGCTTCTCCTTGTACTATTATGAGTCCCAGATGACTATTTCAAACCTGTTTACGCCATTTTTTTCTTATGTTTCCTCAGAAGTCCGTTTTCCCCATTTTCGGCTAGTAGACCAGTTTCGGATCTTCATTTGGGATATCTTCTAGGGAATGAGATACAAGTAATGGAGGTTTCTCCTTGTACGATTATAAGTCCCAGATGACTATTTCAAGCCTATTTACTCCATTTTCTTTTTATAATTCATCAGAAGTCTGTTTTCCCCATTTTCGGCTAGTAAACCAATTTCGGATCTTCATTTGGGATATCTTCTAGGGAATGAGATACAAGTGATAGTGGTTTCTCCTTGTACTTTTAAGAGTCTAAGATGACTATTTCAAGCCTATTTACTCCATTATTATTCGTATATTTCCTCAGAAGTCCATTTTCCCCATTTTCGGCTAGTAGACCAGTTTTGGAACTTCATTTACGAACTCTATTAGGGAAAGAGATAAAAGAAATAGAGGCTTCTACTTGTACTATTAAGAATCCCAGATGACTATTTCAAGCCTATTTACTCCATTTTTATTTGTATGTTTCCTCAGAACTCCGTTTTCCTCTTTTTCGGGTAGTAGACCAGTTTCAGAAATTCATTTGGGATACTTGTAGGGAATGAGATACATGTAATAGAGGCTTCTTCTTCTACTATTAAGAGTGCCAGATGACTATTTCTAGCATATTTACTCCATTTTCTTTGTATGTTTCATCAGAAGTCCATTTTCCTCATTTTCGGCTACTAGACCAGTTATGGATCTTCATTAGGAAACTCTTCTAGGGAATGAGATACAAGTAATATAGGCTTCTCCTTGTACTATTAAGAGTCCCAGATGACTATTTCAAGCCTATTTATTCCATTTTTATTTGTATGTTTCCTGAGAAGTCCGTTTTCCCCATTTTCGGCTAGTAGACCAGTTTCAGATCTTCATTTGGGATATCTTCTAGGGAATGAGATACAAGTGATAGTGGTTTCTCCTTGTACTTTTAAGAGTCCAAGATGACTATTTCAAGCCTATTTAATCCATTTTTATTCGTATGATTTGTCAGAAGTCCGTTTTCCCCATTTTCGGCTTGTAGGCCAGTTTTGGAACTTCATTTAGGAACTCATTTAGGGAATGAGATAAAAGTAATAGAGACTTCTCCTTGTACTATTAAGAGACCCAGATGACTATTGCCAGCCTATTTAGTCCATTTCTATCTGTATGTATCCTTAGAAGTCCGTTTTCTCCATTTTCGGCTAGTAGACCAGTTTCGGATCTTCATTTGGGATATCTTCTAGGGAATGAGATAAAGGTAAAAGAGGTTTCTCCTTGTACGATTAAGAGTCCCTGATGACTATTTCATACCTATTTACACCATTTTTATTTATATGTTTCCTCAGAAGTCCGTTTTCCTCATTTTCAGCTAGTAGACCAGTTTCGGATATTCATTAGGGATATCTTCTAGGGAATGCGATACAAGTAATAGAGGCTTCTCTTTCTACTATTAAGAGTTCCAGATGACTATTTCAAGCATATTTACTCCATTTTCTTTGTATGTTTCATCAGAAGTCTGTTTTCCCCATTTTCGGCTAGTACACCAGTTTTGGATCTTCATTTGGGAACTCTTCTAGGGAATGAGATACCAGTAATAGAGGCTTCTCCTTGTACTATTATGAGTCCCATATGACTATTTCAAACCTATTTATACCATTTTTTTCTTATGTTTCCTCAGAAGTCCGTTTTCCCCAGTTTTGGATTTTTGTTTCGGATATCTTCTTGGGAATGATATACAAGTAATAGAGGTTTCTTCTTGTACTATTAAGAGTCCCAGATGACTATTTCAAGCATATTTAATCCATTTTTATTCGTATGTTTCACCAGAAGTACGTTTTCCCCATTTTCAGCTGGTAGACTAGTTCTGGACCTTCATTTAGGAACTCTTTTAGGGAATGAGATACAAGTAATAGAGGCTTCTCCTTGTACTATTAAGAATCCCAGATGACTATTTCAAGCATATTTACTCCATTTTCTTTGTATGTTTCATCAGAAGTCCGTTTTCCCCATTTTCGGCTAGTAGACCAGTTTCGGATCTTAATTTGGCATATCTTCTAGGGAATGAGATACAAGTAATAGAGGTTTGTCCTTGTACTATTATCAGTCCCAGATGACTATTTTAAGCCTATTTACTCTATTTTCTTTGTATAATTCATCAGAAGTCCGTTTTCCCTATTTTTGACTAGTAGACCAGTTTCGGATCTTCATTTAGGATATCTTCTAGGGAATGAGATAAAAGTAATAGAGGTTTCTCCTTGTACTATTAAGAGTCCCAGATGAATTTTTAAAGCCTATTTACTCCATTTTTATTCGTATATTTCCTCAGAAGTCCGTTTTCCCCATTTTCGGCTAGTAGAGCTGTTTTGGAACTTCATTTAGCAACCCTTTTAGGGAATCAGATACAAGTAATAGAGGCTTCTCCTTGTACTATTAATAATCCCAGATGACTATTTCAAGCCTATTTACTCCATTTTTATATGTATGTTTCCTCAGAAGTCCGTTTTCCTCTTTTTCGGCTAGTAGACCATATTCAGATATTCATTTGGGATATCTTGTAGGGAATGATATACAAGTAATAAAGGCTTCTCCTTCTACTATTAAGAGTCCTAGATGGCCATTTCAAGCATATTTACTCCATTTTCATTGTATGTTTCATGAGAAGTCTGTTTTCCCCATTTTTGGCTAGTAGACCAGTTATGGATCTTCATTTGGGAACTCTTCTAGGGAATAAGATACAAGTAATAGAGGCTTCTCCTTGTACTATTAAGAGTCCCTGATGACTATTTCAATCCTATTTACTCCATTTTTTTTTGTATGTATCTTGAGAAGTCCGTTTTCCCCATTTTCAGCTAGTAGACCATTCTCGGATCATCATTTCGAATATCTTCTAGGGAATTAAATACAAGTAATAGAGGTTTCTCCTTGTACTATTAAGAGTCCCAGATGACTATTTGAAGCCTAATTACTCAATTTTTATTCGTATGTTTCCTCAGAAGTCCGTTTCCCCCTTTTTCGGCTAGTAGACCAGTATTGGAACTTCATTGAGGAACTCTTTTAGGAAAATGAGATGCAAGTAATCGAGGCTTCTCATTGTACTATTAAGAATTCCAGGTGACTGTTTCAAGCTTATTTATTCCATTTTCATTTGTATGATTCCTCTGAAGTCCGTTTTCCTCATTTTCAGTTAGTAGACCAGTTTCGGATATTCATTTGGGATATCTTCTAGGGAACGAGATACAAGTAATAGAGGCTTCTCCTTCTACTATTAAGGGTCCCAGATGACTATTTCAAGCATATATACTCTATTTTCTTTGTATGTTTCATCAGAAGTCCGTTTTCCCCATTTTCGGCTAGTACACCAGTTTTGGATTCTCATATGGGAACTCTTCTAGGGAATAAGATACAAGTAATAGAGGCTTCTCCTTGTACTATTATGAGTCCCAGATGACTATTTCAAACCTGTGTACGCCATTTTTTTCTTATGTTTCCTCAGAAGTCCGTTTTCCCCATTTTCGGCTAGTAGACCAGTTTCGGATCTTCATTTGGGATATCTTCTAGGGAATCAGATACAAGTAATGGAGGTTTCTCCTTGTACGATTATCAGTCCCAGATGACTATTTCAAGCCTATTTACTCCATTTTCTTTGTATAATTCATCAGAAGTCCGTTTTCCCCATTTTCGGCTAGTAGACCAGTTTCGGATCTTCATTTGGGATATCTTCTAGGGAATGAGATACAAGTGATAGTGGTTTCTCCTTGTACTTTTAAGAGTCTAAGATGACTATTTCAAGCCTATTTACTCCATTTTTATTCGTATGTTTCCTCAGAAGTCCGTTTTCCCCATTTTCGGCTAGTAGACCAGTTTTGGAACTTCATTTATGAACTCTTTTAGGGAATGAGATAAAAGTAAGTGAATCTTCTACTTGTACTATTAAGAATCCCAGATGACTATTTCAAGCCTATTTACTCCATTTTTATTTGTATGTTTCATCAGAACTCCGTTTTCATCTTTTCTGGTAGTAGACCAGTTTCATATATTCATTTGGGATATCTTCTAGGGAATGAGATACGAGTAATAGAGGCTACTCCTTCTACTATTAAGAGTCCCAGATGACTATTTCAAGCATATATACTCCGTTTTCTTTGTATGTTTCATCAGAAGTCCGTTTTCCTCATTTTCGGCTAGTACACCAGTTTTGGATCTTCATTTTGGAACTCTTCTATGGAATGAGATACAAGTAATGGAAGTTTCTCCTTGTACGATTATCAGTCCCAGAGTACATCTCAAGCCTATTTACTCCATTTTCTTTGTATAATTCATCAGAAGTCCGTTTTCCCCATTTTCGGCTAGTAGACCAGTTTCGGATCTTCATTTGGGATATCTTCTAGGGAATGAGATACAAGTGATAGTGGTTTCTCCTTGTACTTTTAAGAGTCCAAGATGACTATTTAAAGCCTATTTAATCCATTTTTATTCGTATGATTCCTCAGAAGTCCGTTTTCCCCATTTTCGGCTTGTTGGCCAGTTTTGGAACTTCATTTAGGAACTTTTTTAGGGAATTAGATAAAAGTAATAGAGGCTTCTCCTTGTACTATTAAGAGACCCAGATGACTATTTCCAGCCTATTTACTACATGTTTATCTGTATGTATCCTCAGAAGTCCGTTTTCCCCATTTTCGGCTAGTAGACCAGTTTCGGATCTTCATTTGGGATATCTTCTAGGGAATGAGATAAAGGTAATAGAGGTTTCTCCTTGTACGATTAAGAGTCCCAGATGACTATTTCAAACCTATTTACTCCATTTTTATTTGTATGTTTCCTCAGAAGTCCGTTTTCCTCATTTTCAGCTAGTAGACCAGTTTCAGATATTCATTTGGGATATCTTCTAGGGAATACAATACAAGTAATAGAGGCTTCTCTTTCTACTATTAAGAGTTCCAGATGACTATTTCAAGCATATTTACTCCATTTTCTTTGTATGTTTCATCAGAAGTCTGTTTTCCCCATTTTTGGCTAGTACACCCGTTTTGGATCTTCATTTGGGATATCTTCTAGGGAATGAGAGACAAGTAATAAAGGTTTCTCCTTGTACTATTATCAGTCCCAGATGACTATTTCAAGCCTATTTACTCCATTTTATTTGTATAATTAATCAGAAGTCCGTTTTCCCCATTTTCGGCTAGTATACCAGTTTTGGATCTTCATTTGGGAACTCTTCTAGGGAATGAGATACAACTAATAGAGGCTTCTCCTTGTACTATTATGAGTGCCAGATGACTATTTCAAACCTGTTTACGCCATTGTTTTCTTATGTTTCCTCAGAAGTCCGTTTTCCCCATTTTCGGCTAGAAGACCAGTTTCAGATCTTCATTTAGGATATCTTCTAGGGAATGAGATACAAGTAATAGAGATTTCTCCTTGTACGATTATCAGTCCCAGATGAATATTTCAAGCCTATTTACTCCATTTTCTTTGTATAATTCATCAGAAGTCCGTTTTCCCCATTTTCAGCTAGTAGACCAGTTTCGGATCTTCATTTGGGATATCTTCTAGGGAATGAGATACCAGTAATAGAGGCTTCTCCTTGTACTATTATGAGCCACAGATGACTATTTCAAACCTATTTACTCCATTTCTATTCATATGTTTCCTCAGAAGTCTGTTTTCCCCATTTTCGGCTATTAGAGCAGTTTTGGAACTTCATTTAGCAACTCTTTTAGGGAATGAGATAAAAGTAAAATAGGCTTCTACTTGTACTATTAAGAATCCCAGATCACTATTTCAAGCCTATTTACTCCATTTTTATATGTATGTTTCCTCAGAAGTCCGTTTTCCTCATTTTCAGTTATTAGACCAGTTTCGGATATTCATTTGGGATATCTTCTAGGGAATGAGATAAAAGTAATAGAGGCTTCTCCTTCTACTATTAAGAGTCCCAGATGACTATTTCAAGCATATATACTCCATTTTCTTTGTATGTTTCATCAGAAGTCTGTTTTCCCCATTTTCGGCTAGTACACCAGTTTTAGATCTTCATTTGGGAACTCTTCTAGGGAATGAGATACAAGTAATAGAGGCTTCTGCTTGTACTATTATGAGTCCCAGATGACTATTTCAAACCAGTTTACGCCATTTTTTTCTTATGTTTCCTCAGAAGTCCGTTTCCCCTATTTTCGGCTAGTAGACCAGTTTCGGATCTTCATTTGGGATATCTTCTAGGGAATGAGATACAAGTAATGGAGGTTTCTCCTTGTACTATTATGAGTCCCAGTTGACTATTTCAAACCTATTTACGCCAATGTTATTCTTATGTCTCCTCAGAAGTCCGTTTTTCCCATTTTCGGCTAGTAGACCAGTTTTGGAACTTCATTTACGAACTCTTTTAGGGAATGAGATAAAAGTAATTGATGCTTTTACTTGTACTATTAAGAATCCCAGATGACTATTTCAAGCCTATTTACTCCATTTTTATTTGTATGTTTCATTAGAACTCCGTTTTCCTCTTTTTCGGGTAGCAGACCAGTTTCATATATTCATTTGGGATATCATCTAGGGAATGAGATACAAGTAATAGAGGCTACTCCTTCTACTATTAAGAGTCCCAGATGACTATTTCAAGCATATATACTCCGTTTTCTTTGTATGTTTCATCAGAAGTCCGTTTTCCTCATTTTTGGCTAGTACACCAGTTTTGGATCTTCATTTTGGAACTCTTCTACGGAATGAGATACAAGTAATGGAGGTTTCTCCTTGTACGATTATCAGTCCCAGATGAATATTTCAAGCCTATTTACTCTATTTTCTTTGTATAATTCATCAGAAGTCCGTTTTCCCCATTTTCGGCTAGTAGACCAGTTTCGGATCTTCATTTGGGATATTTTCTAGGGAATGATATACAAGTAATAGAGGTTTCTCCTTGTACTATTATCAGTCCCAGATGACTATTTCAAGCCTATTTACTCCATTTTCTTTGTATAATTCATCAGAACTCCATTTTCCCCATTTTCGACTAGTAGACCAGTTTCGGATCTTCATTTGGGATATCTTCTAGGGAATGAGATAAAAGTAATAGAGGTTTCTCCTTGTACTATTAAGAGTTCCAGATGAATTTTTTCAAGCCTATTTACTCCATTTCTATTCATATGTTTCCTCAGAAGTCCGTTTTCCCCATTTTCGGCTATTAGAGCAGTTTTGGAACTTCATTTAGCAACTCTTTTAGGGAATGAGATACAAGTAAAAGAGGCTTCTCCTTGTACTATTAAGAATCCCAGATCACTATTTCAAGCCTATTTACTCCATTTTTATATGTATGTTTCCTCAGAAGTCCGTTTTCCTCATTTTCAGTTAGTAGACCAGTTTCGGATATTCATTTGGAATATCTTCTAGGGAATGAGATAAAAGTAATAGAGGCTTCTCCTTCTACTATTAAGAGTCCCAGATGACTATTTCAAGCATATATATTCCATTTTCTTTGTACGTTTCATCAGAAGTCTGTTTTCCCCATTTTCGGCTAGTACACCAGTTTTAGATCTTCATTTGGGAACTCTTCTAGGGAATGAGATACAAGTAATAGAGGCTTCTGCTTGTACAATTATGAGTCCCAGATGACTATTTCAAACCAGTTTACGCCATTTTTTTCTTATGTTTCCTCAGAAGTCCGTTTCCCCCATTTTCGGCTAGTAGACCAGTTTCGGATCTTCATTTGGGATATCTTCTAGGGAATGAGATACAAGTAATGGAGGTTTCTCCTTGTACTATTATGAGTCCCAGTTGACTATTTCAAACCTATTTACGCCAATGTTTTTCTTATGTCTCCTCAGAAGTCCGTTTTTCCTATTTTCGGCTAGTAGACCAGTTTTGGAACTTCATTTACGAACTCTTTTAGGGAATGAGATAAAAGTAATTGATGCTTCTACTTGTACTATTAAGAATCCCAGATGACTATTTCAAGCCTATTTACTCCATTTTTATTTGTATGTTTCATTAGAACTCCGTTTTCCTCTTTTTCGGGTAGTAGACCAGTTTCATATATTCATTTGGGATATCATCTAGGGAATGAGATACAAGTAATAGAGGCTACTCCTTCTACTATTAAGAGTCCCAGATGACTATTTCAAGCATATATACTCTGTTTTCTTTGTATGTTTCATCAGAAGTCCGTTTTCCTCATTTTTGGCTAGTACACCAGTTTTGGATCTTCATTTTGGAACTCTTCTATGGAATGAGATACAAGTAATGGAGGTTTCTCCTTGTAGGATTATCAGTCCCAGATGAATATTTCAAGCCTATTTACTCCATTTTCTTTGTATAATTCATCAGAAGTCCGTTTTCCCCATTTTCGGCTAGTAGACCAGTTTCGGATCTTCATTTGGGATATCTTCTAGGGAATGAGATACCAGTAATAGAGGCTTCTCCTTGTACTATTATGAGCCACATATGACTATTTCAAACCTATTTACTCCATTTCTATTCATATGTTTTCTCAGAAGTCCGTTTTCCCCATTTTCGGCTATTAGAGCAGTTTTGGAACTTCATTTAGCAACTCTTTTAGGGAATGAGATAAGAGTAAAAGAGGCTTCTACTTGCACTATTAAGAATCCCAGATCACTATTTCAAGCCTATTTACTCCATTTTTATATGTATGTTTCCTCAGAAGTCTGTTTTCCTCTTTTTCGGCTTGTAGACCAGTTTCAGATATTTATTTGGATATCTTGTAGGGAATGAGATACAAGTTATAGAGGCTTCTGCTTCCACTATTAAGAGTACCAGATAACTATTTCAAGCATATTTACTCCATTTTCATTGTATGTTTCAACAGAAGTCTGTTTTCCCCATTTTCGGCTTGTAGACCAGTTTTGGATCTTCATTTGGGATATCTTCTAGGGAATGAGATACAAGTAATGGAGGTTTCTCCTAGTAAGATTATCAGTCCCAGATGAATATTTCAAGCCTATTTACTCCATTTTCTTTGTATAATTCATCAGAAGTCCGTTTTCCCCATTTTCGGCTAGTAGACCAGTTTCGGATCTTCATTTGGGATATCTTCTAGGAAATAAGATACCAGTAATAGAGGCATCTCCTTGTACTATTATGAGCCCCAGATGACTATTTCAAACCAATTTACGCCATTTTTTTATGTTTCCTCAGAAGTCTGTTTTCCCCATTTTCGGCTAGTGGACCAGTTTCGGATCTTCATTTGGGATATCATCTAGGGAATGAGAGACAAGTAATAAAGGTTTCTCCTTGTACTATTATCAGTCCCAGATGACTATTTCAAGCCTATTTACTCCATTTTCTTTGTATAATTCATCAGAAGTCCGTTTTCCCCATTTTCGGCTAGTGCACCAGTTTCGGATCTTCATTTGGGATATTTTCTAGGGAATGATATACAAGTAATAGAGGTTTCTCCTTCTACTATTATCACTCCCAGATGACTATTTCAAGCCTATTTACTCCATTTTCTTTGTATAATTCATCAGAACTCCATTTTCCCCATTTTCGACTAGTAGACCAGTTTCGGATCTTCATTTGGGATATCTTCTAGGGAATGAGATAAAAGTAATAGAGGTTTTTCCTTGTAC
Organism: Thlaspi arvense; assembly: GCA_911865555.2. NCBI lineage: Eukaryota > Viridiplantae > Streptophyta > Magnoliopsida > Brassicales > Brassicaceae > Thlaspi > Thlaspi arvense. The sequence continues at coordinate 24,027,196 of OU466862.2, read as the reverse complement.
TATTAAGAGTTCCAGATGAATTTTTTCAAGCCTATTTACTCCATTTCTATTCATATGTTTCCTCAGAAGTCCGTTTTCCCCATTATCTGCTATTAGAGCAGTTTTGGAACTTCATTTAGCAACTCTTTTAGGGAATGAGATACAAGTAAAAGAGGCTTCTCCTTGTACTATTAAGAATCCCAGATCACTATTTCAAGCCTATTTACTCCATTTTTATATGTATGTTTCCTCAGAAGTCCGTTTTCCTCATTTTCAGTTAGTAGACCAGTTTCGGATATTCATTTGGGATATCTTCTAGGGAATGAGATAAAAGTAATAGAGGCTTCTCCTTCTACTATTAAGAGTCCCAGATGACTATTTCAAGCATATATACTCCATTTTCTTTGTATGTTTCACCAGAAGTCTGTTTTCCCCATTTTCGGCTAGTACACCAGTTTTAGATCTTCATTTGGGAACTCTTCTAGGGAATGAGATACAAGTAATAGAGGCTTCTGCTTGTACTATTATGAGTCCCAGATGACTATTTCAAACCAGTTTACGCCATTTTTTTCTTATGTTTCCTCAGAAGTCCGTTTCTCCCATTTTCGGCTAGTAGACCAGTTTCGGATCTTCATTAGGGATATCTTCTAGGGAATGAGATACAAGTAATGGAGGTTTCTCCTTGTACTATTATGAGTCCCAGTTGACTATTTCAAACCTATTTACGCCAATGTTTTTCTTATGTCTCCTCAGAAGTCTGTTTTTCCCTTTTTCGGCTAGTAGACCAGTTTTGGAACTTCATTTACGAACTCTTTTAGGGAATGAGATAAAAGTAATTGATGCTTATACTTGTACTATTAAGAATCCCAGATGACTATTTCAAGCCTATTTACTCCATTTTTATTTGTATGTTTCATTAGAACTCCGTTTTCCTCTTTTTCGGGTAGTAGACCAGTTTCATATATTCATTTGGGATATCATCTAGGGAATGAGATACAAGTAATAGAGGCTACTCCTTCTACTATTAAGAGTCCCAGATGACTATTTCAAGCATATATACTCTGTTTTCTTTGTATGTTTCATCAGAAGTCCGTTTTCCTCATTTTTGGCTAGTACACCAGTTTTGGATCTTCATTTTGGAACTCTTCTATGGAATGAGATACAAGTAATGGAGGTTTCTCCTTGTACGATTATCAGTCCCAGATGAATATTTCAAGCCTATTTACTCTATTTTCTTTGTATAATTCATCAGAAGTCCGTTTTCCCCATTTTCGGCTAGTAGACCAGTTTCGGATCTTCATTTGGGATATCTTCTAGGGAATGAGATACCAGTAATAGAGGCTTCTCCTTGTACTATTATGAGCCACATATGACTATTTCAAACCTATTTACTCCATTTCTATTCATATGTTTCTTCAGAAGTCCGTTTTCCCCATTTTCGGCTATTAGAGCAGTTTTGGAACTTCATTTAGCAACTCTTTTAGGGAATGAGATAAGAGTAAAAGAGGCTTCTACTTGTACTATTAAGAATCCCAGATCACTATTTCAAGCCTATTTACTCCATTTTTATATGTATGTTTCCTCAGAAGTCCGTTTTCCTCTTTTTCGGCTTGTAGACCAGTTTCAGATATTCATTTGGATATCTTGTAGGGAATGAGCTACAACTTATAGAGGCTTCTGCTTCTACTATTAAGAGTTCCAGATAACTATTTCAAGCATATTTACTCTATTTTCATTGTATGTTTCAACAGAAGTTTGTTTTCCCCATTTTCGGCTTGTAGACCAGTTTTGGATCTTCATTTGGGATATCTTCTAGGGAATGAGATACAAGTAATGGAGGTTTCTCCTAGTACGATTATCAGTCCCAGATGAATATTTCAAGCCTATTTACTCCATTTTCTTTGTATAATTCATCAGAAGTCCGTTTTCCCCATTTTCGGCTAGTAGACCAGTTTCGGATCTTCATTTGGGATATCTTCTAGGAAATAAGATACCAGTAATAGAGGCATCTCCTTGTACTATTATGAGCCCCAGATGACTATTTCAAACCTATTTACGCCATTTTTTTATGTTTCCTCATAAGTCTGTTTTCCCCATTTTCGGCTAGTGGACCAGTTTCGGATCTTCATTTGGGATATCATCTAGGGAATGAGAGACAAGTAATAAAGGTTTCTCCTTGTACTATTATCAGTCCCAGATGACTATTTCAAGCCTATTTACTCCATTTTCTTTGTATAATTCATCAGAAGTCCGTTTTCCCCATTTTCGACTAGTAGACCAGTTTCGGATCTTCATTTGGGATATCTTCTAGGGAATGACATAAAAGGAATAGAGGTTTCTCCTTGTACTATTAAGAGTTCCAGATGAATTTTTTCAAGCCTATTTACTCCATTTCTATTCATATGTTTCCTCAGAAGTCCGTTTTCCCCATTTTCGGCTATTAGAGCAGTTTTGGAACTTCATTTATCAACTCTTTTAGGGAATGAGATACAAGTAAAAGAGGCTTCTCTTTGTACTATTAAGAATCCCAGATCACTATTTCAAGCCTATTTACTCCATTTTTATATGTATGTTTCCTCAGAAGTCCGTTTTCCTCATTTTCAGTTAGTAGACCAGTTTCGGATATACATTTGGGATATCTTCTAGGGAATGAGATAAAAGTAATAGAGGCTTCTCCTTCTACTATTAAGAGTCCCAGATGACTATTTCAAGCATATATACTCCATTTTCTTTGTATGTTACATCAGAAGTCTGTTTTCCCTATTTTCGGCTAGTACACCAGTTTTAGATCTTCATTTGGGATATCATCTAGGGAATGAGAGACAAGTAATAAAGGTTTCTCCTTGTACTATTATCAGTCCCAGATGACTATTTCAAGCCTATTTACTCCATTTTCTTTGTATAATTCATCAGAAGTCCGTTTTCCCCATTTTCGGCTAGTAGACCAGTTTCGGATCTTCATTTGGGATATTTTCTAGGGAATGATATACAAGTAATAGAGGTTTCTCCTTGTACTATTATCAGTCCCAGATGACTATTTCAAGCCTATTTACTCCATTTTCTTTGTATAATTCATCAGAACTCCATTTTCCCCGTTTTCGACTATTAGACCAGTTTCGGATCTTCATTTGGGATATCTTCTAGGGAAAGAGATAAAAGTAATAGAGGTTTCTCCTTGTACTATTAAGAGTTCCAGATGAATTTTTTCAAGCCTATTTACTCCATTTCTATTCATATGTTTCCTCAGAAGTCCGTTTTCCCCATTTTCGGCTATTAGAGCAGTTTTGGAACTTCATTTAGCAACTCTTTTAGGGAATGAGATACAAGTAAAAGAGGCTTCTCCTTCTACTATTAAGAGTCCCAGATGACTATTTCAAGCATATATACTCCATTTTCTTTGTACGTTTCATCAGAAGTTTGTTTTCCCCATTTTCGGCTAGTACACCAGTTTTAGATCTTCATTTGGGAACTCTTCTAGGGAATGAGATACAAGTAATAGAGGCTTCTGCTTGTACTATTATGAGTCCCAGATGACTATTTCAAACCAGTTTACGCCATTTTTTTCTTATGTTTCCTCAGAAGTCCGTTTCCCCCATTTTCGGCTAGTAGACCAGTTTCGGATCTTCATTTGGGATATCTTCTAGGGAATGAGATACAAGTAATGGAGGTTTCTCCTTGTACTATTATGAGTCCCAGTTGACTATTTCAAACCTATTTACGCCAATGTTTTTCTTATGTCTCCTCAGAAGTCCGTTTTTCCCAGTTTCGGCTAGTAGACCAGTTTTGGAACTTCATTTACGAACTCTTTTAGGGAATGAGATAAAAGTAATTGATGCTTCTACTTGTACTATTAAGAATCCCAAATGACTATTTCAAGCCTATTTACTCCATTTTTATTTGTATGTTTCATTAGAACTCCGTTTTCCTCTTTTTTTTCGGGTAGTCGACCAGTTTTCATATATTCATTTGGGATATCATCTAGGGAATGAGATACAAGTAATAGAGGCTACTCCTTCTACTATTAAGAGTCCCAGATGACTATTTCAAGCATATATACTCTGTTTTCTTTGTATCTTTCATCAGAAGTCCGTTTTCCTCATTTTTGGCTAGTACACCAGTTTTGGATCTTCATTTTGGAACTCTTCTATGGAATGAGATACAAGTAATGGAGGTTTCTCCTTGTACGATTATCAGTCCCAGATGAATATTTCAAGCCTATTTACTCCATTTTCTTTGTATAATTCATCAGAAGTCCGTTTTCCCCATTTTCGGCTAGTAGACCAGTTTCGGATCTTCATTTGGGATATCTTCTAGGGAATGAGATACCAGTAATAGAGGCTTCTCCTTGTACTATTATGAGCCACATATGACTATTTCAAACCTATTTACTCCATTTCTATTCATATGTTTCCTCAGAAGTCCGTTTTCCCCATTTTCGGCTATTAGAGCAGTTTTGGAACTTCATTTAGCAACTCTTTTAGGGAATGAGATACAAGTAAAAGAGGCTTCTCCTTCTACTATTAAGAGTCCCAGATGACTATTTCAAGCATATATACTCCATTTTCTTTGTACGTTTCATCAGAAGTCTTTTTTCCCCATTTTCGGCTAGTACACCAGTTTTAGATCTTCATTTGGGAACTCTTCTAGGGAATGAGATACAAGTAATAGAGGCTTCTGCTTGTACTATTATGAGTCCCAGATGACTATTTCAAACCAGTTTACGCCATTTTTTTCTTATGTTTCCTCAGAAGTCCGTTTCCCCCATTTTCGGCTAGTAGACCAGTTTCGGATCTTCATTTAGGATATCTTCTAGGGAATGAGATACAAGTAATGGAGGTTTCTCCTTGTACTATTATGAGTCCCAGTTGACTATTTCAAACCTATTTACGCCAATGTTTTTCTTATGTCTCCTCAGAAGTCCGTTCTTCCCATTTTCGGTTAGTAGACCAGTTTTGGAACTTCATTTACGAACTCTTTTAGGGAATGAGATAAAAGTAATTGATGCTTCTACTTGTACTATTAAGAATCCCAGATGACTATTTCAAGCCTATTTACTCCATTTTTATTTGTGTGTTTCATTAGAACTCCGTTTTCCTCTTTTTCGGGTAGTAGACCAGTTTCATATATTCATTTGGGATATCATCTAGGGAATGAGATACAAGTAATAGAGGCTACTCCTTCTACTATTAAGAGTCCCAGATGACTATTTCAAGCATATATACTCTGTTTTCTTTGTATGTTTCATCAGAAGTCCGTTTTCCTCATTTTTGGCTAGTACACCAGTTTTGGATCTTCATTTTGGAACTCTTCTATGGAATGAGATACAAGTAATGGAGGTTTCTCCTTGTACGATTATCAGTCCCAGATGAATATTTCAAGCCTATTTACTCCATTTTCTTTGTATAATTCATCAGAAGTCCGTTTTCCCCATTTTCGGCTAGTAGACCAGTTTCAGATCTTCATTTGGGATATCTTCTAGGGAATGAGATACCAGTAATAGAGGCTTCTCCTTGTACTATTATGAGCCACATATGACTATTTCAAACCAATTTACTCCATTTCTATTCATATGTTTCCTCAGAAGTCCGTTTTCCCCATTTTCGGCTATTAGAGCAGTTTTGGAACTTCATTTAGCAACTCTTTTAGGGAATGAGATAAGAGTAAAAGAGGCTTCTACTTGTACTATTAAGAATCCCAGATCACTATTTCAAGCCTATTTACTCCATTTTTATATGTATGTTTCCTCAGAAGTCCGTTTTCCTCTTTTTCGGCTTGTAGACCAGTTTCAGATATTCATTTGGATATCTTGTAGGGAATGAGCTACAAGTTATAGAGGCTTCTGCTTCTACTATTAAGAGTACCAGATAACTATTTCAAGCATATTTACTCTATTTTCATTGTATGTTTCAACAGAAGTTTGTTTTCCCCATTTTCGGCTTGTAGACCAGTTTTGGATCTTCATTTGGGATATCTTCTAGGGAATGAGATACAAGTAATGGAGGTTTCTCCTAGTACGATTATCAGTCCCAGATGAATATTTCTAGCCTATTTACTCCATTTTCTTTGTATAATTCATCAGAAGTCCGTTTTCCCCATTTTCGGCTAGTAGACCAGTTTCGGATCTTCATTTGGGATATCTTCTAGGAAATAAGATACCAGTAATAGAGGCATCTCCTTGTACTATTATGAGCCCCAGATGACTATTTCAAACCTATTTACGCCATTTTTTTATGTTTCCTCAGAAGTCTGTTTTCCCCATTTTCGGCTAGTGGACCAGTTTCGGATCTTCATTTGGGATATCATCTAGGGAATGAGAGACAAGTAATAAAGGTTTCTCCTTGTACTATTATCAGTCCCAGATGACTATTTCAAGCCTATTTACTCCATTTTCTTTGTATAATTCATCAGAAGTCCGTTTTCCCCATTTTCGGCTAGTACACCAGTTTCGGATCTTCATTTGGGATATTTTCTAGGGAATGATATACAAGTAATAGAGGTTTCTCCTTGTACTATTATCAGTCCCAGATGACTATTTCAAGCCTATTTACTCCATTTTCTTTGTATAATTCATCAGAACTCCATTTTCCCCGTTTTCGACTATTAGACCAGTTTCGGATCTTCATTTGGGATATCTTCTAGGGAAAGAGATAAAAGTAATAGAGGTTTCTCCTTGTACTATTAAGAGTTCCAGATGAATTTTTTCAAGCCTATTTACTCCATTTCTATTCATATGTTTCCTCAGAAGTCCGTTTTTCCCCCATTTTCGGCTATTAGAGCAGTTTTGGAACTTCATTTAGCAACTCTTTTAGGGAATGAGATACAAGTAAAAGAGGCTTCTCCTTCTACTATTAAGAGTCCCAGATGACTATTTCAAGCATATATACTCCATTTTCTTTGTACGTTTCATCAGAAGTTTGTTTTCCCCATTTTCGGCTAGTACACCAGTTTTAGATCTTCATTTGGGAACTCTTCTAGGGAATGAGATACAAGTAATAGAGGCTTCTGCTTGTACTATTATGAGTCCCAGATGACTATTTCAAACCAGTTTACGCCATTTTTTTCTTATGTTTCCTCAGAAGTCCGTTTCCCCCATTTTCGGCTAGTAGACCAGTTTCGGATCTTCATTTGGGATATCTTCTAGGGAATGAGATACAAGTAATGGAGGTTTCTCCTTGTACTATTATGAGTCCCAGTTGACTATTTCAAACCTATTTACGCCAATGTTTTTCTTATGTCTCCTCAGAAGTCCGTTTTTCCCAGTTTCGGCTAGTAGACCAGTTTTGGAACTTCATTTACGAACTCTTTTAGGGAATGAGATAAAAGTAATTGATGCTTCTACTTGTACTATTAAGAATCCCAAATGACTATTTCAAGCCTATTTACTCCATTTTTATTTGTATGTTTCATTAGAACTCCGTTTTCCTCTTTTTCGGGTAGTCGACCAGTTTCATATATTCATTTGGGATATCATCTAGGGAATGAGATACAAGTAATAGAGGCTACTCCTTCTACTATTAAGAGTCCCAGATGACTATTTCAAGCATATATACTCTGTTTTCTTTGTATCTTTCATCAGAAGTCCGTTTTCCTCATTTTTGGCTAGTACACCAGTTTTGGATCTTCATTTTGGAACTCTTCTATGGAATGAGATACAAGTAATGGAGGTTTCTCCTTGTACGATTATCAGTCCCAGATGAATATTTCAAGCCTATTTACTCCATTTTCTTTGTATAATTCATCAGAAGTCCGTTTTCCCCATTTTCGGCTAGTAGACCAGTTTCGGATCTTCATTTGGGATATCTTCTAGGGAATGAGATACCAGTAATAGAGGCTTCTCCTTGTACTATTATGAGCCACATATGACTATTTCAAACCTATTTACTCCATTTCTATTCATATGTTTCCTCAGAAGTCCGTTTTCCCCATTTTCGGCTATTAGAGCAGTTTTGGAACTTCATTTAGCAACTCTTTTAGGGAATGAGATACAAGTAAAAGAGGCTTCTCCTTCTACTATTAAGAGTCCCAGATGACTATTTCAAGCATATATACTCCATTTTCTTTGTACGTTTCATCAGAAGTCTTTTTTCCCCATTTTCGGCTAGTACACCAGTTTTAGATCTTCATTTGGGAACTCTTCTAGGGAATGAGATACAAGTAATAGAGGCTTCTGCTTGTACTATTATGAGTCCCAGATGACTATTTCAAACCAGTTTACGCCATTTTTTTCTTATGTTTCCTCAGAAGTCCGTTTCCCCCATTTTCGGCTAGTAGACCAGTTTCGGATCTTCATTTAGGATATCTTCTAGGGAATGAGATACAAGTAATGGAGGTTTCTCCTTGTACTATTATGAGTCCCAGTTGACTATTTCAAACCTATTTACGCCAATGTTTTTCTTATGTCTCCTCAGAAGTCCGTTCTTCCCATTTTCGGTTAGTAGACCAGTTTTGGAACTTCATTTACGAACTCTTTTAGGGAATGAGATAAAAGTAATTGATGCTTCTACTTGTACTATTAAGAATCCCAGATGACTATTTCAAGCCTATTTACTCCATTTTTATTTGTGTGTTTCATTAGAACTCCGTTTTCCTCTTTTTCGGGTAGTAGACCAGTTTCATATATTCATTTGGGATATCATCTAGGGAATGAGATACAAGTAATAGAGGCTACTCCTTCTACTATTAAGAGTCCCAGATGACTATTTCAAGCATATATACTCTGTTTTCTTTGTATGTTTCATCAGAAGTCCGTTTTCCTCATTTTTGGCTAGTACACCAGTTTTGGATCTTCATTTTGGAACTCTTCTATGGAATGAGATACAAGTAATGGAGGTTTCTCCTTGTACGATTATCAGTCCCAGATGAATATTTCAAGCCTATTTACTCCATTTTCTTTGTATAATTCATCAGAAGTCCGTTTTCCCCATTTTCGGCTAGTAGACCAGTTTCAGATCTTCATTTGGGATATCTTCTAGGGAATGAGATACCAGTAATAGAGGCTTCTCCTTGTACTATTATGAGCCACATATGACTATTTCAAACCAATTTACTCCATTTCTATTCATATGTTTCCTCAGAAGTCCGTTTTCCCCATTTTCGGCTATTAGAGCAGTTTTGGAACTTCATTTAGCAACTCTTTTAGGGAATGAGATAAGAGTAAAAGAGGCTTCTACTTGTACTATTAAGAATCCCAGATCACTATTTCAAGCCTATTTACTCCATTTTTATATGTATGTTTCCTCAGAAGTCCGTTTTCCTCTTTTTCGGCTTGTAGACCAGTTTCAGATATTCATTTGGATATCTTGTAGGGAATGAGCTACAAGTTATAGAGGCTTCTGCTTCTACTATTAAGAGTACCAGATAACTATTTCAAGCATATTTACTCTATTTTCATTGTATGTTTCAACAGAAGTTTGTTTTCCCCATTTTCGGCTTGTAGACCAGTTTTGGATCTTCATTTGGGATATCTTCTAGGGAATGAGATACAAGTAATGGAGGTTTCTCCTAGTACGATTATCAGTCCCAGATGAATATTTCTAGCCTATTTACTCCATTTTCTTTGTATAATTCATCAGAAGTCCGTTTTCCCCATTTTCGGCTAGTAGACCAGTTTCGGATCTTCATTTGGGATATCTTCTAGGAAATAAGATACCAGTAATAGAGGCATCTCCTTGTACTATTATGAGCCCCAGATGACTATTTCAAACCTATTTACGCCATTTTTTTATGTTTCCTCAGAAGTCTGTTTTCCCCATTTTCGGCTAGTGGACCAGTTTCGGATCTTCATTTGGGATATCATCTAGGGAATGAGAGACAAGTAATAAAGGTTTCTCCTTGTACTATTATCAGTCCCAGATGACTATTTCAAGCCTATTTACTCCATTTTCTTTGTATAATTCATCAGAAGTCCGTTTTCCCCATTTTCGGCTAGTACACCAGTTTCGGATCTTCATTTGGGATATTTTCTAGGGAATGATATACAAGTAATAGAGGTTTCTCCTTGTACTATTATCAGTCCCAGATGACTATTTCAAGCCTATTTACTCCATTTTCTTTGTATAATTCATCAGAACTCCATTTTCCCCATTTTCGACTAGTAGACCAGTTTCGGATCTTTATTTGGGATATCTTCTAGGGAATGAGATAAAAGTAATAGAGGTTTCTCCTTGTACTATTAAGAGTTCCAGATGAATTTTTTCAAGCCTATTTACTCCATTTCTATTCATATGTTTCCTCAGAAGTCCGTTTTCCCCATTTTCTGCTATTAGAGCAGTTTTGGAACTTCATTTAGCAACTCTTTTAGGGAATGAGATACAAGTAAAAGAGGCTTCTCCTTGTACTATTAAGAATCCCAGATCACTATTTCAAGCCTATTTACTCCATTTTTATATGTATGTTTCCTCAGAAGTCCGTTTTCCTCATTTTCAGTTAGTAGACCAGTTTCGGATATTCATTTGGGATATCTTCTAGGGAATGAGATAAAAGTAATAGAGGCTTCTCCTTCTACTATTAAGAGTCCCAGATGACTATTTCAAGCATATATACTCCATTTTCTTTGTATGTTTCATCAGAAGTCTGTTTTCCCCATTTTCGGCTAGTACACCAGTTTTAGATCTTCATTTGGGAACTCTTCTAGGGAATGAGATACAAGTAATAGAGGCTTCTGCTTGTACTATTATGAGTCCCAGATGACTATTTCAAACCAGTTTACGCCATTTTTTTCTTATGTTTCCTCAGAAGTCCGTTTCCCCCATTTTCGGCTAGTAGACCAGTTTCGGATCTTCATTTGGGATATCTTCTAGGGAATGAGATACAAGTAATAGAGGAATCTCCTTGTACTATTATGAGTCCCAGTTGACTATTTCAAACCTATTTACGCCAATGTTTTTCTTATGTCTCCTCAGAAGTCCGTTTTTCCCATTTTCGGCTAGTAGACCAGTTTTGGAACTTCATTTACGAACTCTTTTAGGGAATGAGATAAAAGTAATTGATGCTTCTACTTGTACTATTAAGAATCCCAGATGACTATTTCAAGCCTATTTACTCCATTTTTATTTGTATGTTTCATTAGAACTCCGTTTTCCTCTTTTTCGGGTAGTAGACCAGTTTCATATATTCATTTGGGATATCATCTAGGGAATGAGATACAAGTAATAGAGGCTACTCCTTCTACTATTAAGAGTCCCAGATGACTATTTCAAGCATATATACTCCGTTTTCTTTGTATGTTACATCAGAAGTCCGTTTTCCTCATTTTTGGCTAGTACACCAGTTTTGGATCTTCATTTTGGAACTCTTCTATGGAATGAGATACAAGTAATGGAGCTTTCTCCTTGTACGATTATCAGTCCCAGATGACTATTTCAAGCCTATTTACTCCATTTTCTTTGTATAATTCATCAGAAGTCCGTTTTCCCCATTTTCGGCTAGTAGACCAGTTTCGGATCGTCATTTGGGTTATCTTCTAGGGAATGAGATACAAGTAATAGAGGCTTCTCCTTGTACTATTAAGAGTCCCAGATGACTATTTCCAGCCTATTTACTCTATTTTCTTTTTATATTTCATCAGAAGTCCATTTTCCCCATATTCGGATAGTAGACCAGTTTTGGAACTTCGTTTGGGAACTCCTTTAGGGAATGAGATACAAGTAATAGAGGCTTCTCCTTGTACTATTATGAGTCCCAGATGACTATTTCAAGTCTATTTACTCCATTTTTATTTGTATATTTCCTCAGAAGTCCGTTTTCCCCATTTTCGGCTAGTAGACCAGTTTCAGATTTTCATTTGGGAACTCCTTTAGGGAATGAGATACAAGTAATAGAGGCTTCTCCTTGTACTATTAAGAGTCCCAGATGACCATTTCAAGCCTATTTACTCCATTTTCTTTGTATGTTTCATCAGAAGTCCGTTTTCCACATTTTCGGCTAGTAGACCAGTTTCGGATCTTCATTTGGGATATCTTCTAGGGAATGAGATACAAGTAATAGAGGCTTCTCCTTGTACTATTAAGAGTCCCAGATGACTATTTCAAGCCTATTTACTCCATTTTCTTTTTATATTTCATCAGAAGTCCATTTTCCCCATATTCGGATAGTAGACCAGTTTTGGAACTTCGTTTGGGAACTCCTTTAGGGAATGAGATACAAGTAATAGAGGCTTCTCCTTGTACTATTATGAGTCCCAGATGACTATTTCAAGTCTATTTACTCCATTTTTATTTGTATGTTTCCTCAGAAGTCCGTTTTCCCCATTTTCGGCTAGTAGACCAGTTTCAGATCTTCATTTGGGAACTCCTTTAGGGAATGAGATACAAGTAATAGAGGCTTCTCCTTGTACTATTAAGAGTCTCAGATGACCATTTCAAGCCTATTTACTCCATTTTCTTTGTATGTTTCATCAGAAGTCCGTTTTCCCCATTTTTGGATAGTAGACCAGTTTTTGAACTTCATTTGGGAACTCCTTTAGGGAATGAGATACAAGTAATAGACGCTTCCCCTTGTACTATTAAGAGTCCCAAAATACTATTTCATGCCTATTTACTCCATTTGTTTTGTATGTTTCATCAGAAGTCCGTTTTCCCCATTTTCGGATCGTAGACCAGTTATGGAACTTCATTTGGGAACTCCTTTAGGAAATGAGATACAAGTAATAGAGGCTTCTCCTTGTGTTAATCAAGAAGGTATTTACTATTAACTAATTAATAGTTACATAGTAAATATAGTTACTTGAGTAATAAGGAAGTTTGTATTAGAAAGAAGAGGGAAAGGAGGATAAGGAAAGCTAAAGGATAAGGTGACCGTACGGTGATGAGTCACTTGTCCTATAGCGGCTGTACCTCCTTATCTTATCTCTTTGTTACCGTTATGAGCTGTAAAGGAGAGTGAGTCACACATGGTTTTAAAAGGTAGAATGAGGACGCAATTCAGGCTATGTGCGTAACCCTTTCTAACCTAGGGATTGTCCTATATATACCAAGTGTTTCTCTTCTTATGTAATCAACTTTTATCATCTAATACATTTTTCCCTTTATTCCTAAACATGAGAGTCGAGTCTTTATCTTATAATCTTCTATAATTTACATGGTATCAGAGCGGTTTTGTGATTCTTGAGTCTTAAATCTTGGTTTTCTTGTTCGATTCTTTTGTTTGAGAGAAGTTCTTGTGAGTTAATCCGTGGCAAAAGCTATTCTGGGTTGAAGCTGGTTCTTGTGGGTTAAGCTGAAGCATCAAACCGAGCTAAGAAGGTGAAGCAAGTCAGATCTGAAAAAAGTAAAGGTTTGAGCTTTATCTCTCTCTGGTTGAAAGGTTAGTCTAGAGGAATCAGTTTAAGGCAAAGGTTGTGGATAGATTAGTGTTGCGGTTTGGCTTGTGGTTTGAGTGAGGAAGGTTCAAAAGTTGAAACTTTGGTCTTGGAAAGTGTTAGTTTTTTTTTTTTTTTTTTGTGTTCAATCGGCGAAATACTTAAGCTTTGGTGATGGCTGCTCTTCAACAAGCTCCTATGCCTGTTACGGTGTATGATGGCAAGATGAATGACACCTTCAAAGACTTGAGATTTGCGGTAACTCTGAATGGGAACAACTTTCTGTTGTGGAAGCGAACAACTCTGAATGTGTTGGGAGGAAGGAAGCTCACAAAACACATTGAGTTCACCTATGAAGAGCTAAAGGCAACTGATAGAGGTCTGGATGAGGATACTTGGAAGCAATATGATCTGAATGTGCTGACTGCTCTACACTGCTCACTAGAGGCGTCAATCCTAGAGGGCTATTCGTACTGTGAGACTTCTAAGGAGCTGTGGGATACTCTTACAAGTGTCTTCGGCAATGAGTCTAACTTGACTCGGGTCTATGGTATCAAGAAAGCTCTCGGTAATCTGAGCCAAGAAGAGAGTGACTTCAACACCCATTTCGGAAGGTATAGATCGTTGGTTGCTGAGTTAGATATGTTGAGACCCTTTACCACCGATGCTAAGACACTCAAGGAAAGAAGAGAGCAAGATCGTGTGTTTGGGTTGCTACTGTCTCTGAATCAAGGCTATACTGATGTAATCCAACACATCTTGAGAGAAGACAAGATCCCTACCCTAGAGCAAGTTTGTGCTAAGATACAAAAGGAGTATGGCAATCAGGAGCTGTTTGGCAACAAGAATGCAAGTCTACCCACGGCTAACAAGGTGGGAGTGGCGAAACATGGAGACAAGAAGACATGGGTTTGTGAGCATTGTGAGAAAAAGGGTCATCTCAAAGACAAATGCTGGATCCTACACCCTCATTTGAAGCCAGACAAGTTCAAGAAAGACAAGATGAAGGCGAATGTGGCAGAAGCAAGTGAAGGCTCCGAGAATGCTGAAAGAGCTATAGTGCAGTTCGGTCATCATGAGAAGGCGTTACAAGCTATACAAGACAAGAGCTCAGCTTCTACCTCTCAGGAGACCATTGTGATGAACAAAGCTGATCTAGAGAGCCTCCTTCAATCCATTGCATCTAAGTTACATCCAGGCGGTATATCTCTCTTATCTTCTAATTCTAGTGATTTAAACTCATTAGTATTAGACTCAGGAGCTTCTCACCATATGATTAGTAATCCTAAGTTGTTAGAGAACATTAAACCGGCTTTAGGGAATGTTAAGGTTGCAAATGGCCATAATGTGCCAATAGAAGGTATAGGTTATATTAATGTGTTCAACAAGAAGCTAAGTGCCTTTTATATGCCTAAGTTCACCTCTAATCTCCTTTCTGTAAAGAAAACTACTAAGGACTTAAACTGTTTAGCTATTTTCAGTCCTAATGATGTTAAGTTGCAGGATATTGAGAGTGGAAAAGTGTTTGGGCAAGGAAGCACCAAGGATGACTTATATGTGTTCCAAGACATCTCTTTAAATTCTGTTTCTAAGAATAAAGTTTCTTCTATCTTTGCAAACTCTGTTAAGACATCTGTTGTATTGTGGCATGAAAGACTTGGTCACCCTCATTCTAGAGCTTTAAGTTTATTAATGCCTGGTTTTTCTTATGATTGTGCAAATTGTGAAGCATGCATATTAGGCAAACATTGCAAAGCTGTTTTTCCTAAGTCTAGTGCGATTTATGAAAAATGTTTTGATCTTGTGCATTCTGATGTTTGGTCTTCACCTTGTGCATCTAGAGATAACCATAAGTATTTTGTCACATTTATAGATGAGAAATCTAAGTATACTTGGGTAACCTTGATGCCATCTAAGGATAGAGTTTATGATGCATTTATAAACTTTCAAAACTATGTGACTAACTACTTTGATGCAAAGATTAAGATTCTAAGAACAGATAATGGAGGTGAATATACAAGCAACAAGCTCAAAGAACACTTAGAGAAATGTGGAATTCTTCATCAAACCAGCTGCCCATATAACCCCCAACAAAATGGTGTTGCTGAGAGAAAGAATAGGCATCTAATGGAGGTGGCAAGAGCTATGCTATTTCAAAAACACATGCCTAAGCGGTTTTGGGGCGATGCAGTAATGACAGCTTGCTATCTCATCAACCGAACACCAACTCGTATCCTTGATGATAAATCGCCTTTCCAAATCCTAAATAACTCAAATCCTAGTATTGATCATTTAAGGGTGTTTGGTAGTCTGTGTTTTGTGTTTGTTCCAGGTGACTTAAGGAACAAGCTGGAGCCTAAGAGTAACAAGTGCGTATTCATTGGATACTCAACAACTCAGAGAGGTTACAAGTGCTTTGATCCAGTCACCAACCGGTATTATGTGTCAAGGGATATCAAGTTTATGGAAGACAAGGCCTACTTTGGGGAAAAGAGTTGGGAGAGTGTGAAAGACCTACCTAACTCAACCGCTGATAGAGCTTCAAGCCTCCGACGAATTCTGGAACACTTAGGGAATGCAAGCTCTCCTCAGGCAGAGAAGGAAGCTCCACCATCTCCAAATGAGGATGTGAATGAAGTTAGAGAGGATGAGAACGATGCATTTCAGGATCCGTTAGATGATCAACAAGAAAGTGATAGAGGAGAGAAGTCTAGTGAAGAAGTGGCAGAGGCGGGACAGTCTAGTGAAGGAGAGATTATTGAATCTTCAAGCGATGACAATGCCTATGAAGCTCCACAAGCTACATCAGATCCAGTCTACACTCGGGAGAATCCAAGGAAGAGTACAAGAGAGAAGAAATCACCTTCAAACTGGAAGAATACGAGAGTTTACTACAACTGCCAAGCTGTCGCTCATCCAATTCAAGCTACCTGTTCGATTGACCTTCTTCCGGAAGAACATCAAGCCTTTATCAGCAAGCTGGATGTAGAACTTATTCCACAAAGCTATGAGGAAGCCAAGGAAAGAAAGGAAT
The DNA here is from genome assembly GCA_911865555.2 of Thlaspi arvense. Taxonomy (NCBI): domain Eukaryota; kingdom Viridiplantae; phylum Streptophyta; class Magnoliopsida; order Brassicales; family Brassicaceae; genus Thlaspi; species Thlaspi arvense. Next base: position 24,010,886 of record OU466862.2, on the reverse strand, counting down.
GGACTAATGCTGTTGATGATGAGGTTCAAGCTATGGTCAGGAATCAAACGTGGGTTGAAGAAGAACTACCAAAAGGAAAGAAGTGTGTTAGCTCAAAGTGGGTATTCACCATTAAGTACAAGAGTGATGGTGAAATCGAGAGATATAAGGCAAGGCTGGTTGCAAGAGGGTTTACACAAACTTATGGGGATGACTATAGGGAAACATTTGCTCCAGTAGCTAAGCAAAACACAGTGAAAGTGGTTCTCTCTTTAGCAGTTAATTTGGATTGGGAGTTGTGGCAAATGGATGTCAAGAATGCTTTCCTTCAGGGGGAGTTAGAAGAAGAAGTCTACATGTCACCTCCTCCGGGTTTAGAAGACATAGTGGCTCCAGGAAAGGTCTTAAGGCTTCGGAAAGCAATCTATGGGCTTAAACAATCTCCAAGAGCTTGGTATCACAAGTTAAGCTCTACACTACTGGCTAATGGCTTCAAGAGGTCACATTCTGATCACACTCTATTTACTAAGCAAGATATTCATGGCATAGTAGTAGTGTTGGTCTATGTGGATGATTTGATTATTTCAGGGAGTAACAAAGAGGGTATTCAAGCCATTAAGTCCTCTTTACACTCAGCCTTTGATATTAAAGATTTGGGTGTTTTGAAGTATTTCTTAGGGATTGAAGTGTGTAGATCCAAGGAGGGACTATTTCTCTCACAAAGGAAATATGCACTTGATCTTCTAAAGCTTACAGGAAAACTTGGAGCTAAACCGGTGGACACACCACTAGAGCAAGGATACAAGGTCAATCGAAAGGGGGAGAAGGATGATACTCCATATCATTGCCCGGAACAGTACCGAAGACTCGTTGGTAAGCTCATATACTTAACATATACTCGGCCTGATCTTTCTTTTGCTGTGAATCAGGTGGCTCAACACATGCAAGTACCTACGGTATACCATTGGAGCCTGGTGGAAAGGATTCTGAGATATATCAAAGGGAGTCCTGGCAAAGGCATTTGGATGGGAAGAAACTCTAGCACGGAAATTGTGGGATACTGTGATGCAGATTACAATGGAGATCGCAACACAAGGCAGTCTACAACTGGCTTTTGCACCTTCATTGGTGGAAATCTTGTGACTTGGAAGACAAAGAAGCAGAAGGTGGTGTCTTGTTCGAGTGCTGAAGCAGAGTATAGGGCGATGAAGAAGCTCACAAATGAGCTAACATGGCTGAAGGCTCTACTTAAGGACTTCGGGATAGAGCAGAAGACGCCAATCACCTTCCATTGCGACAACCAAGCTGCCATCCATATAGCCACTAATCCAGTATTCCACGAGAGGACCAAGGACATAGAGACTGATTGCCACAAGACAAGAGAGAAGATCGAAGACGGTACAATTCTCCCTTGTTTTACTAAGAGTTCGGACCAATTGGCCGACATCTTTACCAAGGCAGCAAGTAACCAAGTTTGCCAATTTATCCATGGTAAGCTTGGTCTTGTAGACCTAACACATCTTTGAGAGAGACTCTCCAACTTGTAGGGATAATACTCTTTTTCCCTAAGCTTGATTTTGTCCCACGTGGTTTTCCAAGCTTAGGTTTTTAATGAGGTTATTCTTGCAAGTGCCAAGTTTATACACAATCAGTATTGTAGTATAAACTTGAGGGGGAGTGTTAATCAAGAAGGTATTTACTATTAACTAATTAATAGTTACATAGTAAATATAGTTACTTGAGTAATAAGGAAGTTTGTATTAGAAAGAAGAGGGAAAGGAGGATAAGAAAAGCTAAAGGATAAGGTGACCGTACGGTGATGAGTCACTTGTCCTATAGCGGCTGTACCTCCTTATCTTATCTCTTTGTTACCGTTATGAGCTGTAAAGGAGAGTGAGTCACACATGGTTTTAAAAGGTAGAATGAGGACGCAATTCAGGCTATGTGCGTAACCCTTTCTAACCTAGGGATTGTCCTATATATACCAAGTGTTTCTCTTCTTATGTAATCAACTTTTACCATCTAATACATTTTTCCCTTTATTCCTAAACATGAGAGTCGAGTCTTTATCTTATAATCTTCTAATCTTCTATAATTTACACAAGTGATAGTGGTTTCTCCTTGTAGTTTTAAGAGTCCAAGATGACTATTTCAAGCCTATTTAATCAATTTTTTATTCGTATGATTCTTCAGAAGTTCGGTTTCCCCATTTTCGGCTTGTAGACCAGTTTCGGATCTTCATTTGGGATATCTTCTAGGGAATGAGATAAAACTAATAGAAGTTTCTCCTTGTACTACTAAGAGTCCCAGATGAATTTTTCAAGCCTATTTACTCCATTGTTTTTTGTATGTTTCTTCAGAAGTCCGTTTTCCTCATTTTCGGCTAGTACACCAGTTTTGGATCTTCATTTGGGAACTCTTCTAGGGAAGGAGATACAAGTAATAGAGGCTTCTCCTTGTACTATTATGAGTGCCAGATGACTATTTCAAACCTGTTTACGCCATTGTTTTCTTATGTTTCCTCAGAAGTCCGTTTTCCCCATTTTCGGCTAGAAGACCAGTTTCGGATCTTCATTTGGGATATCTTCTAGGGAATGAGATACAAGTAATAGAGATTTCTCCTTGTACGATTATCAGTCCCAGATTAATATTTCAAGCCTATTAACTCCATTTTCTTTGTATAATTCATGAGAAGTCCGTTTTCCCCATTTTCGGCTAGTAGACCAGTTTCGGATCTTCATTTGGGATATCTTCTAGGGAATGAGATACCAGTAATAGAGGCTTCTCCTTGTACTATTATGAGCCCCAGTTGACTATTTCAAACCTGTTTACGCCATTGTTTTCTTATGTTTCCTCAGAAGTCCGTTTTCCCCATTTTCGGTAGAAGACCAGTTTCGGATCTTCATTTGGGATATCTTCTAGGGAATGAGATACAAGTAATAGAGGTTTCTCCTTGTACGATTATCAGTCCCAGATGAATATTTCAAGCTTATTTACTCCATTTTCTTTGTATAATTCATCAGAAGTCCGTTTTCCCCATTTTCGGCTAGTAGACCAGTTGCGGATCTTCATTTGGGATATCTTCTAGAGAATGAGATACCAGTAATAGAGGCTTCTCCTTGTACTATTATGAGCCCCAGATGACTATTTCAAACCTATATAAGCCATTTTTTTTTATGTTTCGTCAGAAGTCCGTTTTCCCCATTTTCGGCTTGTAGACCAGTTTCGGATCTTCATTTGGGATATCTTCTAGGGAATGAGAGACAAGTAATAAAGGTTTCTCCTTGTACTATTATCAGTCCCAGATGACAATTTCAAGCCTATTTACTCCATTTTCTTTGTATAATTCATCAGAAGTCCGTTTTCCCCATTTTCGGCTAGTAGACCAGTTTCAGATCTTCATTTGGGATATCTTTTAGGGAATGAGATAAAACTAATAGAGGTTTCTCCTTGTACTATTAAGAGTCCCAGATGAATTTTTCAAGCCTATTTACTCCATTTTTATTTGTATGTTTCTTCCGAAGTCCGTTTTCCTCATTTTCGGCTTGTAGACCAGTTTCGGATATTCATTTGGGATATCTTCTAGGGAATGAGATACAAGTAATAGAGGCTTCTCTTTCTACTATTAAGAGTCCAACATGACTATTTCAAGCATATTTACTCCATTTTCTTTGTATGTTTCATCAGAAGTCCGTTTTCCCCATATTCGGCATGTACACCAGTTTTGGATCTTCATTTGGAAACTCTTCTAGGGAATGAGATACCAGTAATAGAGGCTTCTCCTTGTACTATTATGAGTCACAGATGACTATTTCAAACCTATTTACGCCATTTTTTCTTATGTTTCCTCAGAAGTCCGTTTTCCCCATTTTCGGCTAGTAGACCAGTTTCGGATCTTCATTTGGGATATATTCTAGGGAATGAGATACAAGTAATAGAGGTTTCTCCTAGTACTATTATCAGTCCCAGATGACTATTTCAAGCCTATTTACTCCATTTTCTTTGTATAATTCATCAGAAGTCCGTTTTCCCCATTTTCAGCTAGTAGACCAGTTTCGGATCTTCATTTGGGATATCTTCTAGGGAATAAGATAAAAGTAATAGAGGTTTCTCCTTGTACTATTAAGAGTCCCAGATGAATTTTTCAAGCCTATTTACTCCATTTTTATTCGTATGTTTCCTCAGAAGTCCGTTTTCCCCATTTTTGGCTAGTAGAGCAGTTTTGGAACTTGATTTAGCAATTCTTTTAGGGAATGAGATACAAGTAAAAGAGGCTTCTCTTTGTACTATTAAGAATCCCAGATGACTATTTCAAGCCTATTTACTCCATTTTTATATGTATGTTTCCTCAGAAGTCCGTTTTCCTCTTTTTCGGCTAGTAGGTCAGTTTCAGATATTCATTTGGGATATCTTGTAGGGAATGAGATACAAGTAATAGAGTCTTTTCCTTCTACTATTAAGAGTCCCAGATGACTATTTCAAGCATTTTTACTCCATTTTCATTGTATGTTACATCAGAAGTCTGTTTTCCCCATTTTCGGCTAGTAGACCAGATTTGGATCTTCATTTGGGAACTCTTCTAGGGAATAAGATTCAAGTAATAGAGGCTTCTCCTTGTACTATTAAGAGTCCCAGATGACTATTTCAAGCCTATTTACTCCATTTTTATTTGTATTTTTCCTGAGAAGTCCGGTTTCCCCATTTTTGGCTAGTAGACCATTTTCGGATCATCATTTGGGATATCTTCTAGGGAATTAGATACAAGTATTAGAGGTTTCTCCTTGTACTATTAAGAGTCCCAGATGACTATTTGAAGGCTGTTTACTCAATTTTTATTCGTATGTTTCCTCAGAAGTCCGTTTCCCCCATTTTCGGCTAGTAGACCAGTTTCGGATATTCATTTGGGATATCTTCTAGGGAATGAGATACAAGTAATAGAGGCTACTCCTTCTACTATTAAGAGTCCCAGATGACTATTTCAAGCATATATACTCCGTTTTCTTTGTATGTTTCATCAGAAGTCCGTTTTTCTCATTTTCGGCTAGTACACCAGTTTTGGATCTTCATTTTGGAACTCTTCTAGGGAATGAGATACAAGTAATGGAGGTTTCTCCTTGCAGGATTATCAGTCCCAGATGACTATTTCATGCCTATTTACTCCATTTTCTTTGTATAATTCATCAGAAGTCCGTTTTCCCCATTTTCGGCTAGTAGACCAGTTTCGGATCTTCATTTGGGATATCTTCTAGGGAATGAGATACAAGTGATAATGGTTTCTCCTTGTACTTTTAAGAGTCCAAGATGACTATTTCAAGCCTATTTAATCCATTTTTATTCGTATGATTCCTCAGAAGTCCGTTTTCCCCATTTTCGGCTTGTAGACCAGTTTTGGAACTTCATTTAGGAACTCTTTTAGAGAATGAGATACAAGAAATAGAGGCTTCTCCTTGTACTATTAAGAGACCCAGATGACTATTTCCAGCCTATTTACTCCATTTTTATCTGTATGTTTCCTCAGAAGTCCGTTTTCCCCATTTTCGGCTAGTACACCAGTTTCGGATCTTCATTTTGGATATCATCTTGGGAATGAGATAAAGGTAATAGAGGTTTCTCCTTGTACTATTAAGAGTCCCAGATGACTATTTCTAACCTATTTACTCCATTTTTATTTGTATGTTTCCTCATAAGTCCGTTTTTCTCATCTTTTGCTAGTAGACCAGTTTCGGATATTCATTTGGGATATCTTCTAGGGAATGCGATACAAGTAATAGAGGCTTCTATTTCTACTATTAAGAGTTCCAGATGACTATTTCAAGCATATTTACTCCATTTTCTTTGTATGTTTCATCAGAAGTCTGTTTTTCCCATTTTCAGCTAGTACACCAGTTTTGGATCTTCATTTGGGAACTCTTCTAGGGAATGAGATACCAGTAATAGAGGCTTCTCCTTGTACTATTATGAGTCCCAGATGACTATTTAAAACCTATTTATGCAATTTTTTCTTATGTTTCCTCAGAAGTCCGTTTTCCCCATTTTCGGCTAGTAGAGCAGTTTCAGATCTTCATTTGGGATATCTTCTAGGGAATGAGATACAAGTAATAGAGGTTTCTCCTTGTACTATTAAGAGTTCCAGATGACTATTTCAATTTGTAATGTTCAACTTAAGGAAATATACTATCCTTAATCAAAATCTATTTCTCACTTATGTTCTTCACTCCTTTCACTCGGTTCATACTCTCTTTCTCATCATAATCCGCAATTTTTTTAACATGGTATCTGAGCAAGGTTTGTAGATCTTTGGACTACAAAAACTTGATTCTTGTTTCTCTCCTCTTATCACTTCAGAAAACTCTTTTGGGTACATCTCTTTACCCAACAGTCCATAATCTTTCTTCTCTCATTACTTCCACTAAACCAACTCCTAATCCTTCTCAAACACCTTAAACACCTCTCAATCACTCCTAATACTATTCGCTTACTCTTCTCTTCTCTCTAATCTCTTTCTTAAAACCTATTGACCAACGGTCCATACCTTTGCCCATAGGTCCATAGAATCAAATCATGGCCATGGAGAACAATAAGCCATTGGCTTTACCAGTTACACTCAAAGGAGTGAACTATCTACTGTGGTCAAGAACCACAAGAACCGCCTTGTGTGGAAGAGGTCTCTGGAGTTATGTTTCAAGTGACGCTCCCATAGCAGCACCACCAGCCGCGGGAGCAGCCATTGTTCCAGCCGAAGAGACCCAATGGTACAAGGAAGACCAGACCGTCCTTGCTCTGTTACAAAGCTCCCTAAGCAACGAAATCTTGGAGGCTTACTCCTACTGTGAAACCGCCAAGGAGCTGTGGGAAACTTTGAAGCAAGTATTCGGCAATGTCTCTAATCTAAGCCGTGTGTTTGAAGTCAAAAAGGCTATCAACGAACTAAGGCAAGAAGATATGGAGTTCACCAAACACTTTGGAAAGTTCAGAGCACTATGGGCTGAGCTGGAAATGCTAAGGCCAAGTACCGTAGACCCACAAGTCTTGAATGAAAGAAGGGAGCAAGAAAAGGTCTTTGGACTACTTTTTACTCTCAGCTCAACCTACAATGATCTCATCAAACACCTTCTCAGAGCAGAAAGGCTACCAACGCTTGAAGAAGTCTGTTCCCAAGTCCAAAAGGAGCAAGGATCACTCGGCTTATTTGGAGGAAAAGGAGAACTGATTTCAGTCAACAAAGGAGCCTACAAGTTTGATGAGAAGAGAAACTCATTTTGTGATCATTGCAAGAGAAAGGGGCATACCAAAGAAATATGCTGGAGTCTCCATCCACACCTTAAACCAAAATGGAAGGAGGGAAAGGCTAGGTGTGCTTCAGAAGAAGCTGCTTACAAAGGCGAAAGCTCTAAGACTATCACTGGAGGAGAAGGAGCAGCCAACTTATCCCAATTCGTGACAAGATCGGACTTAGATGCCTTGATCAAGGCGTTTAAGGAGTCTGGTAACATTCTTGGTACCTCTTTTCATGTGATTCAAAGTATGGGTAATTCTTATAGTTCTTCACATACACTTAAGAATAAGCCATTAATAGTTGATTCAGGAGCTTCTCATCATATGATTAGTGATTTAAGCTTAATTAGCAACATAAAACCAACAATAGGAAATGTTGAGATTGCTAATGGGGAAAAGGTGCCAATTAAGGGAATAGGAGAACTTAAGCTCTTTGAAAGATCTTCTAAAGCGTTTTACATGCCTACCTTTACATCTAACTTATTATCAGTAAAGAAAGCTACAACTGATTAAACTGTATTGCTATCTTTGGACCTAATGAAGTATGTTTTCAGGATATTAAGACCAGCAAAACGCTTGGGAAAGGGACTACCAAAGATGATCTCTATGTCCTTGAAGACACTAAGCTTTTATATCCTACCTTTGCTTCTTCTAATAATGTTGTAGCTTGTGTTAATAATACGATTTGGCATGCTAGCTTAGGACACCCTCATGCTCGTGCATTCAGTCTTCTATTACCTAAAGTAGTGTTTAAGAATGATGATTGTGAGGCTTGTATCTTAGGAAAACATTGTAGAACTGTTTTTCCTAAGTCTTCTACCATTTATGAAAAATGCTTTGATTTAGTTCATTCTGATGTTTGGACATCTCCATGTGAATCTAGAGATCAAAACAAGTATTTTGTTACTTTCATAGATGAAAAGTCTAAGTATACATGGTTAACTCTCCTCCCATCAAAAGATAGAGTCTTTGAGGCATTTAGGAATTTTCAAACTCACATAACTAACCATTTTAATGCCAAGATTAAGATTTTCAGATCAGATAATGGAGGAGAATACACCAGTAACTTATTCAAAGAATACCTTACCTCACAAGGCACCATTCACCAAACAAGCTGCCCTTACACGCCCCAACAAAATGGTGTGGCTGAAAGGAAGAATAGGCACTTAATGGAGGTGGCCAGATCCAGGATGTTTCAAAGCAATGTACCAAAACGGTTTTGGGGGGATGCTGTACTTACAGCTTGCTACTTGATCAACCGAATACCAACCAAAGTTCTCAATGACTCATCACCATATGAGGTACTCAACTCAACTAAACCTTCTCTTGATCACTTACGAGTGTTTGGGTGTGTTTGTTTTGCCTTAATTCCAGGAGATCTTAGAACAAAGCTTGATGCCAAGAGCACTAGGTGTATGTTTGTTGGCTACTCTACTACTCAAAAGGGGTACAAATGCTATAATCCCACTACACGACGGGTTATAATCTCTAGAGATGTGAAGTTCTTGGAATCAGAAAGCTTCTATGCCAAACAGTCATGGGAAGACTTGCAAGACATCTCCAAGCCTACATCAGATAGAGCTACTAACCTCCGGCTACTCCTAGACCATCTCGGTGTCACTACAAGTACTGGAACCCCTACGGTTGATCATGAGGGGGAGAATGGTGAAAACAGTGACCCACCAGATGAGCACACAGACTCGGAGACTCAAGAAAATGCACATGATCAACCTCCGGAGCAAGCAGTAGCACCGACACGGTCAGTAACTCATCAAGCACCAGCTCCTCTAAGAAGAAGTCCGCAGTTGCAAAGCTTACAACAAGCAGAACAAGTCCCAGCCCCTGCTCCAGCAGCACTAAGGAGAAGCACAAGGGAAAGGCAGGATCCATCCAATTGGGTTAACACAAGGGTATACTACAATGGAAATGCAGTAGCCCATCCTACTCAAGCAGCTTGCTCTTTCGCTCGGTTTCCAAAGGAGCATCAAGCTTTCTTAGTTGCACTGGAGCAAGGTCAGATACCTAAAACCTATGAAGAAGCAATAGAGTATAAGGTATGGCGTGATGCAATCAGTGAAGAAAGGGGGGCTATGGAGAAGAATCACACTTGGGATGAGGCTACATTGCCTAAAGGAAAGAAAACAGTGAGCTCAAGATGGGTCTTCACTATCAAATACAAGAGCAATGGCGAAATAGAGAGGTATAAGGCTCGGTTAGTAGCAAGAGGATTCACTCAGACCTATGGAGAAGACTATGGAGACACCTTTGCACCAGTGGCTAAGCTTCACATGGTTAGAGTAGTCATCTCATTTGCCGTGAACCTGGAATGGGATCTTTGGCAAATGGATGTGAAGAATGCATTCCTGCAGGGAGAGCTTGAGGAGGAGGTCTACATGACACCACCACCTGGTGTAGACAAAGAGGTTGCCCATGGCAAAGTACTAAGGCTAAGAAAGGCGATTTATGGTCTCAAGCAATCGCCAAGAGCATGGTACCACCGGTTGAGTAGAGTTCTATTTGATAGGGGATTCAGCAGATCAGAAGCGGATCACACCTTATTCACTCTCACCAGCCAAGAAGGTATAGTAGTCATTCTCATTTATGTAGATGATATAATCATCTCTGAGAATGACAAGGTAAACATTCTTGCTACTAAAGACTATTTAAAGAATGTTTTTTGATATTAAAGATCTACGTGAACTAAAATACTTCTTAGGTATTGAAGTTTTTAGATCTAAAGAAGGCTTGTTTCTCTCACAAATAAAATATATGCTTGATATGTTGAGTGAAGCAGGAGACCTTGGAGATAAAGTAGCTAAAACTCCTCTTGAAGATAGCTACAAAGTGGACCGAAAGGGGGAGCTAGAAGATGAACCCTTTGAAGATATCACACAATATCGCAGGATGGTGGGTAAGCTAATCTATCTTACCATAACTAGACCTGACTTGTGTTTTGATGTGAATCAGGTTAGCCAACACATGAAAGACCCAAAGTCATATCACTGGAGCATGGTCAAGCGCATTCTCAGCTATGTCCAAGGAACAATCGGTCATGGCATTTGGATGGGTTGCAACAGAAGCTCAGAGATTATGGGATATTGCGATGCAGACTGGGCAGGAGACCATGTAGATAGAAGATCAACTACTGGCTATTGCACTTTCATTGGTGGGAATCTAGTTACTTGGAAGAGCAAGAAGCAAAATGTAGTTGCATGTTCTAGTGCTGAAGCTGAGTACCGGGCCATGAGGAGGTTAACAACCGAGCTAATGTGGCTAAGGAACCTTCTTAAAGACCTCGGATGTGAGACAAGCACACCAATCACCATGCACTGTGAAAACCAAGCGGCTATACACATTGCATCAAACTCGGTATTCCATGAAAGAACCAAGCATATTGAGGTTGATTGTCACAAGGTCAGGGAGCAAGTCCAGCTTGGAGTCATCCTGCCATGCTACACAAAGAGTTCAGACCAACTAGCCGATATCTTCACCAAGGCAACAAGTCAGAAGACCAACGAGTTCATCTAATCCAAGATGGGGCTCGTTGACATCTCAGCTTGAGCTCACCTAGCCGTGGAGATCACACTCTTTTTCCCTCAATGTAGTTTTGTCCCATGAGGTTTTCTACATTGAGGTTTTTAATGAGGTGATCCTTCATGGCTCCAAGTTCTAACCATTCACCACGGTTAAAGCTTGAGGGGGAGTATCAAACTAGAAGGAGAAGGGATCATGTCCGTACAGGTCCGTACACAAACACCTAGGGAACCGTGTTGCTCAAGAATGATCATCTAGTAGCCTTGGAACACAAGATAAGGAGGAGTGGCGAATAAGCTAAGGAGAAGTCAAGAATATACTTGACTTCTTGATTCTACTCCAACGGTCACATTGAGAAGAAGATAAGGTCACATGTGTGGATTAAGGAGCAACCGTTAGGACCTGTCACTTTCATTCCCTTGAGATCAACTCCTTTGTTTATTCTTTGTGTCATTGTTGCTTTGTTATGTGTAGTAACCGAAACCATCTATAAGTAGGCATCTTAGCCTCATTTGTAATGTTTAACTTAAGGAAATATACTATCCTTAATCAAAATCTCTTTCTCAATTATGTTCTTCACTCCTTTCACTCGGTTCATACTCTCTTTCTCATCATAATCCGCAATTATTCTAACACTCAGAAGTCCGTTTTCCCCATTTTCGGCTAGTAGACCAGTTTCGGATCTTCATTTAGGATATCTTCTAGGGAATGAGAGACAAGTAATAGAGGTTTCTCCTTGTACTATTATCAGTCCCAGATGACTATTTCAAGCCTAGTTACTCCATTTTCTTTGTATAATTCATCAAAAGTCCGTTTTCCCCATTTTCGGCTAGTAGACCAGTTTCGGATCTTCATTTGGGATATCTTCTAGGGAATGAGATAAAAGTAATAAAGGTTTCTCCTAGTACTATTAAGAGTCTCAGATGAATTTTTCAAGCCTATTTACTCCATTATTATTCGTATGTTTCCTCAAAAGTCCGTTTTCCCCATTTTCGGCTAGTAGACCAGTTTCGGATATTCATTTGGGATATCTTCTAGGGAATGTGATACAAGTAATAGAGGCTTCTCTTTCTACTATTAAGAGTCCCAGATGACTATTTCAAGCATATTTACTCCAGTTTCTTTGTATGTTTCATCAGAAATCCGTTTTCCCCATTTTCGGCTAGTACACCAGTTTTGGATCTTCATTTGGGAACTCTTCTAGGGAATGAGATACCAGTAATAGAGGCTTCTCCTTGTACCATTATTAGTCCCAGATGACTATTTCAAACCTATTTACGCCATTTTTTCTTATGTTTCCTCAGAAGTCCGTTTTCCCCATTTTCGGCTAGTAGACCAGTTTCGGATCTTCATTTGGGATATCCTCTAGGGAATGAGATACAAGTAATAGAGGTTTCTCATTGTACTACTATCATTCCCAGATGACTATTTCAAGCCTATTTACTCCATTTTCTTTGTATAATTCATCAGAAGTCCGTTTTCCCCATTTTCGGCTAGTAGACCAGTTTCGGATCTTCATTTGGGATATCTTCTAGGGAATGAGATAAAAGTAATAAAGGTTTCTCTTTGTACTATTAAGAGTCCCAGATGAATTTTTCAAGCCTATTTACTCCATTATTATTCGTATGTTTCCTCAGAAGTCCGTTTTCCCTATTTTCGGCTAGTAGACCAGTTTTGGATCTTCATTTTGGAACTCTTCTAGGGAATAAGATACAAGTAATATAGGCTTCTCCTTGTACTATTAAGATTCCCAGATGACTATTTCAAGCCTATTTATTCCATTTTTATTTGTATGTTTCCTGAGAAGTCCGTTTTACCCATTTTTGGCTAGTAGACCAGTCTTAGATCTTCATTTGGGATATCTTCTAGGGAATGAGATAGAAGTGACAGTGGTTTCTCCTTGTACTTTTAAGAGTCCAAGATGACTATTTCAAGCCTATTTAATCCATTTTTATTCGTACGATTCCTCAGAAGTCTGTTTTCCCCATTTTCGGCTAGTAGACCAGTTTTGGAACCTTATTTAGGAACACTTTTAGGGAATGAGATACAAGTAATAGAGGCTTTTCCTTGTAGTATTAAGAGACCCAGATGACTATTTCCAGCATATTTACTCCATTTTTATCTGTATGTTTCCTCAGAAGTCCGTTTTCCCCATTTTCGGTTAGTAGACCAGTTTCGGATCTTCATTTGGGATATCTTTTAGGGAATGAGATAAAGGTAATAGAGGTTTCACCTTGTACTATTAAGAGTCGCAGATGACTATTTCATGCCTATTTACTCCATTTTTATTCGTATGTTTCCTCAGAAGTCTGTTTTCCCCATTTTCGGCTAGTAGAGCAGTTTTGGAACTTCATTTAGCAACTCTTTTAGGGAATGAGATACATGTAAAAGAGGGTTCTCCTTGTACTATTAAGAATCCCAGATGACTATTTCAAGCCTATTTACTCCATTTTTATATGTATGTTTCCTCAGAAGTCTGTTTTCCTCTTTTTCGGCTAGTAAACCAGTTTCAGATATTCATTTGGGATATCTTGTAAGGAATGAGATACAAGTAATAGAGGCTTCTCCTTCTACTATTAAGAGTCCCAGTTGACTATTTGAAGCATATTTACTCCATTTTCATTGTATGTTACATCAGAAGTCTGTTTCCCCCATTTTCGGCTAGTAGACCAGTTTTGGATCTTCATTTGGGAACTCTTCTAGGGAATAAGATACAAGTAATAGAGGCTTCTCCTTGTACTATTAAGAGTCCCAGATGACTATTTCAAGCCTATTTACTCCATTTTTATTTGTACGTTTCCTGAGAAGTCCGTTTTCCCAATTTTCGGCTAGTAGACCATTTTCGGATCATCATTTGGGATATCTTCTAGGAGACATGCGACCACTAATAAATTCATTCCGTCCAAACGACGACGAATCAAGCAACACGACCGGATGTTTTGGAAATTTAACTCATCATAGAACCGAGGAGAATTTTATTCATACAAAACAGAGTTTAAACGAAGGCGTTATTCATATTCAAAGTCGAGTGAACCGGAGCTTACCCGTATTGGATATGCGAGCGGTTATTGGAGGTTTCCCACTGAACCAGGAAGAAGTAAGCTACAAACCGACTTGTTTTGGAGTCTTGATTCATCATAGGACCGGGGAGAATTGGAATCACGTCATTATCGGTTCTGATGTGAAAGTTATGAAGTTTCTAAACCGGAGGAAGCTACACTTGCCTTATTTGGAGTCTACCGAGTTTGAGAGATTGCAAACATATCTTTGGCGACCAGGAGATAATTTCAACCATCTAGAAGCTTCAAAGGACGTTCTTAGATGCACCAGCACTCAGAGGATCAGGCGGATTCTCTTGCTTGAATACTTTCCTTTCTCGGATGCATTCACACTTAGAGGAGTAACTACCCAACGGCTCCTTCCTTTCTCACCAGCTGACAAGCAAGACTCACGCCAAAGACTATCTACACAAGATTTCAGTATGGAGTTAATGACCCTTCACGTCCCAGGACATTACACATTCAGGCCAAAGCTCTCAAGAATCAAACACAACTTTTTATTACCTTATTTTGGCTATTTCTCTCTTTAAGGCCCCAACAGCTAGTTTTGCATTAATTTTATGATTCCCTTCCTAGTTTAGAATAAGTGGACGTTGTACTGAGCATGTATATAAGCTCATCTCATATTTCATTGTTAATCACCCTTTTCAATCTAAAAACAAGTATAATACAAAGTATTTTCATTTTATTCAAAGAGTGTATTTGTTTAAAACTATTTGTCTTTAGTTTCATTTGAGTGATTCATTTGATTCTTTAGATTATAGCATTGGATTTGTTTGTGAGATTCAAGCAAGTCTAGTTCTCCAAAGGCTGAGTGAGTCAGTCATCCCAAAGATTAAGAGAGTCAATCAAAATTCCACCACCATTGCTACCATCAACCACTTCCGCCCATCAGCTCGTTGATCAGTTTTGATCTCCATTTGTTCTAAGTTTGTGGAGTGATTCCCATGCTTGTGTCATCTGGTATAAGAGCTTCAAAAGCTCCTATCCCCGAGGTTGTATCCATCCAACCTTTACCTTTTTTTTCTGTTTTTATTTATTTTTGTTTCATTTCATTAATCAAAAAAATCCCAAAAAATTGCTTTGATTTTATTTGTTTCTGTTTATTTGAATTTTTATAAAATCTAAAATCCAAAAAAGTGTTTTGCCTTATTTTCTAAATATTTTTTTTCATTTAAAAAAAAATCATTTGGTATTTATTTCTAAGTTGTTTTCAAAGAAAATTAAGAAAATCCAAAATAATTGTTTTCTTGCTTTGTTTTACCTTTATAAATTTGAAAAAAACCAAAAGAAATTTTATTTGCCTTAAATTCTGATTTTTATTTCGTTCACATATCATAAAAGAAAATAAAAATTTGTTTTATCTTGACTGTTTCCATTTATTTTGAAATTAAACAAAGAAAACCCATAAAAAAAAGTGTTATTTCCTTTTCTTGTTATTTGCTTTTAATTTTGTATATTTTCTTATCTAGCTATATTAAGTCACCGTTTTAACTTCTTATTTCTGTTTTACAAGGTACAAAATTCAACAAGCAATGGAAGAAGAAGAATCATGGATAGAAGAAGATTACGCAAGTTCTGAGACTGAAGAAGAAACATATGAGGAGAAAATGGATCCAAAACCACCATACTACTATAGAAGATGTTCTAGAAAATTTTGGTGTGAAGGAGATTCAGAGGAGGATTCTTATGAAGGATACAACACTCCTAAGAGGGCAGAGAGGCCAATAAGCTATGGAGTTAATTTATATAGAGCACCAGCTCTATCAAGATCACCAACATGCCCAAAGAAGCAAGCCAACAAAAGGAGTGTTCTCAATACCATGTCACTAACCTTTTCAGGTTATAGCAAGATCCCTGAAGATTATCTCCTATGGGAGACCAACATGAAGCAGTGGCTTCGATCCAACAACATCCCTAAGGAAGAAAAGCTATCATATGCCATTGAAGCTCTTACTGGAGATGCTTACAAATGGTGGTTAAAGGATTGTACAGGTTTCTACAGCAAACCAGTACAAGATTGGGGAGATCTTAAAGCAAGAATGTATAGAGAGTTTGTAAAGAAGCATCAAGGCTGCAAAGGCACCACTACACAGCCCCAATGCCAAGCAACAAGTAGAGCCAAGTCCACACCAAAACCGAAGTCTGCTCATAAGCATAAGTATGCTTATTTTTCTGAGCCCAAGAAAGTGTCTACAAGCTTCATCAAGTCAAACAGATGTTAAAAAGATCCTTCCAGCAAAAGAAGTTCAGCAAAATCCAACATCTCCACTCCTATTCACGTCAGAGCTACAGAAAAAGCTCCAACAACTTACGGAGAATCTAAATTCGAAAAAGGAGAAAGCAGAGAAAAATCAGAGTTTTACAGTTGAATCAAGGAGAAGTGAAGAATCAGAAATTGCACCCAAGGCAACAACAAGCTCCCATTCTCTACTTAAGTTTCAAAGTACCCCAAGCCAAGGTAAGTCTTCTAACTCTGTAAATTCTAAAGTTTCAACATGTTATAAATGTCATAAGAAAGGACACTTTGCTGCAACTTGTCCGAATAAGAAAATGTTGAAAGAAACATCACTAGAAGAGAAAACAGAAAAATTAAAAAATAGTGATAGTTTAATTATCAATTCAAGATTCATGCACTTGTCTTTGCCAATAAGTATTGATGCAGGAATAAGACAAGAAGGAAGGACAAAAAGCAAATATGAAAAGGATCAAGAAGAGCAGATTCTACAATTAAATTGCCCAATGGAGAATGAGAAAGAAGAAACCTTTGTGAAGAAAGAGCAACTGATGCTACAACTAGCTAACATCCTCACTGTGAGTTTAAATATTCCAAGGTCTATATGTATAAATTTAAACTCAGATATGATGCACTTATTCTTGAGAGTTGTTTCAGGAAAAGGACTTATCAAGGAAAAACCACCAGATTCAACATCAAGTTCTCTCACCATAATTTCTCAGCAAAAAACAAACACTATTAGTGTTATTCAGGTAAGTAATTCCTTGAACCGAATTATTGTAGCTGAGTTGTTAAAATTCTTAAATTTAAAAGAAATTGAGAAATCAGAGTTTTGTTTAGAACCAAAACAAGTTGATATTTCAAGCATGAAGAGAATAAGTTTAACAAGATTATTTCATTATAAGAAACCCATAATGCACTTGTTTCTTTTCTCAAGTTGATGTAAGACTCAAGTCCAATGCACTTGAAACAATCAAGAAGTGGAGCCAAGGAGACACCAAGCTAGTAGCCGTGAGGAATGGAGGGCTTGTAGCTGAGGAGAAAGGCGAGTTTGTAGCTGCTCTTAAAGGAGAAGTGGATCTATTCTCTAAACACCACCGTTCCAGCCATCAAGAGGATCAGTTTACTCAACCAAATGACGAGCCGGTTCAAGACAGAACATCAGAAAATCAAGCTAAACCGCCAAGACATCTAATTGGACCTACATGTACATATGGCGAGTTATATGAGGAAAGCACGACCTTACCTTATATTTTGGAGCATTTAGAGGAGAACCACGCCAGTACAAAAGACAAGAACCGAAGACAATTGATTCATACCAAGAGAGAACCGCCTCTTTCCATAAATGGAGCCATTGGAGCAGTCAACAAGGGAAGCTCAAATAATCATCAAGCCAAGACATTATATTCGACCTATCATTTCATTGAACCACCAAGGAGTGTATCAAGACGTTCAAGACCAGAAAATCAATCCAAAATCCGTCCTAAACCAAGCCAAACCCAAGAAGAATCAACCCTGAAGCTACTTGCCTTAAACGAAGATCATTATCTCACCTCCAAGGGGTCTGACCAAAACCATCAAGCACGGATTGATCTCGTCCCTCCATCCATCCTAGAAGATCCAAGACGTCCATTTTCATGTCAAGGAGTCAACATCACCCCTCATTTAGCGCCAAAGACCAAATCAAGCCAATTGAAGCCTAATGGCTAGTAAAGAGATCAGTCATCATTCAGCTTGATCCTTGCCCCATTTTTAATGTTTATGACCGTTGTATTTCATTATTTTCGAGCCTATATAAAGCTCAAAGCATTTTACTTTTCATTTTACCAAGGTATTAATCAGAAAGTATTATTTTGTTTTCTAAAGAAAGGTTTCTTTTGAATTCATTGTTCCTGCGAATTGTTTAGTTCTTTTGAGGGATTCAGAGAGCTTATCAAATCGTGTAGAGTCTAAACACTTCTTGTGAGGATTAGCCCTTGAAGAGTTAAGAGTCTAACCCTTGTGTTTGGGGTCATCAAGCACAACCAGCTTACCAACCACCAAGCTACTCATTCCGCCAACTCTAGCTCAAAGCATTTGATTTCAAAGGAACATTACTTGAAGTGATTTCAAGTATTGTATCATTGGTATCAGAGCTAAAAGCTCCTTATCCAGGTGTTTTCTGTTCCCTTCTCAAGTTTTTTTTTATTTTTATTTTCGTTCATCTTTCCTTTCTTATAAAACTAAAAACCCACAAAAACTGTTTTAATTTTTATCTGTCTTCTGCGACTTTTATAAAATCCAAAAATCCATAAAAATTGTTTTTGCTGTTTTTCGGTTTATTTAATATCTTAAATACATAAAAAAAATTATTTTCCAAATTATTCAGATAGTTTGATAATTTGTTTTGATTTTTCAATTCAACTTGTCAAAACCGCTTGATTCTGTGTTCTTCATTTTATTCGATTTTTATAAAATCCAGAAAAACTCAAAAAAATTAATTTCTTCTTGTTTCTTTTAAACTAAACTCGTAAAAACCACAAAACATTATTCTTTTTGAATTTTCGGCCTATTTGATAATTTTTACAATCATTCTCCCTCAACTGGTCGAAATCTGATTAATTGCTTGTTCTTGTATTTTGTTGTCATTTAAAACACATCTCTGATTTGTTTCACTTGATTTTTTACAAGGTACCATGGGAGATAACACACCAGCAGCTGATCCTATGCAAGCAATCTTGGCTGCCATTGCCAATCTAAATGAGAATCTCAACACTTTCAGGAATGAGAGCAATGAGCACCTAAACCGCCTAGAAGGAGAAAGACAACCACCTCTCTTGCCAAGAAGAAATGTCAATGGCGTTCCTCCTGATGCAAACAGAGTAGGGGACCCTCCTGATGTGCCACCACCAGTGCCAAATCTAGCACAACAAGCTCAAGAAATTTTTAGAAGAAACAATGAGAGGAACAGGCCCTACAATGAGGATAGACACTTACCACCAGAAGTGAAGCTGCTTGCACCAACTTTTGCTGAAAAACTTGATCCTGCCGCCTATCTAGAATGGGAAAGAAGGATGGAGCACTTATTTGACTACTATGCCTACACTGAGCCTAAGAAGATTGCTCTTGCAGTAGCTAGTCTCACTGACCATGCTCTAGCTTGGTGGGACAGAGAAGTAGCTGAGAAGAGGAGGCTGAGATATCCTCAAATCACAAGATGGGCAGACATGAAATTTGATCTAAATAGAAGGTATGTACCTCCTCATTACCATAGAGATCTACCAAAAAGATTTATATCTCTTTTTCAGGGTTCTAAGAGTGTGGAGGAGTACTATGAAGAGTTTGACCTCCTAAGAAGTCAGTTAGCTCTAGAAGAAACAAAGGAGTCCTTGATGTCTCAAAATTCATGGATGGCCTCCAAGAAAGAATTCAGAGAAAGGTGGAGATGCAGCCTTACCATTCCTTGCCTGAGCTTCTACACTTAGCTGTTCAAAGAGAGAAGCAAATAAAGAAGAAAACAACTACTAGAAACTGTAAATTATAGAAGATTATAAGATAAAGACTCGACTCTCATGTTTAGGAATAAAGGGAAAAATGTATTAGATGATAAAAGTTGATTACATAAGAAGAGAAACACTTGGTATATATAGGACAATCCCTAGGTTAGAAAGGGTTACGCACATAGCCTGAATTGCGTCCTCATTCTACCTTTTAAAACCATGTGTGACTCACTCTCTTTTACAGCTCATAACGGTAACAAAGAGATAAGATAAGGAGGTACAGCCGCTATAGGACAAGTGACTCATCACCGTACGGTCACCTTATCCTTTAGCTTTTCTTATCCTCCTTTCCCTCTTCTTTCTAATACAAACTTCCTTATTACTCAAGTAACTATATTTACTATGTAACTATTAATTAGTTAATAGTAAATACCTTCTTGATTAACACTCCCCCTCAAGTTTATACTACAATACTGATTGTGTATAAACTTGGCACTTGCAAGAACAACCTCATTAAAAACCTAAGCTTGGAAAACCACGTGGGACAAAACCAAGCTTAGGGAAAAAGAGTATTATCCCTACAAGTTGGAGAGTCTCTCTCAAGGATGTGTTAGGTCTACAAGACCAAGCTTACCATGGATAAATTGGCAAACTTGGTTACTTGCTGCCTTGGTAAAGATGTCGGCCAATTGGTCCGAACTCTTAGTAAAACAAGGGAGAATTGTACCGTCTTCGATCTTCTCTCTTGTCTTGTGGCAATCAGTCTCTATGTGCTTGGTCCTCTCGTGGAATACTGGATTAGTGGCTATATGGATGGCAGCTTGGTTGTCGCAATGGAAGGTGATTGGCGTCTTCTGCTCTATCCCGAAGTCCTTAAGTAGAGCCTTCAGCCATGTTAGCTCATTTGTGAGCTTCTTCATCGCCCTATACTCTGCTTCAGCACTCGAACAAGACACCACCTTCTGCTTCTTTGTCTTCCAAGTCACAAGATTTCCACCAATAAAGGTGCAAAAGCCGGTTGTAGACTGCCTTGTGTTGCGATCTCCATTGTAATCTGCATCACAGTATCCCACAATTTCCGTGCTAGAGTTTCTTCCCATCCAAATGCCTTTGCCAGGACTCCCTTTGATATATCTCAGAATCCTTTCCACCAGGCTCCAATGGTATACCGTAGGTACTTGCATGTGTTGAGCCACCTGATTCACAGCAAAAGAAAGATCAGGCCGAGTATATGTTAAGTATATGAGCTTACCAACGAGTCTTCGGTACTGTTCCGGGCAATGATATGGAGTATCATCCTTCTCCCCCTTTCGATTGACCTTGTATCCTTGCTCTAGTGGTGTGTCCACCGGTTTAGCTCCAAGTTTTCCTGTAAGCTTTAGAAGATCAAGTGCATATTTCCTTTGTGAGAGAAATAGTCCCTCCTTGGATCTACACACTTCAATCCCTAAGAAATACTTCAAAACACCCAAATCTTTAATATCAAAGGCTGAGTGTAAAGAGGACTTAATGGCTTGAATACCCTCTTTGTTACTCCCTGAAATAATCAAATCATCCACATAGACCAACACTACTACTATGCCATGAATATCTTGCTTAGTAAATAGAGTGTGATCAGAATGTGACCTCTTGAAGCCATTAGCCAGTAGTGTAGAGCTTAACTTGTGATACCAAGCTCTTGGAGATTGTTTAAGCCCATAGATTGCTTTCCGAAGCCTTAAGACCTTTCCCGGAGCCACTATGTCTTCTAAACCCGGAGGAGGTGACATGTAGACTTCTTCTTCTAACTCCCCCTGAAGGAAAGCATTCTTGACATCCATTTGCCACAACTCCCAATCCAAATTAACTGCTAAAGAGAGAACCACTTTCACTGTGTGTTGCTTAGCTACTGGAGCAAATGTTTCCCTATAGTCATCCCCATAAGTTTGTGTAAACCCTCTTGCAACCAGCCTTGCCTTATATCTCTCGATTTCACCATCACTCTTGTACTTAATGGTGAATACCCACTTTGAGCTAACACACTTCTTTCCTTTTGGTAGTTCTTCTTCAACCCACGTTTGATTCCTGACCATAGCTTGAACCTCATCATCAACAGCATTAGTCCATTCCTTTCTTTCCTTGGCTTCCTCATAGCTTTGTGGAATAAGTTCTACATCCAGCTTGCTGATAAAGGCTTGATGTTCTTCCGGAAGAAGGTCAATCGAACAGGTAGCTTGAATTGGATGAGCGACAGCTTGGCAGTTGTAGTAAACTCTCGTATTCTTCCAGTTTGAAGGTGATTTCTTCTCTCTTGTACTCTTCCTTGGATTCTCCCGAGTGTAGACTGGATCTGATGTAGCTTGTGGAGCTTCATAGGCATTGTCATCGCTTGAAGATTCAATAATCTCTCCTTCACTAGACTGTCCCGCCTCTGCCACTTCTTCACTAGACTTCTCTCCTCTATCACTTTCTTGTTGATCATCTAACGGATCCTGAAATGCATTGTTCTCATCCTCTCTAACTTCATTCACATCCTCATTTGGAGATGGTGGAGCTTCCTTCTCTGCCTGAGGAGAGCTTGCATTCCCTAAGTGTTCCAGAATTCGTCGGAGGCTTGAAGCTCTATCAGCGGTTGAGTTAGGTAGGTCTTTCACACTCTCCCAACTCTTTTCCCCAAAGTAGGCCTTGTCTTCCATAAACTTGATATCCCTTGACACATAATACCGGTTGGTGACTGGATCAAAGCACTTGTAACCTCTCTGAGTTGTTGAGTATCCAATGAATACGCACTTGTTACTCTTAGGCTCCAGCTTGTTCCTTAAGTCACCTGGAACAAACACAAAACACAGACTACCAAACACCCTTAAATGATCAATACTAGGATTTGAGTTATTTAGGATTTGGAAAGGCGATTTATCATCAAGGATACGAGTTGGTGTTCGGTTGATGAGATAGCAAGCTGTCATTACTGCATCGCCCCAAAACCGCTTAGGCATGTGTTTTTGAAATAGCATAGCTCTTGCCACCTCCATTAGATGCCTATTCTTTCTCTCAGCAACACCATTTTGTTGGGGGTTATATGGGCAGCTGGTTTGATGAAGAATTCCACATTTCTCTAAGTGTTCTTTGAGCTTGTTGCTTGTATATTCACCTCCATTATCTGTTCTTAGAATCTTAATCTTTGCATCAAAGTAGTTAGTCACATAGTTTTGAAAGTTTATAAATGCATCATAAACTCTATCCTTAGATGGCATCAAGGTTACCCAAGTATACTTAGATTTCTCATCTATAAATGTGACAAAATACTTATGGTTATCTCTAGATGCACAAGGTGAAGACCAAACATCAGAATGCACAAGATCAAAACATTTTTCATAAATCGCACTAGACTTAGGAAAAACAGCTTTGCAATGTTTGCCTAATATGCATGCTTCACAATTTGCACAATCATAAGAAAAACCAGGCATTAATAAACTTAAAGCTCTAGAATGAGGGTGACCAAGTCTTTCATGCCACAATACAACAGATGTCTTAACAGAGTTTGCAAAGATAGAAGAAACTTTATTCTTAGAAACAGAATTTAAAGAGATGTCTTGGAACACATATAAGTCATCCTTGGTGCTTCCTTGCCCAAACACTTTTCCACTCTCAATATCCTGCAACTTAACATCATTAGGACTGAAAATAGCTAAACAGTTTAAGTCCTTAGTAGTTTTCTTTACAGAAAGGAGATTAGAGGTGAACTTAGGCATATAAAAGGCACTTAGCTTCTTGTTGAACACATTAATATAACCTATACCTTCTATTGGCACATTATGGCCATTTGCAACCTTAACATTCCCTAAAGCCGGTTTAATGTTCTCTAACAACTTAGGATTACTAATCATATGGTGAGAAGCTCCTGAGTCTAATACTAATGAGTTTAAATCACTAGAATTAGAAGATAAGAGAGATATACCGCCTGGATGTAACTTAGATGCAATGGATTGAAGGAGGCTCTCTAGATCAGCTTTGTTCATCACAATGGTCTCCTGAGAGGTAGAAGCTGAGCTCTTGTCTTGTATAGCTTGTAACGCCTTCTCATGATGACCGAACTGCACTATAGCTCTTTCAGCATTCTCGGAGCCTTCACTTGCTTCTGCCACATTCGCCTTCATCTTGTCTTTCTTGAACTTGTCTGGCTTCAAATGAGGGTGTAGGATCCAGCATTTGTCTTTGAGATGACCCTTTTTCTCACAATGCTCACAAACCCATGTCTTCTTGTCTCCATGTTTCGCCACTCCCACCTTGTTAGCCGTGGGTAGACTTGCATTCTTGTTGCCAAACAGCTCCTGATTGCCATACTCCTTTTGTATCTTAGCACAAACTTGCTCTAGGGTAGGGATCTTGTCTTCTCTCAAGATGTGTTGGATTACATCAGTATAGCCTTGATTCAGAGACAGTAGCAACCCAAACACACGATCTTGCTCTCTTCTTTCCTTGAGTGTCTTAGCATCGGTGGTAAAGGGTCTCAACATATCTAACTCAGCAACCAACGATCTATACCTTCCGAAATGGGTGTTGAAGTCACTCTCTTCTTGGCTCAGATTACCGAGAGCTTTCTTGATACCATAGACCCGAGTCAAGTTAGACTCATTGCCGAAGACACTTGTAAGAGTATCCCACAGCTCCTTAGCAGTCTCACAGTACGAATAGCCCTCTAGGATTGACGCCTCTAGTGAGCAGTGTAGAGCAGTCAGCACATTCAGATCATATTGCTTCCAAGTATCCTCATCCAGACCTCTATCAGTTGCCTTTAGCTCTTCATAGGTGAACTCAATGTGTTTTGTGAGCTTCCTTCCTCCCAACACATTCAGAGTTGTTCGCTTCCACAACAGAAAGTTGTTCCCATTCAGAGTTACCGCAAATCTCAAGTCTTTGAAGGTGTCATTCATCTTGCCATCATACACCGTAACAGGCATAGGAGCTTGTTGAAGAGCAGCCATCACCAAAGCTTAAGTATTTCGCCGATTGAACACCAAAAAAAAAAAAAACTAACACTTTCCAAGACCAAAGTTTCAACTTTTGAACCTTCCTCACTCAAACCACAAGCCAAACCACAACACTAATCTATCCACAACCTTTGCCTTAAACTGATTCCTCTAGACTAACCTTTCAACCAGAGAGAGATAAAGCTCAAACCTTTACTTTTTTCAGATCTGACTTGCTTCACCTTCTTAGCTCGGTTTGATGCTTCAGCTTAACCCACAAGAACCAGCTTCAACCCAGAATAGCTTTTGCCACGGATTAACTCACAAGAACTTCTCTCAAACAAAAGAATCGAACAAGAAAACCAAGATTTAAGACTCAAGAATCACAAAACCGCTCTGATACCATGTAAATTATAGAAGATTATAAGATAAAGACTCGACTCTCATGTTTAGGAATAAAGGGAAAAATGTATTAGATGATAAAAGTTGATTACATAAGAAGAGAAACACTTGGTATATATAGGACAATCCCTAGGTTAGAAAGGGTTACGCACATAGCCTGAATTGCGTCCTCATTCTACCTTTTAAAACCATGTGTGACTCACTCTCCTTTACAGCTCATAACGGTAACAAAGAGATAAGATAAGGAGGTACAGCCGCTATAGGACAAGTGACTCATCACCGTACGGTCACCTTATCCTTTAGCTTTTCTTATCCTCCTTTCCCTCTTCTTTCTAATACAAACTTCCTTATTACTCAAGTAACTATATTTACTATGTAACTATTAATTAGTTAATAGTAAATACCTTCTTGATTAACAGAAACCGCTCAAACAGCAATGCTACTTGGAATCAACAAAATGCTCAACCAAATCAGCAGCAGCAACAGCCAACACCTACGCCATTTGTAGACAAGGGCGAAGGCATTGCCATTGATTCACGATTTAAATCAAACGGCCAAGAGCAAGGTAAGTCTAGTAATTCAACTAGACATCATGACATTGTTTGTTTTAAATGTCAAGGCAGGGGACATGTTTCAAGAGAATGTCCAAACAAGAGGACTATGATTATTAGGCCAGATGGTGGATATGATTCACAAGATGAGGCTATGGCTGAAGAATCAGAAGAAGAAATCACTGTATATGCTGATGAAGGAGACTTACTGGTCATTCAAAGAGCTTTAAACTCTCAACCAGTTTTGGAGGATCTAGAAAAAAGAGACAATCTCTTTCACTCCAGATGCAGTATTCAGAACAAGGTATGTCATTTAATAATTGACAGTGGTTCTTGTGCTAATATTGCTAGTGTTTGTTTAGTAGAGAAGCTAGGTCCTAAAGCTAAACCTCACCCAAGGCCATTCAAGCTTAAATGGCTTAATGACAAAGAAGAGTTGAAGGTGAACAAGCAAGTAGAATTTCCTCTCTCCATTGGCCAGTACAAAGACCAGATTCTATGTGATGTGGCGCCAATGCAAGCTGGGCATGTACTGCTTGGAAGGCCATGGCAGTATGATAGAGATGTTGCACATAATGGGAGGACCAATGAATACTCCTTCTCTTTCAACCATTGTAAGTTCATTCTTGCTCCTTTACCACAAAAAGAAGTTAGAGTTTTACAAAACAGAGCTAAAGGGAAGAGTAGTTATTTTGCTATTCAAAATTTTTTAGATTTAAATCCCACAGATATGATGCACTTGTCTTTGTCAAAGAATTGTTTTGCAGGATTTAAAGAGCAAGAGTTCAAAGATGATAAAGCTATTGGCGTGGGTAATAGTGGTGAAAGCTTGATGTTTGCTAAGGAGAAACAACCCTTAGTTGATTTTAAATCAACACTGGAGCTTAAGGAAGCCAAAAACATTCCATTCACTCATCTAATGGAGCATTTACAAGCCAATTCCCAAGATAAGTACTTAAACATAAAACATTTTCCAAAGACTAACTTAGGGTTGTTTGATGCAGGTTCTACAGTTTTGAGGTCAAAACCTCTAAGAGGGAGAGGATGATGTAAGACTCAAGTCCAATGCACTTGAAACAATCAAGAAGTGGAGCGAAGGAGACACCAAGCTAGTAGCCGTGAGGAATGGAGGGCTTGTAGCTGAGGAGAAAGGCGAGTTTGTAGCTGCTCTTAAAGGAGAAGTGGATCTTTTCTCTAAACACCACCGTTCCAGCCATCAAGAGGATCAGTTTACTCAACCAAATGACGAGCCGGTTCAAGACAGAACATCAGAAAATCAAGCTAAACCGCCAAGACATCTAATTGGACCTACATGTACATATGGCGAGTTATATGAGGAAAGCACGACCTTACCTTATATTTTGGAGCATTTAGAGGAGAACCACGCCAGTACAAAAGCCAAGAACCGAAGACAATTGATTCAAACCAAGAGAGAACCGCCTCTTTCCATAAATGGAGCCATTGGAGCAGTCAACAAGGGAAGCTCAAATAATCATCAAGCCAAGACATTATATTCGACCTATCATTTCATTGAACCACCAAGGAGTGTATCAAGACGTTCAAGACCAGAAAATCAATCCAAAAACCGTCCTAAACCAAGCCAAACCCAAGAAGAATCAACCCTGAAGCTACTTGCCTTAAACAAAGATCATTATCTCACCTCCAAGGGAAAGTCTGACCAAAACCATCAAGCACGGATTGATCTCGTCCCTCCTGTTAATCAAGAAGGTATTTACTATTAACTAATTAATAGTTACATAGTAAATATAGTTACTTGAGTAATAAGGAAGTTTGTATTAGAAAGAAGAGGGAAAGGAGGATAAGAAAAGCTAAAGGATAAGGTGACCGTACGGTGATGAGTCACTTGTCCTATAGCGGCTGTACCTCCTTATCTTATCTCTTTGTTACCGTTATGAGCTGTAAAGGAGAGTGAGTCACACATGGTTTTAAAAGGTAGAATGAGGACGCAATTCAGGCTATGTGCGTAACCCTTTCTAACCTAGGGATTGTCCTATATATACCAAGTGTTTCTCTTCTTATGTAATCAACTTTTATCATCTAATACATTTTCCCTTTATTCCTAAACATGAGAGTCGAGTCTTTATCTTATAATCTTCTATAATTTACATGGTATCAGAGCGGTTTTGTGATTCTTGAGTCTTAAATCTTGGTTTTCTTGTTCGATTCTTTTGTTTGAGAGAAGTTCTTGTGAGTTAATCCGTGGCAAAAGCTATTCTGGGTTGAAGCTGGTTCTTGTGGGTTAAGCTGAAGCATCAAACCGAGCTAAGAAGGTGAAGCAAGTCAGATCTGAAAAAAGTAAAGGTTTGAGCTTTATCTCTCTCTGGTTGAAAGGTTAGTCTAGAGGAATCAGTTTAAGGCAAAGGTTGTGGATAGATTAGTGTTGCGGTTTGGCTTGTGGTTTGAGTGAGGAAGGTTCAAAAGTTGAAACTTTGGTCTTGGAAAGTGTTAGTTTTTTTTTTTTTGGTGTTCAATCGGTGAAATACTTAAGCTTTGGTGATGGCTGCTCTTCAACAAGCTCCTATGCCTGTTACGGTGTATGATGGCAAGATGAATGACACCTTCAAAGACTTGAGATTTGCGGTAACTCTGAATGGGAACAACTTTCTGTTGTGGAAGCGAACAACTCTGAATGTGTTGGGAGGAAGGAAGCTCACAAAACACATTGAGTTCACCTATGAAGAGCTAAAGGCAACTGATAGAGGTCTGGATGAGGATACTTGGAAGCAATATGATCTGAATGTGCTGACTGCTCTACACTGCTCACTAGAGGCGTCAATCCTAGAGGGCTATTCGTACTGTGAGACTGCTAAGGAGCTGTGGGATACTCTTACAAGTGTCTTCGGCAATGAGTCTAACTTGACTCGGGTCTATGGTATCAAGAAAGCTCTCGGTAATCTGAGCCAAGAAGAGAGTGACTTCAACACCCATTTCGGAAGGTATAGATCGTTGGTTGCTGAGTTAGATATGTTGAGACCCTTTACCACCGATGCTAAGACACTCAAGGAAAGAAGAGAGCAAGATCGTGTGTTTGGGTTGCTACTGTCTCTGAATCAAGGCTATACTGATGTAATCCAACACATCTTGAGAGAAGACAAGATCCCTACCCTAGAGCAAGTTTGTGCTAAGATACAAAAGGAGTATGGCAATCAGGAGCTGTTTGGCAACAAGAATGCAAGTCTACCCACGGCTAACAAGGTGGGAGTGGCGAAACATGGAGACAAGAAGACATGGGTTTGTGAGCATTGTGAGAAAAAGGGTCATCTCAAAGACAAATGCTGGATCCTACACCCTCATTTGAAGCCAGACAAGTTCAAGAAAGACAAGATGAAGGCGAATGTGGCAGAAGCAAGTGAAGGCTCCGAGAATGCTGAAAGAGCTATAGTGCAGTTCGGTCATCATGAGAAGGCGTTACAAGCTATACAAGACAAGAGCTCAGCTTCTACCTCTCAGGAGACCATTGTGATGAACAAAGCTGATCTAGAGAGCCTCCTTCAATCCATTGCATCTAAGTTACATACAGGCGGTATATCTCTCTTATCTTCTAATTCTAGTGATTTAAACTCATTAGTATTAGACTCAGGAGCTTCTCACCATATGATTAGTAATCCTAAGTTGTTAGAGAACATTAAACCGGCTTTAGGGAATGTTAAGGTTGCAAATGGCCATAATGTGCCAATAGAAGGTATAGGTTATATTAATGTGTTCAACAAGAAGCTAAGTGCCTTTTATATGCCTAAGTTCACCTCTAATCTCCTTTCTGTAAAGAAAACTACTAAGGACTTAAACTGTTTAGCTATTTTCAGTCCTAATGATGTTAAGTTGCAGGATATTGAGAGTGGAAAAGTGTTTGGGCAAGGAAGCACCAAGGATGACTTATATGTGTTCCAAGACATCTCTTTAAATTCTGTTTCTAAGAATAAAGTTTCTTCTATCTTTGCAAACTCTGTTAAGACATCTGTTGTATTGTGGCATGAAAGACTTGGTCACCCTCATTCTAGAGCTTTAAGTTTATTAATGCCTGGTTTTTCTTATGATTGTGCAAATTGTGAAGCATGCATATTAGGCAAACATTGCAAAGCTGTTTTTCCTAAGTCTAGTGCGATTTATGAAAAATGTTTTGATCTTGTGCATTCTGATGTTTGGTCTTCACCTTGTGCATCTAGAGATAACCATAAGTATTTTGTCACATTTATAGATGAGAAATCTAAGTATACTTGGGTAACCTTGATGCCATCTAAGGATAGAGTTTATGATGCATTTATAAACTTTCAAAACTATGTGACTAACTACTTTGATGCAAAGATTAAGATTCTAAGAACAGATAATGGAGGTGAATATACAAGCAACAAGCTCAAAGAACACTTAGAGAAATGTGGAATTCTTCATCAAACCAGCTGCCCATATAACCCCCAACAAAATGATGTTGCTGAGAGAAAGAATAGGCATCTAATGGAGGTGGCAAGAGCTATGCTATTTCAAAAACACATGCCTAAGCGGTTTTGGGGCGATGCAGTAATGATAGCTTGCTATCTCATCAACCGAACACCAACTCGTATCCTTGATGATAAATCGCCTTTCCAAATCCTAAATAACTCAAATCCTAGTATTGATCATTTAAGGGTGTTTGGTAGTCTGTGTTTTGTGTTTGTTCCAGGTGACTTAAGGAACAAGCTGGAGCCTAAGAGTAACAAGTGCGTATTCATTGGATACTCAACAACTCAGAGAGGTTACAAGTGCTTTGATCCAGTCACCAACCGGTATTATATGTCAAGGGATATCAAGTTTATGGAAGACAAGGCCTACTTTGGGGAAAAGAGTTGGGAGAGTGTGAAAGACCTACCTAACTCAACCGCTGATAGAGCTTCAAGCCTCCGACGAATTCTGGAACACTTAGGGAATGCAAGCTCTCCTCAGGCAGAGAAGGAAGCTCCACCATCTCCAAATGAGGATGTGAATGAAGTTAGAGAGGATGAGAACGATGCATTTCAGGATCCGTTAGATGATCAACAAGAAAGTGATAGAGGAGAGAAGTCTAGTGAAGAAGTGGCAGAGGCGGGACAGTCTAGTGAAGGAGAGATTATTGAATCTTCAAGCGATGACAATGCCTATGAAGCTCCACAAGCTACATCAGATCCAGTCTACACTCGGGAGAATCCAAGGAAGAGTACAAGAGAGAAGAAATCACCTTCAAACTGGAAGAATACGAGAGTTTACTACAACTGCCAAGCTGTCGCTCATCCAATTCAAGCTACCTGTTCGATTGACCTTCTTCCGGAAGAACATCAAGCCTTTATCAGCAAGCTGGATGTAGAACTTATTCCACAAAGCTATGAGGAAGCCAAGGAAAGAAAGGAATGGACTAATGCTGTTGATGATAAGGTTCAAGCTATGGTCAGGAATCAAACGTGGGTTGAAGAAGAACTACCAAAAGGAAAGAAGTGTGTTAGCTCAAAGTGGGTATTCACCATTAAGTACAAGAGTGATGGTGAAATCGAGAGATATAAGGCAAGGCTGGTTGCAAGAGGGTTTACACAAACTTATGGGGATGACTATAGGGAAACATTTGCTCCAGTAGCTAAGCAACACACAGTGAAAGTGGTTCTCTCTTTAGCAGTTAATTTGGATTGGGAGTTGTGGCAAATGGATGTCAAGAATGCTTTCCTTCAGGGGGAGTTAGAAGAAGAAGTCTACATGTCACCTCCTCCGGGTTTAGAAGACATAGTGGCTCCGGGAAAGGTCTTAAGGCTTCGGAAAGCAATCTATGGGCTTAAACAATCTCCAAGAGCTTGGTATCACAAGTTAAGCTCTACACTACTGGCTAATGGCTTCAAGAGGTCACATTCTGATCACACTCTATTTACTAAGCAAGATATTCATGGCATAGTAGTAGTGTTGGTCTATGTGGATGATTTGATTATTTCAGGGAGTAACAAAGAGGGTATTCAAGCCATTAAGTCCTCTTTACACTCAGCCTTTGATATTAAATATTTGGGTGTTTTGAAGTATTTCCTAGGGATTGAAGTGTGTAGATCCAAGGAGGGACTATTTCTCTCACAAAGGAAATATGCACTTGATCTTCTAAAGCTTACAGGAAAACTTGGAGCTAAACCGGTGGACACACCACTAGAGCAAGGATACAAGGTCAATCGAAAGGGGGAGAAGGATGATACTCCATATCATTGCCCGGAACAGTACCGAAGACTCGTTGGTAAGCTCATATACTTAACATATACTCGGCCTGATCTTTCTTTTGCTGTGAATCAGGTGGCTCAACACATGCAAGTACCTACGGTATACCATTGGAGCCTGGTGGAAAGGATTCTGAGATATATCAAAGGGAGTCCTGGCAAAGGCATTTGGATGGGAAGAAACTCTAGCACGGAAATTATGGGATACTGTGATGCAGATTACAATGGAGATCGCAACACAAGGCAGTCTACAACCGGCTTTTGCACCTTCATTGGTGGAAATCTTGTGACTTGGAAGACAAAGAAGCAGAAGGTGGTGTCTTGTTCGAGTGCTGAAGCAGAGTATAGGGCGATGAAGAAGCTCACAAATGAGCTAACATGGCTGAAGGCTCTACTTAAGGACTTCGGGATAGAGCAGAAGACGCCAATCACCTTCCATTGCGACAACCAAGCTGCCATCCATATAGCCACTAATCCAGTATTCCACGAGAGGACCAAGCACATAGAGACTGATTGCCACAAGACAAGAGAGAAGATCGAAGACGGTAAAATTCTCCCTTGTTTTACTAAGAGTTCGGACCAATTGGCCGACATCTTTACCAAGGCAGCAAGTAACCAAGTTTGCCAATTTATCCATGGTAAGCTTGGTCTTGTAGACCTAACACATCCTTGAGAGAGACTCTCCAACTTGTAGGGATAATACTCTTTTTCCCTAAGCTTGGTTTTGTCCCACGTGGTTTTCCAAGCTTAGGTTTTTAATGAGGTTATTCTTGCAAGTGCCAAGTTTATACACAATCAGTATTGTAGTATAAACTTGAGGGGGAGTGTTAATCAAGAAGGTATTTACTATTAACTAATTAATAGTTACATAGTAAATATAGTTACTTGAGTAATAAGGAAGTTTGTATTAGAAAGAAGAGGGAAAGGAGGATAAGAAAAGCTAAAGGATAAGGTGACCGTACGGTGATGAGTCACTTGTCCTATAGCGGCTGTACCTCCTTATCTTATCTCTTTGTTACCGTTATGAGCTGTAAAGGAGAGTGAGTCACACATGGTTTTAAAAGGTAGAATGAGGACGCAATTCAGGCTATGTGCGTAACCCTTTCTAACCTAGGGATTGTCCTATATATACCAAGTGTTTCTCTTCTTATGTAATCAACTTTTATCATCTAATACATTTTTCCCTTTATTCCTAAACATGAGAGTCGAGTCTTTATCTTATAATCTTCTATAATTTACACCTCCATCCATCCTAGAAGATCCAAGACGTCCATTTTCATGTCAAGGAGTCAACATCACCCCTCATTTAGCGCCAAAGACCAAATCAAGCCAATTGAAGCCTAATGGCTAGTAAAGAGATCAGTCATCATTCAGCTTGATCCTTGCCCCATTTTGAATGTTTATGACCGTTGTATTTCATTATTTTCGAGCCTATATAAAGCTCAAAGCATTGTACTTTTCATTTTACCCAGTTATTAATCAGAAAGTATTATTTTGTTTTCTAAAGAAAGGTTTCTTTTGAATTCATTGTTCCTGCGAATTGTTTAGTTCTTTTGAGGGATTCAGAGAGCTTATCAAATCGTGTAGAGTCTAAACACTTCTTGTGAGGATTAGCCCTTGAAGAGTTAAGAGTCTAACCCTTGTGTTTGGGGTCATCAAGCACAACCAGCTTACCAACCACCAAGCTACTCATTCCGCCAACTCTAGCTCAAAGCATTTGATTTCAAAGGAACATTACTTGAAGTGATTTCAAGTATTGTATCAAAAGTGTTGAGATTATTTCAGGTACTCAAGAGATAAACCCCATAGAAGATCCACCAGACAAAGGAATGATATTAAAGCAAGCTCAAAACAAAGAGACATCGCCACCCAAGGTGAACATATGGGTAAATGCTACAAAACAGAGGACCAACGCCCCAGACCAAAGCAGAGGAGTTATAATATCCTACTTGATCAAAGAAGAACCCCCAGATGCCCAACATCAACTCCACCAAAGCACAAACCGTTTGCAAGGTATGATTCTAAACTCTCCTAAAATTTATGATACTAACTTGAGTTATCTATGTGTAGATAAACTAGTTTTGAGGACAAAACCTTTGGAAAAAGGAGAGGATGATACAATCTCCAGAATGCCATCAACCTTGGAGAAGAGGATCAATAGACATGATGGTCTAGCCAAGGGTAAAGAAGAGACGATCTCCCTTGGAGAACATATCATGAATAAAGGAGATACTACCTTTCATGATTTGTTCTTTCTAGACCTCAATCCTTCCGTGCATTCAGACTCAACCCGTACTTGGAGAGTATACTCAACTCATCTAGAGTTCACCTCGAAGAAGAATCAGTTCAGAAGGAGTTCATATGAAGATATTGAAGATACAAGTTGGCAGATCTTCACTGAACCCGCTGGAGACATGCGACCACTAATAAATTCATTCCGTCCAAACGACGATGAATCAAGCAACAAGACCGGATGTTTTGGAAATTTAACTCATCATAGAACCGAGGAGAATTTGATTCATACAAAACAGAGTTCAAACGAAGGCGTTATTCATGTTCAAAGTCGAGTGAACCGGAGCTTACCCGTATTGGATATGCGAGCGGTTATTGGAGGTTTCCCACTGAACCAGGAAGAAGTAAAACCGACTTGTTTTGGAGTCTTGATTCATCATAGGACCGGGGAGAATTGGAATCACGTCATTATCGGTTCTGATGTGAAAGTTATGAAGTTTCTAAACCGGAGGAAGCTACACTTGCCTTATTTGGAGTCTACCGAGTTTGAGAGATTGCAAACATATCTTTGGCGACCCGGAGATAATCTCAACCATCTAGAAGCTTCAAAGGACGTTCTTAGATGCACCAGCACTCAGAGGATCAGGCGGATTCTCTTGCTTGAATACTTTCCTTTCTCGGATGCATTCACACTTAGAGGAGTAACTACCCAACGGCTCCTTCCTTTCTCACCAGCTGACAAGCAAGACTCACGCCAAAGACTATCTACACAAGATTTCAGTATGGAGTTAATGACTCTTCACGTCCCAAGACATCACACATTCAGGCCAAAGCTCTCAAGAATCAAACACAACTTTTTATTACCTTATTTTGGCCATTTATCTCTTTAAGGCCCCAACAGCTAGTTTTGCATTAATTTTATGATTCCCTTCCTAGTTTAGAATAAGTGGACGTTGTACTGAGCATGTATATAAGCTCATCTCATATTTCATTGTTAATCACCCTTTTCAATCTAAAAACAAGTATAATACAAAGTATTTTCATTTTATTCAAAGAGTATCTTTGTTTAAAACAATTTGTCTTTAGTTTCATTTGAGTGATTCATTTGATTCTTTAGATTATAGGATTGGATTTTTTTGTGAGATTCAAGCAAGTCTAGTTCTCCAAAGGCTGAGTGAGTCAGTCATCCTAAAGATTGAGAGAGTCAATCAAAATTCCACCACCATCAACCACTTCCGCCCATCAGCTTGTTGATCAATTTTGATCTCCATTTGTTCTAAGTTTGTGGAGTGATTCTCAAGCTTGTTTCATCTGGTATAAGAGCTTCAAAAGCTCCTATCCCCCATGTTGTATCCATCCAATCTTTACCTTTATTTTCTGTTTTTATTTATTTTTGTTTCATTTCATTAATCAAAAAAATCCCACAAAATTGCTTTGATTTTATTTGTTTCTGTTTATTTGAATTTTTATAAAATCTAAAATCCAAAAAAGTGTTTTGCCTTATTTTCTAAATATTTTTTTTTCATTTAAAAAAAATCATTTGGTATTTATTTCTAAGTTGTTTTCAAAGAAAATTAAGAAAATCCAAAATAATTGTTTTCTTGCTTTGTTTTACCTTTATAAATTTGAAAAAAACCAAAAGAAATTTTATTTGCCTTAAATTCTGATTTTTATTTCGTTCACATATCATAAAAGAAAATAAAAATTTGTTTTATCTTGATTGTTTCCATTTATTTTGAAATTAAACAAAGAAAACCCATAAAAAAAAGTGTTATTTCCTTTTCTTGTTATTTGCTTTTAATTTTGTATATTTTCTTGTCTAGCTATATTAAGTCACCGTTTTAACTTCTTATTTCTGTTTTACAAGGTACAAAATTCAACAAGCAATGGAAGAAGAAGAATCATGGATAGAAGAAGACTACTCAAATTCTGAGACTGAAGAAGAAACATATGAGGAGGAAATGGATCCAAAACCACGAGACTACTATAGAAGATGTTCTAGTAAATTTTGGTGTGAAGGAGATTCAGAGGAGGATTCTTATGAAGGATACATCACTCCTAAGAGGTCAGAGAGGCCAATAAACTATGGAGTTAATTTATATAGAGCACCAGCTCAATCAAGATCACCAACATGCCCAAAGAAGCAAGCCAACAAAAGGAGTGTTCTCAATACCAAGTCACTAACCTTTTCAGGTTATAGCAAGATCCCTGAAGATTATCTCCTATGGGAGACTAACATGAAGCAGTGGCTTCGATCCAACAACATCCCTAAGGAAGAAAAGCTATCATATGCCATTGAAGCTCTTACTGGAGATGCTTACAAATGGTGGTTAAAGGATTGTACAGGTTTCTACAGCAAACCAGTACAAGATTGGGGAGATCTTAAAGCAATAATGTATAGAGAGTTTGTAAATAAGCATCAAGGCTGCAAAGGCACCACTACACAGCCCCAATGCCAAGCAACAAGTAGAGCCAAGTCCACACCAAAACCGAAGTCTGCTCATAAGCATAAGTATGCTTATTTTTCTGAGCCCAAGAAAGTGTCTACAAAAGCTTCATCAAGTCAAACAGATGTTAAAAAGATCCTTCCAGCAAAAGAAGTTCAGCAAAATCCAACATTTCCACTCCTATTCACGTCAGAGCTACAAAAAAGCTCCAACAACTTATGGAGAATCTAAATTCGAAAAAGGAGAAAGCAGAGAAAAATCAGAGTTTTACAGTTGAATCAAGGAGAAGTGAAGAATCAGAAATTGCACCCAAGGCAACAACAAGCTCCCATTCTCTACTTAAGTTTCAAAGTACCCCAAGTCAAGGTAAGTCTTCTAACTCTGTAAATTCTAAAAGTTTCAACATGTTATAAATGTCATAAGAAAGGACACTTTGTTGCAACTTGTCCAAATAAGAAAATGTTGAAAGAAACATCACTAGAAGAGAAAACAGAAAAATTAAAAAATAGTGATAGTTTAATTATCAATTCAAGATTCATGCACTTGTCTTTGCCAATAAGTATTGATGCAGGAATAAGACAAGAAGGAAGGACAAAAAGCAAATATGAAAAGGATCAAGAAGAGCAGATTCTACAATTAAATTGTCCAATGGAGAATGAGAAAGAAGAAGCCTTTGTGAAGAAAGAGCAACTGATGCTACAACTAGCTAACATCCTTACTGTGAGTTTAAATATTCCAAGGTCTATATGTATAAATTTAAACTCAGATATGATGCACTTATTCTTGAGAGTTGTTTCAGGAAAATGACTTATCAAGGAAAAACCACCAGATTCAACATCAAGTTCTCTCACCATAATTTCTCAGAAAAAAACAAACACTATTAGTGTTATTCAGGTAAGTAATTCCTTGAACCGAATTATTGTAGCTGAGTTGTTAAAATTCTTAAATTTAAAAGAAATTGAGAAATCAGAGTTTTGTTTAGAACCAAAACAAGTTGATATTTCAAGCATGAAGAGAATAAGTTTAACAAGATTATTTCATTATAAGAAACCCATAATGCACTTGTTTCTTTTCCAAAGTTGATGTAAGACTCAAGTCCAATGCACTTGAAACAATCAAGAAGTGGAGCCAAGGAGACACCAAGCTAGTAGCCGTGAGGAATGGAGGGCTTGTAGCTGAGGAGAAAGGCGAGTTTGTAGCTGCTCTTAAAGGAGAAGTGGATCTATTCTCTAAACACCACCGTTCCAGCCATCAAGAGGATCAGTTTACTCAACCAAATGACGAGCCGGTTCAAGACAGAACATCAGAAAATCAAGCTAAACCGCCAAGACATCTAATTGGACCTACATGTACATATGGCGAGTTATATGAGGAAAGCACGACCTTACCTTATATTTTGGAGCATTTAGAGGAGAGCCACGCCAGTACAAAAGCCAAGAACCGAAGACAATTAATTCAAACCAAGAGAGAACCGTCTTTTTCCATAAACGGAGCCATTGGAGCAGTCAACAAGGGAAGCTCAAATAATCATCAAGCCAAGACATTATATTCGACCTATCATTTCATTGAACCACCAAGGAGTGTATCAAGACGTTCAAGACCAGAAAATCAATCCAAAAACCGTCCTAAACCAAGCCAAACCCAAGAAGAATCAACCCTGAAGCTACTTGCCTTAAACGAAGATCATTATCTCACCTCCAAGGGAAAGTCTGACCAAAACCATCAAGCACGGATTGATCTCGTCCCTCCATCCATCCTAGAAGATCCAAGACGTCCATTTTCATGTCAAGGAGTCAACATCACCCCTCATTTAGCGCCAAAGACCAAATCAAGCCAATTGAAGCCTAATGGCTAGTAAAGAGATCAGTCATCATTCAGCTTGATCCTTGCCCCATTTTTAATGTTTATGACCGTTGTATTTCGTTATTTTTGAGCCTATATAAAGCTCAAAGCATTGTACTTTTCATTTTACCAAGTTATTAATCAGAAAGTATTATTTTGTTTTCTAAAGAAAGGTTTCTTTTGAATTCATTGTTCCTGCGAATTGTTTAGTTCTTTTGAGGGATTCAGAGAGCTTATCAAATCGTGTAGAGTCTAAACACTTCTTGTGAGGATTAGCCCTTGAAGAGTTAAGAGTCTAACCCTTGTGTTTGGGGTCATCAAGCACAACCAGCTTACCAACCACAAAGCTACTCATTCTGCCAACTATAGCTCAAAGCATTTGATTTCAAAGGAACATTACTTGAAGTGATTTCAAGTATTGTATCATTGGTATCAGAGCTAAAAGCTCCTTATCCAGGTGTTTTCAGTTCTCTTCTCAAGTTTTTTTTGATTTTTATTTTCGTTCATCTTTCCTTTCTTATAAAACTAAAAACCCACAAAAACTGTTTTAATTTTTATCTGTCTTCTACGACTTTTATAAAATCCAAAAATCCATAAAAATTGTTTTTGCTTTTTGTTTCGGTTTATATAATCTCTTAAAAACATAAAAAATTATTTAAAAAAATTATTCAGATAGTTTGATAATTTGTTTTGATTTTTCAATTCAACTTGTCAAAACCGCTTAATTCTGTGTTCTTCATTTTGTTCGATTTTTATAAAATCCAGAAAAACTCAAAAAAATTAATTTCTTCTTGTATCTTTTAAACTAAACTCTTAAAAACCACAAAAAATTATTCCTTTTCAATTTCGATCCATTTGATAATTTTTATAATCATTCTCCCTCAACTGGTCGAAATCTGATTAATTGCTTGTTCTTGTATTTTGTAGTCATTTAAAACACATCTCTGATTTGTTTCACTTGATTTTTTACAAGGTACCATGGGAGATAACACACCAGCAGCTGATCATATGCAAGCAATCTTGGCTGCCATTGCCAATCTAAATGAGAATCTCAACACTTTCAGGAATGAGAGCAATGAGCGCCTAAACCGCCTAGAAGGAGAAAGACAACCACCTCTCTTGCCAAGAAGAAATGTCAATGGCGTTCCTCCTGATGCAAACAGAGTAGGGGACCCTCCTGATGTGCCACCACCAGTGCCAATTCTAGCACAACAAGCTCAAGAAATTTTTAGAAGAAACAATGAGAGGAACAGGCCCTACAATGAGGATAGACACTTACCACTAGAAGTGAAGCTGCTTGCACCAACTTTTGTTGGAAAGCTTGATCCTGCCGCCTATCTAGAATGGGAAAGAAGGATGGAGCACTTATTTGACTACTATGCCTACACTGAGCCTAAGAAGATTGCTCTTGCAGTAGCTAGTCTCACTGACCATGCTCTAGCTTGGTGGGACAGAGAAGTAGCTAAGAAGAGGAGGCTGAGATATCCTCAAATCACAAGATGGGCAGACATGAAATTTGAGCTAAATAGAAGGTATGTACCTCCTCATTACCATAGAGATCTACTAAAAAGATTTAGATCTCTTTTTCAGGGTTCTAAGAGTGTGGAGGAGTACTATGAAGAGTTTGACCTCCTAAGAAGTCAGTTAGCTCTAGAAGAAACAAAGGAGTCCTTGATGTCTCAATTCATGGATGGCCTCCAAGAAAGAATTCAGAGAAAGGTAGAGATGCAGCCTTACCATTCCTTGCCTGAGCTTCTACACTTAGCTGTTCAAAGAGAGAAGCAAATAAAGAAGAAAACAACTACTAGAAACCGCTCAAACAGTAATGCTACTTGGAATCAACAAAATGCTCAACCAAATCAGCAGCAGCAACAACCAACACCTACGCCATTTGTAGACAAGGGCAAAGGCATTGCCATTGATTCACGATTTAAATCAAACGGCCAAGAGCAAGGTAAGTCTAGTAATTCAACTAGACATCATGACATTGTTTGTTTTAAATGTCAAGGCAGGGGACATGTTTCAAGAGAATGTCCAAACAAGAGGACTATGATTATTAGGCCAGATGGTGGATATGATTCACAAGATGAGGCTATGGCTGAAGAATCAGAAGAAGAAATCACTGTATATGCTGATGAAGGAGACTTACTGATCATTCAAAGAGCTTTAAACTCTCAACCAGTTTTGGAGGATCTAGAACAAAGAGACAATCTCTTTCACTCCAGATGCAGTATTCAAAATAAGGTATGTCATTTAATAATTGACAGTGGTTCTTGTGCTAATATTGCTAGTGTTTGTTTAGTAGAGAAGCTAGGTCTTAAAGCTAAACCTCACCCAAGGCCATACAAGCTTAAATGGCTTAATGACAAAGAAGAGTTGAAGGTGAACAAGCAAGTAGAAGTTCCTCTCTCCATTGGCCAGTACAAAGACCAGATTCTATGTGATGTGGCGCCAATGCAAGCTGGGCATGTACTGCTTGGAAGGCCATGGCAGTATGATAGAGATGTTGCACATAATGGGAGGACCAATGAATACTCCTTCTCTTTCAACCATTGTAAGTTCATTCTTGCTCCTTTACCACAAAAAGAAGTTAGAGTTTTACAAAACAGAGCTAAAGAGAAGAGTAGTTATTTTGCTATTCAAAATTTTTTAGATTTAAATCCCACAGATATGATGCACTTGTCTTTGTCAAAGAATTGTTTTGCAGGATTTAAAGAGCAAGAGTTCAAAGATGATAAAGCTATTGGCGTGGGTAATAGTGGTGAAAGCTTGATGTTTGCTAAGGAGAAACCACCCTTAGTTAATTTTAAATCA
This sequence comes from Thlaspi arvense, assembly GCA_911865555.2. Lineage (NCBI taxonomy): Eukaryota > Viridiplantae > Streptophyta > Magnoliopsida > Brassicales > Brassicaceae > Thlaspi > Thlaspi arvense. The sequence continues at coordinate 23,969,878 of OU466862.2, read as the reverse complement.
ACACTAGAGCTTAAGGAAGCCAAAAACATTCCACTCACTCATCTAATGGAGCATTTACAAGCCAATTCCCAAAGTAAGTTCTTAAACATAAAACATTTTCCAAAGACTAACTTAGGGTTGTTTGATGCAGGTTCTACAGTTTTGAGGTCAAAACCTCTACAAGAGGGAGAGGATTATGTAAGACTCAAGTCCAATGCACTTGAAACAATCAAGAAGTGGAGCGAAGGAGACACCAAGCTAGTAGCCGTGAGGAATGGAGGGCTTGTAGCTGAGGAGAAAGGCGAGTTTGTAGCTGCTCTTAAAGGAGAAGTGGATCTATTCTCTAAACACCACCGTTCCAGCCATCAAGAGGATCAGTTTACTCAACCAAATGACGAGCCGGTTCAAGACAGAACATCAGAAAATCAAGCTAAACCGCCAAGACATCTAATTGGACCTACATGTACATATGGCGAGTTATATGAGGAAAGCACGACCTTACCTTATATTTTGGAGCATTTAGAGGAGAACCACGCCAGTACAAAATCCAAGAACCGAAGACAATTGATTCAAACCAAGAGAGAACCGCCTCTTTCCATAAACGGAGCCATTGGAGCAGTTAACAAGGGAAGCTCAAATAATCATCAAGCCAAGACATTATATTCGACCTATCATTTCATTGAACCACCAAGGAGTGTATCAAGACGTTCAAGACCAGAAAATCAATCCAAAAACCGTCCTAAACCAAGCCAAACCCAAGAAGAATCAACCCTGAAGCTACTTGGCTTAAACGAAGATCATTATCTCACCTCCAAGGGAAAGTCTGACCAAAACCATCAAGCACAGATTGATCTCGTCCCTTCATCCATTCTAGAAGATACAAGACGTCCATTTTCATGTCAAGGAGTCAACATCACCCCTCATTTAGCGCCAAAGACCAAATCAAGCCAATTGAAGCCTAATGGCTAGTAAAGAGATCAGTCATCATTCAGCTTGATACTTGCCCCGTTTTGAATGTTTATGACCATTGTATTTCATTATTTTCGAGCCTATATAAAGCTCAAAGCATTGTACTTTTCATTTTACCAAGTTATTAATAAGAAAGTATTATTTTATTTTCTAAAGAAAGGTTTCTTTTGAATTCATTGTTCCTGCGAATTGTTTAGTTCTTTTCAGGGATTCAGAGAGCTTATCAAATCGTGTAGAGTCTAAACACTTCTTGTGAAGATTAGCCCTTGAAGAGTTAAGAGTCTAACCCTTGTGTTTGGGGTCATCAAGCACAACCAGCTTACCAACCACCAAGCTACACATTCCGCCAACTCTAGCTCAAAGCATTTGATTTCAAAGGAACATTACTTGAAGTGATTTCAAGTATTGTATCAAAAGTGTTGAGATTATTTCAGGTACTCAAGAGATAAACCCCATAGAAGATCCACCAGACAAAGGAATGATATTAAAGCAAGCTCAAAACAAAGAGACATCGCCACCCAAGGTGAACATATGGGTAAATGCTACAAAACAGAGGAGCAACACCCCAGACCAAAGCAGAGGAGTTATAATATCCTACTTGATCAAAGGAGAACCCCCAGATGCCCAACACCAACTCCACCTAAGCAGAAACCGTTTGCAAGGTAAGATTCTAAACTCTCCTAAAATTTATGATACTAACTTGAGTTATCTATGTGCAGATAAACTGGTTTTGAGGACAAAACCTTTGGAAGAAGGAGAGGATGATACAATATCCAGAATGCCATCAACCTTGGAGAAGAGGATCAATAGACATGATGGTCAAGCCAAGAGTAAAGGAGGACGATCTCCCTTGGAGAACATATCATGAATAAAGGAGATACTATCTTTCATGATTTGTTCTTTCTAGACCTCAATCCTTCCGTGCATTCAGACTCAACCCGTACTTGGAGAGTATACTCAACTCATCTAGAGTTCACCTCGAAGAAGAATCAGTTCAGAAGGAGTTCATATGAAGAAGATATTGAAGATACAAGTTGGCAGATCTTCACTGAACCCGCTGGAGACATGCGACCACTAATAAATTCATTCCGTCCAAACGACGACGAAGCAAGCAACAAGACCGGATGTTTTGGAAATTTAACTCATCATAGAACCGAGGAGAATTTGATTCATACAAAACAGAGTTCAAACGAAGGAGTTATTCATGTTCAAATTCGAGTGAACCGGAGCTTACCCGTATTGGATATGCGAGCGGTTATTGGAGGTTTCCCACTGAACCAGGAAGAAGTAAGCTACAAACCGACTTGTTTTGGAGTCTTGATTCTGTAGCTCTGGCGTGAATAGGAGTGGAGATGTTGGATTTTGCTGAACTTCTTTTGCTGGAAGGATCTTTTTAACATCTGTTTGACTTGATGAAGCTTTTGTAGACACTTTCTTGGGCTCAGAAAAATAAGCATACTTATATGCTTATGAGCAGACTTCGGTTTTGGTGTGGACTTGGCTCTACTTGTTGCTTGGCATTGGGGCTGTGTAGTGGTGCCTTTGCAGCCTTGATGCTTCTTTACAAACTCTCTATACATTCTTGCTTTAAGATCTCCCCAATCTTGTACTGGTTTGCTGTAGAAACCTGTACAATCCTTTAACCACCATTTGTAAGCATCTCCAGTAAGAGCTTCAATGGCATATGATAGCTTTTCTTCCTTAGGGATGTTGTTGGATCGAAGCCACTGCTTCATGTTGGTCTCCTATAGGAGATAATCTTCAGGGATCTTGCTATAACCTGAAAAGGTTAGTGACTTGGTATTGAGAACACTCCTTTTGTTGGCTTGCTTCTTTGTGCATGTTGGTGATCTTGATAGAGCTGGTGCTCTATATAAATTAACTCCATAGCTTATTGGCCTCTCTGCCCTCTTAGGAGTGTTGTATCCTTCATAAGAATCCTCCTCTGAATCTCCTTCACACCAAAATTTACTAGAACATCTTCTATAGTAGTCTGGTGGTTTTGGATCCATTTCCTCCTCATATGTTTCTTCTTCAGTCTCAGAACTTGAGTAGTCTTCTTCTATCCATGATTCTTATTCTTCCATTGCTTGTTGAATTTTGTACCTTGTAAAACAGAAATAAGAAGTTAAAACGGTGTCTTTGGCGTGAGTCTTGCTTGTCAGCTGGTGAGAAAGGAAGGAGCTGTTGGGTTTAGGAAGAGAATCCGCCTGATCCTCTGAGTGCTGGTGCATCTAAGAACGTCCTTTGAAGCTTCTATATGGTTGAGATTATCTCCTGGTCGCCAAAGATATGTTTGCAATCTCTCAAACTCGGTAGACTCCAAATAAGGCAAGTGTAGCTTCCTCCGGTTTAGAAACTTCATAACTTTCACATCAGAACCGATAATGACGTGATTCCAATTCTCCCCGGTCCTATATTTTGCTTCTTGCTCTTCCAAGTGACTAGGTTCCCACCAACGAAAGTGCAATAGCCAGTAGTTGATCTCCTATCTACACGGTCTCCTGTCCAGTCTGCATCGCAATATCCCACAATCTCTGAGCTTCCATTGCAACCCATCCAAATGCCATGCCCGATTGTTCCTTGGACATAGCTGAGAATGCGCTTGACCATGCTCCAGTGATATGACTTTGGGGCTTTCATGTGTTGGCTAACCTGATTCACAGCAAAACACAAGTCAGGTCTAGTTATGGTAAGATAAATTAGCTTACCAACCATCCTGCGGTATTGTGTGATGTCTTCAAAGGGTTCAGCTTCTAGCTCCTCCTTTCGGTCCACCTTGTAGCTATCTTCAAGAGGAGTTTTAGCTACCTTATCTCCAAGGTTTCCTGCTTCACTCAACATATCCATCATATATTTTCTTTGTGAGAGAAACAAGCCTTCTTTAGATCTACAGACTTCAATACCTAAGAAGTATTTTAGTTCACCTAAATCTTTAATGTCAAAAACATTCTTTAAATAATCTTTAGTAGCAAGAATGTTTACCTTGTCATTCCCAGAGATGATAATATCATCTACATAAATGAGAATGACTACTATACCTTCTTGGCTGGTGAGAGTGAATAAGGTGTGATCCGCTTCTGATCTACTGAATCCTCTATCAAATAGAACTCTACTCAACCGATGGTACCATGCTCTAGGCGATTGCTTGAGACCATAAATCGCCTTTCTTAGCCTTAGTACTTTGCCATGGGCAACCTCTTTGTCTACACCAGGTGGTGGTGTCATGTAGACTTCCTCCTCAAGCTCTCCTTGTAGAAATGCATTCTTCACATCCATTTGCCAAAGATCCCATTCCAGATTCACAGCAAGTGAGATGACAACTCTAACTGTGTGGAGCTTAGCCACTGGTGCAAAGGTGTCGCCATAGTCTTCTCCATAGGTTTGAGTGAATCCTCTTGCTACTAACCGAGCCTTATACCTCTCTATTTCGCCATTGCTCTTGTATTTGATAGTGAAGACCCATCTTGAACTTATGGAGAATCTAAATTCGAAAAAGGAGAAAGCAAAGAAAAATTAGAGTTTTACAGTTGAATCAAGGAGAAGTGAAGAATCAGAAATTGCACCCATGGCAACAACAAGCTCCCATTCTCTACTTAAGTTTCAAAGTACCCCAAGCCAAGGTAAGTCTTCTAACTCTGTAAATTCTAAAGTTTCAACATGTTATAAATGTCATAAGAAAGGACACTTTGCTGCAACTTGTCCAAATAAGAAAATGTTGAAAGAAACATCACTAGAAGAGAAAACAGAAAAATTAAAAAATAGTGATAGTTTAATTATCAATACAAGATTCATGCACTTGTCTTTGCCAATAAGTATTGATGCAGAAATAAGACAAGAAGGAAGGAAAAAAAGCAAATATGAAAAGGATCAAGAAGAGCAGATTCTACAATTAAATTGTCCAATGGAGAATGAGAAAGAAGAAGCCTTTGTGAAGAAAGAGCAACTGATGCTACAACTAGCTAACATCCTCACTGTGAGTTTAAATATTCCAAGGTCTATATGTATAAATTTAAACTCAGATATGATGCACTGGTTCTTGAGAGTTGTTTCAGAAAAAGGACTTACCAAGGAAAAACCACCAGATTCAACATCAAGTACTCTCACCATAATTTCTCAGCCAAAAACAAACACTATTAGTGTTATTCAGGTAAGTAATTCCTTGAACCGAATTATTGTAGCTGAGTTGTTAAAAGTCTTAAATTTAAAAGAAATTGAGAAATCAGAGTTTTGTTTAGAACCAAAACAAGTTGATATTTCAAGCATGAAGAGAATAAGTTTAACAAGATTATTTCATTATAAGAAACCCATAATGCACTTGTTTCTTTTCAAAGTGTTGAGATTATTTCAGGTACTCAAGAGATAAACCCCATAGAAGATCCACCAGACAAAGGAATGATATTAAAGCAAGCTCAAAACAAAGAGACATCGCCACCCAAGGTGAACATATGGGTAAATGCTACAAAACAGAGGAGCAACGTCCCAGACCAAAGCAGAGGAGTTATAATATCCTACTTGATCAAAGGAGAACCCCCAGATGCCCAACATCAACTCCACCAAAGCACAAACCGTTTGCAAGGTAAGATTCTAAACTCTCCTAAAATTTATGATACTAACTTGAGTTATCTATGTGCAGATAAACTAGTTTTGAGGACAAAACCTTTTGAAGAAGGAGAGGATGATACAATCTCCAGAATGCCATCAACCTTGGAGAAGAGAATCAATAGACATGATGGTCTAGCCAAGGGTAAAGGAGAGACGATCTCCCTTGGAGAACATATCATGAATAAAGGACATACTATCTTTCATGATTTGTTCTTTCTAGACCTCAATCCTTCCGTGCATTCAGACTCAACCCGGACTTGGAGAGTATACTTAACTCATCTAGAGTTCACCTCGAAGAAGAATCAGTTCAGAAGGAGTTCATATGAAGAAGATATTGAAGATACAAGTTGGCAGATCTTCACTGAACCCTCTGGAGACATGCGACCACTAATAAATTCATTCCGTTCAAACGACGACGAATCAAGCAACAAGACCGGATGTTTTGGAAAGTTAACTCATCATAGAACCGAGGAGAATTTTATTGATACAAAACAGAGTTCAAACGAAGGAGTTATTCATGTTCAAAGTCGAGTGAACCGGAGCTTACCCGTATTGGATATGCAAGCGGTTATTAGAGGTTTCCCACTGAACCAGGAAGAAGTAAGCTACAAACCGACTTTTTTTGGAGTCTTGCTTCATCATAGGACCGGGGAGAATTGTAATCACGTCATTATCGGTTCTGATGTGAAAGTTATGAAGTTTCTAAACCGGAGGAAGCTACACTTGCCTTATTTGGAGTCTACCGAGTTTGAGAGATTGCAAACATATCTTTGGCGACCAGGAGATAATCTCAACCATATAGAAGCTTCAAAGGACGTTCTTAGATGCACCAGCACTCAGAGGATCAGGCGAATTCTCTTGCTTGAATACTTTCCTTTCTCGGATGCATTCACACTTAGAGGAGTAACTACCCAACGGCTCCTTCCTTTCTCACCAGCTGACAAGCAAGACTCACGCCAAAGACTATCTACACAAGATTTCAGTATGGAGTTAATGACCCTTCACGTCCCAGGACATCACACATTCAGGCCAAAGCTCTCAAGAATCAAACACAACTTTTTATTACCTTATTTTGGCCATTTCTCTCTTTAAGGCCCCAACAGCTAGTTTTGCATTAATTTTATGATTCCCTTCCTAGTTTAGAATAAGTGGACGTTATACTGAGCATGTATATAAACTCATCTCATATTTCATTGTTAATCACCCTTTTCAATCTAAAAACAAGTATAATACAAAGTATTTTCATTTTATTCAAAGAGTGTCTTTCTTTAAAACAATTTGTCTTTAGTTTCATTTGAGTGATTCATTTGATTCTTTAGATTATAGGATTGGATTTGTTTGTGAGATTCAAGCAGGTCTAGTTCTCCAAAGGCTGAGTGAGTCAGTCATCCCAAAGATTGAGAGAGTCAATCAAAATTCCACCACCATTGCTACCATCAACCACTTCCGCCCATCAGCTTGTTGATCAGTTTTGATCTCCATTTGTTCTAAGTTTGTGAAGTGATTTCCAAGCTTGTGTCAGTATGTTTCCTCAGAAGTTCGTTTCCCCCATTTTTGGCTAGTAGACCAGTTTCGGATATTCATTTGGGATATCTTCTAGGGAATGAGATACAAGTAATAGAGGCTTCTCCTTCTACTATTAAGAGTCCCAGATGACTATTTCAAGCATATATACTCCATTTTCTTTGTATGTTTCATCAGAAGTCCGTTTTCCCCATTTTCGGCTAGTACACCAGTTTTGGATCTTCATTTGGGAACTCTTCTAGGGAATGAGATACAAGTAATAGAAGCTTCTCCTTGTAATATTATGAGTCCCAGAGGACTATTTCAAGCCTATTTACGCCATTTTTTTCTTATGTTTCCTCAGAAGTCCGTTTTCCCCATTTTCGACTAGTAGACCAGTTTCGGATCTTCATTTGGGATATCTTCTAGGGAATGAGATACAAGTAATAGAGGTTTCTTCTTGTACGATTATCAGTCCCAGATGACTATTTCAAGCCTATTTACTCCATTTTCTTTGTATAATTCATCACAAGTCCGTTTTCCCTATTTTCGGCTAGTAGACCAGTTTCGGATCTAAATTTTGGATATCTTCTAGGGAATATGATACAAGTGATAGTGGTTTCTCCTTGTACTTTTAAGAGTCTAAGATGACTATTTCAAGCCTATTTACTCCATTTTTATTCGTATGTTTCCTCAGAAGTCCATTTTCCCCATTTTCGGCTAGTAGACCAGTTCTGGAACTTCATTTACGAACTCTTTTAGGGAATGAGATAAAAGTAATAGAGGCTTCTACTTGTACTATTAAGAATCCCAGATTACTATTTCAAGCGTATTTACTCCATTTTTTTATGTATGTTTTCTCAGAAATCCGTTTTCCTCTTTTTCGGCTAGTAGACCAGTTTCAAATATTCATTTGGGATACTTGTAGGGAATGAGATACATGTAATAGAGGCTTCTCCTTCGACTATTAAGAGTCCCAGATGACTATTTCAAGCATATTTACTCCATTTTCTTTGTATGTTTCATCAGAAGTCCGTTTTCCCCATTTTCGGCTAGTAGACCAGTTTTGGATCTTCATTTGGGAACTCTTCTAGGGAATGAGATACAAGTAATATAGGCTTCTCCTTGTACTATTAAGAGTTCCCAGATGACTATTTCAAGCCTATTTATTCCATTTTTATTTGTATGTTTCCTAAGAAGTCCGTTTTCCCCATTTTCGGCTAGTAGACCAGTTTGAGATCATCATTTGGGATATCTTCTAGGGAATGAGATACAAGTGATAGTGGTTTCTCCTTGTACTTTTAAGAGTCCAAGATGACTATTTCAAGCCTATTTAATCCACTTTTATTCGTATGATTCCTCAGAAGTCTGTTTTCCCCATTTTCGGCTAGTAGACCAGTTTCAGAACCTTATTTAGGAACAATTTTAGGGAATGAGATATAAGTAATAGAGGCGTCTCCTTGTTCTATTAAGAGACCCAGATGACTATTTCCAGCATATTTACTCCATTTTTATCTGTATGTTTCCTCAGAAGTCCAATTTCCCCATTTTCGGCTAGTAGACCAGTTTCGGTTCTTCATTTGGGATATCGTCTAAGGAATGAGATAAAGGTAATAGAGGTTTCTCCTTGTACTATTAAGAGTCCCAGATGACTATTTCAAGCCTATTTACTCCATTTTGATTCGTATGTTTCCTTAGAAGTCCGTTTTCCCCATTTTCGGCTAGTAGAGCAGTTTTGGAACTTCATTTAGCAACTCTTTTAGGGAATAAGATACAAGTAAAAGAGGCTTCTCCTTGTAGTATTAAGAATCCCAGATGACTATTTCAAGCCTATTTACTCCATTTTTATATGAATGTTTCCTCAGAAGTCCGTTTTCCTCTTTTTCGGCTAGTAGACCAGTTTCAGATATTCGTTTTGGATATCTTGTAGGGAATGAGATACAACTAATAGAGGCTTCTCCTTCTACTATTAAGAGTCCCATATGACTATTTCATGCATATTTACTCCATTTTCAATGTATGTTACATCAGAAGTCAGTTTTCCCCATTTTCGGCTAGTAGACCAGTTTTGGATCTTCATTTGGGAACTCTTCTAGGGAATAAGATACAAGTAATAGAGGCTTCTCCTTGTACTATTAAGAGTCCCAGATGACTATTTCAAGCCTATTTACTCCATTTTTATCTGTATGTTTCCTCAGAAGTCCGTTTTCCCCATTTTCGGCTAGTAGACCAGTTTCGGATCTTCATTTTGGATATCTTCTAGGGAATGAGATAAAGGTAATAGAGGTTTCTCCTTGTACTATTGAGAGTCGCAGATGACTATTTATAACCTATTTACTCCATTTTTATTTGTATGTTTCCTCAGAAGTCTGTTTTTCTCATTTCAGCTAGTAGACCAGTTTCGGATATTCATTTGGGATATCTTCTAGGGAATGCGATACAAGTAATAGACGCTTCTCTTTCTACTATTAAGAGTTCCAGATGACTATTTCAAGCATATTTACTCCATTTTCTTTGTATGTTTCATCAGAAGTCTGTTTTTCCCCATTTTCGGCTAGTACACCAGTTTTGGATCTTCATTTGGGAACTCTTCTAGGGAATAAGATACCAGTAATAGAGGCTTCTCCTTGTACTATTATGAGTCCCAGATGACTATTTCAAACCTATTTATGCCATTGTTTTCTTATGTTTCCTCAGAAGTCCGTTTTCCCCATTTTCGGCTAGTAGAGCAGTTTCGGATCTTCATTTGGGATATCTTCTAGGGAATGAGATAGAAGTGATAGAGGTTTATTCTTGTACGATTATCAGTCCCAGATGACTATTTCAAGCCTATTTACTCCATTTTCTTTGTATAATTCATCACAAGTCCGTTTTCCCTATTTTCGGCTAGTAGACCAGTTTCGGATCTAAATTTGGGATATCTTCTAGGGAATAAGATACAAGTGATAGTGGTTTCTCCTTGTACTTTTAAGAGTCTAAGATGACTATTTCAAGCCTATTTACTTCATTTTTATTCGTATGTTTCCTCAGAAGTCCATTTTCCCCATTTTCGGCTAGTAGACCAGTTTTGGAACTTAATTTACGAACTCTTTTAGGGAATGAGATAAAAGAAATAGAGGCTTCTACTTGTTTTATTAAGAATCCCAGATTACTATTTCAGGCCTATTTACTCCATTTTTTTATGTATGTTTCCTCAGAACTCCGTTTTCCTCTTTTTCGGCTAGTAGACCAGTTTCAAATATTCATTTGGGATACTTGTAGGGAATGAGATACATGTAATAGAGGCTTCTCCTTCGACTATTAAGAGTCCTAGATGACTATTTCAAGCATATTTACTCCATTTTCTTTGTATGTTTCATCAGAAGTCCGTTTTCCCCATTTTCGGCTAGTAGACCAGTTTTGGATCTTCATTTGGGAACTCTTCTAGGGAATGAGATACAAATAATATAGGCTTCTCCTTGTACTATTAAGATTTCCCAGATGACTATTTTAAGCCTATTTATTCCATTTTTATTTGTATGTTTCCTGAGAAGTCCGTTTTCCCCATTTTTGGCTAGTAGACCAGTTTCAGATCATCATTTAGGATATCTTCTAGGGAATGAGATACAAGTGATAGTGGTTTCTCCTTGTACTTTTAAGAGTCCAAGATGACTATTTCAAGCCTATTTAATCCATTTTTATTCGTATGATTCCTCAGAAGTCCGTTTTCCCCATTTTCGGCCAGTAGACCAGTTTTGGAACCTTATTTAGGAACAATTTTAGGGAATGAGATACAAGTAATAGAGGCTTCTCCTTGTACTATTAAGAGACCCATGTTAATCAAGAAGGTATTTACTATTAACTTATTAATAGTTACATAGTAAATATAGTTACTTGAGTAATAAGGAAGTTTGTATTAGAAAGAAGAGGGAAAGGAGGATAAGAAAAGCTAAAGGATAAGGTGACTGTACGGTGATGAGTCACTTGTCCTATAGCGGCTGTACCTCCTTATCTTATCTCTTTGTTACCGTTATGAGCTGTAAAGGAGAGTGAGTCACACATGGTTTTAAAAGGTAGAATGAGGACGCAATTCAGGCTATGTGCGTAACCCTTTCTAACCTAGGGATTGTCCTATATATACCAAGTGTTTCTCTTCTTATGAAAAAAAAACTTTTATCATCTAATACATTTTTCCCTTTATTCCTAAACATGAGAGTCGAGTCTTTATCTTATAATCTTCTATAATTTACATGGTATCAGAGCGGTTTTGTGATTCTTGAGTCTTAAATCTTGGTTTTCTTGTTCGATTCTTTTGTTTGAGAGAAGTTCTTGTGAGTTAATCCGTGGCAAAAGCTATTCTGGGTTGAAGCTGGTTCTTGTGGGTTAAGCTGAAGCATCAAACCGAGCTAAGAAGATGAAGCAAGTCAGATCTGAAAAAAGTAAAGGTTTGAGCTTTATCTCTCTCTGGTTGAAAGGTTAGTCTAGAGGAATCAGTTTAAGGCAAAGGTTGTGGATAGATTAGTGTTGCGGTTTGGCTTGTGGTTTGAGTGAGGAAGGTTCAAAAGTTGAAACTTTGGTCTTGGAAAGTGTTAGTTTTTTCTTTTTGGTGTTCAATCGGCGAAATACTTAAGCTTTGGTGATGGCTGCTCTTCAACAAGCTCCTATGCCTGTTACGGTGTATGATGGCAAGATGAATGACACCTTCAAAGACTTGAGATTTGCGGTAACTCTGAATGGGAACAACTTTCTGTTGTGGAAGCGAACAACTCTGAATGTGTTGGGAGGAAGGAAGCTCACAAAACACATTGAGTTCACCTATGAAGAGCTAAAGGCAACTGATAGAGGTCTGGATGAGGATACTTGGAAGCAATATGATCTGAATGTGCTGACTGCTCTACACTGCTCACTAGAGGCGTCAATCCTAGAGGGCTATTCGTACTGTGAGACTGCTAAGGAGCTGTGGGATACTCTTACAAGTGTCTTCGGCAATGAGTCTAACTTGACTCGGGTCTATGGTATCAAGAAAGCTCTCGGTAATCTGAGCCAAGAAGAGAGTGACTTCAACACCCATTTCGGAAGGTATAGATCGTTGGTTGCTGAGTTAGATATGTTGAGACCCTTTACCACCGATGCTAAGATACTCAAGGAAAGAAGAGAGCAAGATCGTGTGTTTGGGTTGCTACTGTCTCTGAATCAAGGCTATACTGATGTAATCCAACATATCTTGAGAGAAGACAAGATCCCTACCCTAGAGCAAGTTTGTGCTAAGATACAAAAGGAGTATGGCAATCAGGAGCTGTTTGGCAACAAGAATGCAAGTCTACCCACGGCTAACAAGGTGGGAGTGGCGAAACATGGAGACAAGAAGACATGGGTTTGTGAGCATTGTGAGAAAAAGGGTCATCTCAAAGACAAATGCTGGATCCTACACCCTCATTTGAAGCCAGACAAGTTCAAGAAAGACAAGATGAAGGCGAATGTGGCAGAAGCAAGTGAAGGCTCCGAGAATGCTGAAAGAGCTATAGTGCAGTTCGGTCATCATGAGAAGGCGTTACAAGCTATACAAGACAAGAGCTCAGCTTCTACCTCTCAGGAGACCATTGTGATGAACAAAGCTGATCTAGAGAGCCTCCTTCAATCCATTGCATCTAAGTTACATCCAGGCGGTATATCTCTCTTATCTTCTAATTCTAGTGATTTAAACTCATTAGTATTAGACTCAGGAGCTTCTCACCATATGATTAGTAATCCTAAGTTGTTAGAGAACATTAAACCGGCTTTAGGGAATGTTAAGGTTGCAAATGGCCATAATGTGCTAATAGAAGGTATAGGTTATATTAATGTGTTCAACAAGAAGCTAAGTGCCTTTTATATGCCTAAGTTCACCTCTAATCTCCTTTCTGTAAAGAAAACTACTAAGGACTTAAACTGTTAAGCTATTTTCAGTCCTAATGATGTTAAGTTGCAGGATATTGAGAGTGGAAAAGTGTTTGGGCAAGGAAGCACCAAGGATGACTTATATGTGTTCCAAGACATCTCTTTAAATTCTGTTTCTAAGAATAAAGTTTCTTCTATCTTTGCAAACTCTGTTAAGACATCTGTTGTATTGTGGCATGAAAGACTTGGTCACCCTCATTCTAGAGCTTTAAGTTTATTAATGCCTGGTTTTTTCTTATGATTGTGCAAATTGTGAAGCATGCATATTAGGCAAACATTGCAAAGCTGTTTTTCCTAAGTCTAGTGCGATTTATGAAAAAATGTTTTGATCTTGTGCATTCTGATGTTTGGTCTTCACCTTGTGCATCTAGAGATAACCATAAGTATTTTGTCACATTTATAGATGAGAAATCTAAGTATACTTGGGTAACCTTGATGCCATCTAAGGATAGAGTTTATGATGCATTTATAAACTTTCAAAACTATGTGACTAACTACTTTGATGCAAAGATTAAGATTCTAAGAACAGATAATGGAGGTGAATATACAAGCAACAAGCTCAAAGAACACTTAGAGAAATGTGGAATTCTTCATCAAACCAGCTGCCCATATAACCCCCAACAAAATGGTGTTGCTGAGAGAAAGAATAGGCATCTAATGGAGGTGGCAAGAGCTATGCTATTTCAAAAACACATGCCTAAGCGGTTTTGGGGCGATGCAGTAATGACAGCTTGCTATCTCATCAACCGAACACCAACTCGTATCCTTGATGATAAATCGCCTTTCCAAATCCTAAATAAGTCAAATCCTAGTATTGATCATTTAAGGGTGTTTGGTAGTCTGTGTTTTGTGTTTGTTCCAGGTGACTTAAGGAACAAGCTGGAGCCTAAGAGTAACAAGTGCGTATTCATTGGATACTCAACAACTCAGAGAGGTTACAAGTGCTTTGATCCAGTCACCAACCGGTATTATGTGTCAAGGGATGTCAAGTTTATGGAAGACAAGGCCTACTTTGGGGAAAAGAGTTGGGAGAGTGTGAAAGACCTACCTAACTCAACCGCTGATAGAGCTTCAAGCCTCCGACGAATTCTGGAACACTTAGGGAATGCAAGCTCTCCTCAGGCAGAGAAGGAAGCTCCACCATCTCCAAATGAGGATGTGAATGAAGTTAGAGAGGATGAGAACGATGCATTTCAGGATCCGTTAGATGATCAACAAGAAAGTGATAGAGGAGAGAAGTCTAGTGAAGAAGTGGCAGAGGCGGGACAGTCTAGTGAAGGAGAGATTATTGAATCTTCAAGCGATGACAATGCCTATGAAGCTCCACAAGCTACATCAGATCCAGTCTACACTCGGGAGAATCCAAGGAAGAGTACAAGAGAGAAGAAATCACCTTCAAACTGGAAGAATACGAGAGTTTACTACAACTGCCAAGCTGTCGCTCATCCAATTCAAGCTACCTGTTCGATTGACCTTCTTCCGGAAGAACATCAAGCCTTTATCAGCAAGCTGGATGTAGAACTTATTCCACAAACCTATGAGGAAGCCAAGGAAAGAAAGGAATGGACTAATGCTGTTGATGATGAGGTTCAAGCTATGGTCAGGAATCAAACGTGGGTTGAAGAAGAACTACCAAAAGGAAAGAAGTGTGTTAGCTCAAAGTGGGTATTCACCATTAAGTACAAGAGTGATGGTGAAATCGAGAGATATAAGGCAAGGCTGGTTGCAAGAGGGTTTACACAAACTTATGGGGATGACTATAGGGAAACATTTGCTCCAGTAGCTAAGCAACACACAGTGAAAGTGGTTCTCTCTTTAGCAGTTAATTTGGATTGGGAGTTGTGGCAAATGGATGTCAAGAATGCTTTCCTTCAGGGGGAGTTAGAAGAAGAAGTCTACATGTCACCTCCTCTGGGTTTAGAAGACATAGTGGCTCCGGGAAAGGTCTTAAGGCTTCGGAAAGCAATCTATGGGCTTAAACAATCTCCAAGAGCTTGGTATCACAAGTTAAGCTCTACACTACTGGCTAATGGCTTCAAGAGGTCACATTCTGATCACACTCTATTTACTAAGCAAGATATTCATGGCATAGTAGTAGTGTTGGTCTATGTGGATGATTTGATTATTTCAGAGAGTAACAAAGAGGGTATTCTAGCCATTAAGTCCTCTTTACACTCAGCCTTTGATATTAAAGATTTGGGTGTTTTGAAGTATTTCTTAGGGATTGAAGTGTGTAGATCCAAGGAGGGACTATTTCTCTCACAAAGGAAATATGCACTTGATCTTCTAAAGCTTACAGGAAAACTTGGAGCTAAACCGGTGGACACGCCACTAGAGCAAGGATACAAGGTCAATCGAAAGGGGGAGAAGGATGATACTCCATATCATTGCCCGGAACAGTACCGAAGACTCGTTGGTAAGCTCATATACTTAACATATACTCGGCCTGATCTTTCTTTTGCTGTGAATCAGGTGGCTCAACACATGCAAGTACCTACGGTATACCATTGGAGCCTGGTGGAAAGGATTCTGAGATATATCAAAGGGAGTCCTGGCAAAGGCATTTGGATGGGAAGAAACTCTAGCACGGAAATTGTGGGATACTGTGATGCAGATTACAATGGAGATCGCAACACAAGGCAGTCTACAACCGGCTTTTGCACCTTTATTGGTGGAAATCTTGTGACTTGGAAGACAAAGAAGCAGAAGGTGGTGTCTTGTTCGAGTGCTGAAGCAGAGTATAGGGCGATGAAGAAGCTCACAAATGAGCTAACATGGCTGAAGGCTCTACTTAAGGACTTCGGGATAGAGCAGAAGACGCCAATCACCTTCCATTGCGACAACCAAGCTGCCATCCATATAGCCACTAATCCAGTATTCCACGAGAGGACCAAGCACATAGAGACTGATTGCCACAAGACAAGAGAGAAGATCGAAGACGGTACAATTCTCCCTTGTTTTACTAAGAGTTCGGACCAATTGGCCGACATCTTTACCAAGGCAGCAAGTAACCAAGTTTGCCAATTTATCCATGGTAAGCTTGGTCTTGTAGACCTAACACATCCTTGAGAGAGACTCTCCAACTTGTAGGGATAATACTCTTTTTCCCTAAGCTTGGTTTTGTCCCACGTGGTTTTCCAAGCTTAGGTTTTTAATGAGGTTATTCTTGCAAGTGCCAAGTTTATACACAATCAGTATTGTAGTATAAACTTGAGGGGGAGTGTTAATCAAGAAGGTATTTACTATTAACTAATTAATAGTTACATAGTAAATATAGTTACTTGAGTAATAAGGAAGTTTGTATTAGAAAGAAGAGGGAAAGGAGGATAAGAAAAGCTAAAGGATAAGGTGACCGTACGGTGATGAGTCACTTGTCCTATAGCGGCTGTACCTCGTTATCTTATCTCTTTGTTACCGTTATGAGCTGTAAAGGAGAGTGAGTCACACATGGTTTTAAAAGGTAGAATGAGGACGCAATTCAGGCTATGTGCGTAACCCTTTCTAACCTAGGGATTGTCCTATATATACCAAGTGTTTCTCTTCTTATGAAAAAAAAAAAAACTTTTATCATCTAATACATTTTTCCCTTTATTCCTAAACATGAGAGTCGAGTCTTTATCTTATAATCTTCTATAATTTACATGGTATCAGAGCGGTTTTGTGATTCTTGAGTCTTAAATCTTGGTTTTCTTGTTCGATTCTTTTGTTTGAGAGAAGTTCTTGTGAGTTAATCCGTAGCAAAAGCTATTCTGGGTTGAAGCTGGTTCTTGTGGGTTAAGCTGAAGCATCAAACCGAGCTAAGAAGGTGAAGCAAGTCAGATCTGAAAAAAGTAAAGGTTTGAGCTTTATCTCTCTCTGGTTGAAAGGTTAGTCTAGAGGAATCAGTTTAAGGCAAAGGTTGTGGATAGATTAGTGTTGCGGTTTGGCTTGTGGTTTGAGTGAGGAAGGTTCAAAAGTTGAAACTTTGGTCTTGGAAAGTGTTAGTTTCTTTTTTTTGGTGTTCAATCGGCGAAATACTTAAGCTTTGGTGATGGCTGCTCTTCAACAAGCTCCTATGCCTGTTACGGTGTATGATGGCAAGATGAATGACACCTTCAAAGACTTGAGATTTGCGGTAACTCTGAATGGGAACAACTTTCTGTTGTGGAAGCGAACAACTCTGAATGTGTTGGGAGGAAGGAAGCTCACAAAACACATTGAGTTCACCTATGAAGAGCTAAAGGCAACTGATAGAGGTCTGGATGAGGATACTTGGAGGCAATATGATCTGAATGTGCTGACTGCTCTACACTGCTCACTAGAGGCGTCAATCCTAGAGGGCTATTCGTACTGTGAGACTGCTAAGGAGCTGTGGGATACTCTTACAAGTGTCTTCGGCAATGAGTCTAACTTGACTCGGGTCTATGGTATCAAGAAAGCTCTCGGTAATCTGAGCCAAGAAGAGAGTGACTTCAACACCCATTTCGGAAGGTATAGATCGTTGGTTGCTGAGTTAGATATGTTGAGACCCTTTACCACCGATGCTAAGACACTCAAGGAAAGAAGAGAGCAAGATCGTGTGTTTGGGTTGCTACTGTCTCTGAATCAAGGCTATACTGATGTAATCCAACACATCTTGAGAGAAGACAAGATCCCTACCCTAGAGCAAGTTTGTGCTAAGATACAAAAGGAGTATGGCAATCAGGAGCTGTTTGGCAACAAGAATGCAAGTCTACCCACGGCTAACAAGGTGGGAGTGGCGAAACATGGAGACAAGAAGACATGGGTTTGTGAGCATTGTGAGAAAAAGGGTCATCTCAAAGACAAATGTTGGATCCTACACCCTCATTTGAAGCCAGACAAGTTCAAGAAAGACAAGATGAAGGCGAATGTGGCAGAAGCAAGTGAAGGCTCCGAGAATGCTGAAAGAGCTATAGTGCAGTTCGGTCATCATGAGATGGCGTTACAAGCTATACAAGACAAGAGCTCAGCTTCTACCTCTCAGGAGACCATTGTGATGAACAAAGCTGATCTAGAGAGCCTCCTTCAATCCATTGCATCTAAGTTACATCCAGGCGGTATATCTCTCTTATCTTCTAATTCTAGTGATTTAAACTCATTAGTATTAGACTCAGGAGCTTCTCACCATATGATTAGTAATCCTAAGTTGTTAGAGAACATTAAACCGGCTTTAGGGAATGTTAAGGTTGCAAATGGCCATAATGTGCTAATAGAAGGTATAGGTTATATTAATGTGTTCAACAAGAAGCTAAGTGCCTTTTATATGCCTAAGTTCACCTCTAATCTCCTTTCTGTAAAGAAAACTACTAAGGACTTAAACTGTTTAGCTATTTTCAGTCCTAATGATGTTAAGTTGCAGGATATTGAGAGTGGAAAAGTGTTTGGGCAAGGAAGCACCAAGGATGACTTATATGTGTTCCAAGACATCTCTTTAAATTCTGTTTCTAAGAATAAAGTTTCTTCTATCTTTGCAAACTCTGTTAAGACATCTGTTGTATTGTGGCATGAAAGACTTGGTCACCCTCATTCTAGAGCTTTAAGTTTATTAATGCCTGGTTTTTCTTATGATTGTGCAAATTGTGAAGCATGCATATTAGGCAAACATTGCAAAGCTGTTTTTCCTAAGTCTAGTGCGATTTATGAAAAATGTTTTGATCTTGTGCATTCTGATGTTTGGTCTTCACCTTGTGCATCTAGAGATAACCATAAGTATTTTGTCACATTTATAGATGAGAAATCTAAGTATACTTGGGTAACCTTGATGCCATCTAAGGATAGAGTTTATGATGATGCATTTATAAACTTTCAAAACTATGTGACTAACTACTTTGATGCAAAGATTAAGATTCTAAGAACAGATAATGGAGGTGAATATACAAGCAACAAGCTCAAAGAACACTTAGAGAAATGTGGAATTCTTCATCAAACCAGCTGCCCATATAACCCCCAACAAAATGGTGTTGCTGAGAGAAAGAATAGGCATCTAATGGAGGTGGCAAGAGCTATGCTATTTCAAAAACACATGCCTAAGCGGTTTTGGGGCGATGCAGTAATGACAGCTTGCTATCTCATCAACCGAACACCAACTCGTATCCTTGATGATAAATCGCCTTTCCAAATCCTAAATAACTCAAATCCTAGTATTGATCATTTAAGGGTGTTTGGTAGTCTGTGTTTTGTGTTTTTGTTCCAGGTGACTTAAGGAACAAGCTGGAGCCTAAGAGTAACAAGTGCGTATTCATTGGATACTCAACAACTCAGAGAGGTTACAAGTGCTTTGATCCAGTCACCAACCGGTATTATGTGTCAAGGGATGTCAAGTTTATGGAAGACAAGGCCTACTTTGGGGAAAAGAGTTGGGAGAGTGTGAAAGACCTACCTAACTCAACCGCTGATAGAGCTTCAGGCCTCCGACGAATTCTGGAACACTTAGGGAATGCAAGCTCTCCTCAGGCAGAGAAGGAAGCTCCACCATCTCCAAATGAGGATGTGAATGAAGTTAGAGAGGATGAGAACGATGCATTTCAGGATCCGTTAGATGATCAACAAGAAAGTGATAGAGGAGAGAAGTCTAGTGAAGAAGTGGCAGAGGCGGGACAGTCTAGTGAAGGAGAGATTATTGAATCTTCAAGCGATGACAATGCCTATGAAGCTCCACAAGCTACATCAGATCCAGTCTACACTCGGGAGAATCCAAGGAAGAGTACAAGAGAGAAGAAATCACCTTCAAACTGGAAGAATACGAGAGTTTACTACAACTGCCAAGCTGTCGCTCATCCAATTCAAGCTACCTGTTCGATTGACCTTCTTCCGGAAGAACATCAAGCCTTTATCAGCAAGCTGGATGTAGAACTTATTCCACAAAGCTATGAGGAAGCCAAGGAAAGAAAGGAATGGACTAATGCTGTTGATGATGAGGTTCAAGCTATGGTCAGGAATCAAACGCGGGTTGAAGAAGAACTACCAAAAGGAAAGAAGTGTGTTAGCTAAAAGTGGGTATTCACCATTAAGTACAAGAGTGATGGTGAAATCGAGAGATATAAGGCAAGGCTGGTTGCAAGAGGGTTTACACAAACTTATGGGGATGACTATAGGGAAACATTTGCTCCAGTAGCTAAGCAACACACAGTGAAAGTGGTTCTCTCTTTAGCAGTTAATTTGGATTGGGAGTTGTGGCAAATGGATGTCAAGAATGCTTTCCTTCAGGGGGAGTTAGAAGAAGAAGTCTACATGTCACCTCCTCCGGGTTTAGAAGACATAGTGGCTCCGGAAAAGGTCTTAAGGCTTCGGAAAGCAATCTATGGGCTTAAACAATCTCCAAGAGCTTGGTATCACAAGTTAAGCTCTACACTACTGGCTAATGGCTTCAAGAGGTCACATTCTGATCACACTCTATTTACTAAGCAAGATATTCATGGCATAGTAGTAGTGTTGGTCTATGTGGATGATTTGATTATTTCAGGGAGTAACAAAGAGGGTATTCAAGCCATTAAGTCCTCTTTACACTCAGCCTTTGATATTAAAGATTTGGGTGTTTTGAAGTATTTCTTAGGGATTGAAGTGTGTAGATCCAAGGAGGGACTATTTCTCTCACAAAGGAAATATGCACTTGATCTTCTAAAGCTTACAGGAAAAACTTGGAGCTAAACCGGTGGACACACCACTAGAGCAAGGATACAAGGTCAATCGAAAGGGGGAGAAGGATGATACTCCATATCATTGCCCGGAACAGTACCGAAGACTCGTTGGTAAGCTCATATACTTAACATATACTCGGCCTGATCTTTCTTTTGCTGTGAATCAGGTGGCTCAACACATGCAAGTACCTACGGTATACCATTGGAGCCTGGTGGAAAGGATTCTGAGATATATCAAAGGGAGTCCTGGCAAAGGCATTTGGATGGGAAGAAACTCTAGCACGGAAATTGTGGGATACTGTGATGCAGATTACAATGGAGATCGCAACACAAGGCAGTCTACAACCGGCTTTTGCACCTTCATTGGTGGAAATCTTGTGACTTGGAAGACAAAGAAGCAGAAGGTGGTGTCTTGTTCGAGTGCTGAAGCAGAGTATAGGGCGATGAAGAAGCTCACAAATGAGCTAACATGGCTGAAGGCTCTACTTAAGGACTTCGGGATAGAGCAGAAGACGCCAATCACCTTCCATTGCGACAACCAAGCTGCCATCCATATAGCCACTAATCCAGTATTCCACGAGAGGACCAAGCACATAGAGACTGATTGCCACAAGACAAGAGAGAAGATCGAAGACGGTACAATTCTCCCTTGTTTTACTAAGAGTTCGGACCAATTGGCCGACATCTTTACCAAGGCAGCAAGTAACCAAGTTTGCCAATTTATCCATGGTAAGCTTGGTCTTGTAGACCTAACACATCCTTGAGAGAGACTCTCCAACTTGTAGGGATAATACTCTTTTTCCCTAAGCTTGGTTTTGTCCCACGTGGTTTTCCAAGCTTAGGTTTTTAATGAGGTTATTCTTGCAAGTGCCAAGTTTATACACAATCAGTATTGTAGTATAAACTTGAGGGGGAGTGTTAATCAAGAAGGTATTTACTATTAACTAATTAATAGTTACATAGTAAATATAGTTACTTGAGTAATAAGGAAGTTTGTATTAGAAAGAAGAGGGAAAGGAGGATAAGAAAAGCTAAAGGATAAGGTGACCGTACGGTGATGAGTCACTTGTCCTATAGCGGCTGTACCTCCTTATCTTATCTCTTTGTTACCGTTATGAGCTGTAAAGGAGAGTGAGTCACACATGGTTTTAAAAGGTAGAATAAGGACGCAATTCAGGCTATGTGCGTAACCCTTTCTAACCTAGGGATTGTCCTATATATACCAAGTGTTTCTCTTCTGATGAAAAAAAAAAAACTTTTATCATCTAATACATTTTTCCCTTTATTCCTAAACATGAGAGTCGAGTCTTTATCTTATAATCTTCTATAATTTACATAGTAAATATAGTTACTTGAGTAATAAGGAAGTTTGTATTAGAAAGAAGAGGGAAAGGAGGATAAGAAAAGCTAAAGGATAAGGTGACCGTACGGTGATGAGTCACTTGTCCTATAGCGGCTGTACCTCTTTATCTTATCTCTTTGTTACCGTTATGAGCTGTAAAGGAGAGTGAGTCACACATGGTTTTAAAAGGTAGAATGAGGACGCAATTCAGGCTATGTGCGTAACCCTTTCTAACCTAGGGATTGTCCTATATATACCAAGTGTTTCTCTTCTTATGAAAAAAAAACTTTTATCATCTAATACATTTTTCCCTTTATTCCTAAACATGAGAGTCGAGTCTTTATCTTATAATCTTCTATAATTTACAACCCAGATGACAATTTCCAGCATATTTACTCCATTTTTATCTGTATGTTTCCTCAGAAGTCCAATTTCCCCATTTTCGGCTAGTAGACCAGTTTCGGATCTTCATTTGGGATATCGTCCAAGGAATGAGATAAAGGTAATAGAGGTTTCTCCTTGTACTAATAAGAGTCCCAGATGACTATTTCAAGCCTATTTACTCCATTTTGATTCGTATGTTTCCTCAGAAGTCCGTTTTCCCCATTTTCGGCTAGTAGAGCAGTTTTGGAACTTCATTTAGCAACTCTTTTAGGGAATGAGATACAAGTAAAAGAGGCTTCTCCTTGTACTATTAAGAATCCCAGATGACTATTTCAAGCCTATTTACTCCATTTTTATATGTATGTTTCCACAGAAGTCCGTTTTCCTCTTTTTCGGCTAGTAGACCAGTTTCAGATATTCATTTGGGATATCTTGTAGGGAATGAGATACAACAAATAGAGGCTTCTCCTTCTACTATTAAGAGTCCCAGATGACTATTTCAAGAATATTTACTCCATTTTCAATGTATGTTACATCAGAAGTCTGTTTTCCCCATTTTCGGCTAGTAGACCAGTTTTGGATATTCATTTGGGAACTCTTCTAGGGAATAAGATACAAGTAATAGAGGCTTCTCCTTGTATTATTAAGAGTCCCAGATGACTATTTCAAGCCTATTTACTCCATTTTTATCTATATGTTTCCTCAGAAGTCTGTTTTCCCCATTTTCGGCTAGTAGACCAGTTTCGGATCTTCATTTTGGATATCTTCTAAGGAATGAGATAATGGTAATAGAGGTTTCTCCTTGTACTATTGAGAGTCGCAGATGACTATTTAAAACCTATTTACTCTATTTTTATTTGTATGTTTCGTCAGAAGTCCGTTTTTCTCATTTCAGCTAGTAGACCAGTTTCGGATATTCATTTGGGAACTCTTCTAGGGAATGAGATACAACTAATAGAGGCTTCTCCTTCTACTATTAAGAGTCCCAGATGACTATTTCATGAATATTTACTCAATTTTCAATGTATGTTACATCAGAAGTCTCTTTTCCCCATTTTCGGCTAGTAGACCAGTTTTGGATCTTCATTTGGGAACTCTTCTAGGGAATAAGATACAAGTAATAGAGGCTTCTCCTTGTACTATTAAGAGTCCCAGATGACTATTTCAAGCCTATTTACTCCATTTTTATCTGTATGTTTCCTCAGAAGTCCATTTTCCCCATTTTCGACTAGTAGACCAGTTTCGGATCTTCATTTTGGATATCTTCTAGGGAATGAGATAAAGGAAATTGAGGTTTCTCCCTGTACTATTGAGAGTCGCAGATGACTATTTATAACCTATTTACTCCATTTTTATTTGTATGTTTCCTCAGAAGTCCGTTTTTCTCATTTCAGCTAGTAGACCAGTTTCGGTTATTCATTTGGGATATCTTCTAGGGAATGCGATACAAGTAATAGACACTTCTCTTTCTACTATTAAGAGTTCCAGAAGACTATTTCAAGCATATTTACTCCATTTTCTTTGTATGTTTCATCAGAAGTCTGTTTTTCCCATTTTCGGCTAGTAGACCAGTTTTGGATCTTCATTTGGGAACTCTTCTAGGGAATGAGATACCAGTAATAGAGGCTTCTCCTTGTACTATTATGAGTCCCAGATGACTATTTCAAACCAATTTATGCTAGTAGACCAGTTTCGGTTATTCATTTGGGATACTTGTAGAGAATGAGATACATGTAATAGAGGCTTCTCCTTCGACTATTAAGAGTCCCAGATGACTATTTCAAGCATATTTACTCCATTTTCTTTGTATGTTTCATCAGAAGTCTGTTTTCCCCATTTTCGGCTAGTAGACCAGTTTTGGATCTTCATTTGGGAACTCTTCTAGGGAATGAGATACAAGTAATATAGGCTTCTCCTTGTACTATTAAGAGTTCCCAGATGACTATTTCAAGCCTATTTATTCCATTTTTATTTGTATGTTTCCTGAGAAGTCCGTTTTCCCCATTTTCGGCTAGTAGACCAGTTTCAGATCATCATTTGGGATATCTTCTAGGAAATGAGATACAAGTGATAGTGGTTTCTCCTTGTACTTTTAAGAGTCCAAGATGACTATTTCAAGCCTATTTAATCCATTTTTATTCGTATGATTCCTTAGAAGTCCGTTTTCCCCATTTTCGGCTAGTTGACCAGTTTTGGAACCTTATTTAGGAACAAATTTAAGGAATGAGATACAAGTAATAGAGGCTTCTCCTTGTACTATTAAGAGACCCAGATGACTATTTCCAGCATATTTACTTCATTTTTATCTGTATGTTTCCTCAGAAGTCCAATTTCCCCATTTTCGGCTAGTAGACCAGTTTCGGATCTTCATTTGGGATATCGTCTAAAGAATGAGATAAAGGTAATAGAGGTTTCTCCTTGTACTATTAAGAGTCCCAGATGACTATTTCAAGCCTATTTACTCCATTTTGATTAGTATGTTTCCTCAGAAGTCCGTTTTCCCCATTTTTGGCTAGTAGAGCAGTTTTGGAACTTCATTTAGCAACTCTTTTAGGGAATGAGATACAAGTAAAAGAGGCTTCTCCTTGTACTATTAAGAATCCCAGATGACTATTTCAAGCCTATTTACTCCATTTTTATATGTATGTTTCCACAGAAGTCTGTTTTCCTCTTTTTCGGCTAGTAGACCAGTTTCAGATATTCATTTGGGATATCTTGTAGGGAATGAGATACAACTAATAGAGGCTTCTCCTTCTACTATTAAGAGTCCCAGATAACTATTTCATGCATATTTACTCCATTTTCAATTTATGTTACATCAGAAGTCTGTTTTCCCCATTTTCGGCTAGTAGACCAGTTTTGGATATTCATTTGGGAACTCTTCTAGGGAATAAGATACAAGTAATAGAGGCTTCTCCTTGTACTATTAAGAGTCCCAGATGACTATTTCAAGCCTATTTACTCCATTTTTATCTGTATGTTTCCTCAGAAGTCCGTTTTCCCCATTTTCGGCTAGTGGACCAGTTTCGGATCTTCATTTTGGATATCTTCTAGGGAATGAGATAAAGGTAATAGAGGTTTCTCCTTGTACTATTGAGAGTCGCAGATGACTATTTAAAACCTATTTACTCTATTTTTATTTGTATGTTTCGTCAGAAGTCCGTTTTTCTCATTTCAGCTAGTAGACCAGTTTCGGATATTCATTTGGGAACTCTTCTAGGGAATGAGATACAACTAATAGAGGCTTCTCCTTCTACTATTAAGAGTCCCAGATGACTATTTCATGCATATTTACTCCATTTTCAATGTATGTTACATCAGAAGTCTCTTTTCCCCATTTTCGGCTAGTAGACCAGTTTTGGATCTTCATTTGGGAACTCTTCTAGGGAATAAGATACAAGTAATAAAGGCTTTTCCTTGTACTATTAAGATTCCCAGATGACTATTTCAAGCCTATTTACTCCATTTTTATCTGTATGTTTCCTCAGAAGTCCGTTTTCCCCATTTTCGACTAGTAGACCAGTTTCGGATCTTCATTTTGGATATCTTCTAGGGAATGAGATAAAGGTAATAGAGGTTTCTCCTTGTACTATTGAGAGTCGCAGATGACTATTTATAACCTATTTACTCCATTTTTATTTGTATGTTTCCTCAGAAGTCCGTTTTTCTCATTTAAGCTAGTAGACCAGTTTCGGATATTCATTTGGGATATCTTCTAGGGAATGCGATACAAGTAATAGACGCTTCTCTTTCTACTATTAAGAGTTCCAGAAGACTATTTCAAGCATATTTACTCCATTTTCTTTGTATGTTTCATAAGAAGTCTGTTTTTCCCATTTTCGGCTAGTACACCAGTTTTGGATCTTCATTTGGGAACTCTTCTAGGGAATGAGATACCAGTAATAGAGGCTTCTCCTTGTACTATTATGAGTCCCAGATGACTATTTCAAACCAATTTATGCCATTGTTTTCTTATGTTTCCTCAGAAGTCCATTTTCCCCATTTTCGGCTAGTAGAGCAGTTTCGGATCTTCATTTGGGATATCTTCTAGGGAATGAGATACAAGTAATAGAGGTTTCTTCTTGTACGATTATCTGTCCCAGATGACTATTTCAAGCCTATTTACTCTATTTTCTTTGTATAATTCATCACAAGTCCATTTTCCCTATTTTCGGCTAGTAGACCAGTTTCGGATCTAAATTTGGGATATCTTCTAGGGAATAAGATACAAGTGATAGTGGTTTCTCCTTGTACTTTTAAGAGTCTAAGATGACTATTTCAAGCTTATTTACTCCAGTTTTATTCGTATGTTTCCTCAGAAGTCCATTTTCCCCATTTTCGGCTAGTAGACCAGTTTTGGAACTTCATTTACGAACTCTTTTAGGGAATGAGATAAAAGTAATAGAGGCTTCTACTTGTACTATTAAGAATCCCAGATTACTATTTCAAGCCTATTTACTCCATTTTTTTATGTATGTTTCCTTAGAACTGCGTTTTCCTCTTTTTCGGCTAGTAGACCAGTTTCAAATATTCATTTGGGATACTTGTAGGGAATGAGATACATGTAATAGAGGCTTCTCCTTCGACTATTAAGAGTCCCAGATGACTATTTCAAGCATATTTACTCCATTTTCTTTGTATGTTTCATCAGAAGTCCGTTTTCCCCATTTTCGGCTAGTAGACCAGTTTTGGATCTTCATTTGGGAACTCTTCTAGGGAATGAGATACAAGTGATAGTGGTTTCTCCTTGTACTTTTAAGAGTCCAAGATGACTATTTCAAGCCTATTTAATCCATTTTTATTCGTATGATTCCTCAGAAGTCCGTTTTCCCCATTTTCGGCTAGTAGACCAGTTTTGGAACCTTATTTAGGGACAATTTTAAGGAATGAGATACAAGTAATAGAGGCTTCTCCTTGTACTATTAAGAGACCCAGATGACTATTTCCAGCATATTTACTCCATTTTTATCTGTATGTTTCCTCAGAAGTCCAATTTCCCCATTTTCGGCTAGTAGACCAGTTTCGGATCTTCATTTGGGATATCGTCTAAGGAATGAGATAAAGGTAATAGAGGTTTCTCCTTGTACTATTAAGAGTCCCAGATGACTATTTCAAGCCTATTTACTCCATTTTGATTCGTATGTTTCCTCAGAAGTCCGTTTTCCCCATTTTCGGCTAGTAGAGCAGTTTTGGAACTTCATTTAGCAACTCTTTTAGGGAATGAGATACAAGTAAAAGAGGCTTCTCCTTGTACTATTAAGAATCCCATATGACTATTTCAAGCCTATTTACTCCATTTTTATTTGTATGTTTCCTGAGAAGTCCGTTTTCCCCATTTTCGTCTAGTAGACCAGTTTCAGATCATCATTTGGGATATCTTCTAGGGAATGAGATACAAGTGATAGTGGTTTCTCCTTGTACTTTTAAGAGTCCAAGATGACTATTTTAAGCCTATTTAATCCATTTTTATTCGTATGATTCCTCAGAAGTCCGTTTTCCCCATTTTCGGCTAGTAGACCAGTTTTGGAACCTTATTTAGGAACAATTTTAAGGAATGAGATACAAGTAATAGAGGCTTCTCCTTGTACTATTAAGAAACCCAGATGACTATTTCCAGCATATTTACTCCATTTTTGTCTGTATGTTTCCTCAGAAGTCCAATTTCCCCATTTTCGGCTAGTAGACCAGTTTCGGATCTTCATTTGGGATATCGTCTAAGGAATGAGATAAAGGTAATAGAGGTTTCTCCTTGTACTATTAAGAGTCCCAGATGACTATTTCAAGCCTATTTACTCCATTTTGATTCGTATGTTTCCTCAGAAGTCCGTTTTCCCCATTTTCGGCTAGTAGAGCAGTTTTGGAACTTCATTTAGCAACTCTTTTAGGGAATGAGATACAAGTAAAAGAGGTTTCTCCTTGTACTATTAAGAATCCCAGATGACTATTTCAAGCCTATTTACTCCATTTTTATATGTATGTTTCCACAGAAGTCTGTTTTCCTCTTTTTCGGCTAGTAGACCAGTTTCAGATATTCATTTGGGATATCTTGTAGGGAATGAGATACAACTAATAGAGGCTTCTCCTTCTACTATTAACAGTCCCAGATAACTATTTCATGCATATTTACTCTATTTTCAATGTATGTTACATCAGAAGTCTGTTTTCCCCATTTTCGGCTAGTAGACCAGTTTTGGATATTCATTTGGGAACTCTTCTAGGGAATAAGATACAAGTAATAGAGGCTTCTCCTTGTACTATTAAGAATCCCAGATGACTATTTCAAGCCTATTTACTCCATTTTTATATGTATGTTTCCACAGAAGTCTGTTTTCCTCTTTTTCGGCTAGTAGACCAGTTTCAGATATTCATTTGGGATATCTTGTAGGGAATGAGATACAACTAATAGAGGCTTCTCCTTCTACTATTAACAGTCCCAGATAACTATTTCATGCATATTTACTCTATTTTCAATGTATGTTACATCAGAAGTCTGTTTTCCCCATTTTCGGCTAGTAGACCAGTTTTGGATATTCATTTGGGAACTCTTCTAGGGAATAAGATACAATTAATAGAGGCTTCTCCTTGTACTATTAAGAGTCCCAGATGACTATTTCAAGCCTATTTACTCCATTTTTATCTGTATATTTCCTCAGAAGTCCGTTTTCCCCATTTTCGGCTAGTAGACCAGTTTCGGATCTTCATTTTGGATATCTTCTAGGGAATGAGATAAAGGTAATAGAGGTTTCTCCTTGTACTATTGAGAGTCGCAGATGACTATTTAAAACCTATTTACTCCATTTTTATTTGTATGTTTCGTCAGAAGTCCGTTTTTCTCATTTCAGTTAGTAGACCAGTTTCGGATATTCATTTGGGAACTCTTCTAGGGAATGCGATACAACTAATAGAGGCTTCTCCTTCTACTATTAAGAGTCCCAGATGACTATTTCATGCATATTTACTCCATTTTCAATGTATGTTACATCACAAGTCTCTTTTCCCCATTTTCGGCTAGTAGACCAGTTTTGGATCTTCATTTGGGAACTCTTCTAGGGAATAAGATACAAGTAATAGAGGCTTCTCCTTGTACTATTAAGAGTCCCAGATGACTATTTCAAGCCTATTTACTCCATTTTTATCTGTATGTTTCCTCAGAAGTCCGTTTTCCCCATTTTCGACTAGTAGACCAGTTTCGGATCTTCATTTTGGATATCTTCTAGGGAATGAGATAAAGGAAATTGAGGTTTCTCCTTGTACTATTGAGAGTCGCAGATGACTATTTATAACCTATTTACTCCATTTCTATTTGTATGTTTCCTCAGAAGTCTGTTTTTCTCATTTAAGCTAGTAGACCAGTTTCGGATATTCATTTGGGATATCTTCTAGGGAATGCGATACAAGTAATAGACGCTTCTCTTTCTACTATTAAGAGTTCCAGAAGACTATTTCAAGCATATTTACTCCATTTTCTTTGTATGTTTCATCAGAAGTCTGTTTTTCCCATTTTCGGCTAGTACACCAGTTTTGGATCTTCATTTGGGAACTCTTCTAGGGAATGAGATACCAGTAATAGAGGCTTCTCCTTGTACTATTATGAGTCCCAGATGACTATTTCAAACCAATTTATGCCATTGTTTTCTTATGTTTCCTCAGAAGTCCGTTTTCCCCATTTTCGGCTAGTAGAGCAGTTTCGGATCTTCATTTGGGATATCTTCTAGGGAATGAGATACAAGTAATAGAGGTTTCTTCTTATACGGTTATCTGTCCCAGATGTCTATTTCAAGCCTATTTACTCTATTTTCTTTGTATAATTCATCACAAGTCTGTTTTCCCTATTTTCGGCTAGTAGACCAGTTTCGGATCTAAATTTGGGATATCTTCTAGGGAATAAGATACAAGTGATAGTGGTTTCTCCTTGTACTTTTAAGAGTCTAAGATGACTATTTCAAGCCTATTTACTCCATTTTTATTCGTATGTCTCCTCAGAAATCCATTTTCCCCATTTTCGGCTAGTAGACCAGTTTTGGAACTTCATTTACAACTCTATTAGGGAAAGAGATAAAAGTAATAGAGGCTTCTACTTGTACTATTAAGAATCCCAGATGACTATTTCAAGCCTATTTACTCCATTTTTATTTGTATGTTTCCTCAGAACTCCGTTTTCCTCTGTTTCGGGTAGTAGACCAGTTTCAGAAATTCATTTGGGATACTTGTAGGGAATGAGATACATGTAATAGAGGCTTCTCCTTCTACTATTAAGAGTGCCAGATGACTATTTCTAGCATATTTACTCCATTTTCTTTGTATGTTTCATCAGAAGTCCATTTTCCTCATTTTCGGCTACTAGACCAGTTATGGATCTTCATTTGGAAACTCTTCTAGGGAATGAGATACAAGTAATATAGGCTTCTCCTTGTACTATTAAGAGTCCCAGATGACTATTTCAAGCCTATTTATTCCATTTTTATTTGTATGTTTCCTGAGAAGTCCGTTTTCCCCATTTTCGGCTAGTAGACCAGTTTCAGATCATCATTTGGGAACTCTTCTAGGGAATGAGATACAAGTGATAGTGGTTTCTCCTTGTACTTTTAAGAGTACAAGATGACTATTTCAAGCCTATTTAATCCATTTTTATTCGTATGATTCCTCAGAAGTCCGTTTTCCCCATTTTCGGCTAGTAGACCAGTTTTGGAACCTTATTTAGGAACAATTTTAAGGAATGAGATACAAGTAATAGAGGCTTCTCCTTGTACTATTAAGAGACCCAGATGACTATTTCCAGCATATTTACTCCATTTTTATCTGCATGTTTCCTTAGAAGTCCCATTTCCCCATTTTCGGCTAGTAGACCAGTTTCGGATCTTCATTTGGGATATCGTCTAAGGAATGAGATAAAGGTAATAGAGGTTTCTCCTTGTACTATTAAGAGTCCCAGATGACTATTTCAAGCCTATTTACTCCATTTTGATTCGTATATTTCCTCAGAAGTCCGTTTCCCCATTTTCGGCTAGTAGAGCAGTTTTGGAACTTCATTTAGCAACTCTTTTAGGGAATGAGATAAAGTAAAAGAGGCTTCTCCTTGTACTATTAAGAATCCCATATGACTATTTCAAGCCTATTTACTCCATTTTTATTTGTATGTTTCCTGAGAAGTCCGTTTTCCCCATTTTCGGCTAGTAGACCAGTTACAGATCATCATTTGGGATATCTTCTAGGGAATGAGATACAAGTGATAGTGGTTTCTCCTTGTACTTTTAAGAGTCCAAGATGACTATTTCAAGCCTATTTAATCCATTTTTATTCGTATGATTCCTCAGAAGTCCGTTTTCCCCATTTTCGGCTAGTAGACCAGTTTTGGAACCTTATTTAGGAACAATTTTAAGGAATGAGATACAAGTAATAGAGGCTTCTCCTTGTACTATTAAGATACCCAGATGACTATTTCCAGCATATTTACTCCATTTTTATCTGCATGTTTCCTTAGAAGTCCAATTTCCCCATTTTCGGCTAGTAGACCAGTTTCGGATCTTCATCTGGGATATCGTCTAAGGAATGAGATAAAGGTAATAAAGGTTTCTCCTTGTACTATTAAGAGTCCCAGATGACTATTTCAAGCCTATTTACTCCATTTTGATTCGTATATTTCCTCAGAAGTCCGTTTTCCCCATTTCCGGCTAGTAGACCAGTTTCGGATCTTCATTTTCGGCTAGTAGAGCAGTTTTGGAACTTCATTTAGCAACTCTTTTAGGGAATGAGATACAAGTAAAAGAGGCTTCTCCTTGTACTATTAAAAATCCCAGATGACTATTTCAAGCTTATTTACTCCATTTTTATATGTATGTTTCCTCAGAAGTCCGTTTTCCTCTTTTTCGGCTAGTAGACCAGTTTCAGATATTCATTTGGGATATCTCGTAGGAAATGAGATACAACTAATAGAGGGTTCTCCTTCTACTATTAAGAGTCCCAGATGACTATTCCATGCATATTTACTCCATTTTCAATGTATGTTACATCAGAAGTCTCTTTTCCCCATTTTCGGCTAGTAGACCAGTTTTGGATCTTCATTTGGGAACTCTTCTAGGGAATAAGATACAAGTAATAGAGGCTTCTCCTTGTACTATTAAGAGTCCCAGATGACTATTTCAAGCCTATTTTCTCCATTTTTATCTGTATGTTTCCTCAGAAGTCCTTTTTCCCCATTTTCGTCTAGTTGACCAGTTTCGGATCTTCATTTTGGATATCTTCTAGGGAATGAGATAAAGGTAATAGAGGTTTCTCCTTGTACTATTGAGAGTCGCAGATGACTATTTATAACCTATTTACTCCATTTTTATTTGTATGTTTCCTCAGAAGTCCGTTTTCCCCATTTTCGGCTAGTAGACCTGTTTCGGATATTCATTTGGGATATCTTCTAGGGAATCCGATACAAGTAATAGACGCTTCTCTTTCTACTTTTAAGAGTTCCAGATGACTATTTCAACCATATTTACTCCATTTTCTTTGTATGTTTCATCAGAAGTCTGTTTTCCCCATTTTCAGCTAGTACACCAGTTTTGGATCTTCATTTGGGAACTCTTCTAGGGAATGAGATACCTGTAATAGAGGCTTCTCCTTGTACTATTATGAGTCCCAGATGACTATTTCAAACCTATTTATGCCATTGTTTTCTTATGTTTCCTCAGAAGTCCGTTTTCCCCATTTTCGGCTAGTAGAGCAGTTTCGGATCTTCATTTGGGATATCTTCTAGGGAATGAGATACAAGTAATAGAGGTTTCTCCTTGTACTATTAAGAGTTCCAGATGACTATTTCAAGCATATTTACTCCATTTTCTTTGTATGTTTCAGCAGAAGTCTGTTTTCCCCATTTTCGGCTAGTACACTAATTTTGGATCTTCATTTGGGAACTCTTCTAGGGAATGAGATACCAGTAATAGAGGCTTCTCCTTGTACTATTATGAGTGTCAGATGACTTTTTCAAACCTGTTTACGCCATTGTTTTCTTATGTTTCCTCATAAGTCCGTTTACCCCATTTTCGGCTAGTAGACCAGTTTCAGATCTTCATTTGAGATATCTTCTAGGGAATGAGATACAAGTAATAGAGGTTTCTCCTTGTACGATTATCAGTCCCAGATGACTATTTCAAGCCTATTTACTCCATTTTCCTTGTATAATTCATCAGAAGTCCGTTTTCCCCATTTTCGGCTAGTAGACCAGTTTCGGACTTCATTTGGGATATCTTCTAGGGAATGAGATACCAGTTAGAGGCTTCTCCTTGTACTATTATGAGCCCCAGATGACTATTTCAAACCTATTTACGCTATTTTTTCTTATGTTTCCTCAGAAGTCCGTTTTCCCCATTTTCGGCTAGCAGACCAGTTTCGGATCTTCATTTGGGATATCTTCTAGGGAATGAAAGACAAGTAATAGCGGTTTCACCTTGTACTATTATCAGTCCCAAATGACTATTTCAAGCCTATTTACTCCATTTTCTTTGTATAATTCATCAGAAGTCCGTTTTCCCCATTTTCGGCTAGTAGACCAGTTTCGGATCTTCATTTGGGATATCTTCTAGGGAATGAGATAAAAGTAATAGAGGTTTCCCCATTTTTCGTATGTTTCCTCAGAAGTCCATTTTCGGCTAGTAGAGCAGTTTTGGAACTTCATTGAGCAACTATTTTAGGGAATGAGATACAAGTAAAAGAGGCTTCTCCTTGTACTATTAAGTGTTCCCAGATGACTATTTCAAGCCTATTTACTCCATTTTCTTTGTATGTTTCATCAGAAGTCTGTTTTCCCCATTTTCGACTAGTACACCAGTTTTGGATCTTCATTTCGGAACACTTCTAGGGAATGGGATACCAGTAATAGAGTCTTCTCCTTGTACTATTATGAGTGTCAGATGACTATTTCAAACCTGTTTACGCCATTGTTTTCTTATGTTTCCTCAGAAGTCCGTTTACCCCATTTTCGGCTAGTAGACCAGTTTCGGATCTTCATTTGGGATACCTTCTATGGAGTGAGATACAAGTAATAGAGGTTTCTCCTTGTACGATTATCAGTCCCAGATGACTATTTCAAGCCTATTAACTCCATTTTCTTTGTATAATTCAGCAGAAGTCCATTTTCCCCATTTTCGGCTAGTAGACCAGTTTCGGATCTTCATTTGGGAACTCTTCTAGGGAATGAGATACCAGTAATAGAGGCTTCTCCTTGTACTATTAAGAGTCCCAGATGAACTTTTCAAGCCTATTTACTCCATTTTTATTTGTATGTTTCTTCAGAAGTCCGTTTTCCTCATTTTCGGCTAGTTGAACAGTTTCGGATATTTATTTGGGATATCTTCTAGGGAATAAGATACAAGTAATAGATGCTTCTCTTTCTACTATTAATAGTCCCAGATAACTATTTCAAGCATATTTACTCCATTTTCTTTGTATGTTTCATCAGAAGTCCGTTTTCCCCATTTTCGGCTAGTACACCAGTTTTGGATCTTCAATTGGGAACTCTTCTAGGGAATGAGATACCAGTAATAGAGGCTTCTCCTTGTACTATTATGAGTCCCAGATGACTATTTTAAACCTATTTACGCCACTTTTTCTTATGTTTCCTCAGAAGTCCGTTTTCCCCATTTTCGGCTAGTAGACCAGTTTCGGATCTTCATTTGGGATATCTTCTAGGGAATGAGATATAATTAATAGAGGTTTCTCATTGTAATATTATCAGTCCCAGATGACTATTTCAAGCCTATTTACTCCATTTTCTTTGTATAATTCATCAGAAGATCGTTTTCCCCATTTTCGGCTAGTAGACCAGTTTCGGATCTTCATTTGGGATATCTTCTAGGGAATGAGATAAAAATAATAAAGGTTTCTCCTTGTACTATTAAGAGTCCCAGATGAATTTTTCAAGCCTATTTACTCCATTATTATTCGTATGTTTCCTCAGAAGTCTGTTTTCCCCATTTTCGGCTAGTAGAGCAGTTTTGGAACTTCATTTAGCAACTCTATTAGGGAATGAGATACAAGTAAAAGAGGCTTCTCCTTGTACTATTAAGAGTTCCAGATGACTATTTCAAGCATATTTACTCCATTTTCTTTGTATGTTTCATCAGAAGTCTGTTTTCCCCATTTTCGGCTAGTACACCAGTTTTGGAACTTCATTTAGCAACTCTTTTAGGGAATGAGATACAAGTAAAAGAGGCTTCTCCTTGTACTATTAAGAATCCCAGATGACTATTTCAAGCCTATTTACTCCATTGTTATATGTATGTTTCCTCAGAAGTCAGTTTTCCTCTTTTTCGGCTAGTAGACCAGTTTCAAATATTCATTTGGGACATTTTGTAGGGAATGAGATAAAAGTAATAGAGGCTTCTCCTTCTACTATTAAGAGTCCCAGATGACTATTTCAAGCTATTTACTCCATTTTCATAGTATGTTTCATCAGACGTCTGTTTTCGCCATTTTCGGCTAGTAGACCAGTTTCGGATCTTCATTTGGGATATCTTCTAGGGAATAAGATACAAGTGATAGTGGCTTCTCCTTGTACTATTAAGAGTCCCAGAAGACTATTTCAAGCTTATTTACTCCATTTTTATTTGTATGTTTCCTCAGAAGTCCATTTTCCCCATTTTCGGCTAGTAGACCGAGCCATCAACAACATCACCAAGTGTAATGCATTTGTTCTTGCCCTTGAGCATAGAGTAAGGTACAATCTGTACTTCGTCCTTCTCACTCACTTCCCTCTTGTGCTTCACTGCTTCTTCTACTTGATCCCACACACGTCTTCCATTGGTTATATAGTCTTCAAAGTTGATGAAGAACGCCGAGGCCAAATCGGAATGCAAACACTTCATCTGAGCTGATCTTCAGTCGTATGGTCCTTTGGGTAATTCCCATCGGTCACTCCTTGACCGATGGCTTTGATCGATGGTATACTCGCTGGGATCCCATCAATCACTTCCTGACCGATGGTCCTGACGAATGTGATTGATGGCATACTCGCTGCATTCCCATCGGTCACTCCTTGACCGATGATCCAGAGGACTTGATCGATGGGGGTTGAGCGGTTTCACGAAAACTTCTGTATCTTTCTAACCACTAATTGAAATGACCTTAAACCAACTCCAGACGCAAGCTAACGAACGGGGCTAAACCATTGAGGAAGACTGTTGAAGCTGAATCGGGATAGAGATGCTTTGTCCGATTCGGTTTTGTCAGGTGAAGTTTCTGGCCGCTTCAATGAAGGTGCACCTTCTTCTTGACTCTTTTCATGCCTTGTGCTGCATCCACCATCATTTCCCATGCTCCTTATAGTCTCCAAACTCTCCAAAAATACCTGACAAACTCCTCAAATGCACAAAACGTGCAATGCACACCCTAAATCTACACTAAGTCCTAATTGAATGCAAATGGAACAAAAACAAGCAACAATGCATGTTTGAAGACTATAAAACAATGCAAAATGTATGCTAATATGGTGTAAAAAACAAGCAAATGAGAGAATGAGGTTTGAAAGTGGGAGCTCAAAACTAAAGATGTCAATGGAAAAACTGATTCAGTGCCCAAGTTATAGGTTCTAAGATGCATAGAGATTGTTCTACTTTAAAAGCTTTAGCCATACCTATCATAGCAAACAATGAACTCTAGCTTAGCCTACACAAGCATTTAAATCAACCAACTCTTTAACATTCATCAATCAGTAACCAATGGATCATGTTTGTGCAAATCAAGAGAAAACATTTGGTCAAGGGACATGGTTATGAGATGAAAATGATCTCATTCAAATAAGGGTTCAAAGATTCAGGGGATCACTCAATGAAATTATTCTATGTTAGGCAAAATTATAAAGGTAAAAGCACACCTATACATGGAAGTCAAAGCTCTCTTCTACCCATTTTACCCAGGATGAACCTAATAACTTCTAAAACCCCAAGTGAAGCTCCTAAATCTACCTTTTCCAAAGCACTTGATCTCTTCCTTCTTAAAATTTGGGGAAACTCCTTCTTCTTTTGCTTGTGTGGTTGACTTCTTTTTGGAACTTGCTCTTCTTTGTTGTATGATTGACGCCATTTTCATCACCTTTGGTGGATTGCTTGGTCTGATTTTTCCGTTTGGATGACCTTTTGTAAGCTTTGTTGTTGTTGGCATCTTTGTTCTTTAACACTTAGTCCTTTCTTCCTAATTAACTTGACCACAAAATAAATTGTTTCCCCATACTACTAACCCCATACTTCTTCTTCTTGTCAAAAGATGTAAACATTTAAAGCTCAAACTACTTCCACTACCCTTTCCCAAACTCCTAACTTAATACAAAGCTCAAAATGCAAGCTGGCGTCTACAAGAGAGCTTCTCCTTGCCTGCTTTATTCCTAACACTTTTTGCCAAGAAAAATCGAAAATGGTGCAATGCAAGGCCTCACAACTCTCACAATAGTGTTTAGGTTCAGAAAGTAGGATTGGTTTAGGGTGTGGTTAACTGTCCTATAATGATGAGGATCAGCTACTTGGATTAACAAGAGTGGTAAGAAGGGAAGAAGATAATCCAAGTATGTATATGGGTAGCCATGTAATCACTCTCAATGAACAAACAATATAATTCAAAGTCAGGATTTAGGTTCTAATAAGATAGAGTTGGAATCAAATCAAAGCAAGCTTGAGCATAAGACAAGAACATCAATGCAAGAATTCAAGATATGGTGCAGCATTAACTTCAAACTCACTACAATGCAATCAAACAACAGATAACCAAGGCATTGAAAACAACTCAAACATTAACATCTTGACAAGTATTTTTAGTCTACTATGCAAATGTATGCAAACCTATATGAAATGCATCTAGACTCAATCTTAGTTATGAAAATGCAACTAAATGATCATTTTGGTTCCAAAAAATTTGAAAATTTAATGGATTTTCAGTGCATATAGATGAATGCATGAGACTCAAGTATGTAAAAGAGAAAATAAGAAAACAATACACAATGTTAAATGCAATGCCCTCCCCCACACTTAAATTACACAGTCCCTTTTGTAATAGAAGCTTGAAGGAGGTGAATAAAACAAACTAAAAATGATTGCAAAAGGATCCATAAAGAAAAAAGAGGAGTTCGGTACCTTAGAATAGGTTTTGGCAGAAAGAA
Organism: Thlaspi arvense; assembly: GCA_911865555.2. NCBI lineage: Eukaryota > Viridiplantae > Streptophyta > Magnoliopsida > Brassicales > Brassicaceae > Thlaspi > Thlaspi arvense. The sequence goes on along the minus strand of OU466862.2, from coordinate 23,931,411 downwards.
GGTTTTGGCACTTATTCAACTATCCATTGCTTTGAACTCCACCTGCTCCTAGGATCAAAGGAAAACACAAACACAAACTTAATAGGCAAAAATATGTACAGGGGTAACATGGGAATACCTCTCAAGAGTGCTTGTTTAGATTCACTAAGCTTGACTTTTCTTGCTCCTTAAGATTATAGAGGAGGATGGAGTGGAACTGAAATTCCTTCTCCTTTCTTCTTGAACAATATATTGGCTCCACAGTAGAGCTTCTCCTTAGGTTTCCTGATTCTTTTTCTTTCCCCCCTTGGTCCACCATACAGCTTCACTTTGATTCCATCAAACAAGTCAAGAAGACAAACACCTTCAAAGGCTTCACCATCATACTCATTGTGATCAAGAGGGTCTTCATCTTCTTTTAGTACTTCAGCCTTTAATCCCCTCAGCTCTTCCTTGGCATCAAGTGGCTTTTTAGCAGCTCCTTTCTTAACATTAGTGATGCTTACACAAAAGCTTGAAGGTGGAGGCTTCATTGCATAGCTAACTCCATCATTCACGTTCTTGAGGGTGACTCTCTCTTTATTGAAGTTGATGTCCTTTTCATGTAAGAAATGGCAATACTGTTGGTGTAGGGGCTTACTCTTTCCAAGGAGTGATAATTGTTGCTGTAATTCTATGACTTGCTGCATAATTTCAGTGACACTCAACTCATGAGGTGGAAGTGGATTACCTTGGGCGTGGTATGGAGGGATGGGATCAGAAATCTGGTGCTGGTCTCCATAACAACTGTGATAAGCAGCACCATAAGCTTCATAAGGGGACCCATGGTTGAAGCCACTTTGAGAGCCTTGGTAGTAAGCTATAGGGTGATACATTGTACCTATAAGTGAAACAAATGAAAATGAAAATCAGTTCTTAAATAAATGCTTAGATTAAGCAAGAACTTAATCTCAAATACATTAAAAACAATCCCAAGAGGAAACAGCGTCAATTGATGTTAAGGTTTTTGAATCCTTATATAAATCCTCAAACACACATATCATTGTAGTACTTGAGGTGTCAATCCACTTGGGAAGTTAATGGCAGTTGAGATATAGAGAACTATGCTAAGCCAAGCTAATAGGAGAAGGGTTTTAATTCTAACAACCTAAGTGATCAAGAAAAGAAGCAAAAGAAAGCAAGCAAAGAGCAGTAAAAGCAATAAGAAACAGAGCAAAAACAGAGTAAAAGCTAAAGTAAACAGAGTAAAAAACTAGACTTCAAAGATTAAAAGATGGTTTAAGATCAAGGCAATGGTGATAGGGTAATTAATGTTCATGTCTAGGGTGATCAAAACAAGCAATTCTAAACACTCAACCTTAGGTAAGGAACGCTAATAAAGAAAAATCCAATCTCTTGGCATTAATCTCTTTGTTAAATCACATTTCAAACCCACTTTTGGTGGTGTATCTATGATAGATCAAACATCAACTCACGTTCTCATGCATAATCAATATTTAAAGACAATTTTGCACCAATGTTGTACTAAGCAATAAGCACATTCAAGCAAGAAATGATAGATGCAAAGACTCATGACTATCTAAACACCATTTTCAAGCATTGAACTTCATTCAGGCATTTCATCAAATACTTAGTGTGCATGTGAAAACCTAAGATCAAATTCTCCAACAAAGAGGTACTAAGCATTAAGCACAATCATATAAGAAAGGGAATGAGAAGATCTAAGCCCTAACCACCCTAAACAATTACTAAAATCACCCCATCTGCCATGATTTCAAACCTAAAGCAAACTACTCACAAATTATGGTGAAAACCATTAAATATATGAAGAAAAAATGGTTAATCATGATAAGAAAGACAAAAGATTAAGGGAAATGCAAACTTATATTGAAATAAACAAAGATTCAAATACAAAACTATTCAGAATCTAGAAGAGAAAATAAGAACTGCTGGATAGAGAAGTTGTTTCCAGAAATTAGGGATTTTAAGTATTTATAGGAGTCTCAGCAAAAATGGCAAAATTGTAAATAAGTGCAAGTTCAGACTGAGCTCCATCGATCATAAGTGATTGATGGTGTGATCGATGGTGTCCTATCGGTCTTGATCGATGGGCTTCTACTGGTCGATGCAGTGATATAAGATCAAAGGTATGATCTTATATGACCGGTACAATGAGGAATCAGGTAGCTGGCCACACGGCACTCTCTACTTAGATCCGGTACGTGATGAGTGTTAAGGTGGGATGGTGATCAAGCAACTGGCCAAACGGCTCTCTTTACTTAACCAAATGGATGGGGACGAATGATGGATCGAGTGACACACACACGGCTGATGATTGAACCGTGATAAAGTCAGTTGAACTCAAGAACAAGGGGGAAACCACACAATGCTCTAGAACTCGGCGGCGGCTTTCTTTGAGAAGAAAGTGTGTTCTTTATTGATAATAGGTAAAAACGTGAGCTACAATGCTGCATATGGGACTTTATTAATAGTCCTTCAGCCTTGACCTTCTAGGGTCGAAATAAACAAAATGCAAGGACCAAAATACAAAAGTGCATAAAGAAAAGATTACAAAAGTTCATGCTAGAAACTGTAAAAAGAAACTAGAAATAAAATCCTGCAAAACAAAAGGAAAACACAAGATATTATGGAATAATTGACAAGTTTCTTACTGTTGCCTCTTTATTGATTCATGCCCAAGTATGGTAAGTCTTTGTCTCAACAGTTGCTCTTAAACTTGGTTGTTTTGGTGTGGGGCGATGATGAGAAGAGTTGGGCCGGGGCTGTCTCGTAGTAGTGGCCATTCATCCAAGCTGGAGCTGGCCTTTAGCGTGGCTGGGCTTTGAACGTCTTGGAAAGATCCCAAAGTGTTGGCCCACTTGTTCGTTTAGCCCCTCGGTACGGCTTCCCGTAATGCTCTTGACCGCAGTACGGGGGTGGTACGTAATGCTCTCGACCACGGTACGGGAAAAGTCCGTAATGCTCTCGTCCCGCTCGGTTATGTCCTCGTCTGTTGTGTTGATAATGAGCTGTTTGAGCAAGCGATTGATGTCCTCCGTCTTCTTAAGGTTGAGAAGGCTCTCTACAGCTTTGTTGAACTCCTCCCTCATGGTCCTTGTACCTGAGCGGGTCCTTGGGGGTTCGTACATGATGGGTACCCGATGCTTGTCCGTGGTGAGGTCCTCATCATTCCCTCCCTCTCGAAGAGGTTCTGACCTCAGAACCGTTTCATCTGCGTTAAAGGGAGCTAAGTCAGTGACATTGAAACTAGAAGAAATGTTCATCTCACCTGGAAGCTCTAAACGGTAGGCATTGTTGTTGATGCGTTCAAGGACTTTGAAGGGTCCATCTCCTCGTGGTGAAAGCTTGCTCTTCCTCTGGTTTGGGAACCTCTCTGGTCTCATGTGTAGCCAAACCCATTCGCCGGGTTCAAATATGACTTCCTTTCTGTTCTTGTCAACGTTCAGCTTTGTTTATAATGTCTTCTTTTCCAAGTTCTCCTTAGCTTTTTGGTGAAGCTTCTTGATCAGCTCGGCTTTGCTCAAAGCATCTTGGCTTGCTCGTTCTGCTGGCGGTAATGGTGCAAGATCTAATGGTGTAGTTGGCTTAAACCCATAAACAATCTCAAAAGGTGAAAGTTTAGTAGCAGACTGGGTGGCTCGGTTATAAGCAAATTCAACATATGGAATGCAATCAAGCCAACTCCTTAAGTTCTTACCAACCGTGGCTCTTAAAAGAGCTGATAGTGTGCGGTTAACCACCTCGGTTTGACCATCAGTTTGGGGATGGCACGTCGTAGAGAACAAAAGCTTGGTGCCTAGCTTCTTCCAAAGTGTTCTCCAGAAGTGGCTCAAGAACTTTGTGTCCCTATCCGACACAATGCTTCTCGGTATACCATGCAGCCTCACTACCTCTTTAAAGAATCAGCAGTTTGAGTTGCGTCATTGGTCTTACTACATGGTATGAAATGGGCCATTTTTGAGAAGCGATCCACCACCACGAATATTGAATCCTTGACTCTCATCTTGGGCAATCCTAATACAAAATCCATAGAAAGATCTTCCCAAGGAAGGTTAGGTATAGGCAAAGGCATATATAAACCGTAAGGATGGGACCTTGATTTGGTTCTAAGGCATGTAATGCACTTAGAGCAGAAACGTTCAACGTCTCTCTTGAGGTGTGGACAAAAGAAATGTTCCACCACCACGCTTAGAGTCTTATCCACGCCAAAGTGTCCCATAAGCCCTCCTACGTGTGATTCTCTGATCAGTAGCTCTCTCATGGATCCCTGCGGTATACACAAATGTTTATCCCGAAAAAGAAATCCATTGTGTATATAGAATGGACCTGATGGGGCTTTGTTGCACTCTTGAAAGATTATCCCAAAGTCCAGGTCCTCTTCATAGTGCTCTTTGATGTGTTCAAATCCCATAACCCGAGCCTCCATAGTAGTGATGAGAGTGTAACGCCTAGAGAGGGCATCCGCTACAATGTTTTCTTTCCCCTTCTTGTATTTGATAATGTAGGGGAACGTCGCTATGAACTCTAGCCACCTTGCGTGTCTCCTTTTCAACGTTGTTTGGCCTCTAAGGTGTTTGAGTGTCTCATGATCTGAGTGTATAACAAACTCCTTGGAAAGCAAGTAATGCTGCCATGTCTCTAGTGATCTCACCAAAGCGTATAGCTCCTTGTCATACGTGGGGTAATTGAGCGTAGCTCCGCTTAGCTTCTCACTGAAGTAGGCTACTGGCTTGCCACCTTGTGTAAGTACTGCTCCAATGCCTAATCCTGAAGCATCACAATCAACTTCAAACGTTTTATCAAAATCAGGAAGCACTAGTACCGGGGCATTGGTAAGGCTATGTTTGAGCTTGGCGAAGGCTTCTTCTTGCACTGGCCCCCACTTAAAGGCTACATCCTTCTTGATCACGACAGTGAGAGGGGCGGCTATGGTGCTGAAGTCTTTCACGAACCACCGGTAGAAGCTAGCCAAACCGTGGAAGCTCCGAACATGCCCTATAGAAGATGGCGTAGGCCAGTCTTGAATAGCTCGTATCTTCTCCTGATCCACCCCTAGACCCTGCGAGCTTACAACAAAACCTAGAAACACCAACTCATTAGTGCAAAAGATGCACTTCTTGAGGTTTGCAAAGAGTCCTTCTTGACGAAGTGTCTCTAATACTTGCTCAAGGTGCTTTAAGTGATCCTCAAGGCAACGACTATAAATTAAAATGTCATCAAAATAAACCACAACAAACTTACTAATGTATGTCCTTAAGACATGATTCATAAGTCTCATGAATGTACCTGGGGCGTTTGTTAAACCAAATGGCATTACTAGCCACTCGTAAAGACCTTGCTTGGTCTTGAAAGCAGTCTTCTATTCGTCGCCCTCCTTCATACGTACCTGGTGGTAGCCGCTTTTCAAATCGACCTTTGAGAAGATGGTAGCACCACTGAGCTCATCTAACATGTCGTCTAGGCGTGGAATGGGGTGGCGGTACTTGATGGTGATGTTGTTAATAGCCTGGCAGTCCACGCACATTCGCCATGTACCATCCTTCTTAGGCACCAACAAGACGGGAACGGCACAAGGGCTCAAGCTCTCCCTAATGTAGCCTTTAGACATCAAGTCTTGTATTTGCTTCTCAAGCTCCTTAGTCTCCGCGGGGTTCATCCGGTAAGCTGGCCTGTTGGGTAAGGCTGAGCCGGGCACTAAGTCTATCTGATGTTCTATTCCCCTAACTGGTGGTAGTCCCGAGGGTATCTCTTCAGGGAACACGTCTTGGTATGCTTCTAGTAATCCCCTTATCTTCGCGGGTATCTCCTCGTCACTAGCTCCTGAAAGTAACCCTTCTCGAAAGACCATTAGTAGCACCATGTCTTGGCAGTTTAAAGCTCGTGTAACAACTTTAGTAGAAGCAAACAAGTTAGTCTTACTTACCTTGGCAACCTTAGCGAATTTGAGTTGCATTTCATGCACTTGGTTAGGCGTGAGGGGAGCTAAGGTGTACTTACGCTTGTCATGTGTAAGGTGTATTGGCTGGTACGGCCGTGATGTATAGCCTCCTTATCAAATTGCCAAGGCCTCCCAAGCAAGAGATGTCCTGCTTGCATTGGTACTACATCGCACGTCACCTTGTCTAAGTACCTTCCCACAATGAAAGTGACAACTACTTGGTCCGCTATCTTAAGCTCCGTGTCATCGTTGAGCCACCTTAGTTTGTAGGGTCTCGGATGCTTGGTGGTCTCCAAACCTAGCTTATCTACCAAGTACTTGCTAGCCACGTTAGTGCAAGAACCACCGTCTATGATCAAACTACATACCTTGGTGTTCACGGTGCACTTGGTATGGAAGATGTTCTCCCTTTGAATCGTCTCTAGCTCAACAAGAACACTAAGGGCTCGACGAATCACCAACATCTCTCCTGAGTCCGGGTATTCAATCTCCTCCGCTCCGGTCTCCGTGATGTCTTCTTCCATCTCATCTTGAGATTCATATCCTCCTTCGGCCGTGAGGATCATGACGCGGTTGTCGGGGCACTCCCTCGCCATATGACCTCTTCCCTGACACTTATAACATGTAATGTCACGTGTTCTTTGAGCAAATGGGGGTTTACCTTGCTCGGGTCGAGTTGTTTTAGAGGGTTCGGCTGTAGGCTTCTTAAACCTGGATTCAACCTCGACTGCCTTGCCTTTATCAAACGCCTTTGGTGTTGTAGAGGTCCAGTTGGTGTTTGGCTTCGAACGACTTGTAGCTGCTACGTTCCTCTTAACGTGTTGCTCCGCTTGTATGGCTAGGTGTAATAGCTCGGACATGTCATGGTACGGTTGTCTCTCGACCTTTCTCGCTATACGGTCTTGTAGTCCGTCTATAAACTGAGCCATGAGGGTCTCCTCCGTGTCCTCGAGCTCCAAGCGGTTGCGTAGCTGCTCAAATTCTTTAAAGTACTCCTCTACTGACCGGCTTCCTTGTATCAGCTTACAAAACTTCTTCTGGAGGTGTCGGTGAAAGTGAGGTGGGACGTACCGCTTCCTCATGTTGAACCTCACCTCGGCCCACGTACTGATCTGGTCATGACGATGCCTCCTCCTCTCGGACACATCTCTATCCCACCACGACAAGGCGTGGTCAGTTAGCTGAGCGGCTGCTAGTGACACCTTCTTCTGGTCATTGTAGCCATAGTACTCGACGATGTACTCCATTCGCCGTTCCCACTCTAGGTAAGCTTCAGGGTTAACCCTTCCAGCGAAGGTTGGGGCATTCAGCTTCACGTCAATGTTGTTGGGTCGGTAAGCTTCCTCTTCTCGGATACGTCCTCGGTGCATGGGATCCCTAGCTCGTCCCGCGGGTTGGTTCTGAACATTTGGTGCTGGTGGCGGGTCATCATCTAAGCCCGGCATGTCCTCATCAGTCTCCCCTTGGTCTACTGGTCCTTGCGGCTGTCTCATCGGCCCTCTCCTTGGTAGAAGTGGGGCTGGCGGCAATCTCTCAATCCTAGTCATCCTCTCGCCTAGGGCTTGAATAGCACCTAGGAGTTGTGCCATGTCAACCGGTGCTCCTTGTTCTCCCATCTATTAACCTGCGTAGACTAACAAACAGATTACAAGCACAAGTGTAACAAGGTTCTAGCCGAAGAAAATCAAAAGAGACTTAGCTAGAATTTTTTTTTTGATTTTTGTTTTTTTGGGGTTTTATAAAGCAAATCTAACAACTTAACAAGCGAATTCTTTTGGGTTTTTAATAGTAAAAACAACTTAAACAAAAGCAACAAATGATTTTTATGGGGTTTTTTTTTTATTTGTGAAAAACAACAAGGAAGCAAACTATGAAAGCAAAGCAAAGATCTAAAGGGGCTAGATAAAACCTGGTGTAGGAGCGTTTAAGCTCTGATACCAAATGATATAAGATCAAAGGTATGATCTTATATGACCGGTACAATGAGGAATCAGGTAGCTGGCCACACGGCACTCTCTACTTAGATCCGGTACGTGATGAGTGTTAAGGTGGGATGGTGATCAAGCAACTGGCCAAACGGCTCTCTTTACTTAACCAAATGGATGGGGACGAATGATGGATCGAGTGACACACACACAGCTTATGATTGATCCATGATAAAGTCAGTTGAACTCAAGAACAAGGGGGAAACCACACAATGCTCTAGAACTCGGCGGCGGCTTTCTTTGAGAAGAAAGTGTGTTCTTTATTGATAATAGGTAAAAACGTGAGCTACAATGCTGCATATGGGACTTTATTAATAGTCCTTCAGCCTTGACCTTCTAGGGTCGAAATAAACAAAATGCAAGGACCAAAATACAAAAGTGCATAAAGAAAAGATTACAAAAGTTCATGCTAGAAAATGTAAAAAGAAACTAGAAATAAAATCCTGCAAAACAAATGGAAAACACAAGATATTATGGAATAATTGACAAGTTTCTTACCATTGCCTCTTTATTGATTCATGCCCAAGTATGGTAAGTCTTTATCTCCACGGTTTCTCTTAAACTTGGTCGTTTTGGTGTGGGGCGATGATGAGAAGAGTTGGGCCGGGGCTGTCTCGTAGTGGTGGCCATTCATCCAAGCTGGAGCTGGCCTTGAGCGTGGCTGGGTTTTGAACGTCTTGGAAAGATCCCAAGTGTTGGCCCACTTGTTCGTTTAGCCCCTCGGTACGGCTTCCCGTGATTCTCTTGACCGCGGTACGGGGGTGGTATGTAATGCTCTCGACCACGGTACAGGAAAGGTCCGTAATGCTCTCGTCCCGCTCGGTTATGTCCTCGTGCGTTGTGTTGATAATGAGCTGTTTGAGCAAGCGATTGATGTCCTCCGTCTTCTTAAAGTTGAGAAGGCTCTGTACAGCTTTGTTGAACTCCTCCCTCATGGTCCTTGTACCTGAGCGGGTTCTTGGGGGTTCGTACATGATGGGTACCCGATGCTTGTCCGTGGTGAGGTCCTCATCATGGAGGTTGAGCGGTTTCCCGAACATTGCGATATCTTTTGAACGGCATAATCAGAATGACCTGAAACCAAATCCTCCTGAAAGCTAACTCACGTGTCTACAACGTTCATGAATAGTGCGGATGCTGAATCAAGACGAAGGCTACTCCTTCGAGCTGATCTTCAAGTCGGTCAAAATCAATGGTAAAAACTCCAGATGTACATGTTCTCACTTTATTCGCTGTAACTCTTCAACCACTGATGGGAATGACTCGAAATCAATACCAAACAAAAGCTAACTCAAGTGGCTACAAAGATAATAAAAGGCCGAGGCTAAATAGGAATTCAAACACCTCATCTGAGCTGATCTTGAGTCGATATGATCCTTCGGGTGATTCCCATCGGTCACTCCTTGACCGATGGCTTTGATCGATGGTATACTCGCTGAGATCCCATCGATTACTTTCTGACCGATGGTCCTGAGGAATGTGATCGATGGTATACTCACTGCATTCCCATCGGTCACTCCTTGACCGATGGTCCTGAAGACTTGATCGATGGGGGTTGAGCGGTTTCACGAAAACTTCTGTATCTTTCTAACCGCTGATTGGAATGACCTGAAACCAACTCCAGATGCAAGCTAACGCATGGGCTATAACATTGATGAATACTGTTGATGCTGAATCTGGTTAGAGATGCTTTATACGAGCCGGTGTTGTCAGGTGAAGTTTTTGGCCGCTTCAATCAAGGTGCACCTTCTTCTTGGCTATTTTCATGCCTTGTGCTGCATCCACCATCATTTCCCATGCTCCTTGTAGTCTCCAAACTCTCCATACATACCTTCCAAACTCCTCAAATGTACAAAACATGCAATGCACACCCTAAATCTACACTAAGTCCTAATTGAATGCAAATGGGACAAAAACAAGCAGAAATGCATGTTTGAAGACTATAAAACAATGCAAAATGTATGCTAATATGGTGTAAATAATGAGTATATCATGGGATCCCATCGGTCAGTATTGACCAATAGGCTTGACCGATGGTGTATCCACTTGATTCCCATCGGTCACTCCTTGACCGACTGTCTTGATCGATGGGATCTTCAGTTCCTCTGCTGCCTTGTATCGATCAGAACAAACAGATGAGTTTTGTGTTGTGACCGATGGAAAACCAGAAATCGTCTTCTTTAGCTCTTTTACTCCTTCTCAGCTTGGCTAACTCCTTGAAACATTTGCACAGTTCCTCCTTGCTCCCAATGGCTTCTTAAATACCTAAAAACCTCCTAAATGCATAGAGAATGGAAACTACAACATAAATGCAACCCAAGTCTAAAAAGAAAGGAAATTGGGACTAAAGAGAGAGAAAACATACAAAAGGAGACCAAAACATGAACTAAATGCAAGCCTAAAAGATGTAAATGAATGAGATATCAACACCCCCACACTTGCCTTTCGCTTGTCCTCAAGCAAATAAGAACAAATGGGAAAGTGAGGTTTGAAAATGGAAGCTCAAAACTAAAGATGCCAATGAAAAATTAAATCAATGCTCAAGTTATATGTTCTAAGATGCAAAGAAATTGCTCTACTTCAAAAGCCTTAGCCATACCTATCATAGCTAACATCACACTCTAGCTCATCATAAGCAAGCATTCAAATCAACCAACTCTTAATCATTCATTAACAGTAACCAATGGATCTTGCTTACGTAAATCAAATGAAAGCATTTGGTTCAAGGTCAATGCTAAGAGATTAAAATGATCTCTTTTAATGTGGGTTTTTAGAAGTAAGGGATCTCTCTTCGAAGGAATGAACTTTGCAAAATGCTAAGGGTAAAGCTCAACCTATGCATACAAGGATAAACTCTCATCTACCCATTGCCTAGATTGTTCTAATCCCAACCCTATGTCCCATCAAAGGCCATCCTATTCTACCCTTTTAATCACCCCTACACTTAGCCATTTCTTAGGGAAGCTTTTCTTCTTTGCCCTCTTCATGATGTGGCCTCTTTGATCTTTTTTTTGCAGCTCTTCTTTGTTTCCTTGGGGAATCTCCATTTAGTTTCTTCTTTTAGTTCCTTAGGCTTCTTTTGGCCTCTTCTTTTAGTTGTTTGAGAACTCCTCTTCTTTGTTTGCTGCTCCTAGATCTTTTGGGTTCCACACATGCTTAGCTTGTTGCCTTCCCTTTCTTCTTCTCTTCTCCAAATGAAAAATAAAGAGCACCCAATTCCCACACCTAAATCTACCATCCTAAGCCTATTTATGACTCAAAGAGAAGATTCATATTTACATGAGAGCTTACCTTTGTCGTGCTATACCCAACACTTTTTGCTAAGTTCATTCAGAAATAGGCCTTACACACACAAGATAGTATTTAGGCTTGAAAGGAGGATTGGTTTAAGGTGTGGTTAAGTGTCTTATAGATGAGGATCAGCTACTTGGACTAGCAAGAGTGGCAGAAGGAGAAAGAAAGTCCAAGTATGTATATGGTAGCCATGCAATCACTTTTCAAAACATAAGCAAGATAATTATAAGTCAGGATTATGGTTCTAATAAGATAGAGTTGGAATCAAATCAAAGAAAGCTTGAGCATAAGACAAGAATATCAATGCAAGAATTCAAGATATGGTGCAACCTTAACTTCAAACTCACTACAATGCAATCAAACAACAGATAACCAAGGCATTGAAAACAACTAAAATATTAACATCTTGACAAGTGTTTATCATTTACTCCCTGTGCAAATGTGTGCAAACCTATATGAAATGCATCTAGACTCAATATTAGTTATGTAAATGCAACTCAATGATCTTTTTGGTTCCAAAAAATTTAAAACATTTATGGATTTTCAGTGCATATAGATGAATACATGAATGCATGAGACTCAAATATGTAAAAGAGAAAATAAGAAAACAAAACACAATGTTAAATGCAATGCCCTCCCCCACACTTAAATTGCATATACTCTTGTGTAATAGAAGCTTGAAGGAGGTGAATAAAACAAACTAAAAATGATTGCAAAAGGATGCATAAAGAAAGAAGAGGAGTTAGGTACCTTAGAAAATTTTTTGGCAGAAAGGAGGAGTGTATCGGTCTCTCCAGACCGATAGTGTTGATCGATGGAGCTGTATCGGTCACTCCAGACCAATAGTGTTGATCGATGGAGCTGTATCGGTCACTCCAGACCGATGCGAGTGATCGATGGAACACTCACTTAGTTCCCATCAGTCACTTCAGACCGATGTTGGTGATCGATGGAGGCGTATCTGTCACCCCAGACCGATACTGTTGATCGATACAGGCCAGAAAATGCATCAACTCAGCTAACAATTTGCCTTAGACCCCACTTGCTCCTGTTATCAACAGAAAAACGTAAAAACAAACAAAAAATGCAAGAATATCTACAAGGATAACAAGGAAATACCTCCCAAGTGTGCTTGTTTAACGTCCTTAACTTGACTTTCCTTGGTTGATCACTCTTGTAAAGGATCCTCAAGGTTGATGTCTACATCATCTCCCAGGGACTCACTTGCCATGTATGGCTTCAGTCTGTGCCCATTAACTGTGAAGCCTTCTCCATCCTTGTTAAACAAAGTTACAGCTCCATATGGTAACACCTCTTTGATCTTGAATGGACCTAACCATCTTGACTTCAGCTTTCCAGGGAACAACTTCAGCCTTGAGTTGAACAACAGCACCTGATCTCCTGTCTTGAAGTCCTTTGGTTTGATCCTCTTGTCATGAAAAGCTTTTGTCCTCTCCTTATAGATCCTTGAACTCTCAAAAGCTTCAAGGCAGTTTTCTTCTTACTCATGCAAGTTGATGAGTCTCTTTTCTTGAGCTGTCTTGATGTCAAAATTCAGAAGCTTTGTTGCCCACAAGGCTTTATATTCCAGCTCAACAGGCAGATGACAAGCCTTTCCATAGAGGAGTGAGAAAGGGGTTCTGCCAATGGATGTCATGAAGGCTGTCCTGTAAGCCCACAAAACATCATCAAGCTTATTAGACCAATCCTTTCTTGTAATACCAACTTTCTTCTCTAGGATGGCTTTGATCTCTCTGTTGGACACCTCCACTTGACAGCTTGTTTGAGGATGGTAAGGAGTGGCAACCTTGTGCTTGACACCATTCCTCTTGAGCAAAGTCTCAAAGACCTTGTTGATGAAATGACATCCACCATCACTTATCACACACCTTGGAACACCAAACCTTGGGAATATGATTGTCTTGAAGAGCTTCACCACCACTCTAGGATCATTTGTTGGACTGGCAATTGCTTCAACCCACTTTGACACATAATCAACAGCTACAAGGATGTACTTGTTCCCATGGGATGGAGGGAAAGGTCCCATAATGTCAATCCCCCACACATCAAACAGATCCACTTCAAGAATAGAGTTCAGAGGCATCTCATCTCTTTTGCAGATGTTTCCTTTCCTTTGGCATGCATCATATGAGGAGATGTGAGCCTGGGCGTCCTTACACAAACTAGGCCACCAAAAACCAGCTTGAAGTACCTTTGAGGCTGTCTTGAAGGTTGCCAAGTGACCCCCATAGGCTGAGACATGGCAATGATGTAGAATTCCCTGAACTTTTTCCTCAACTATGCATCTTCTGAACAATCCATCATTCCCTCTCTTGTAGAGATAAGGCTAATCCCAAAAGTAATGAGAGGCATCTCTTAAGAACTTCTTCTTCTAATGTGAATTGAGGTTCAGTGGTATCTGGCCAATAACCAAGTAGTTCACAAAGTCAGCATACCAAGGCAGTTTGTTCTCTTCTAAGCTTTGCACTTCAGCTGCTTTCATTCCTAAAGCATGCAGCTGCTCTTCTGGTAGAGTATCATTGATTGGGACAAAATCATCTATCCTCAGTCTTGAAAGGTGATCAGCTACACCATTCTCAATGCCTCTCTTATCCACAATCTCCATGTCAAACTCTTGCAAGAGGAGGATCCATCAAAGAAGTCTTGGCTTGGTGTCTTTCTTGGCATATATGAGCCTTAGTGCAGCATGATCAGTGTAGACTATAACCTTAGACCCCACTAAGTAGCTTCTGAACTTCTCAAATGCAAAGACAACTGCTAGGAGCTCCCTCTCAGTTGTTGCATACCTTGTTTGAGCCTCATCCATTGTTCTGCTAGCATAGTAGATAACATGAAGCTTCTTGTCCACTATTTGCCCCAAGACTGCTCCAACAGCATAGTCACTAGCCTCACACGTGATTTCGAATGGCAAATCCCAGTTTGGAGCTTGAACTATTGGCGCTGACACTAAAGCTTGCTTGAGTGTGAGGAAGGCTTGCAAGCATTCTTCATCATCTTTAGCCACCACCCCCTCTTCTTGTTCCTCAATGTCCACATTGGGTGTAGAAGGCGCCACTCTTGGAGGGAGTTGCTTCCCACTTCTTAGGATGACAGCTTTGACACACTCTTGTGCAAGTGAAGATGTAGATGGTTGAGCCATGCTCTCTAGTTTGCTGATCTGCATATTCATAGAGCCTAGTTGGGATTGCAGGCTGGATTCAATGCCTTTTTGTATTTCAACAGCCATACTTCTCTGAATGTCAGTCATATTCTTTTGAATTTCAACAGCCATGCTTTTCTGAAGCTCTGCAGTTTGAAGTTGATGCATTTGAAGGAACATCTCCTTAAGGTCCAAAGTTTCAGAGGGTTGGGAGATGTTGGCGCCAACTGCTTGAGAAGAAGAACCATGATGTTATTCACATACATCATAATCTTGTCTCATTGATGCCTTCTCTTGTATTTGAACAGCTTTGACATGATGCTCTTTGTAGTGGTTTTGTGGAGTAACATTCTGAAGAGGTTTGATGGCTCCATTGAGCAATATATCCACCTTTTCTTGCAGGTCCTTTATCACATACAGTGAAGTTGCTAGCTGCTCTTCAGCTGCCTTGGCATGTTGCTCTTTATCATCAACATAGTCCCAATTACTGAGCGCCATGTTCTCCACTAGTAGCCATCATTCATCAACATTTTTACCAAGGAAATATCCATTGCTTACTGTATCTAGGATGATTCTGATGTTTGGGAGAACACCTCTATAGAGAGTGGATAGAAACATTTCATTTGTGAAGCCATAGAGGGCATTGATGAGTGAAACCTCTAAACTTTTCCTTAATATCTCCAAAGCTCTCACTAGACCACCATTTGAAGTTTGTGTTTGAAGTTTGTGATCTCATTCCTGAATTTTGCTGTTCTTGAGGGTGAGAAGAATTTGGTTAAGAAAGCACCTTTGCATTGATCCTAAGAAGTGATGCTTCCTTGTGCTAAAGACTATTTCCACATTTTAGCTCTATCACCAGGGGAGAATAGAAATAATCTGAGCTTCAAACCATCATCTGAAACTCCACTAAGCTTTGTCAAAACACAAATTCTCTCAAAGTTATCCAAATTCTCTAAGGGGTCTTGGTTAGGCAAGCCAAAAAACTGCTTTTCTTGAATCATAGTAATGATGCTGCTCTTGATCTGATAATGTTGAGTCTCCATAGGTGGAAGAATACCTTGTCTTGAAGCATAACTTGAGGGTATATCAGCAGCACCTATAGGCCTTAATGTTCTTTGAACTCTCATGCCCCAAGCTCCTTGTAAACCAGCCTGACCTTGCTCTCCTTGCAAGCCTTGGATCCCTTGAAGACCTTGTGGACCTTGTAGATCTTTCAAACCAAACCCAGCAGCATACTGATGTTCTTCCATGCTTGAACAGCTGATATATGACTGCAAACCCCAACTGTTTGACCTTGAACCTCAGTTGTAGTTGAAGACACTTAAGAGCAATTGTTGTGGTACCTACAAAAGAAATTCTAGACCAAAAGAGAAATCAGTAACCAAAAACGAAAATAACAAAGCTTGATCTCAAGATCTCTACAAATCCTACTGAACAAAGCATTCCCCTAATGGCAACAACGTCAAATTGATACAAGAGTTTTGAGTCTCTTTCTCAATCACCCTTTGTACTAGTCATTGTAGTAAGGGTTTTATGTCAAGCCTAAGGGGAAGATTGAAACAACAGGATTGCAATAAGGCTCTTAATTCAAGCAGATATAGAGAGAGCTTAGAACTCCAACAACCTAAGTGATCAAACAGAAAAGAAGCAAACATCAAACAAAGAGTGAACAGCAAACAAGACAACTAAAACAAGGGTAAAAACAGAGCAAATTCGAATTCAACTAAAAACAGAGAAAAGATGGGACTTGAGATGAAATAATTGGTGCTAGGGAACTCTTAACTCAATCTATGATGCCTACAAACTCACACAATGCTATTCTTTATGCATATAATTCATTTATAAGACTAATTTAATCCCTTAGCACTAACCTCTTTGCTAATTATCAAATCAAAAACTAATTCTCATTAGTAAAATGATAAACAGCAAGCATTAAGACAATCTATCAATCCTATATTGCCAAATCACTCCCTAGACAGTCAATCTCTTGAGCTAGGATAAGCAATGCTCTTGCAAAGAAATTCAGGCATTTCATCAAACACTTAGTGGGCATAAAATGAGCTTAAGATCCTAATAAACTTAGCTAAGGCTAATCAGCCATTAAACACAGCAATCAAGAAAGGAAATAAAAGAATTAACACTAAGACAACATAGATTAAGCTTAGAATCCCCTAAACCTAACCCATCTCAATTCCCTAAAAAGATTACTAACTAATCACCATCAAAACCATCAATCCAAAGAGAAAGAGATAGCTAATCATGTTTAGAGATATTAAACAAAAAGATAAATGCAAACTCTTATTAAAATTAAGTAAGATTCAAACTACAAGATCAAAACAAAAACAGAAAAGGAAAGAAATGTTGGATAAAGAGATGCTCCCAAAAATTAGGGATTTTTCGTATTTATATGGGTCTAAGCGAAAATGGCAAAATTGTAAATAAGTGGTCTTCAGTCAGGATCTGTATCGGTCACCAGTGATCGATGGTGCATCCACTGGGTTCCCATTGGTCACTCCCTGATCGATGGTCTTGACCGATCGACTTATGCTGGATCGCATCGGTCAGTCTTGACCGATAGGCTTGACCGATGGTGCATCCGCTTGATTCCCAAAGGTCACTCCTTAACCGATGGTCTTGATCGATAGGATCTTCAATTTTTCTGCTGCCTTGTATCGATCAAAACAGACCAATGGGTTTTGTGCTGTGACCGATGGAAAACCATAAATCGCCTTATTTAGCTCTTTTTGCTCCTTCTCAGCTTGGCAAACTCCTTGAACCATTCCCACACTTCCTCTTTGCTCCCAATGGCTTCTTATGTACCTAAAAACCTCCTATATTCATGGAGAATGAAAACTACAACCTAAATGCAACCCAAGTCTAAATGGAAAGGAAACTTGGACTAAAGAGAGAGAAAACATGCAAAAGGAGACCAAAACATGAACTAAATGCAAGCCTAAAGTATGTAAATGAATGAGATATCACTGATACAAGAGTTTTGACTCTCTTGGTCGATCACCCTGCTTGTACTAATCAGTTGTAGTAAAGCATAGGGTTTTTATCAATCCAAAGGAGTTATGAATAGATGCCAAGTGATATCATGATATGATCATGGGCCATAACGAGGACGTAGAGCTGGTAGCCGAAGTGAAACAACTCGATGTCAAGGTAAGCAGCACGGCAACGAAGAAGTACAACATGAAGCCGAGGTGAAACAAGAAGAAGATATGGATATTCTACAAGGACCAGTGACACGTTCGAAGGCCAAGGCATTATAAGAAAAGATACAATCTCTACTTAGTCATTTGAAGAATTAGGAAGAAATCAAGACAGCTTATCAAACCACATTGGTTTCGATTCAAACCGAGGTTAACAAATGGGAATGAGTTTCAATTCTACTCTTTTTCCCTCTTCTTGCTTTTGTCCCAATGGGTTTTGCAAGAGAGGTTTTTAATGAGGTAAGTGAACTCATTGTTGGCCCATTTGTTGATCCGAAGACAAGTCCAAGAAGCAATCAACTCGTTTGGTTCTACCTTTCAATTTCAAATAAGACGCACCTCTTCTTTATTACTCTTTGCTTTGTTTCGAGAAGTCTTTGGTGCTTGTACCAAGACTCTTCTCTTTATATGTTGCTCTTGAACTTGCATTTTAATCTTCTATCTGAAACTTGTTAAAGATAGATCCGGTAAATCAAAGGCTTTCCCACATCCTTTGTGTCCCCATTCGATCCACAGTGAATCTAAGGAACATCCGCAGCCTTAGTGTGACCATTCAATCCATCTTTCAATCCCATATCATCCGTGTTAAGTCATCTCACTCGTCCATTCCCTTTAGGGTTTTCAAATCATCATCGTCATTGTTCTATGCTTCCTAGTGAACGTTTCCTTTTGCTTGTTTAGTCATTTATCTGGTTTTCATCATCGTCACGGGTTCATCTCTTTTCACTCTAGCTTTCAAAGTGTCGATTCATAAGGAATTCATATTAAGTGGTATCAGAGCCATTTTGAAAGTTTAGGTTTCGTTGTTATCGATTTTCAATATTTTGGCAATTCAAATTCTTGTGTTGCACAGATCTGTTGTTCTAAGGTGTTAGATCATTTGTTCACTCATTGCATCTAATGTTTCTATGATCTATTCATATGATCTGATTAACAAAGGATTAGTTTACTGCGAGTTTTTGTTTTAACGTTTTAGGTACCATGGCGAGTCAAGAGGAAGAAGAAACTAGTAACAACGCCAACAACAAACTATTGATTGAAGCTATAACTGCTCGACTAGACAAACTCCTCGATGCTCGACTTGAAGCGTTTCGCCAAGAGCAGAACCTGAACCGGGCAGAGAAAGAGCCAAATCAGTCGCATACTAGAAGAGAGAGCCGACGAGATCATGTTTCAACTGAACATTCTAGTGGCGATTCAACTGATTCTTACTATCATCACAAGAGCGGATCCTCTCTAGGTCATCAGTGACATAGACGAGAAAGGCATGAAAGAGGACGTATACAGGACCCTCTTGCAGGCATTGAACTCAAGATTTTGTCCTTTAATGGGAAGACCGATCCGGCTGCTTACTTAGAATGGGAAAAGAAGATCGAGCTTGTGTTTGACGCTCAACATTGTACTGAGATCAATAGAGTGAAGGTTTCTGCGACTGAATTCTATGACTATGCCCTCAGTTGGTGGGATCAGATTGTTACTACAAGAAGGAGAACCCGAGAGTACCCGGTGGAAACTTGGAATGAGCTAAGAGGTCTAATGAGAAAGAGGTTTGTACCGAGCTCCTATCACCGAGACCTTCATCACAAGCTCAGAAAGCTTTCACAAGGCAACCGTTCTGTTGAGGAATACTATCAGGAGATGGAGACTTTGATGATTAGAGCCGATATAGTAGAAGACAGAGAAGCGACGATGGCACGCTTTCTTGGAGGACTAAACCGTGAGATACAAGATCGTTTAGAAACTCAACATTGGAGGTAGAGGAAATGTTACACAAGGCCATCCTGTTCAGGCAACAAATCAAGAGAAAAGTTTCCTCTCGGCCAAGTCAAGGAGCTGGTACAACTTATAATCGGGCTAGTTATTCAAGAGAGAATAAGAGTAGCTATCCGAGAGAGAATAACCGTTCATGGCTCCAAGGGCTGAAGCAAAACCATCTACGGATCAGAAGGGAAAGGCTATAGAAGGTTTGACAAGGACAAGAGACGTCAAGTGTTTCAAATGTCATGGAAGAGGCCATTATGCCAATGAGTGTACCAAAAAGCATGTTATGATTCTCCTTGATAACGGCGAGTTTAAATCCAACGATAAGCATCAAGAAGATACATGTGAAGAAGACATTATGTCTCCGGCCAGAGGTGATTTGTTAGTAGCCAGAAGAACTTTAAGTGTGCAAACAAAGGCTCCGGAGCAAGAGCAAAGAGAGAATCTCTTCCATACTCGATGTTATGTTCAAGGAAAGGTGCGTAGTCTTATTATTGATGGAGGAAGTTGCACCAACGTCGCGAGTGATATTATGGTTAAGAAGCTTGGCTTGAAGACATCAAAGCACCTGAATCCTTATAAACTTCAGTGGCTTAACAACAGTGGAGAGCTAAATGTTAACAGCCAAGTGATCGTTCCTATTACTATTGGCCAGTATGAAGACGAGATATTATGTGATGTTCTGCCAATGGAGGCTAGCCAAAGACTTCTAGGAAGACTGTGGCAATCAGATTGAAGAGTGACGCATGATGGCTTCTCTAACCGTCATTCAATTGAGTACAAAGGAAAGAAAACTGATACAAGATAATTTGAGTTCTTGAATCAATCACCCAAACTTGTACTAGTCAGTTGTAGTATAGCATAGGGTTTTTATCAATCCAAATGGGTTATAGTTGAAAACAAAAGAGTTGGGAGTAAAAATCTCTAAGTCAAGCAAGTAGAAAAGTGTTTTTGTTGCCTAAGCAACCAACCCAGTATCCTAATATGATCAAGCAGCAAAGAGAGGAAAGATAAGAGCAAACTAAACAAAACTAAGCAAGCAAAACAGAGCAAAACAGAGCAAATCCGAAATTCAAATAAGAGAAAAGCAAGTTCCTAGATGTGGTTATTGACTTTGGGGAATTCATAGACTAACTAAGGCTGTTTCAAACTACATTGATCAAGCAAACAAGCAAGAAATGGTGATTCCTAGACATAGAGTTCACAATCAAGCAAGCTAGATCCAATCTCTTGTAAAATAGCCCTTTGCAAAACATCTTAACAAGAACTAACTCTCATTAGTGCCAAAATATTAAGCAAGCATTAATAAACAACTCTATTTCAGTCAAGATGCTCCTCAAACAGTCAATATCTTGAGCCAAAGCCAGCAAATCCTCTATTAAACAAGATCAGCATTTCATCAAACACTTGGTGGGCATAAGAGAAAGCTAACAACCTAGATAAGTGTGATCAAGATAAATCTAGCATTAATAACAGATTAATAGAGAAGAAACCATAAACTGAAGCACTAAACAAGCCTTAATCAAGTCTTAAACCCCCTAATCTACCACATCTAGAAACTCTAAGCAAACTACTCACTAATACTCATGTTTAACACCAAATCACAAAGGAAAAGGATGTTAATCATGATTAGAAGAGAGGATAAAGAAAGATAAAAGGCAAATACTCAAATATATTAAATAAAGCAAATGATTTGTCTTACAAACTTAAAGAAAATGCTTAAGAACAGTAATTTGACAAGACTTGTCGAAAATCTAGAAAAGAGGTTATTTATAGCCTAGAGAAGGAAGCCCTAGAGTAATGGTAAAAGTGTAAATGAAAACAGGTTCGGACTGGGTTTACATCGGTCATAAGTGATAGATGCTAGTGATCGATGTAAATCCCATCGGTCTGGGAAGTGATCGATGTGGTGACCGAAAATCATCCGGGGCCTTTGTGTCGATCACAAGTGATCGATGCTGTTGATCAATGTGCTCGTATCGGTCACCTGATGATCGATGCTTCTGACCGATAATTTGGTATCGGTCACCCCCATGATCGATGTTCTCCGTGCTTTGACCGAAAACCTTTGCAGATATTGTCTGCTTTGATCCCTTTTTCTCCCTTTGATCCAGCTAGCATCCTGAATCATCCCCAAAGCTCCTCCAAGCTCTTTTTAGCTCCAAAAGCACCTAAAAACATCAAAAATGCAAGGAAAATGCAAACTATATCCTAAATGCAATCTAAGTCTAAAAGGAGAAGAAAATGAGACAAAAACTAAGGGAAAACATGCAAAAGAGAACCAAAACATGTACTAAATGTAGTCCTAAATGGTGTAAATACAAGAGATATCAACACCCCCACACTTGCCTTTTGCTTGTCCTCAAGCAAATAAGAACAAATGAGAGAGTGGGGTTTGAAGGTGGGCATTCAGATTCCAAAAATGCAAAGGTAAAGAGATGGTGTCAATGCTTAAATGCCTAGTTGTAGGATACAAACATAATCAGCTATACTTTAAAGAACCTAGCCATGTTCATCATGTTTCAAAATGATCTCAAATCTCAACTTAGGCAAATGCTTTAATAACCCAACTCTTTAACATTCAATTAAGATCAGAACCATGAATCATGCTTATGCAAATCAAGTGAAGACATTTGGTTGAAAAGGGTAAGGTCATGAGATAAGAATGATCTCATTTTAACAAAGGGTTAGCAAACATAAGGGATCACTCAGTGAAAAGGATTTCATCTAAGGCAAAATGCTAAAGGTAAAAACACATATATGCATGCAAATCAAAGTTCCCTTCTACCCAAAGATGAATCCTAAGTAATTCTAAACCCAAAAGAGAACCCCTAAGTCTACCCTTTCCTAAATTCTACCCTTTACCCTTCTTCATGGCTGGGGAAACTTCTTCTTTTTGCTTGTGTGGTTGCTTCTTTTTTGTTGGGACTTGCTCTTCGTTGTTGCATTGGCACCTTCATCACCTTTGGTGTATTGCTCCTGGTCTGATTTTTCTTCTTTGGACCTTTCTGACCTTTGTTGCTGGCGCCTTTCTTCTTTGTACTTAGAGCTTTTTCTTCCCTTTACTTAACCACAACTCTAAACTGTTTCCCCTTTTCTACCATTTCAGATCTTTTCCTTTTCTTTCAAAACATATATACATGAAGTTCAAACCACTTACACTACCCTTTTAAACCCCAAAACTCCAATCCTAGAATCAAGCTCAAGATGCAAGCTGATATCTACAAGAAAGGAAATCATTGCCAACCTTATTCCTAACACTTTTTGCCAAGACAAAGTCGAAAATGCAATGCAAAGGCCTCACAGCTCTCACAATAGTGTTTAGGCTCAAAAGGAGGTTTTGGTTGAGGGTGAAGATGTAACTGTCCCATAAGTATGAGGATCAGCTATTTGGATCAACAATAGTGGTAGAAAGGAAAAAGATGATCCAAATATGTATATGGTAGCCATGAATTCACTTTTCAATGCATAAGACATGATAATTAAAAGTCCAAATTAAAGTTCAAGTTGATAGAGTTGATTTTCAGAGAACAAGTGCTTTCAGAATGAGATGAGAAGACCAAATCTAGCAATCTAAGCATGGTTCAGCCTTAACTTCTAGCAATGATATGATGCATCAAACAACTAGCCACATAAACACTGAAATCATCTCTAAACACTAACAAGGAAAACTCATCATAATGCCCTATGCAAATACAATGCAACCTATATGTCAACACTAGACTCAATCCTAGGAGAATGAAATGCAACTACATGCTTTCTTTTTGGTTTGCAAAAATGCAAAATGTTTCAAATTTTTTCGATTTTTTGTATTTTTCTATGCCTTACATGAATGCATGATATGCATGAGACTCAAAGTAAAACAAAAAAATAAACTAAGAAAACAAAACACAAAGTCAAACCCTAAATCTCTCCTCCACACTTAAATTACACAGTCTCTTGTGTAATGAAAGCAATGAGAGAGAGAAGCACAAAATATAATACAAAACTGAAAAAGATGCAATGGTATAAACAGTGGAGAGGATGTGGTACTTGGTTCAATGGTAGGAGTGGTGGGATGATCCAGAGGTCTGAGGAGACTTGCTAGCTCTCCTCTTGTTTCTCCTCATATAAACCTTGGTAGAATGCTCTGCTTCTTGAGGTGGTTGAACCCAACTTGACCATAACTGCTCAGCTTGAGAAGAGTTCCCTTGTTGACCCCATTGCCATGTCTCCTGAACTTCAGAGGGAGTGGGAGTTGGTTCCCAAGCTGATGGTACATGGGTACTTGGCCCATAAGATGAGGCTCTTGGTTGTTCCCATGTCCCCCATTGATCACTTGGCTATGCATGGAAAGAGTGTCTTCCATGGGGGTTCCAAACAACCTCCTCCTCTTCAGTTGGCTCATTTTGTTGTAGATGCTCTTCTTGATCAGGAGTGTGCTCATGAGTATGGATTTGGTGGGAAGTTCTTGCTGATGTAGCCTTGTCTTTCTTGAACTTCCTCTTAACCATTTTCACCAATCCCTTAATGGCTTTGTCTTGCCATTTACACCATTTTTGGAGGGCATTGATGTGCTCATGAGCAACCTTCAAACAGCCTTCTTGGCTGGGTGCTACATAGGGTTTGAAGTGGAACTGCCTTGAACTGTAGCTCAACACTTCTTCTTCTTCAAGCTCATCTTCTTCATAGGTTCTTCCTTGGCCTTCAGCGCCAGCAGTAGCATTCACTTGGTGATCTCCTTCATCTTCTTCTTCAGTCTCTTCAGTTTCTGCTTCCTCACTGTCGTGTTCTCTCTATCTCCAGGGATAGGGCCTTCTTGGTAAAGCTGATCATCACTTGGATCGAAGCGGATGTTGCTCCTCTTGGTGAAAGAGGTGAGTCTTGGATTAGGGAGAAGGACTTTTGCTGGTGTAATCAAGCCCTTGATGAAGGTGTATACATGCTTTCCACCAATGCTTTTTTCAAGGAAGTGGCTTTGCTTGAGATAGGCTATATCAATCCATTGTGGCTCAAGAGCATCATCTTCATATCCCTCAAGGTCTACTCCACTGGCCAGAAGAACAGCTATCACAATCCCCCCAATGTGGAGTTGTGGGCTTCGCCCATTTTTCACCTTGCTCAGAACCCAGCTTCGGTAGGAATGGAGCTGCTCCATCAGCATAGACACATAGCATGGATATTTTTCTGGCGCCTTGAGAGGTCTCCCATCTCTGGTGGTGCCTACAATATCATACACTCCCTGATATACCAGGTCTATTTCCCTGCCTGTGAGATATGTTGTCTCTTTCCTTTCAAAGAGCGTGTTTGCAAGTGCCTTGTGAGCATATCTCACAGCTGGATGCTTCAGGTGCTGATTCCTTGTTGCTCCAGGCATGAATTGCCCAGCCCCAATAGCTTCCCATAGTATGGCGTGCTGCTTCCTGGAAATGTCGAAAGTGCTCCGCTTGTTGGGGTAGGACCTTAGATCAAGAGCTTTAGCGATAGTCAGGAAGGTGGAGGTGAACCTCTGATTGCCAATTTCGAAAGAGAACCACCCGTCTCTATTAGGAAGCTCACTGTCTTCATACCAGACCACTTGGAGGGTGGAGAGAAATTGGTAAATGAGTTGTTGGTATGATGGGAGTGGTGTTGTCATGAGGCTTTCAAGTTCCATATTGCCAAACACTTTCTTGGAGTCCATATAGATCCCTAGTGCCTTCATTGTACTAGCACAAGGGTATCTTGTTGGCTTTAAGGTGCATTGGTTGAAAGCCTCCATGAGTTTTCTAGCACTTGGCTCATAGCAGCGGACTTCTTCCTCCACAGTTGTATTCTTCCTGTTCTGGTTGGCGCCTTTATCCCCAACTGGTCTCTTTCCAGCAGCCTTTGATGATTGCTCAGCTGCAGCACCTTTTCCCTTATCTTTCTTAGCTCTTGGTGAAGTGGTTGCTCCTTCCTGTGGTGCCTTTCCCTTTTTCCCAGCGGCTATGTTTGTTCTCTCCATTGTACCTTCAAAAGCAAAGCTTGAAAACAGGGTAAGTGAAAGAACAAAGGCTGAAGAACCATATAACTGAAAGCTTTAAAAAGAAAACTCTTTAGGCTAAAGAAAAGCTTAACAAGTCTTATCAACAAGATTAAACTTCTATAAAGCTAGAGGAAACCAAAAGCTAACAGTTTAAATAAGCTAGAATGCACAAAGAATAGGCAGTTATGCATGTGAATCTAGCAAAATGGTTTCTAGGCAAAAGAGATGATGATCATGCAAAAGGATAAAAATTAAGCAAGTAATGAGATAGATGAACAGTAAAAAAGCTTAAACATCTAACTTGCTTATCATAAACAAACCCACATTGCAAAACCAAAACACAACACTTAAAACTAATCAAAACTTGCTCTTAAAAACATATACTAAGCGATTTTGAATACATGCATAGATTAAGAGCAAATAAAGAGTAGTTTAGGAAGCAAAGCTTTGTGGAGCTTCTAAGCACTTAGAGAAAGCAAATAAAAGAGAGAGAACTAAGAATTTCGAGCTTTAGGTGAGAGAAGTAGTGAAATGAAGTGTGAAGAGAAGTGAAGAAGATTGTTGGTTTAAATAGAGAGAAAAATGGGAAACCAAAGGAATCAATGGTTGGTGAGGGAACCAAAGGAATCAAAAGAGTGGGGGACAAAAAAAAAGTGCTCAGAAGCTATGAAAGAGGTCAGGAAGAATCCAATGTGTAAATTTAAACCTCTTTGGCTCCAAACCAAAGTAGGGAAATTTTTTTGAAAGATGAAGTACTTACCTCGGGTGGAACATCGCTCACAAATGACTGTTGTAACTGACCAAAATGTCAGTATCGGTCATAAATGATCAATGCTAGTGACCGATGTTCTTCCTGGGGATCATATCGGTCATCACAAGATCGATGTTGTTGACCAAAAATCATCCGCTGGGTTTATATCGATCAGTGTATGATCGATGTTGGTGATTGATATGTTTCTGAGAATCACATCAATCACCAACTGATCGATACACTTGACCGAAATTAGTCCAGCGGGTGTATATCGATCAAGCTTGATCGATGTGAATGACCAAAATGTATCTCCCTTTCAAACTTCTTTCCATATCGATCACAAGTGATCGATATGTTGACTGGTGTAGACTGTCTCCACTGACATCGATCAAACATGATCGATATTTATGACTGAAATGTGTGTATCGGTCTTGTCATAACCGATACACTTGATCGATGTCAGCCAGAAAACACTTGTTCTTTGTCCCTTTCAGACTTTCTCAACCCCCAATTTGAAATCCTGCTTCTATACACTATAACGAAGCATAAAAGAGAAACTAGAAAGCATAATATATACAAAAGGATACTATGGAACTACCTCCCAAGTGTGCTTGTTTAAAGTCACTAAGCTTGACTTTGATTACCTCTTTTAGTTGAGGTGAGGAGAAGGAGTCTTGGAACTCCTTGGTGGTGGCTTGCTTCTTTTGACTCTGGTAGAGGTTTCATTCATCCTGACCTTACTGAAGCTTGAAGCTAAACCCTCCCCTTTTAGAGACACTTGGTTGCAAAACCACCTCTCCTTTGTTAGTAACCAGCTTAATATCATTCAGATTCTTGTAACTACCCACTTCAAGGACCTCCTTTTCAGTGGTGTCTTTAAACAACTTTGGCAAACAGCAGCCATTAAAACTCTCCCCTTGGTAGCCTTTATTAGAGTGAGGAGATGAGAAGGCCACACATGAAGTGAAGGCCAAGCATCTCCATATCAAATAAGAAGAAGAAGAGAAGTGTCAAAGCGTGACTTAGCCAAGAATGAAGCTCATCACATGTAAAAGACATCAAGAAGGTTATCAACCATGTGTATATGAAGCAATGGAGGCTTAGGAGTCATGAAGTGTGTTGCAAGTCCAACTTATTGGGCTGTCCATACAATCTCTTAGTGGGCTGTCCGTACAAGCCCACATAAACTCCACCAAGCCAGCCCAAACTGTAAGGAGGAGTGTGTGCACGCCTAAGAGAAGTTGTCAAGTGTTCTAGAAGCTCCTCACTTGCCTCCATAACCGTTTGAATTCAAAGAAGTGGAGGGAAGCAAGAGTCACATGTGTGACTTAAGAAAAGAGCTGTTATGTGCTGTCACTTTCAATCTTTGTCTTTGTGCACAAGTTGAATTTATGTGTAATGCTTATATAAGGGCGCCCTCTCTCATTGTAAAATACATAGAATTTATAATAAAAGAGACAAGTTCTTGTTAAATTTGTATACATCTCTCTCCTTTACTTATGCTTAATTAAATTAAAGCAATGTAGAGAGTGAGTTATATGCAGTTTAGGTCTGCCTTGATGGCAGACCATTACTTGTCTAATTATACTTCAAACCACCTAAACTCTTTCTTTTGTTCAGTTAGACACTAAGTTAGTGAGCTAATCCTTCTTTAATGAGAACACAAACTCTAAGTGTTGTTGTTACTCAAATATGGATTCATGTCTCATGCTAGTGCAACTCTTCTTTACTTAGTTAGTCATTAGATTACTGAATCTTTCTTTGGTTATGACAACAAACTCTCTACTTATGTTGCTTGTAATACTCAGATTGTGTATCATACTAATGCATTTTTTATTATGTTGAAGTGAGTTCATTTGGTTGGTTAATGAAGACCAATCACAAGTTGATTGTGTTTCTTCTTATGTGAGACAAACCCTCACAAATTCTAACATGGTATCAGAACAAGGCTATTCTCTTGGGCTGGACTCACTTCTTCTTTCTTCTTTCTTCATTCCAAGGATTCCTCTCTCTCACATTCTTGTTAAGCTTTTGTGACAGACCTGTGAAGTCTCTTGTCCAAAGCGTGAGGAGAGAGTGATAGGATGAAGTTTAGTTTTCAAGTGCCTTTAATGGTTTTGTTTCAATCCATAAATTCTCCTCTCTATCCCCTCTTTTCTTATTTGAAGCTTTAGATGAAAGATTGAATCTGTTCATACTAACTTGAGGGAGGAAGAAAGATTGAAACTTTCACTTGAAAATGTTTTTACAAAAGCTTTGCCTTTGGTTTTAGTTTTCAAACTCTTTCTTCCCTCTACCCATCTCTTCTCTTGATAAGCTTGGATAAAAGACTTTATGTCTGTGCCTATGCTTAAGGGAGGGAGAGAGGATGAAAGTTGATTTTTGAATTTGAAAAACTCCTTGAAAAATTACTTTGGGAATTATTCACCCTTTGTTCAAAGGATTTGAATTTTAAAAAATGTTTTAGAACAGATTTATAATTAATCTCCCTTTGAAAAATGTTTTAAAATGGTCCAAAATAATTTTAAATTGTTTTGAGAATTTTGCTTGATAGTTACAAGCTTGAAAGTTATTTTGGAAATTATTTCCTTGATAAACCTTTTGGGAAGATTTTTGGAAAATATTTTTTTTAAATTCCGAAAAATATTTTTAAAAATATTTTAAAATATTCTTGATGAACCTTTGGCTTTGATAAGCTATTTTAAATATTTTAAAATTCTTGGAAAAATTGTTTTAAAATTGTTTTGTAATTTTTCCTTGAAATGAAAAGGTTTTGAAAAACTCTTTTAAAAGGTTCAAAATTCTGGAAAATATTTTTGAAAATGTTTTGGCCTTAAAGGCTTTGTTTTTGCTGATGGACAAATAGTTTTGTTCCATTAGCACAACTCTTTAACACTAAGAAATCACTTGAATGTGAATTACTCTAATGTGTTTGTTGTTGAGGTTGTAGGAAATCTCTTGAAGAGAGTTTGTCCTTGCACCCCCTTGATGAAAGACTGGTGGGAAGTTAAAAGCCTCACCAGCATTGTAGCTCAGCCATGAAGCTTGAAGGCCATGGACTGAATGTTGCTTCCGCTCATACTCATTCTCCATCATACTCATTCTCCATCATACTCATTCTCCACCATACTCTCACTACACATCATACTCTTATATTCTCTCATACTTATAGTTACTTATACTCTTATTCTCTGGTTACTTTATATTCTTCATCTCTCACTATTGTTTGCTTTGAATCTGTCTATACTCTACAGGTTCTAAGTGTAATAATGGAGTTTGGTGCTTTTGGCTTGATTGTCTCATGAAGGCAATGCAAGTGTTTTGGTGTTTGGCGCATGCTTGACTAGGGGAGTTAGAACCAATGGCCACCTAGAATGTCTGCTGGACTGGTGGAAAGTGATGAATCAGCTCGGAGTTAGAACCAATGGCCACCTAGAAAGTCTGCTGGACTGGTGGAAAGTGATGAATCAGCTCGCTAGCAAGATGTTTTCCCATAGATGGAGATCAAACCAAATTCATTCAGTCCATTCAAAGGACCATTCAAAGACCACTCTTCTTCTATTGAAAGGCTGTTCTCTAAACCCTATCTCCTATTTCAATTAGTGCTAATTTCATGACTTACTTCATTCATTTAGCAGTCAAATTACTCTTCATAATTTATGCATAATTCTGTTTGACTGAATTGCATAAGTTAGTATGAGAATATTAATTGGATGTCTTTTTGAAATTGTTTGAGAATGCATAATTCAGATTGATATTATTTCGAACTGCTTGCTTAAAATGTTCAGTTCTCTCTATGAATTACTAATTGTGCATCTTGTTCTTTGATATATCTCTTAGGCTTTGATATTCCTCATTTGGTTATTTGATATTCCTTATGGCAATACTTAATCTCTTCTTCTTTATCTCTTGTTTAAGGGAAAAGAAGACCATAAGAGCCTCAAAGAGACTAATGAGAGCCTCAAATGCTGAAGAGTCTCAAAGGAGATGGCAAAGAAAGGATTCAAATGAAAGAGAAGTCAAGTCATGAAGAGCTAAGAAGTGAGAAGACTTGGAAAAGAGCCAATTTTCAAAATGGTTTAAACTAAGGTCATAGCTATTCTAATGCACCGTGGAGGCTATACTCTTTTTGTCCTCATCATGGTTTTATTTACATGATGAGGTTTTTAATGAGGTAGTCCTTTGCGTGGGCAAGCTTGGCCTTTGGTCCCAATGGCTCCCGACGCCCAAGCTTGAGGGAGGGTATTAGAGTGAGGAGATGAGAAGGCCACACATGAAGTGAAGGCCAAGCATCTCCATATCAAATAAGAAGAAGAAGAGAAGTGTCAAAGCGTGACTTAGCCAAGAATGAAGCTCATCACATGTAAAAGACATCAAGAAGGTGATCAACCATGTGTATATGAAGCAATGGAGGCTTAGGAGTCATGAAGTGTGTTGCAAGCCCAACTTATTGGGCTGTCCATACAATCTCTTAGTGGGCTGTCCGTACAAGCCCACATAAACTCCACCAAGCCAGCCCAAACTGTAAGGAGGAGTGTGTGCACGCCTAAGAGAAGTTGTCAAGTGTTCTAGAAGCTCCTCACTTGCCTCCATAACCGTTTGAATTCAAAGAAGTGGAGGGAAGCAAGAGTCACATGTGTGACTTAAGAAAAGAGCTGTTATGTGTTGTCACTTTCAATCTTTGTCTTTGTGCACAAGTTGAATTTATGTGTAATGCTTATATAAGGGCGCCCTCTCTCATTGTAAAATACATAGAATTTATAATAAAAGAGACAAGTTCTTGTTAAATTTGTATACATCTCTCTCCTTTACTTATGTTTAATTAAATTAAAGCAATGTAGAGAGTGAGTTATATGCAGTTTAGGTCTGCCTTAATGGCAGACCATTACTTGTCTAATTATACTTCAAACCACCTAAACTCTTTCTTTTGTTCAGTTAGACACTAAGTTAGTTAGCTAATCCTTCTTTAATGAGAACACAAACTCTAAGTGTTGTTGTTACTCAAATATGGATTCATGTCTCATGCTAGTGCAACTCTTCTTTACTTAGTTAGTCATTAGATTACTGAACCTTTCTTTGGTTATGACAACAAACTCTCTAGTTATGTTGCTTGTAATACTCAGATTGTGTATCATACTAATGCATTTTTTATTATGTTGAAGTGAGTTCATTTGGTTGGTTAATGAAGACCAATCACAAGTTGATTGTGTTTCTTCTTATGTGAGACAAACCCTTACAAATTCTAACAGCCTTCAAACTCTGCAAATGTTTCCCAAGCTGCTTCAGCTTCTTGGTGTCCATTGAGAAGGCTTGCTCATTCTCCAGCTTATTCCCTTTGGATTCAAACCTTAGAACCTTCTTCCTGGTCAATCTAAGCTCAATTGTGCATTCCTTGGCATCAAACACTGCTGCCCCAGCTGAGGCTAAGAAAGGTCTTCCTAGGATGATAGCATTCTTTATATGGCCTTCCACATCAAGCACCAAGAAATCAATAGGGATGGTTACTCCTTCAATCATCATTGGTACATCCTTGAGGCTCCCAAGTGGTGTCTTCACTGTCCCATCAGCTATAGTAAGGGACACATTACTCTCTTGAAGTTGAGTGTAGCCAAGAGTTTTTGCAGTAGAGGATGGGAGAAGGTTGATGCTTGCCCCAAGATCACAAAGACAGCTTTTGAAAGTCTGCCCCTTACGCTCACATGGGAGAGTAAAACATCCTGGATCTCCAAGCTTCTTGATAGTGAGCTCCTTAACCACAGGCGTTCCAGCCTTTACTCCTAGCTTCTCAAGCTCTTCTTGGCCATTCAAACCCCTAAATTCTATTTGAGCAGCATAGAGGGTTTCATATTTCTGCACTAGATGTTCCTTGAATCTTCCTGGAAAAGGGATGGTTGGTTGGTAGACAGGAAGGACAGCAGCTGTTCCAAGAAGCTTGAGCCTTTTCTTTATCATCAGCAGCTTCCATCAAGTAGTCCTTTGTGTTGTCAACAACTTCATGTGGCACCCACCACTCTTCTTCATCTGAGTTTTCCCCATATCCAAAGGGTTCTTCTTCTACAGCTCCTTGGTCAGTTTCAACTTCTAAGAACTCTTCACCCCCACTTTGAGGTTCAGTGTCCTCAGTGAACAAGTAGAGGAATTCTTCAATGATAGCTTCCTCTTCAGCTCAGAAGCTCTCTTCTTCTATGACTATGGCATTGCAGAACTCCTTTGGGTTAGCTTCTGGTTTTCCAGGAAATTGTCCTTGAGGCTTGGGACCAGCTATGCCTTTGTTGTTCTCAAGTGTTTTAACTCTTGCAGCCAACCCTTCAAACTTGTTGGTGAGCTCTACATGTACTGAATCAATTTTGTTGTGGACCTCTGCAAACTTCTTGTTCATTTCCAAGGTTGTTGTCACTTGAGTGTTTATCATCTGTTGCATGAGAGTCTTGAGTTCAGTGTCTTGAGAGCTGGAGGAAGCTTGTCCTTGAGTCTGAGCATTGAATCCTGGAGGGTTGTAGGGTGCTCTAGGTTGGTAGTTGTTGTTCCTTTGCTGAAAGCCTTGATTGTTGTAGGGAACAAAAGGTCTTGGGGCAGCTTGCTGTTGATGTTGAGGGTAAACTTGATCTTGTGGATTGGCAACATTGATGCTCCTGTAAGACAAGTTGGGATTGGGTCTGTAGTTCCCATAGTTGTTGTAACCACCCTAATTGCCCAAGTAGTTCATCTCCTACACTTGGCATTGTTCCTGATCATCAAGCTGAACCATGTCTCCAACAAAGTGAACCTCTTTCTTTTCCCTTAGCAACAAGTCCAGCTTCTCTTGTAGAGACTTGATTTCTTTCCTGCTGGACTCTAACTCATCCTTTGCACTTCTTGGAGCTCTGTCAAATTCCTCATTTTAGTTTCCATCAGACTGAGCCAAATTATCTACGAGCTCCAAGCCTTCATCCACATCTTTTGACAGGAAGTTCCCATTTGATGCAGTCTCTAAAAGCATTCTTATCTTAGGCAAGGCTCCTCTGTAGAGAGTGGAGAGCAAAGAAGCTTGTGAGAAGCCATGATGAGGGCATTGCAGTGTGTAACCCTTGAATCTCTCCCAAGCTTCACCAAAGCTTTCATTGGTCCTCTATGCAAACCCTGAAATCTCATTCCTTATTCTTGCAGTTCATGAAGTGGAGAAGAACTTTGCTAGAAAAGCTTTCTTGCACTCATCCCAGCTGGTGATACTCCCTTGGGGCAGGTTCTTCTCCCATTGGTGTGCTTTATCTCCAAGAGAAAAAGGGAATAACCTGAGTTTGAAGTCATCTTCACTCACACCATTGATCTTTGTGAGGGAGCATAGTCTATCAAAATTATCCAGATGATCTAGAGGATCTTCAAGTGGCAGCCCATGAAATTTACTGCTCTGAACCATTGAAATCAATCCAGACTTGATTTCAAAGTTGTTGTTTTGGACAGCTGGTGGAATGATACCTGTCCTGTTGTTGTAGGCATTTGGTGCATCACCAGCGCCAATAGGTCTAGCTGCTCTTGGAGTTTGTGCAGCGCCTCTTGGTCCTTGCTCACCCTGTAAGCATTGAACACCTTGATGTCCTTGTATATCCTGAGCGTTAGCAGCTCCTGGAGGACCCTGAAATCTGATGTCATCAATGACTTGTTCCTGATTGTTCATCCCAAGTCTTTGCAGGTGTTGCTGCCTTTCTTGCAGTCTCCTTGCTCTCTGTCCTTTATCCAGCAGATTGATGTTGTCTATGAAGTTCACAAGATTGCTTTAACCTCTGGATCTCAAGTTCATATACCTGAAAGACAGAAATGAGAGTCAAAAGATATTAGTAACCAAAGAAAACTAAAAACTTGATCTTAAAGATTCTACAAACTCTAATGATTCAAACACACAACCCAAATGGCAACGGCGCCAAATTGATACAAGATAATTTGAGTTCTTGAATCAATCACCCAAGCTTGTACTAGTCATTTGTAGTATAGCATAGAGTTTTTATCAATCCAAATGGGTTATAGTTGAAAACAGAAGAGTTGAGAGTAAAAATCTCTAAGTCAAGCAAGCAGAAAAGTGTTTTTGTTGCCTAAGCAACCAACCTAGTATCCTAATATGATCAAGCAGCAAAGAGAGCAAAGATAAGAGCAAACTAAACAAAACTAAGCAAGCAAAACAGAGAAAAACAGAGGAAATCCGAAATTCAAATAAGAGAAAAGCAAGTTCATAGATGTGGTTATTGACTTTGGGGAATTCATAGACTAACTAAGGCTGTTTCAAACTACATTGATCAAGCAAACAAGCAAGCAATGGTGATTCCTAGACATAGAGTTCACAATCAAGCAAGCTAGATCCAATCTCTTGTAAAATAGCCCTTTGCAAAACATCTTAACAAGAACTAACTCTCATTAGTGCCAAAACATTAAGCAAGCATTAATAAACAACTCTATTTCAGTCAAGATGCTCCTCAAACAGTCAATCTCTTGAGCCAAGGCCAACAAATCTTCTATTAAAAAAGATCAGCATTTCATCAAACACTTGGTGGGCATAAGAGAAAGCTAACAACCTAGATAAGTGTGATCAAGACAAATCTAGCATTAATAACATATTAATAGAGAGGAACCCATAAACTGAAGCACTAAACAAGCCTTAATCAAGTCCTAAATCCTTCTAATCTACCACATCTAGAAACTCTAAGCAAACTACTCACTAATACTCATGTTTAACACCAAATCACAAAGGAAAAGGATGTTAATCATGATTAGAAGAGAGGATAAAGAAAGATTAAAGGCAAATACTCAAATATATTAAATAAAGCAAAGGATTTGTCGTACAAACTTAAAGAAAATGCTTAAGAACAGTAATTTGACAAGACTTATCGAAAATCTAGAAAAAGAGGCTATTTATAGCCTAGAGAAAGAAGCCCTAGAGTAATGGTAAAAGTGTAAATAAAAACTGGTTCGGACTGGGTTTACATCGGTCATAAGTGATTGATGCTAGTGATCGATGTAAATCCCATCGGTCTGGGAAGTGATCGATGTGGTGACCGAAAATCATTCAGGGCCTTTGTGTCGATCACAAGTGATCGATGCTGTTGATCGATGTGCTCGTATCGGTCACCTGATGATCGATGCTTTTGACCGAAAATCTGGTATCGGTCACCCCTATGATCGATGTTCTCCGTGCTCTGACCAAAAACCTTTGCAGAAATTGTCTGCTTTGATCCTTTTTGCTCCCTTTAATCCAGCTAGCATCCTGAATCATCCCCAAAGCTCCTCCAAGCTCCTTTTAGCTCCAAAAGCACCTAAAAACATCAGAAATGCAAGGAAAATGCAAACTATATCCTAAATGCAACCTAAGTCTAAAAGGAGAAGAAAATGAGACAAAAACTAAGGGAAAACATGCAAAAGAGAACCAAAACATGTACTAAATGTAGTCATAAATGGTGTAAATACAAGAGATATCAAAAACCACCCTGATTCCCATGACCCCTAAGAAGTGTATCTTGATCAGAAGAAAGACTCGAAGAACCCGAAACATTTAAACTTCTATACTAAGGCCAGTCAGGTTACAAGGTCTCTTCTCTCTAATCAATCTATGGTCTTATACGTTTATAAAGAAGCACTAACAAGTATGACTAACATTACACTGGTGCTACCGAGTGAAATGAATCAACTTTTGCAAGATTTTTGTGATGTTTTTCCAGAAGAAACCCCAAAGGAATTGCCACCCATCAGAGGCATAGAACATCAAATAGATTTTGTTCCTGGTGCATCTTTATAGGACTAATCCGGTGGAAACAAAAGAATTACAGCAACAAGTCAATGATCTAATGGCTAAGGGACATATTCGTGAGAGTATGAGTCCTTGTGCCGTTCCTGTCTTGCTGGTACCTAAGAATGATGGGAGCTGGCGCATGTGTGTGGACTGCGAGCCATCAATAACATCACTGTAAAGTATCGCCATCCCATTCCTAGGCTAGATGATTTGTTAGACAAGCTATATGGTTCTTACATTTTCTCTAAGGTTGATTTAAAAAGTGGTTATCATCGGATTAGGATGAAAGAAGGGGATGAGTGGAAAACAGCCTTTAAAACAAAGCATGGGCTGTATGAATGGCTTGTAATGTC
Organism: Thlaspi arvense; assembly: GCA_911865555.2. Classification (NCBI taxonomy): domain Eukaryota; kingdom Viridiplantae; phylum Streptophyta; class Magnoliopsida; order Brassicales; family Brassicaceae; genus Thlaspi; species Thlaspi arvense. The sequence continues at coordinate 23,895,214 of OU466862.2, read as the reverse complement.
ATTTGGGTTAACTAATGCTCCTAGTACGTTAATGAGACTTATGAATCATGTTCTTAGGGCTTATATAAGAGAGTTTGTGGTAGTATACTTTGATGATATTCTCATATACTCTAACAACTTAGAAGAGCATGTTAAGCATATTAGGCTTGTCCTAGAAGTTCTTAGGCAAGAAAAGCTTTATGCTAATTTTAAGAAGTGTACTTTTTGTACGGATAACATTATGTTCTTAGGTTTTGTTGTTTTTACAGAAGGTGTTAAAGTGGATGAGGAGAAGGTTAAGGCAATTAAAGAGTGGCCAAATCCTAAGACTGTTGGCAATGTTCGAAGCTTTCATGGTCTAGCTCGTTTTTACCGACGCTTTGTGAAAGATTTCAGCACTATAGCCGCGCCTTTAACCGAAGTGATCAAGAAGAGTGTGGGGTTCAAATGGGAACAAGCTCAAGAAGAAGCATTTCAATGCCTTAAAGAGAAGCTTATACATGCACCCGTTTTAGCTTTACCTGATTTTTTTAATACTTTTGAGATTGAATGTGACGCTTCTGGTGTAGGTATTGGAGCTGTCCTTATGCAAGACAAAAGGCCAATTGCATACTTCAGTGAAAAGCTTGGAGGAGCTACCTTGAAATACCCCACGTACGACAAGATTTATATGCTCTTGTTCGGGCATTACAGACTTGGCAACATTAGTTGTGGCCAAAGGAGTTTGTTATACACACGGATCATGAATCTCTCAAACAACTCAAAGGACAGCAAAAGCTTAACAAGAGACATGCGAGGTGGGTCGAGTTCATTGAAACCTTTCCATATGTCATTAAATATAAGAAAGGTAAAGATAATGTTGTAGCCGACGCATTATCTCGGAGGTACGTTCTTCTCTCTACTCTTTCTGCTAAGCTTTTAGGGTTTGAACAAATGAAAGAGATGTATGCTACTGACCCTGACTTTCAAATTTTTTTTAAAGCTTGTGAGAAGTTCGCTTCTGGACATTATTATCAACAGGACGGTTATCTCTTCTATAAGAACCGTTTGTGTATTCCTAACTGATCTCTTCGAGATTTATTTGTCAGGGAAGCACACAGAGGAGGCCTGATGGGGCACTTCGGGATAGCTAAGACTCTGGAGGTCATGAAAAAACATTTCCATTGGCCTCTCATGAAAAGATACATTGAGCGTATTTATGGCCGATGTGCTACATGTAAACAAGCTAAGTCAAAAGTACAGCTGAATGGTTTGTATATTCCTCTTCCTATTCCTACGCATCCTTGGAATGATATTTCAATGGATTTTGTTATGGGATTTCCTAGGACTAGAACAGGTAAGGATTCTATCTTTGTTGTTGTTGATAGGTTTTCAAAAATGGCTCATTTTATTGCTTGCAATAAGACTGATGATGCATTACATATAGCTAATTTATTCTTCAAAGAGGTTGTTCGCTTGCATGACATGCCTAAGTTTATAGTTTCTGATAGAGATACTAAGTTTCTTAGTTTCTTTTGGAAGATACTTTAGTCTAAGTTAGGTACTAAACTTATGTTCTCTACTACTTGTCATCCGCAAACTGATGGTCAGACCGAGGTAGTTAATAGAACTTTAGGAACTATGTTGCGTGCCTTGATTAAGAAGAACTTAAAAAGTTGGGAGGATTGTTTACCTCACATAGAATTTGCTTACAATCATTCTGTTCACTCTGCATCTAAGTACTCGCCATTTCAAGTTGTGTATGGTTTTAATCCCATCTCTCCATTGGATCTAATGCCCTTACCTTTGAGTGATAGAGCAAGTGTTGATGGAAATAAAAAGGCTAAGTTAGTGCAGCAAATTCATGAAAGCGCTCGGAAGAACATAGAAGAAAAGACGAAGCTATATGTTAAATACGCCAACAAGGGAACAAAACAAGTTGTTTTTCAGGTTGGAGATCAAGTTTGGCTTCATTTAAGGAAAGAGCGATTCTCAAACGAAAGAAAATCAAAGCTAATGCCATGAATAGATGGCCTATTCAAGATCATCAAGCGGATTAGTGACAATGCATAGCAGTTGGATTTACGAGGTAAGTATAATGTTAGCCCTAGCTTTAATGTTGCTGACCTTATTTCTTTTATCGTAGATGATTCGGATTTGAGGTCAAATCCTTCTAAAGTGGGAGGGGATGATATGATCATGGACCATAATGAGGACGTAAAGCTGGTAGCCGAAGTGAAACAACTCGATGCCGAGGTAAAGCAGCACGGCAACGAAGAAGTACAACATGAAGCCGAGGTGTGATATCTCATACATTTACATCATTTAGGCTTGCATTTAGTGCATGTTTTGGTTCTCATTTGCATGTTTTCCTTATCTTTTGTCCCATTCTCTTCTTCTTTTAGACTTAGGTTGCATTTAGGATGCAGTTTGCATTTTCTTTGCATTTAGGATGTTTTTAGGTGCTTATGGAGCTGTGAGGAGCAAGGAGGAGCTTTGGAAATGAACCAAGAGCCTAGCTGAGCTAATAGGGAGCAAGAGGAGCCAAGGCAGACAATTTCTGCAAGCCCTATCGGTCAAGGCACGAAGGCTATCGGTCAAGGAGTGACCGATAGAGGAGCTATCGATCAAGCTATCGGCCAAAGAAGTGACCGATAGAATTATATCGAACATATTTCGGTCACCCTATCGGTCACCTTCTAGACCGATAGCAAGCCTCTCGATCACCCTATCGGTCACATGTAGACCAATAGGATCCCAGTCCGAAGCTGCTTTTATTTACAAAACTGCCATTACTTTTAGGGCTTTTCTCTTTAAGTGTAAATACTCTATCTTAATGGATTTTTGACATGTCTTGTTAATTTACTGTTCTTGAGTGATTTCTTTGAGTTTATAAGACAAATTTATTGCTTTATTTAATATAAATTTGTATTTGCCTTTAATCTTTTCTTAATCTCTCTTTTAATCATGATTGGTATTCTTTCCCCTTGTGATTTGATGTTAAACATGTTGCTTAGTGAGTAGTTTGCTTAGGGTTCTTAGATGTGGTAGATTAGGGGAATTTAGGGATTGATTAAGGTTTGTTTAGTGCTTAATAACATGAGTTCCTCTCTATTTATCTGTTCTTAAGCTAGATTTGTCTTGATCTCATGAATCTGGAATTTAGGCTTTCTTTTATGCCCACCAAGTGTTTGATGAAATGTTGATCTTGTTCAATAGAGGATTTATTGGCCTTAGCTCAAGAGATTGACTGTTTGAGGAGTATTTTGACAGGAATAGAGTTGGTTTATAATACTTGTTGAATGTTTTAGCACTAATGAGAGTTAGTTCTTGTTAAAGTGTTTAGCAAAGGGCTATTTGTCAAGAGATTGAACTTAGCTTGTTTATTTGTGAACTCTATGTCTAGGAACCAGCATTGCTAGCTTGTGTGCTTGATCAATGATGCTTGAAACAACCTTAGTTAGTCTTTGAATTCCCCAAAATCAATAACCACATCTAGGAACTTACCTTCTCTTTGTCTGAATTTCGAATTTGTCACACTCTGTTTATTTGCTCTGTTTTGCTTCTTTGATCATTGGTAACCTGTCTTTTCTTGAACTTTTTTTGGTTTATGATCACTTTAGGTTGTTAGTTCAGTTGCTTAGGCAACAAAAAACCTTATATGTTCCACTTGACTTAAGGATTTCTGCTTACAACTCTTCTTCTATTCAACTAAAACCCCTTGGATTGACATTAAAACTCATATACTACAGCTGATTAAGTACAATGGGTGATTGACCAAGAGAGTCAAAACTCTTGTATCAATTTGGCGCCGTTACCATTGGGGTTTTCTGTTTGAATCATTAGAGTTTGTAGAATCTTTAAGATCAAGTTTTCTTTGAATTTGGTTACTAACTTTGTTTCTACTCTTGGTTTCTCTCTTATAGGTGCATGCATTTAAGGTTTAAAGGCACTGAGAATCTGCAACCTTATCAGAACAACATCCTCCAACTTGAAAGAGAGCTGAGAGCAAGAAGACAGAGAGAAAGATCACAGCACTGTGAGAGACTTGGGATGAACAATCAGGAACCAGCTGTTATGGATGACATAAGATTCCAGGGTCCTCAAGGAGCTGCTGGCGCTCAGGGTCTACAAGGTCAGCAAGGTGTTCAGGGCTTGCAAGGTGAGCAGGGACCAAGGGGTGCAGCTCAGGTTCCAAGAGAAGCAAGACCAATTGGCGCAGGTGATGCACCAAATGCCTATAATAACAGAACTGGGATCATTCCACCTGCAGTGCAAAACAACAACTTTGAAATCAAGTCTGGATTGATTTCAATGGTTCAAGGCAGTAAGTTCCATGGGTTGCCACTTGAAGACCCATTGGATCACCTGGATAATTTTGACAGACTTTGCTCCTTTACAAAGATAAATGGGGTAAGTGAAGATGGCTTTAAACTAAGGTTGTTCCCATTCTCTCTTGGGGACAAAGCACACCAGTGGGAAAAAAACTTACCTCAAGGAAGCATCACCAGTTGGGATGAGTGCAAGAGAGCATTTTTAGCAAAGTTCTTCTCTACTTCAAAGACTGCTAGGATCAGGAATGAGATTTCAGTGTTTGCACAGAGGAACAAGAAAGCTTTGGTGAACCTTGGGAAATATTCAAGGGCTACACAATGCAGTGCCCTCACCATGGCTTCTCACAAGCTTCTCTCCTCTCAACTCTCTACAGAGGCGCCCTCCCAAATAGCAGAATGCTTTTGGACACTGCATCTAATGGTAACTTCTTATCTAAAGATGTTGATGAGGGATTGGAGCTTGTTGAGAATTTAGCACAGTCTGATGGGAATTACAATGAGGAGTTTGATAGAACTCAAAGGAGTGTTAAAGATGAACTGGAGTCTAGCAAGAAAGAGATCAAAGCTCTGCATGAAAAGATTCATCTACTGCTAAGGGAAAGGAAGAAGTTCACTTTGTTGGAGATATGGTTCAGCTTGATGATCAAGCGACTTGCCAAGTTGAGGAGATGAACTATCTTGGTAACCAAGGAGGCTACAATGGGTATGGCAACTACAGACCAAGCCCCAACTTATTATACAGACGCAACAATGTTGCAAATCCTCAAGACCAAGTGTACCCACCTCAACAAAAACAGCAAGCTGCTCCAAGACCTTTTGTTCCCTACAACAACAATCAAGGTTTTCAACAGAGGAACAACAACTTCCGACCAAGAGCGGCCTATAACCCTCCAGGATTCAATGCTCTAGCACCAGATCAAGCTTCCTCCAGCTCCCAAGATCCTGAACTCAATATTATGATGCAGCAAGTGCTTCAGAATCAGGTCAACACAACCTTAGATATGAACAAGAAGTTTGCTGAAGTTCATAACAAGATTGATTCTGTGCATGAGGAATTGACCAACAAGTTTGATGGCTTAGCTGAAAGGGTGAAGACCTTGGAGAACAACAAAGGCATAGCAAATGCCCCACGCCCTCATGGTACTCTTCGTGGAAAATGTGAGAACAATCCAAAGGAATACTGCCAAGCTGTTGAGTCCCTTGATGCTTTCACTTCTGAGGAAGAATCTACTATAGATGACTTTCTGTTCATGATCAATGAGGACATTGATAAGCAAATTTATGGGGAGGAACTTGTTCAAGTTTCTGATGCCAATAAGGAAGCTCAAGCTGATGTGTTCCCAGCTTATCAGCCCACTATCCCTTTTCTAGGAAGATTCAAAGAGCTGATAGTCAAAACTTATGAGACTCTCTATGCTGCTCAAATGAAAATGAGAGGTCTGAATGGTCAAGAGGAGCTTGAGAAACTGAGAGCTAAAGCTGGAGCATTTGAGGTTAAGGAGCTAAGCATCAAGAAACTTCGAGATCCAGGTTGTTTCACTCTCCCATGTGAGCTCAAAGGCAATACCTTCAAGAGCTGTTTGTGTGATCTAGGAGCCAGGATCAATCTGTTAACCGCTTCTACTGCTAAGGAGTTAGGCTGCACTAAGTTCCAGCAAAGCAATGTCTCTCTTACCATTGCTGATGGGACTGTGAAAATGCCTTTAGGAGTCCTCAAAGATGTTCCTATGCAGATTGAAGGAGTAACCATCCCTACTGACTTCTTGGTGCTGGATGTGGAAGGACAGATTAAGAATGCTATCATTCTTGGAAGGCCATTTCTTGCTTCAGTTGGCGCTGTATTTGATGCTAGAGAGTGCACCACAGAGCTGAGGCTTACTAAGAACAAGATCTTGAGGTTTGACAGCAAAGGAAACAAGCTGGAGCATGATCATGCTTTCTCTATGGACCTTAACAAGGTGAAGGGCATTGACAAGAACTAGCCAGATTTTGAGGGCTACCAAGGAGAGAGTTTTGATGGCTGCTGCTTGGCCAAGTTGTTTGAAGACACCACTGAAAAGGAGGTCCTTGAAGTGGTTGGTTACAAGAATTTGAATGATATTAAGCTGGTTACTAAGAAAGGAGAGGTGCTTTTGCAACCAAATGGCTTAAAGATGGGTGAGGTTTGTTTCAAGATACAGCAAGAGGGGAAGAGTATGCCTTTTGCTAAGATCAAGATGAATGGAGTCACTACCAGATTCAAGGGAAGCAAGACAACACCAAGGAGTTCCAACACTCCTTCTCCTCACCTCCGCTAGTGAGGTAATCAAAGTCAAGCTAAGTGACTTTAAACAATCACACTTGGGAGGTAGTCCCATGGTATCCTTTGTATATATTATGTTCTTTAGTTTATTTTTATGCTTGGTTAATATTTATAGAAGCATGGATTTGGTTTGGGGCTTGAGAAAGTGTTTAAGAGAACAAGAACAAGTGCATTGTGGCTACTATCGATCACAATATCGGTCAACACCAGATCGATACATACCCTATCGGTCATGTTATCGGTCATGAGGTGATCGATAGTGGTTGAGCCAAGATGCATCAGTCAACCTATCGGTCAGTTATGATCGATAGGGAAAAGAAGGTGCAAAGTATGAATGCTTTCAGTCATCCTATCGATCAGATATTGACCGATAGAAATACATCGGTTGTATTTCGGTCAGTCTATCGATCAGAATGTGACCGATAGGATTTATCAGGAGAGCCATCGGTCAAGCTATCGATTACAAGTGATCGATAAGCATCTTATCAGTCACCATATCAGTCAAAGCATGACCGATAGCCCCGCGAGGTAAGTCTTCAATTTTTCAAAAAAAAATTCTCTCTCTTGGTTTGGAGCCAAGAAGGTTTAAATTTAAATTTAGCTCCTTCCTGACACTTAACAGATCTCCTGGGCACTTTTGTTCTTGTCCCCCCACCCACTTGATTCCCTTGGTTCCTCATTAACCTTTTTATAAACCAACAAACTTCCTCTTTCTCTTCACACTTCATTTTCTTACTTCTCTCAGCTAAAGCTCGAAATTCTATCTCTCTTTTTCTCTCATTTATCTCTTCTAACTGCTCAGAAGCTCCACAGAGGTTTGCTTCCTCAACTGTTCATCTCTTGTTCCTAAATTTTAAATTTGGTTAAAGTGGATAAATCTATGGTTTTAAGAACAAGATTTATTTAGTTTAAGGTGTTTTTCTTTGATTTTGCATAGTGGATATGTTTAATATGTGCAAGTTGAATGTTTAAGCATTGTTTACTGTTCATAAATCTCATTTTTTTTGGCTTGTTTTAATTTCACTTTGCATAATCATCTTCACTTTTGCTTAGAGCCACCATGCTAGGTTTACATGCATAAATGTTTGATTTTATTATGAACTCTAGCATGTATATGAGTGTTAGCTTGTGAATTCCTCTAGCTCTTTGAAAGTTTAGTCTTGTTTAAGGACTAGTTAAACTTCTTTTAGCTTAGAGAGATTCTTTCTAAAGCTTTTAGTCATTGGTTTCTCAACTGTTGTTCTTTTACTCATAGTATCTTCAAGCTTTGTTCTTGTAGGTACCATGGGGAAATCAAAAACTGCTGCTGGATGCAAAGGGAAAGCACCTCAAGAGGAAGCGCCTACTTCTCCAAGAGCTAGAAGAGATAAGGGCAAAGGTACTGCTGCTGGGCAGTCATCAAAAGCTGCTGGGAAGAAGCCAGTTGGAGACAAAGCTGCTAAGCCCAAAGGAAAGGGCAAAGCTGTAGAGGAAGAGGTCCCATACAAGGAGCCAAGTGCTAGAGAACTCATGGAGGCCTTCAACTAATGCACTTTCAAAGCTACAAGATACCTTTGTGCTAACACCATGAAAGCACTTGGGATCTATAGAGATTGCAAGAGCATGTACCCTAGCAGACAGAATCAACTACGGCACCTCTTCAATGACTTCAACTCCACCAAATCGCCACACTATATCAGAGTAGTAGTCAAAGGTGAAATGAATCTGCGAAGCCTCTGTGTTAGTGTGCATAGTCTCTGTTTTCTAGTAGAAACATTGTAAGGAATGACCAGAATAAAATGATAAATAACCATTTTAATTAATTAACATAATTAATTAATATAACTAAATCTAAATGGGTAAAAGGATAGTGCTAGTATTTAAAATTATTGTAAAAAATGATCCATTTTAACAATATTTTCTCGAAATTGGTCAGAACATTTCCTCTACGTTAAAAGCATTGATCATTAGTTAATTGCTTGTTCTTATTTTGTTTATTGCTATTACTTTAAAAACATTGTTTAAGACCTAGTGCTTGTTTGTTATTGGTTTTGTTTTCTTGTTTATTAGGTTGCTAGAAACACAAATTATCTTTGAAATTGCTTTGATTAAAACCTTTCATACATTTTTTGTGTTACAACTATCCTAGTAGATTGACATCTCAAAATATCATAATAACCTAAGTAGTAGATATTAATATTTTAGTACCGAAACATCTGATATCACTAAGTTAATATCAAATTGTGTGTTTAATATATTCAATTTTTGAAAAACATGAGTTGAGATATGTTTATACAATCTATCACTGTTCGGCTATTTGTCCTTACATTTAATCATAGTTCAAGCACTTATATGTATGTATTTCCAATTATATGGGACATATGGTTGAAACAAGCTACAAATCTATTTTAGATAAATATATATAATAAAATAATGGTGAGAAGCAACCTCTCATGCATTGGGTATCTCCAATGTCCATCCAAAAAATCTCAAGCGAGAAACATGTCGAGACAAGAGCAAGGTTCTTGGACAGGTGATCATGCACACTTTAGTATCAGATTCAATGATAATTCAACTCTTCTTTTTCAATAGAAATAACAAATAAAAGTAAAGCTTCGGGGGTATAAAGTTGGCTACATGCACCTCTAAGTTATTCTCTATTATAACTTAGTGGGTATAATCATAAAGCTTCTTTATGCAAAGGAAAGATATGTATGCTCCTTTTCTTCATTTATATTATTATTTAAAGATTTAAACTAACTTTTTCGTAAAATAGATCTATCTGATTATGATCGTGGACAAAAAACATGAACCCTTCTTTAGTTTTTAAAAGCCTATCATTAATTTCTATCTTCAACTTATAAGCTTTTTTCTTCCACTCTTTTTTTTTCTCCGAACCCAAAATTTATATCTCTTTCTTGCATTTTAAGTTAGCTCATCCTTATTCCTCTTGATCTATCCCTGAAATGAGGTTCAGATTTTTTCCCTTTGTTGTTCTCTTCTTTTTTTACTTCAACAACAACCAATCATGGGGGTGGATGAACACGAACCAACAACCTCAATTCTTCAAACTTATGAAAAGCTCTCTCTTTGCGGCCGCTTTGTCCTCCTGGAATATCTCTGACGAGAGTACTTTGTACTGTAACTTCACCGGCGTAAGCTGCGACGATCAAGGGCAAGTCACCGATCTTGATTTTTCCGGTTGGTCTCTCTCCGGGATATTCCCAGATAGGATTTGCTCTTACTTACCAAACCTCCGTGTGCTTCGTCTCTCTCACAACCATCTGAATAGAAGCACCAGCTTTCTCAACACCATCACTGAGTGTTCTCTTCTTCGAGAGATAAACATGAGTTCTCTCTATCTCACAGCCACACTACCTGATTTCTCACCGATGAAATATCTAAGAGTCATCGACATGTCTTGGAACCACTTCACCGGTAGCTTCCCACTCTCGATTTTCAATCTTACCGATTTAGAGTATCTCCATTTCAATGAGAACCCAGAGCTCGATCTCTGGACTCTGCCGGATTATATCTCAAAGCTAACGAAGCTCACACACATGCTCCTCATGACGTGTATGCTCCACGGTAATATCCCGAGATCCATTGGGAAATTGACTTCCCTAGTTGATCTCGAACTTAGCGGAAACTTCCTCTCCGGCAAGATTCCAAAAGAAATCGGAAATCTTTCCAACCTAAAGCAACTTGAGCTCTACTATAACTATCACTTAACCGGGAGTATACCGGAAGAAATCGGAAATCTCAAGAATCTTACGGACATAGATATTTCGGTTAGCAGGTTAACCGGAAGCATACCGGAATCAATCGGAAGTCTTCCGAAACTCCGAGTCCTTCAGCTCTACAACAACAGCTTAACTGGTGAGATTCCCAAGTCACTTGGCAACTCAACAACCTTAAAGATCTTGTCTCTCTACGACAACTACTTAACCGGTGAACTCCCTCCAAATCTCGGATCTTACTCGCCTATGATGGCTCTTGATGTCTCAGAAAATCGGCTCTCGGGTCCTCTTCCAACCCAAGTTTGCAAATCTGGTAAGCTTTTGTATTTTCTTGTCCTACAAAACAGGTTCTCTGGTTCGATCCCTGCGACTTATGGGAGGTGCAAGACTCTTATACGGTTCCGTGTGGGGAGCAACCTCCTCGTGGGAGTTATACCACAAGAAATTACGTCTCTGCCTCATGTCTCCATCATCGATTTAGCTTACAACTTCTTATCCGGTCCAATACCTAATTCCATCGGAAATGCTTGGAATTTGTCAGAGCTGTTTATGCAGGGTAATAAAATTTCCGGTGTTATTCCTCACGAGATCTCTCATGCAACTAATCTTGTGAAGCTTGATCTTAGTAACAATCAATTAAGTGGTCCAATACCTTCAGAGATCGGGAGACTCAGGAAACTAAACTTACTTGTTTTGCAAGGCAACCACATCGGTTCTTCAATTCCTGAATCGCTTTCTAATCTCAAATCTCTCAACGTTCTTGATCTGTCCAGTAATCTCCTTACCGGAAGAATCCCTGAAGACCTCTCCGAGTTGCTCCCAACCTCTATCAATTTCTCCAGAAACCAGCTCTCTGGTCCCATTCCTGTCTCATTAATAAGAGGAGGTCTTGTAGAAAGCTTTTCGGATAATCCTAATCTATGTGTTCCGTCAAACGCTGGTTCATTAGAATTCAAGTTTCCGATGTGTCAAGAGGCTGACAGAAAGGAGAAGCTGAGCTCGATCTGGGCAATCCTTGTCTCAGTCTTCATCCTACTCCTAGGGGGCATCATGGTTTACTTGAAACAACGGTTGATTAAAAACAGAGCAGTGATAGAGCAAGACGAGACCTTAGCGTCTTCTTTCTTCTCCTACGATGTCAAGAGTTTCCACCGCATAAATTTCGATCAAAGAGAGATTCTCGAAGCTCTTGTGGACAAGAACATCGTAGGACATGGTGGTTCAGGTACGGTCTACAGAGTAGAGCTTAAATCTGAAGATGTAGTGGCGGTGAAGAAACTATGGAGCCAAAGTAGCAAAGACGCAGCTTCTGAAGACAGATTGCATTTGAACAAAGAGTTGAAAACCGAAGTTGAGACACTCGGGAGCATTCGCCATAAGAACATCGTCAAGCTCTTCAGCTATTTCTCAAGTTTGGATTGTAGTCTTTTGGTGTATGAGTACATGCCTAATGGTAACTTGTGGGACGCTCTTCACAAAGGCTTCGTTAATCTCGAGTGGCCTACTCGTCATCAAATCGCGGTTGGAGTCGCTCAAGGATTGGCTTACCTTCACCATGATCTCTCGCCACCAATCATTCATCGTGACATCAAATCCACAAACATCTTATTGGATATAAACTATCAGCCTAAAGTTGCTGACTTTGGCATAGCAAAGGTCTTGCAGGCTAGAGGAAAAGATTCAACGACAACCGTTATCGCCGGCACCTATGGTTACTTGGCCCCAGGTAAAATATAAAAGTCAATAAATCTTATTTCGTGAACGTTTAAATTTCAAAAAAAAGGAAATGTAAAAACTATTAGGGATAATATCCCACATCGGAAGTTGGAAGGGATCCTAACTAATATATAAGGAGCATGAGCCAATCCACTTACTGTCAATTGGTTTTAGGTTGAAAGTCCATGTAATTTAACATAGTATCAGAGTCTAATCCAAACCAAAGATGGTATGTCGATCCTTGCCCAAACATTACCGAGATCAATGGCCAAAATAGCGATAGTCCAATTGGTTTTAGGTTGGAAGCCCATATAATTTAACAAAAATAATCACATCTTGGCTGAATATGATCGCCATGGTAACTCTAAAAAACTAATTTAGATTAACAGCTTGTTCACATATGGATTTATCCGTTTGATTTAGAGTTTTGAATTGAAGATTCTAAAATAAATAATTAGAGACAATAGTGTATTTTGTATATATATATATAAACAAACGATATTTCTAAATTTAATATACCTTTATAAATTAATAGTCAATAAGCTAACAATTAATATAAATTAATGAATTTTGTTCATTTTGAATCGAACCAATATAAAAATTAGCAAATTTCTATAAGATAGTATAATAATATTTTTTTAGCACTAATAAAAAAATATAGTTCAGTAATTGGATAAATTAATAATTATATACTCAAATATATATTAATAATATAATATAGTATAATGTGATTTTACTGTTGTGTAACTTTTATAAATGTTGTTCGGCTTATCTTTCCAATTCATTGATATAATATTTTTTGAATGAAATTTACATTGTTGAAAAAAAAAATTGTCTCTTGATAAATAAAATTTTGAAATTTTATCATTATTAATTTTATTAATTTATAAAAGTTTTTACTATATAACATATTTCACAGGTAAAACGTCATTTTAATATCATCCCTTTCCAACAATTCTAAAAAGCTCATGCATGTGCTCGTGTGCTTTTTTCGAATGTAGTACGTACAATTTCAATTTTAGTTTTCCGTATTGGTTAATTGATGATATGCATTTGGTAATGGCAGAATACGCGTACTCCTCCAAAGCAACAATAAAATGCGACGTATACAGTTTCGGGGTTGTGTTAATGGAGCTAATCACGGGGAAGAAACCAGTGGACTCGTGTTTCGGTGAGAACAAGAACATAGTGAATTGGGTGTCAACAAAGATTGACACAAAAGAAGGTTTGATTGAAATATTAGACAAGAGATTATCAGAATCATCGAGAGCCGATATGATCAATGCATTGCGAGTGGCTTTCCGTTGTACGAGCAGGACTCCAACAATCCGTCCTACCATGAACGAAGTTGTCCAGCTTCTGATTAACGCAGCGCCACATGCAGGAGTCGACATGACCTCTAAATCCACAACAAAGGTTAAGGATGCAGTACTATCAGATAATATCACACAAACAAGAGTCTAGTCTTCTTGCTTTCTTGATAAAGATGTGTAGCAACAGTTCGTATAACTTCTATTTTATATCCTGTATTTATAATAGATGAAACTGCTTGCATCTTTCTACGTATTTACCATAAATCCTTTAAAGACTTAGATTATTTCCGGTTTTGCTTTTCCGATTTGAAATTAACCGGGGGAAAAAAGGTATTACTAGGGAAGATTATCAAAGAATAATTTAAACGTCTGCTTCAAAATAACGCATAGAATCTAACTGTGTATGTAGTAGACCCACCAATGAATCATAATAATTTACAAACTCCTTTTTCTCCGTGTGGACTTTAATTTCGTCATTCTTATTTATTCATCGGTGAGTGGAACTTCTTTTTCGATTGCATGGCATGGAATGGATTCTTGATTTTTATTTTTATAGACCTGAAAAAGGAAAATTTATTGAAAGGCAATACATACGTGTATATACAATACTAGATAAAAATCTGCGTATACGCATGTTTAAAAATTGTTTTATAACTCGTAAAAAAAAATTAGAAAACAACAAAAAAAAAATTAGATCACTCTTATGAAAACAAAAAAAATACGATTAAAATTTTTCAAATTAAAACCAGTAAATAATTTTAAAATTTATTTATTTATTTTATTCTCAATGGTTTCTAATTATATTTTTATATTTCCAAAATATTTAGGGATGTTATATTTAGGGGTTTTATATTAATTATAATGTGATAATTAATTTATTTACAATCTTATATATTCATTTACATGCATTATAATCATTATAATTAGAATATTATTACCTTATATATTAGTTTATAATTGAATATTTTATTATCTTATCATATATTATTACTCAAAAAATAAAATCTATCTATTATATTATTTGCAAAGAAAAAATCTTACGTGTCACGCTCACGTTTGCTCTCAGCAAACTTTAACCATCTTTCTTTCCTTTATACCCTTAATAAAAATCTATAAAATTTGCTGGGTTGGGCATTATTGATTTTGATTTTGATTTTAGGTCGTAGCCCATAAAATTATTCCGTGTAAACGCTAAATACATTTACTTATAAATATTGTAATTCTCTCTAGCCACTTTTTATTTTTTTTGCAGCCATATGTTTAGTTTCGTTCATATAGATCTTCCTGTAGGTTTAATTTAGTTCATGCATATCATAGGTTGCTTGTTTTGTTATATATAGTGTATGAGGCTGATTTTATGGGTTTTTGTTTTATAATATATGCAGAAAGGATAATACTGGTAAGAACCGAAATCCTCTTCTTCTCTTTTTGATCCAGACAAGGATGAACACAACACATATTGATGTGTTTAAATTCCACCGCAGATGTAGCGATTACTGATCCTGACGGTACGATAATCACTTTACAGATTGATTCTGACAGCATAACTTGATATTTGCTTTACCAGTAACAATTTTAACCTTATTTTTCTCTTTTTGACCTAGACAAAGACGAACAAGACATATCTCTCTATTGACGTGTCTGAATTCCAATTTTGATAGTAAAAATTGGATCTTTGCAGGAAACCAAGAAGTTTTCCCTTCTAGCTATATGTTTCTATTAATCGGAGAATTTTTTTTTTTTTCAATTCATTATTATCTCTATGTTTCTATTGTTTATTGTGTGATTGGTCATATAGGGCTTTATTGATTGATTACGCATGTGTTCATATAGCAGCTGATAATTTATATAGTGAAAAGGGTGATTCTCGGTTAATTAAAGCGATTGTGTAATACATGAGAAAAGGTAACATGACTATTTGTATGATTAAGCAGTCTTGTTTTTCTTTAGTTTCTTAAGTCTTATGTTTTAGTCGTGTTCTGTTATTATTATTATTGTTTCAATCAAAGTTAGTCTATTAATTATTTTGTTTGATTTTAGCAATGGTGTCTTTCTTGATTTTATAGTTAAATCATTTGTTCTTATCTCAGCTTATTTGTTCAATCGTTTTGCTGAATTTCTCTCTGTTTCTCTTTCTCCATTCAAGGCCTGCAGATTTCATGTTAGTTCTTCATTTGAGAGCGATGTTTCTGACATGAATATCAACGGTAATCACCTAACGAAAAACTGAATATTCACTGTCTCTGCTGCATTAAGTTGATTCCTTTAGATGTTTTGAGTTCTAGATATATAATTAAAAAAAAATTAGAAACTTTGATCTTTTTATGTGTGGAAATCTAGAGAAATTGACATGTATCTGAATTATAAGGGCTTAGCTATATGTCATGAATAATCATAATTTTCAAGAGGATGAGGTTTTAATTCTCATGGGTCTTCAACTCTTCGGTTACTTTGGTTTAAACCAACCAAGGTGATTTGCTTTCTATTGATGGAAAGAACATGAATCATCAATTTGCGTTTATTGTTTGTGTAGTGCAAATATGATGGTTGTAGTGCAATATGATGGTCTTTTGGTTCAGTTCCCTGGTTTGCTGTTTGCTGTTTGTTGGATCAGTTTCCTAAATGGTCTCCTATTAACTGAGAAACTTACATTGATCGTTTATCCACAAGGTACGAACTCTTTTCAGAACTATTTAGTAGCTTTGCACGGTATAGTACAAAACTCGAAAGCCTTATGAAATAATTGTCAAAACTTTGTAGATTCGAAAGAGAGGGCGAGCCATCGCATCTTGCAGCTATGGATTTCTTTGTTAGTACAGTGTATCCATTAAAGGAGCCACCTTTGATCACTGCAAACACGGTGCTCTGGATCCTCGCGCTGGATAATCTGGTGGATAAAGTCTCTTGCTATGTATCTGATAATAACGCTGCGATGCTTTCGTTCGGGTCATGTTTGAGACATCAGATTTTACTAGAAAATGGGTACCTTTCTGCAAGAAGTACTCGATCGAGCCAAGACAACGTAGAGCCATGAAAGTAAGTTAGCAAAGAGTTTTATAATCCTTAATTAAGTTCATAAGAACTGAATTAGTTATTTATTTCTGATTTCTCATGTTGTGCAGAGAGATTAGGAAGAGTTCAAAATCAGAATTAATGCTTTACTCGCCAAGGCTCAAAAGACACCAGAAGAAGGATGGACAATGCAAGATAAAATCTCTTGGCCTGGTAACAACACTCAGGACCAGGAGCGGATCTACCTGTTAAAAGTTGGAGCACGTGCCCCATACTAACTTTGCAAAATGTCTAATTGTACCTCTATTTTGGTAAACTAAATTAGCCTATAATTTGGTTAATTTTATTATTGATCCACATATTATCATGGATTAAGGTTCTCTTTCATTTTATTTTTAATTTTCATTTTTATAGTTAAATATTATATAATCTATAAAAAAACTAATCTATTTCTTTTCTTACTAATATCTTTACTTTTTTATCTTGTATTTTAATTTTAATTATTTTTTTAAATTCATTTCCTTAAATAGTTTACTAAATTAGTTATGTATTTCTGTTTAATTTTTCTTGGGCTCCTCACATAAATGTCAATTTTAAATTCAAATTTGAATATTTTGTATTTAAAAATTATAATATTTTTTGTATGCATAATGTATTTTTATAATAAACATATATTATTCTTCCTCAGATTATATAAACATTATATATATGTGTATCGTGCCCCATATAAAATATGGTTCTGGATCCGCCCCTGCTCAGGACCATCACGTGATGATTCAGATTTGCTATCTTAAACATTGGACATATATATGATTGCATCTTCCATTCAAACGTCTTAAGAGAAATTTATTCTGAATCTTTGATATTCTTTTGCAGGTGTTTCTTGGATATAGTGGTGCTTGTGACATTGAAGGAAACGAATTTCCGAGATTGGTTTACGTGAATGACGCCTAGATATCTGCATCACAAGAAGGTTGGGGGCAGAGAACACATTTGTAAAACTTCAAATTTTAGATTCTTTATTAATTGAAAATTTCACATTGCAAGTTGTAACACAACCCTAACGATTTTATTCTTTGTATAGGTGCGGGTTTCTGTGGTTTTAACGAATGCTCCATTCATTCTTAATATTGATTGTGATCACTACGTCAACAACAGCAAAGCCGTATGTGAAGCAATGTGCTTTTTGATGGACCCTAATGTTGGTCCAGATGTCTGCTATGTTCAGTTCCCACAGAGATTTGAAGGGATCGACAAGAGTGATCAATATGCTAACCTAAAAATTGTTTTTTTTCATGTAAATCCAACTCATTTTCTCGTAATTTCAAGAAAATCTTGGGGTTTCTCTGATTTGTACTATACCGTGCAGAGTATGAAGAGGCGCAGTAAATCTGATCTTTTTGTTACATGTGTACTTCATTTTACGTTTAACCTAAATGGGTCCTCCATGCACGTGTTGAGTACAGGCTATTAGGTTAATGATATTGTACTTTTTCAGTGCTGTGCCCTTTATGATTAAAAAAAAAAAAAAATCATAGATGGCTCTTTATAAGTTTCTTAAAGTTTACATGATTCTCTCTTTGTATTGTACGGTTAAAGAATTAGAAAAAAAAGTCATAGATGGCCATAAGCCGTATAATCTCTAGAGAAAATGTGAAAAAATATACAGTAATCTCAAATGTGAAGTAACCTTGAATAATATATAAGAGATCGGAGCTAATTCACTTATTGTTAATTATTTTTGAGTAGAACTTATAAAACTTAAAAAACAATGATTGAACTTCATCTAATAGACAAAATCAAGAAATAGAACTTTGGTCCAAGATTCATGTCGCTTCAGGCTCTGTTGCGGTCACACTGCAAGCTTGACGTGAAAGATTTCAAATCCAACCGCCAGACTTGGATCAGTTTTACTGCAAAAAAACAAACGATTCCCACCATATTGGTCTGATATCATAACTCTGATGGAATCTAATTACAGTATTCCTGTTGGTACGAAGAAAGTAAGCTTTTGGGGTTTGTATGGAAAGTAAAAAGCAGTTGTTTGTGTGTTACATGTGTTTGGATGGAAAAATTTGTGTTTGCAGAATTTAGATCATATGTTTGTTTTTTAAGGCTCAATTTATGATAATTAATGGGGATTACACATTTCGTCGGACATAACGAAAGTGTAAACCTTACTAAACTAATTCATATGGAATATTTAATCTTCTAAAAGTAGATTCATAAAGGAATATATATCGTTAAGTAAAACCTAATTAAGTTAAACCCTTTTTGACATTTCCCAAATCAAAGAATTCGACATTTTGTTATTATTATTTTTTGGATTTACTAATCCTATTCTTGGACCAAGAACAAAAAAGAGATAGAAAACTTTGTTTGATAGAAAGAACGAAAGAGCTCATTTGATTAAAAGACTTTTTTTCCTAAGAGTATCTGTAATTGGAAAACACAAATTACAAATAAGTGTAACATAAAGTTTGTTGCTGTAAACGACACAATGAATTTGATCATAAACAAATATGCTTATTTAGGTAACAGTTTGAGTACTGATAGTTTATTAGATAGAATATAGTGATAACAATTTATAATAAAATGCTCTCAAATGTACTACAGTTCGAAAGTGACAAACAATTAGTGATCAATAATAAGTTTTAACTAAATTAACAAAAATATAAAAATTGATGTTTATTAAATAAGTATTTCTTGAAAAATAAAAGATTCTAAAATTTATTGACTAAAAATTAAAAAAAAAAATTTAATATGAAAAAACCTAAAACATAGCTATAAAATATAAAAGAAACAAAGAAAATGAAGACCACAATGAAAAAAAGTTGTAAAAAACAGGAAAGATAGAAATGAATAAAACCCAGAAGAAAAATAAAAATATAAATGACAAAGATGATAAAAAGATTGGAAGAAAATATGTAGAAAGATAATAAGATGACTAAGAAAAAGATGAATAATGAGAACACAAGAAAGAAGAATAAGAAGAAGACGTAGACAAATAAGAACAAAAACCAAAGGAAGAATAAGAAAAATATAGAGAAGACGAGGAAGAGGAAAATTTGAAAAATAAATAAAATAAGACTTAGAGAAAAACAAATAAAAACAGAGATAAAAAAGAATATTAGATCGTTGAAGAAAAAAGATAACCCAAAAAAAAAAGAAGTCGAAGAAGAAGATGAAGAAGAGTACGTAGAGGAAGAAAATGAGAAGTCGAATATGATGAATACAATCAAACTCCTGCAAAGTTCATTACAAGCGATTGAAAAGAAGAAGAAGAATAATAAAAAGAAAAAAAAAAGAGATGAAGATAAAGAAAAAAAGAAAAAAGACAAAGACGAAATAAAGAAAAAAATGAAATTATAAGATGGAGAAGACGAAGATGAAAAAGAAGTTGAAGAAGGACAAGGGAGATGAAAACCTGAAAGAACTAATAAGATGAAGAAAAAATCGAAAGAAAAGAAAAAACAAAAAAACGATGAAGAAGGGCAAGGAAGTAGCAGAAAAATAAAAACTATAGGGCTAATGCAAGAAAATGAGGAAAAAATAAAAGAATAGGTTGGAGAAGACAAAGACGAATACAACGAAAAATAAGAAAAAATAGAAGAATAATTGGAAAAGAAAAAAGAATAGGTTGGAGAAGACGAAAGCGTTGGAGAAGAAGAACTTATAATAGACAAAAAAGAAGACAAAGACAAAGATGAATAAAAGTAGTAAGAATAAGTTGGATAAGATGGAGAGGATGAAAAAAGAAGAAGTTATGGATGACGATGAACTATAAAACCAAGCAATAAAGAAGAACACAAGCTGATAAATAAGAAGTAAGAAAAAAAGGAAGAAGACAAAGACAAAGGCAAATAAAAATTGGAAGAATAAAAAATAAAGATAAGATGAGGATAATGAAAAAGTAGAAGGAAGAGAAGAAAAAAGATTGTAAGAAATGGAAGAAGAACTTGGAGGCCCAGAAGAACAAGAGGCCAAGAAGAACAAAACGGGAAAATAAGTTAAAGAAGGAAAAGATAAGGAAGAAAACCTAGAAGAATAAGAAGACAAGGACGAATAAGAAGAAGAAGGAAAAATTGGAAGAAGGACATGAATCAAAATTAGAAAATTGAAAAAGAAGAAGGAAAATACGAGAAAGAATAAAAGACGAAACAAAAGAAGGAGAAGATAAGACGAAAAAAGCCCAAAAACATAAGAAGTTGGATAAGATAAAGATGACAAAATAATACAGACAACGAATGGAAGAAGTTTTTTTTGAAGAAGATGAACAATTTTAAAAAGAAGAAATCAAGAATATAAAAAGGCTGAAAAAGATAAAGTGGAAGAAGGATTTAAATCAATATGCCTCTGCAGTGTATTGTAACTTATTTCATTAAAAATATTTATGGTCGGTTTGCATCATTGTTCCTTAATCTTATAACTTCTATGGTGTGTTTGTGTCCCAATTGAGTTTTATATTATATTTTCAGGGGTTAAAAATACAAGCTTTACTTGAAATTAAATACATTCACTTGTTTAAAGATTAACTTATTGAATATCGATGGGAGCTCTTGTATGGTTTTGTAGTTAAAACTTCTAATGGTTTAACACGTGTAGCAAGACATCCTTTTAAGCTGAAGTTCGTTAAAAACACAACATTTACTTCAGTTTGTCGTCCTAGGGATTATTTATTTCTGTCTTTCGCTGACTTTGGGGATATTTTTTGGAGCCGTCTGGATGTCACATATACTATCGGTTTCAATGAATAAATAGTAACATTTATGTCAAACGAAAAAAAGAATTTCAAAATTTTGTGTAACTATTTTTTAGATTTTTTTGGTGTTCTTGTGAACGTTGGTGAGCTCGAGGTTTTTGATGAGCATAAGATACAGCAAGATTATACTGTTGTTCCTTTTGAACTCCAAGAT
Organism: Thlaspi arvense; assembly: GCA_911865555.2. Lineage (NCBI taxonomy): Eukaryota > Viridiplantae > Streptophyta > Magnoliopsida > Brassicales > Brassicaceae > Thlaspi > Thlaspi arvense. Next base: position 23,873,944 of record OU466862.2, on the reverse strand, counting down.
GGCAGGTAAGAAAACTATCTATTTGTCATCATATTATCAATTAATTGGGTTGTTAGAAAGTTTTATTAAGTAGGAAACATGTGATCAAATGTTACGCAGTGAGAGCTTGGGTGCCACCAAGAGCGTCATGTCAAGAAGCGCCAAGGAGGAGGAGACACATAAGGAGGGAGCGGCGAATCAGGAGCCACAACATTGACCTCCTGGAGGACCTTTCAGAAGCCTCCTACACCTCACACACCACCTTTTAAGGTACCAAAAACTCCTCCATTGTATATACCATTACATTTTTTTTTAGTTCTTGTAATATATTTCTGTTGCTTCTCTCTTCTACTCTTTTATTACACAACGGATTGTGTCATTTAAGTGTGGGGGAGGGATTTGGGGTTTGACTTTATTTGTTCTTTTCTTAGTTTTTCCTTTTTATTTATCTCTGTGTCTCAAGCATTCATCTAAGTGCATTAAAAAACAAAAAAAATCAAAAAATTGAAAATTTTGCGTCTTTTGCAAGCAAAAAAGAAAAGCATGTAGTTGCATTCATTTGTTTAGGATTGAGTCTAATAATTTTCATATAGGTTGCATTGCATTTGCATAGGGCATGATGATGATAACTCCTTGTAAAATACTAAGTGTTTAGGACTGATTTAAATGTATAAGTGGTTAAATGTTTGATGCATCATAAGAAGTTAGAAACTAAGACTGAACCATGCTCTTGAATGCTAATTTTTATCCTCTAGTCTCATGCTGAAATCGCTTGCTCTTTGAAAATCATTCCCTATCTATTTGAACCATTAATTGAATTGTTAATTATCATGTTTATGCAATGAAAAGTGGTTTCATGGATTACCCATATACATATTTGGACTTTCTTTCTTCCTTTTTACCTCTCTTGCTAGTCCAAATAGCTGATCCTCATTATTAAGGGACAGTTACCACACCTTAACCTTACATTCCTTTCAAACCTAAACATTATCTTTGTGTGTGAGGCCTATTTTTTAATGAACTAAGCATAAAGTGTTAGGTTGGCACTACAAGGATTGGTTACTATGTAGAACTAGCTCTTCACTTTGAGTTAGACATAGGTTTAGGATGGTAGTTATAGGTCTGGGCGGATTGGAGTGTTACAATGATCTAAAAGGAGAGAGTGAGAGAAGAAAGAAAGTGAAGGGGGAAAGGAATGAGAAAGAGGAAGCAAACAAAAACTCAGCATGTATGGAACCAAATAAGCTAAAAAAATGGTGGACATTATGAAGATGGAGTCTCAGCGACAACAACAAAAAAGGCACCAAAGCCTAATACATCAAAAGAATGAAGAAAAGGAGACTCCCCAATACAAAGAGAAAGCCAATATCGATGACAATATCGACGTTATCTGATTGATATTGTGCATATCGATGGGAGTATCGACCACTTCAACATGGATACTGCCATAGCATGGTGTAAAGGCATCATATCGACCAAGAAGGACCTCGATACACCAAGATGGAACTCGTACCGAGCAGTGTATCGACATCCCATGTCGATACACCTTGACAGGACAATACCGAGGTGCTGTATTGACGTGTTTCACCGATAAGCCTTCACTAAAGGGCGATTGTATCGACTTCACACCAAGGAGGGTCAAGCCGATACAACCTTGAAACCTTCCGTATCGACCAGCATATCGACCAAGGGACATCGATACAACCCATAAGAAGACATGATATCGACGTGTGTATCGATGTGCATGATCGATATGGTCCATCCGAGTCAGCCTATTTTCGGTTTAATGTTAATTTATTAGGGGTTTTCAAGTTCCCTTATAAATCCTAAAGTCCTAAAATGGTTAGGCAACTTAGATCTTATTATTTTTCTTCTGTTCTTGCACTTTAAACCTTTCATTTTTCAGCTTTGCTTTGTAAGAACTAGTTTGATTTAGTGAATTTCTGCATTTGCCATTAATCTATTCTTGCTTATTCTGCTTTCTAATCATGCTTAACCATTATTTATCTTTTGAATCTGTGGTTTTGATTATGGCTAGTGAGTAGTCTTATTTAGGGTTTGAGATGGGATAGATTAGAGGGGTTTTAGGACTAGATTAGTGATGTCTTATGCTTAATGTGATTGTCTTCTCTCTATTAGATGTGCTTAACACTAGATTAGTCTTGGCCAGGCTTGTTTAGTATCTTGGCTTTCCCTTATGCCTGATAAGTGTTTGATGAAATGCTGCTATGAGTCTCTTAGAGGATTTGTTCTCTTAGCCTAAGGAATTAGATGTCTAAGGTGCATTTTGGATTTATAGGATTGAAATTCTGTTTTAAATGCTTGTTGATCATGTGTTTGAGTTAAAGAATTTGTCTTTGATATGTACTTAGCAAAGTGTCAGTGTCAAGGATCTGAGCTAGTTATAAATGTTAATCCTATGCTTAGAAGATAGCATTGTTTGAATGGTTTTGAAGCATCACTAGTTAGGTTCTAATCCCCTTTTAATCAATAACCCCTATCTTAGATCCTTACTTTAATCTATCTGAATTTCCTGCTTTGTGTAGTTCAGTCTTTCGACATGTTTAGCTTGATCACAACTGCTTTCTTGAATTTGGCTTGACTTAAGTGATTTGCTGCATTCTTAGTGTCTTTTGAACTCAGATGGATTGATACCTTACATGCTGCAATGACATGAGTGTGTTAGGATTTGATTAGCTAAGTAAATCCTGCTATCACATTTCTAATCAAGTCCTCTATGATCCTTCAACAACCCTAGAGCAAAAACTAGAGGTATGTCTCTCTTGCCAATTATATCCAAGGCTGAATCATTTTAAACATATTACGCTTTGGATTTTTTGAAAAATGTGGAAGAGTAGGAATCTACATCTATTCCAGAGAAAACAACTTCCATGGCAAACAGTTATGCAACAAGCAATGGCGGAGTCCAAAGAATGGTATGATCTCGAAGATCACTTTCTCCTTTCGAATCCTGCTCAAGTTGTTGCTACATGACACCCACAAAAAATGGAGACGACCTCCTGAAGGATGGCACAAGTGTAACTTTGATGGAACATTCAACAACAATATCACAAAGGCTGGATGGATTGTACGAGACAGTGAAGGTTTTTACAAAGGTTCGGCTCATGCCAAAGGTATGAACCTTTTAAACGCCCAAGAAAGTGAATATCAAGCTCTCATAATGGTTATGCAACACTGCTGGAGTCAAGGTTTTCGGAAAGGTATATTTAAAGGTGATTGCAAGAAAACAATCGACAAATAAAAGGGAGAACTCTCAATTTTGCTGGTTACAATTGGCTGTGAGAAGTTTGGCACTGGCGAAACAGATTTGAGGAGGTCCAATTTGAATGGCAAGTCCTTCAAATAATGTGGCTGCATATACAATCGATAAGTTTAGCTTCCGTGATAATGACATCTTTTGTAAACACTTATATGTTCCTCCTGCTCTTTCAAATGTACTTCACAATGACTATGTAAACCATGTTTAATATTAATCTGATGTTATAAAAAAAAACTTAAGTAAATAATAGAAAAGAAAATTGTGTATTTATGATATTATTAATTGAGAAGCTATTGGGATGTGGTTGAGAGTTATGATGGTTGATTAATTTTTGCTCCTTATATGAATTTACTTTAATTATACTTAATAAAATTAACAAATTACTTTAATCTAATTTTAAATTAATTTTCATTTTTTAAATCTAGATTTCCAAATTCGAGTTTATATCATAAAAATATTCAGTTTACTAAAAAAGATAACTAGCATACATATATAAATAGCCTAATTATATAATTAAACTAATTTTAATTTGATTGTTTAACCTACTAATATTTTGACTAACCTAATTGATTTATGCGACCACAAGTAAAACCCTAAATCATTTAAACCATTTAAAAAATTTATATATATTAGTTAATGTTAAGTTGATATGAAACAAGGATCCTTTGGTTTTAGTCATTTTAGATTGCTATGTTATTTTATTTTTATGCAAACTTTGAATTTCATTAATCTTAATCTATCAATTTACATCAAAAGAAGAGAATTATTTATCATGTTTGATAAATGCAACAAAACAACTAAGCATACATATAAGTTTTTATCAAAAATATAAAAGATATTAAAAAATAAGATATAAATAATATATTTCTCTTTGTCACAAAAAACAATGTACTCATGAAAATTGTATTTTTCAAATATATTAAGTTTGGTTTTGAATCATTATAAAATCTGATTTTTTATCTATAAATAAACTAATTATATATTTTTAAAAAATTTAATCTTGTGCGGGGAAACACCTAGTTACTAATAAAAGTTAATGTTATATGCATCTAAGGGTATCCACATATGATTTACTAGATTCAATTCTATTGGTACACATCATCATTATCTATAGTTAATTATATATTGTATATTAAAATAAATTAATTTCATTTTTTAAAAAGAAAATTTCTAAATTTTAATTATTTTTTTTTTGTTATTATTAGAAAATTTACTAAATTTTAAGTTAGTTATTAATAAGAAAGAGTTTAGAAAGTAAATATTTATTTTTCTATTAACAATAAAAAGTAAATTAACATATAAATAGATTATTAAAGAAAAATAATATATATTAAACAAAATAATTAAAAACTGTATTTAAGACCATAATTAAACTATTTCAAAAATTTTTATTATGACAAACAATTAAAATTTAAACTGCTAACTTAAAATATATTAGTTGTGGTCCGTATTGATGTTTCAGGCTAATGAGAGCGTCCACATAGGACAAAGAAACTTAATCTAATTGGTCTACATCAGTATTTTTTATTAAACATAAATAATATTAAATATGTTTAATAATTTAAATCAATTAAAATACAAAATATAAAATTATCATAGTATAATAGAAATTAAGATAAAAACTTTAACTAACAAAACAAATAAAATAAAATTATGCCAAAACTTCAAATCTATAACGTTTGTCAAAATAAAATGGAAACTCATTGTCACAAAAGCTTAACTTACAAAAAAAATATATAAATCAATAACGGAAAACTTAAAAAAAAAAACAATTAACATATATAATTTAAATGAGTAATTCATATAGCAAAAATGTCAAGGTTAAATTCTTATATAAATATATATATTTTTTTATAAGACTATCAATACTACAAAAAAAATTTTATGTTAAATTAGCAAAAGAAAAGTCATCAAAAACTTATTATTTAGCCTATTTTTTTAGCAAATTAACAAAAAAATATTAAATAACCAAAAAACGATAAGTTATGCTAATTACTGAAACAAGCAATGTAAAAATATTTAGCTAATAAAAAAGCAAAACAGAAACTATTTCTTATAACATGTAAATACAATTAAAATGAAAATCAGAAAATTTAAATTAACAAACAAAAAAAGGAAATTAACTGGATATCTATGCTATTGATTTAAAAAAATAAACATATAAAAAATTAGTAAGAAAATAAAAAAATAAGTTAATTCATACTAAAACACTTAACTAACAAAAAGAAGATAAATATTTAAGTTAATTATTTAAGAAATAAGTATTAAGAAATTAATTAATAGAAAAATGAAACAAAAATTAATTTTTACAAAATTTTAAATTTTAAAAATTTATGTAAAAATAAATTGACTTGATATCCGACTAACTACTTAAGAAATCAATATAAAAAATTAACTAAACAAATAACAAAAAATAAAATTATGTCTTCAAAAATATCAATATTTTAAAAATAATTATGTGTTAAAATAAAATAGAAATAAATATCAAGAGAGGTAAATTATCAAAGGAAAAATTCATATAAAGTAAAATAAGCTTGATATTAAGGCTAATGTTCCGGAAAATCAACAAAAAAAAATTAACTAAAAAAGCTAAGGAATGCTGGTATACGCTTTTGAGAGTAGTCCATATAAAATTTAGAATAATTATTTATAGCATGTCAAAACAGCATTATAATCAAAATAAAAATTAATATAAAAATAAATTTGACAAAGAAAAACAAATTTAAGTAAGAAAGATTTAATTGATATATATGCTATATCGATTTGAAAAACTAATAACAAAATAGCCTAATTAAAAACAAATATATATGGTTTAAGTATATCAAACATGCAAAAATTATATAAATTAAAATAAAATAGAAAATTAGCATCAAAAGATATCTAAAATAACAAAAAACAAAATCTAAAAAGAAAAATAGGTTGAAATTTAGTTCCAGAAAATTCATGAATTCTAAAATACTGATATTGACTATTAATAACTATATAAAGTTACAATATGTTATACGCGTTTCTAAATCAAACATATTATTTAAATTTACAAAGACTAATACTTTGGCTGCATATGGTTTAAAAAGTAACAAAAAAATACCACACAAGTAACTTTACATTTGAAATATAACAAGTAATAAAGTTAATTTTTATACATAGTTACTACTTATAACTTAGGCAACATGAACAACACATGAGTAACACCTTCTAAAATTCTATTTAAATAATAATTTATGACAAAGTTATGAATCAAATTTAAAGTAGAATATATCTTGATAAACTATTCAAACCAAAACATGAATAAAACATGCAAAAGATAAAAACAGTGAAAAATAATGTGAAGATTCCACTCCATCTTACATGTTTAAAACCAAAAAATATCAAATAGTTAACTGCAAATAAAACAGATCTTATAAACTGAATAGAGATATAACCTAAAATTTCTAGAAGATCTGGTGGAGAAGCAAAAAGCAGTTTTACACAGTTATTGTAGCATCCTAACAAAAGTATATCTGAATCAACATGAATCATACATTATACAGTTATACAACATCAGTGAGACATTTAATCAAAAACTAAGTATTTGAACATATAAACCTTAAAAAAGAAGAACTATAGAAATCATAAGGACATAAAACAAAACACCAAAAATTTAGTAAGAAAATCATTCTCTAAATCAAACATATGCACGTCAAAGTTGGATAATTCATTAGGTATCATTACTATGATTATTACTTAATAAGATTTATAATTTTATAAACAAAAAATAGAAAAAACTACAGATTGTTTTTTATTTTTTTATTTTATATAAAATAAAATTTTTATAAATTTATTATAGTTTTGATTATTTAAAAGATATTAACTAGAAAAATAATTAAACCAAATTATTAACATTGACTCGTGCGTAGCGCGAGTTAAAAGCCTACTCTATACTATATAAAAGTTTCATCGAATCATGTTTAACTCTAATCAAAGGTTTGAGGTTTCAAGTAGGGAAATTGGTTTTTAAGGGTTCATTAAGGGTGTTTAGGCTTGTTTAATGTTAATCTCTGTTGCATTTGTCTCATCAAATCATGTTTAACTGTAATCAAATAGATTTAAACATGATTACTGAGTAGCTTACCAAAGGTTTGAGGTTCTAAGTAGGAAAAGTGGGTTTTAAGGGTTCATTAAGGGTGTTTAGCTCCTTTTCTTGCAAAGCTGTTAATGATTAGAAAACATCTCCTTTTTTAATGAATATGATATTGTTGATGTTGATGATTCACTTGAGAGCTTGATGTCTTGTTTCTTCACATGGTTTGCTTATTTGGTTTGATAGTTTGCTTTACCAAATGATTCGCTTAGGGCTAGATAGTGTGAGATTCATAAGTCTTGCTTGATGATTTGATAGTTTGCATTAAACATTCCTTTCCTTGAAATATGATGCATTGCTTTTGTGTGCTTAGGTTTTGCATAGGTTGAGCTTAAAGTCATGTTCTTGAATTGATGAGTTGCTGCTTAGGTCCCTAAAGAATCCTAACAGATGATATGTTGACAGAATCATTGCTTGAGAGAGATAGAGAGGTTCACTTTGACAAGTGTTGTTTTTTGCTTTATGCTCATGGCTAGTGAATACACCATCAAAAGTGGGTTTGACACACTAGTTTTGTTGAAATGAATTTTTCTTATACACCACTAAGCTGATTCTCTTTAGATACCTTGTCTAGGATTGCAATATTAAGAAATCCTTGCTTGAATTGCTTGTTTGAATGCCTTGTTCTTAGAAACCCTTTAATCACTCTTATGACCACTTGAGCATCATTGCTTAGAATCTTGCGACTTGCTTTTAATTTATAGTCTTAATTCGCATATCATCTAGTTGCTCTTGTTTATTTGCTTTAATTAATCATCTTGTTTAGTTTGAGTCGGTACTTGCTTAACACTTCTTCTAGTTTCAATTTCTTGCATCTTTAGGTTGCTAACTTGCCGTGTCCTCCCTTGTTACATTCTTGGTAGCTATCTTATAAGTCAAAATCTTCAGTGTACAGCTCTTTGATGTATTCGAATCCCAACACTTTAGCTTCCATCGTAGAAGTTAGAGCATTTCTTCTAGATAAAGCGTCAACTACAATGTTGTCTCTGCCCTTCTTGTACTTGATAAAGTATGGAAATGTTTCAATGTACTCCATCCAGCGAGCATGTCTCTTCTTTAGATGAGTTTGTCGTCTGAGATGCTTCAACATCGTGGTCAGTGTGGACTACAAACTCTCTTGACATCAAATAATGTTGTCAAGTCTCCAATGCCCTTACTAAAGCATATAACTCTCGGTCATGTGTGGGATAATTTAGCATGGCACCTCCAAGTTTCTCGCTGAAAAAATGCTACTGGCTTGCCTCCTTGAGTCAGTACAGCTCCAATGTCGATCCCTGATGCATCGCACTCTACTTTAAAGGTTTTGTCAAAGTCAGGTAGGACTAAGACTCGTGCGTTGGTTTGCCTTTCTTTAAGGTTGTCAAAAGCAGTTTGCTGAGCTTCTCCCCATGATAACTCGATGTTCTTCTTAACCACAGCCGTGAGGGGTGCTGCTATACTACTCAAATCCTTTACGAACCGGCAGTAGAAGCTAGCTAAACCGTGGAAACTCCTCACTTGGCTGACACTTGTTGGCGTTGGCCACTCCTTAATGGATTTTATCTTCTCATCATTAACCTGTAATCCCTGCGAGCTTACAACAAAACCTAGGAAAACTAGCTTATTAGTACAAAATGCACACTTCCTTAAGTTTGCATAAAGTCCTTCTTGTCGAAGTGTCTTTAATACAAGCTCAAGATGTGATACATGGTCAGCTAAAATTTTGCTATATATTAAGATATCATCAAAATACACAACAACAAATTTACTGATATAAGCTCTAAGAACCTGGTTCATTAATCGCATAAAGGTGCTGGGGGCGTTGGTTAAGCCGAATGGCATTACCATCCATTTATATAGTCCTTGCTTGGTTTTAAAGGCTGTCTTCCATTCGTCACCTTCTTTCATTCTCACTTGATGATATCCACTCTTCAAATCTATTTTAGAAAACATGTTAGCTCCACTTAATTTATCAAGCATATCATCTAACCTTGGTATGGGATGGTGGTATTTGATTGTAATGTTATTTATAGCCCAGCAATCCACACACATTCGCCAAGAACCGTCCTTCTTTGGTAAAAGTAAGACTGGAACGGCGCAAGGACTAAGGCTTTCTCTCATGTAGCCTTTATCTAGTAACTCTTTCACTTGTCTCTCCAGTTCTTTAGACTCTTCAGGACTCATCCTGTATTCTGGCTTGTTGGGTAAAATAGCTCCAGGTATGAAGTCTATTTGATGTTCAAAGCCTCAGAAAGGTGGTAATCCTTCTGGCATGTCTTCGTGAAAGATGTCTTTGAACTTGTCTAACACGGTATTCACCTCGGTTGGCAGCTCTAAAGTTCCATAACCTGCGCTCAAAATCTCCTTAAAGATCATTACTAGCATTGTGTGTTTTGATGCAATAGCTTTTCTAACATGGCTAGTTTGAACAAGAAAGTTTGGTTTAGCAATAGTTTCTTTCTCCTTAACCATTTTCATTTGTAAATCATGCACTTGAGCAGGAGTGAGAGGAGCTAAGCTAACCTTGCGTTTATTATGCATAAAAGTATACATATTAGTTCTACCATCATGCTTAGTTTCTCTATCAAATTGCCATAGTCTACCCAACAGTAAATGACCCGCTTGCATAGGAAAAACATCACAAATTACTTGATCTTGGTATCTACCAACACTAAAAGGTATAGTGACTTGATCACTAACCTTAAGCTCTACCTTATCATCAAGCCACCTTAGCCTATAGGGCCGTGGGTTTTTAGTTCTCTCAAGGCCAAGCTTTTCAACCATATGAGCGCTTGCAACATTAGTGCAAGAACCACCATCAATTATAAGATTACATACCTTGTCTTTAATGGTGCAACAGATATAAAAATGTTTTCCCTCTGAATGATTTCGGTTGGCTCCACCATGGTACTAAGAATGTGCCTTGTGACAAGGAGTTCTGCTGAATCAGGATACTCAATATCTCCAAACTCATCGAGTATCTCTACATCAGCTTCGTCTTAGGATTCATAATCTCCAGCCTCGGGTAAGAGCATGACTCTTTGGTTGGGGCATTATCTCGCCATATGTCCTCTTCCCCTACACTTAAAGCAAGTTATATCTCTAGAATTCTGGGGGTTATTAGGCTTACTTGCTTCTGTAAGGTTGTCTTTTGGGGGTTCTGAAACTTTTCCCTTGTACCGCGAGTCAATCTCAATGCCTTTGCCCTTATCCATCGGCTTGTTTGTATTTGAGTTCCAAGGGTTTTGAGGTTTGCTTCTGGTGTTCACTGTCTTTCTTTTGATGTCTTGTTGCGCTTGTATAGATAGGTGAAAAAGATCTTTGAAGTCTTGATAGGCTTGTCTCTCTACCTTACGGCTGATTTGTTCTTGTAATCCATCTAGAAACTGGGCCATCAAAGCTTCCTCATCGTCATGCAGCTCCAAGCGGTTCCTCAAACGCTCAAATTCCTCATAGTACTCCTCTACTGACCTAGTTCCCTGTTTAAGAGCATGAAACTTGCATTGTAAGTCTCTATGGAAATGAGGGAGGATGTACCTTTGACGTATGGTGTCTTTCATGTCTATCCAAGAATCAATGGTTATTTGGCGGTTCCTCCTACGGTCAGCTACTCTTCAGTCCCACCAAAAGAGAGCGTTGTCTGTGAGTTCAGCTACAGCTAAAGCTATCATCTTGGGGGCGGGGTGATTGTTATACTCAAAGATATAATCCATCCGCTTCTCCTATTTGAGATATGCTTTGGGGTCAATTTTACCAGCAAAGTTTGGCGTTGTAAGTTTGATGTTGTTGTGATTATGCCTCTGATTAGGTATATAGTCAACGTCCTCTTTGTCTCCATAGTCATCTCTTGGTAGTCGCCTCCTACGTCCACGGTTGTGTCGGGGAAGTGGTTCTTCTTCTTCGTCATGAGATTCATTGGCATTTCTTGGTCCTCCATCAGCTGGTTCATTAATGTGTATGCTGTTGCGCCTTGGATTGGTTCCATTCGGTTGAGTGGTACCAAAGGCAGGGTTATTGCCAAGGCCTCCCACGTTTCTAACCGGTTGTAATGGGGCTCGAGGTGCTTGCTCCACACAGATAATCTGTTCTGCCATCTCGTGCCTAAAGGCTTGAAATTCCTCCCTCATCATGGCCATCCTTGTAGTGATTGGGTCCTGTGCATTGCCCGATTCTTCGCCAATGTTACTTAACCAATGGTACCTTAAACCAAAGATTTAAATAGATAAAGCCTTGAATCAATTCGCACGAGATTGAATTAGGGAAACTACGGTCCAAATAACGTATAAAGAGAAATGCTAATGCAAAACCGAGATATAACTAAAATCATGGAACTATTTAAGGAAACATAGAGATGCGGTTTGAAGACTAATTTTTTTTTTTTTACTTTTTTTATAATGAAAATACTGAATAAAAATGGCTAAAATCCGGTCAATGATTTTCGCAAACCGTTAACCCAATAATGAATGATGATTAGCTAAATTATTCGGACTAAACAATCAATGAATAGAGGAATGGTTTAGAGATGCAATCGCAATGAAACAATGGTGAAGTATGAATTCAAATGACAGAATGCTTAGTTATTTTTTATTTTATTTTTGAAATGATGTAAGAAATAACAATTCTAAATGCAAGAAAGTTATCGATCAGATAGATGCAACCTGAGGGCTGAAGTAACTTCAGCTCTGATACCAAAAATGATACAAGCTCGGGGTAGTGACTGGCTTAGTATATCCTCTGGTACGAGCGTGGGACGATTAGTCTAGGAAGAGTGGTTTGTAGCCGAGATACTCAGGACACAAGGACGAGGGAACGATGGAATGATTAATCGGGGACGGCTACTCGGCCAATGGACGGGATGAGTGGAACCAGGTGGTCGAGCGGTATGAGAGATTTGGTCGAATGGTCGAGATACTCGGAAGATAAGACCGGTGATCGAGCGGGACGATAGTTTTAGTAACCGGGGGATCGAAGTGTACGACAAAGGCTATGGAAGATCCTTTAATAAAACACGTTACACTCTTAAAATTTGGAGGTACTGGTCTCACAAAAGAATAAGAGCAAGAAAAAAAGATTGATTTATAATCTTGAAGAAAATTTGGTATGTTATTAATCAAAAGCTAAAGATACACTGCTGTGAGAGGGGACTTTATAAACTAGTCTGAACAGCTATGCCCTTCTAGGGGTCTTTGGAAACAAAATTACATTGAATGAAATGCAAGAAATCAGGCTAACATTTGTCTTAGCTATTAAACGAGAATTATCATAAATGTAATTAAAATCAAAGACTAAACTTATGCTGCATTCACCAAAGAAAGAATAAGTTGATTAGTCAAAATATAATTGAAATAAATTTGTAACACTTACCTTCTTTGTCCAAGGTCTTGGTTTTAATGCGAAAAGTAATTCTCTTTTTGATGTTTATAACTGTGGCTTTGACTGAGGTGATTTCTTTCTTTTAGCAGCTCTCTTCTTGGGCTTCTTGTGTGACCCTAAATATATTGTAGAGGCCTCCACTTGAGAAGAATGACCAACTATCTTTGTTAGCTGAAGTTGGGCCGGCATCTCTTTCTTCTAGTAGTCCGCTTTAAGCTTGTGTGGTAGATGTGAGTCCTATTGGTCCGATTGAACTATAGCTTGCATAATAGCTTGATTATATTTGTGTTGTAGCACTCTTGCCCTCTCTCTGGTTATAGGTCCGGTTGGTACTTCAATGAGTTGTGGCTCGGTTAAGTCCGGTTCTATGCTGATATCCTCATCACCATGCTTCCTATTTGCTCTAAATAGCTCCTTAGATACCTAATAAAATCCTTAATGCATAGAAAATGCAAACTATAACCTAAATTCAGCCTAAGTCTAAAAGAAAAAGAAAATGGGACTAAACTACCAATCATGCAATAAATTAAAACGCCTCAGCCAGTTAGGTAAGCAAAACGCCTCGGCCAGTTAGGCATAAACGCCTCGACCAGTCAAAGTGAAATGTTTCGGCTATGCAAGCGAAACGCCTCGGCCGGATGAAGCGAAACGCTTCGGCTAGGCAGACGAAAGGCCTCAGCCAATCGAAGCAAAACACCTCGGCTAGGCAAGCATAACGCCTCGGCCGGTTAAGCAAAAATGCCTCGGCCAGTTAAAGCTAAACACCTCGACTAGGCTAGCACAATGCCTCGGCCAATCAAAGAAAATTGCCTCGAAAAATTGACCTTGCCTCTCTTATCACCTCGCCATCCATACTTCTGAGTCTAACGGGCTGGGGGGCTAACTGTTGGGCTCGGTTTTTCACCCCGACGAGATAAATCAGGAAAATTACTAAGTATGGATACAGGTCTTGACTGTGCATGAAATGTACAGGAAACCGAGTCGTGCACGGGTTGTGCATGAGGTCGAGCTAAAATGCCTCGATGCATATATTGTGCAGAGGACGAGCTGAGCGCCTTGGGTCTCATTTTGTACATAGATCCGAGCTGAACGCCTCGGTGTATATTATGTGCATCAGCCGAGCTGAATGCCTCGGTGCATATTTTGTGCATCAGCCGAGTTGAATGCCTCGGTGCAGAATTTGTGCGTAGGGCCGAGGAAAACTGAAGCGTGTACAAAACATGAAGGAGCTATGCAGTGAAGTTCACACAAATTATGCACAGAAACGAGCCAAACAGTCGCTTTGGTAGAACCGTATATAAAATAAACCGATCCAGATATGCACAGTACCGAACCGAACCAAAGCGCTCACGGCCTAAATCAAGACGAAGCCCAAAACCAAGCCGGAGACGAATCATTTGTGCAAACCATCCATACATGGAACTCTTTGGGCCGACCTGTGAACGTTTCTAGGCTGACCCGGCATCCTTCATTGGCGATCCGAGACAAAGGCCCGCGTAATAACAAGTATAGAAGACGTCCAAATCCACGAAGAAGTCCGAAGGGGTGTTTACCCTAGAAGACGAAGCCTTGAGGAAGGGACCGCCGCGAAGATAAGGGAAGAAAATCTTTAAAGTATATCCCTAGATTTTTGCCGAGATTACGACTGGAATTATATAAATAACGAGTTAAACTCATTAGCTCAAGACATCTTTTTGCCAAGCAAAAGACTTAGCAAAATACTTGTACCAAAAGCTTATCTAAGCAGCACAAATAAAATCACCATCTTTGGAACCTTGTTCTCTCGTGCTTAACTTAGAATCTTTACGTCCTCATTTGTTTTTCGTTAGATAATTTGTATTGTGTGAGATCTAGCCCGTACATGCTTAGACTTTCCTTAATGTATCCCTTAGACATCAAGTCTTGTATCTGCTTCTCTTGCTCTTTAGTCTCGGCTGTGTTCATCCGGTAAGCTGGCATGTTTGGTTAGGCTGAACCAGGTACTAGGTCTATCAGATGCTCAAGCCCCCTGATTGGTGGCAGGCCAGAGGGTATCACTTCCGAGAACACGTCTTGATACTTTCTAGCAAGGCTCTTATCTCCACGGATATCTCCACTTCACTCGCCCCTGAAAGTAACCCTTCTTGAAAGACCATGAATAGCACCATATCTTGACAATTTAAAGCTTGGTTAATGACTTTGGTTGAAACAAACAAGTTAGTTTTGCTTACCTTTGCATCTTTAGCAATTTTGGTTTCCATTTCATGAACTTGAGTTGGCGTGAGGGAAGCTAAGTTGTACTTGCGCTTATCATGCGTGAATGAGTAATGATTGGTGCGTCCGTTGTATATAACCTTCTTGTCAAATAGCCAGGGCCTCCCAAGCAAGAGATGTCCCTCTTACATAGGCACCACATCGCATACCACCTTGTCTAAGTACTTGGCCACGTTAAAATTAACAACTACTTGGTCTGCTATCTTTAGCTTCATGTCATCATTAACCAACCTTAGTTTGAAGGGCCTAGGATGCTTCGTAGTCTCCAAACCTAACTTCTCTCCCATGTACTTGCTAGCCACGTTAGTACACGAACCACCATCTATGATTAGACTACATACCTTGGGGTTCACGGTGCATTTTGTATGAAAGATGTTCTCTCTCTGAATTGTTTCGTGCTCCACAAGAACACCGAGTGCTCTACGAATCACTAGCATCTCCCATGAGTCAGGATATTCAATCTCCTATGTCCTGGTCTCCAACGTCTCTTCTTCCATCTCATCTTGGGAATCATATCCTCCATCGCCCATAAGGATCATGAGTCGATTGTTGGGACATTCTCTGGCGATATGACCTCTCCCTGACATTTAAGACAGGTAATGTCACGAGTTATTTAATTAAATGGAGGCTTACCTTGCTCTGGCCGAGCTGTCTTACAGGACTCGGCTGTTGGCTTCTTGACTTTGGCCGAGCTATCTCCACGGATTTGCCTTTGTCAAAAGCCTTTAGCTGCAATGAAGTCCAGCTTGTGCTTGTCTTTGAACAACTAGTAGCAGCCACCTTACGTTTGATATGTTGCTCCGCTTATATGGACAAGTGTAGTAGCTCAGACATGACATGATACGTCTATCGCTCGACCTGTCTTGCTATACGGTCTTGAATAGTGCCTATAAACTAGGTTGTGAGCGTCTCAACCGTGTAATTGAGCACCAAACGGTTGCGTAGTTGCTCAAACTCCTCAAAGTACTCTTCTACTAGCATGCTGCCTTGTACTAGCTTGTAAAATTTCTTCTGGAGGTCTCGATGAAAGTGAGGTGGGACATACCGCTTCCTCATGTTGAACCGCATATCTGACCAAGTACTGATCTGTTCATGCCGATGCCTCCTTCTCTCGGATACGTCTCGATCCCACCATAAAGCATGATCGGTTAGTTGAGCTGTTGTTATTGACACCTTCTTCTGGCAATTGTATCCGTAGTACTCGAAGATTAACCTTACCAGCAAAGGTGGGGGCGTTTAGCTTAACATTATTTTTGTTTCGCCTATAAGCATCTTCTTCTCGCATACGTCCTTGATATATGAGATCTCTAGCTTGGTGCAGGGGTTGATTATGGAAGTTGGGGCCTGGTGGAAGGTCATCATCTAAACCGGGCATATCATCATCGAATTCTTCTTGCTCTTATAGCTGGTGAGCTTGCCTAAAGGGTCCTCTCTTAGGAAGTTGTGCTGGTGGTGCTGGTGGCAATCACTTAATCCGGGTTATCTTTTCTCCAAGAGCTTGAATAGCACCTAGGAGTTGGGCCATGTCAACAGGTGCTCCTTGTTCTCTTATTTATAAAATGACTTTAGATTAACAAAAATATTAAAAGCACAAGTGGGACGAAGTTTATAGCCGGAACAAACAAATAAAAGAATTTTTAAAATCTTTTTATTTTTACTTTTAGAATTTTCTTTTTTAGAACTCAAATAAACTAGCAACTTTAAGCAAAACTAATTCTTTTGGGGTTTTATATAAAATCATGCAAACACGAATGAGACAGGAAACAAATCAAACGATTTTTATTTGGTTTTTAGTTTATGAAAGAAAGAACTAAACAAGAAATGAAAAGGAAAACAAAGGATTTAAAAAGGATAGATAAAATCTGGTGTAAGAGCGTTTTAAGCTCAGATACCAAATGATATAAGATCAAATGTATGATCTTATATGACTGGTACTATAGAGGAGTTAAGCAGCTGCCCACACGGAACTCTCTACTTAAAACCGATGTCAATGATGATGAATGAGTGGATGGAGATCAAGTGACTGGCCAAACGGCATTCTTTACTAGATCCGAATGATGGTTACAAGATTGATGGATTGAGTTGACACCCACGCAGCTGATGAGAAAGCTGTGATAAGTCAGTTATGAACTCAAGAACAAAGTGGAAACCTCTTGATGCTCTAGAAATCAGTGGCGGCTATCTTTTGGAAGAAAGTTATACTTTATTCATAATAGGGTAAAAAGCGTGGACTACAATGTCGCATATGGAGCTTTATTAATAGCTCGTCGACCTTGACCTTCTAAAATAAAGAAAAAGAAATAAATGCAAGACCAAAAATACAAAGAAAATAAACTAAAAGATTACAAGAATTATTCTAAAAAGTCTAGAAAGAAACTAAGAATAAATCCCTGCAAGACAAAAGGAAAACGCGAGATATATAGAAGTAAATGACAAATCTTACCGTTGCCTCTAGCTTAGTTTCCAACCGAATAAGGTAAGTATTGTCTAGCACGTTTCCCTTAAGCTTGGTCGTTTTGAAGTGGGGCGATGAGTAGCATAGTTGGGCCGGGGTTGTCTTTGAGAAAGGGCCATCCATCCAAGCTGGATTCCATCTTGAACTTGGCTGTGCTTTGAACATCTTGAAATTCACCTAAGTGTTGGCCCGTTTGCTCCTCATGTTCATCGTCCATTCATCCCGTAATGCTCTCGACCTTGGTACATGGTCGATATGTAATGCTGTCGTCTGCGGTACGAGGTTGGTCCGTAATGCCGTAGTCTCATCCCGTCATGCGGCTTGTAACGTCCTTGTCTTTGATAATGCTATCCGTATGATGAGAAAATTTTTGAAAGTCAAGGAACAATCCCTCTTCTAGTCAACTGTAGTATAGAGAGGTTATCAATCCAATGTGGGAGTATTGAGATGTAGTCTATGAACAAAGCTAAGCAATGATAAGGTTTTTAAGTGAAGAAACGAAGCTGACAATCTAATGATGCAAGCGATTCAAACTAGAAAGAGTACTAAGCAAGAAAATGATTCAAGCTCATCAAGATGATAATTTAAAGCAAGTAAACAAGAATAACTAGAAGATAAGCGAATTGAAACTATCAATTTAATGGCAAGACTCAAGATCCTAAGTAATGATGGTCAGGTGGTCAAAAGAGTGATTAAGAGGTTTCTAAAACAAAGGAATTCAAACAAGAATTCAAGCAAGCATTTCTCAATATTAAAAATCCTAGACAAGGTATCTAAAGAGAACCAGCTCATGTTGTTTAAGTTAAATTCATTATAATAAAACCAGTGTGTCAAACCGATTTTTGATGGCGTATTCACTAGCCTTGAGCACAAACTAAAGAAATTTAGTTGTCTAAAAGAAGCACAAGTCAAAGTGTAACGTCTCTCTCTCATGCAATGATTCTAGTCAACCTATCATCGGCTAAGAGTTTTTAGGGACCTAAGCAGCAACTCAACAATCCAAGAACATGACTTTAAGCGCATGTTATGCGAAACCTAAGAACACAAAAGCAATACATCAAGTTTCAAGCAAAGGAGTGTTCTTTAATGTAAACTATCAAGCATTCGAGCAATACTCATGAATCCCACGCTATCGAGCCCTAAGCAAATCCTTTGGTAACAGAAACTATCAACTTTGATGTCACAAGTCAAAGGAACCATACACATTGCAAACTATCAAGCCAAATAAGCGAATCATGTGAGGAAACAAGACATAAAGATCTCAACCGAATGATCTACACCAACATATCATATTCAATAAAAAACGAGATACTTTTTAGTCATTAGCAACTTTGTAAAGGAAGAAAACAACAGAGATTAACAATAAACATGCCTAAACACCCTTAATCAACCCTTAATAAACACTTTTCTTACTTAAAACCTCTAATCTTTGGTGAACTACTCACTAATCATGTTTAAACTCATTGAGTTTGAGTTAAACATGGTTAGATGAGAGAAAATGCGAAAATGAAAGAAAGAAATTAGCTAAACTACCAAGATGCAAGAAATAAAGAACAAGAAACAAGATTTAAAACATAAAAGCAAGAATTATTAAGAAAAAGCAAAGGGTTTTACAAAGGTTTCTAAGAGAAAATGACGAACAAGGAAGAGAGGATAATATCAGATATGTCTGAATTATTTGCCTCATTCCTTTAAATATTAAAGACCCAAAAAGTGAAGAAAAACCTAAAAATTTAGACATAGTCAAAGATAAGGTTGGTCAATCCCGAGAAAAGACGCATCGGTCAGTACAGACCGATGTTCTGCTGGATGCTTCATCTCGATACAGACCTTCCACGCTGCGGGTCATCCTTCTGGTTGTGTGATCGTCATGAAGTGGGTGTTGGGCTGTATCGGGCAAGAGACCAGGTGTTCTCCTTAATGCGGGACCCGATAAGTCCTGTATCGCCAATTCGGCTTGTACGGCCCTCTCTGTTTGACACACCATCCCGATGTAGACCACCGTCTTTAAGTCCACGTCCAAGTCTTCTTCTCTATGTTCCGCGGTTCGTATCGGGTATGCTCCATAGGTACTTTGATCGATGCTCCATCCTGATATAAGCACACTGAAAGCGCTA
Source organism: Thlaspi arvense (assembly GCA_911865555.2). Classification (NCBI taxonomy): domain Eukaryota; kingdom Viridiplantae; phylum Streptophyta; class Magnoliopsida; order Brassicales; family Brassicaceae; genus Thlaspi; species Thlaspi arvense. The sequence continues at coordinate 23,854,388 of OU466862.2, read as the reverse complement.
CTATACGGTTTTGGTAGCGTTTCCATAAACGGTAGGACACGAGGAGCTATAATACCCCCCCTATATCATAGCATTTTTTGGTATGCTAGGTGAACCTATTATAGCGATAATCGTGTGTTATAGGATAGTTTTTTATGTGCTATTATGTCATTTTTCGTTGTAATTATATTGTTCTGTTAAATTGTTTATAATGAAATGTAGGAGGTTCTGTTGGATATTGTTTCGTGATATTGTGGTTATCGAATTGTGCATTTATTATAACGGTAATCACTTGCTGTAGTAAAATAATTTCTAGCGCTTTTTTTCTTGCTATTATGTTGGTTTTCATGGCTTTTTGGTTTTTGTTGTAACATATTTTATAATGACATATATAAAGTGCTCTTCAATACTTTTTCGTGAGAGTTATGGCTATCGAATTGTGCACCTATCATAGCAAAATCATTAGCTATAGGATAATCTTTTCTAGCACTGTTTTTGTGCTATGATATAGGTTATCATGGCTATTATTTGTGTTTTATAATATTATATCATCAAACAAATAAAATGCTGTTGAACATGCAATGGTATTTACATATATATACGTTATTTGAAACATTGAATTGCGTAAAATATATATTGAGAAACATGACATCACTAAATATAATTTCTCTTAAGAAGAAACAATGAAATCATAAAATAGCATATGCTTTTTCATAAAGATCCTAAGCAAGCAAAGTCAATACATAAAAACATGAACTCCAAAATAGAATATGTAACCAAGGTAAACATGCAATGGTATTTACAATAGGAGTGGTTGGTATCATGTCTTTAGTCTTTAAGATTCTTGCCTCGCAAGGACTCTCCTTGTTTTTGATTTGGTCGTTTCATTAGAGTGGAGTTGCGTGCATTGTTTTGGAGGTTTCGGATAGCTCTTGTGAACATTGGATCAATGTCTTCTTCATCTTCCTCAATGTGTAAGTAGCCCAGGTGACAGAGTGATCATCTATACTCTAGTTGTGTGATCTCCTCCACATCACGCTCCGCATCACTTCTTTGATTGTCATTTGCTTGTTGTTGTGGATGTTGTCAGAGTTGTAGTTTAACTCTGCATGCGGGGAGGCCAAGGACGATTTTCCTTGCTTCCATTATAATTAGATTTTCTGCATTGCCAAAGTGAGCACAAGTGAGAATTTTTGTTTTTTTTTGTTACGAGTGACTAGCAAATACAATGCGTGTATACTATTGAATTTATGAGTTTAATTAGCAAATCTCTTATAGATCTCCTCTACATCACGCTCCGCATCACCTCTTTGATTGTCATTTGCTCGTTGTTGTGGTTGTTGTCAGAGTTGTGGTTTAACTCTGCATGCGGGAGGCCGAGGACGATTTTCCTTGCTTCCATTGTAATTAGAGTTTCTGCATTAGCAAGTCTCTTATTGGCGATTAAACAACTACAAAAGAATGAAAATCCACAGTTTTTTCATTGATTTACTTTAAGAGTGAATGACAAAACCTGTTTTGAAAGCTTGATACTGTGAGTTCGAGATCCAACCTACAAAGCAAAAGCATGAACGGTGCTTAAATCTGTATCTATCAATTGATAACAAAAACTCAGGATTGTTGAACTTCTAACATATATACAAAGATGAAGACCTGTAGATCCTTCAGATTTAATACAGCTGCAACTGAAACGAGATGCTTATCCTTGGAAAGCTTTGACCCTAATTATATTATTGATTGATTGGATGAAGGAGGAAAAAGGCGAAGCGGAGACGACGATGACGAAAGAGAAGTGATGAAAGATTTGATTTTCGATGAGGAGTCAAAGAGATAAGAGAATAGTAAAAAAGGGTTAGATTTGTGACCGTTAGATTGTTTTCTAATTAACGGTAGATATAAAGAATTAGGTGATCATCACCTTAATGAATTAGCCAATTAAATAAGTGTTTTTCATATTTGTATGTTTCTAGGTTTATAATTCGTGCTACGCGCGAGTTTGTATTAATATTTTGATTTAATTTTTTTTAGCTACTATCTTTAAAATTATTGAAAATATAATATAATTATAAAATTTTTTATTTATATAAGAGAATTTAATATATAATGTGTAATTTATCTTATTTTTATTTATAAATTTAAAAAAACTATTAGGTAAAATAATAACAATGACACCTATCAAATTATACAACTTAGACATACGTATACATTTGATTTGAAGAAATATAATCTTTCTAAGATTTTGGTATTATTTTATGTTTTCTATAGAATTTCTAAAGTTTTTTTTTCTTGAAGGTTTATGTGTTCAAAAATTTAGTTTTTTATTGAAAAGTCTTATTGATGTTGTGTGTCACTGCATATATAATCCAATATTCATGTTGATTCGAATTTAATATTGTTAGGAAACTGTAACAATTTTTTCCTTTTCCATCATGTCTTACAAGAGTTTTATGTTATATTTTTATTCAGTTTTTATTGTTTTAATTGTTAAATCCAGTTGTTGTAGATTTTTTTTTAAATTGATAATGGTTACTTTTTTTATATATATGTATTGTTAATTGTTAATTTTTTTTTATTTAACTTTTAAATGTTTAAACCATATTAACATTTTATGATTTAATAAATATGTTTATTTAGATCAATCATATTGAATGTACTTTTTTTGTTGGACATAATTTGTTAAATTAACTTTTAATGTTTTAATTATACTTAATAATTTTTGGTTTGATTTAAAAGCTGATGTGGACCAATTAAATCAAGTTTTTTCGACCTAATCATACTTAACATTTTTTTATTTAATAAATATGCTGATGTGGACCAATCAGATCGAGCTTTTTAATCCCATGTGGATGCCCTCAATGCATTATGCCAAGAGAAAGAAGTTTAGGATTTATGGTTTGTATTTGGGTCAAGAATCTATATTTAGGGATTAGGATTTAAGGTTTGTATTAGGGTTTGTATTTGGGTCAGTATTTTTATTCTAACTAAGATTTAGTGTTTATATTTCGAAAATAAATATAATTAAAATTTCTGTTATACGTGTTAATAATTTACATTGAAATTAAGTTTTTGAATATTATTAATAGATTGAAGTTTAGGGTTTAGGGTTTGTTTTGGGGTCTACATTTGAAAGTTTTAGAGTTTAATATTTCAAATTCAACGTATATACCCAAAATTCTTAACCCTATATACACTAAATTTTTATTGATCATATCTTATATTTTTCTTTACATTTCTAAAAATTGTCTTCTTATTCTATATATTTTTGTTTCTAAATCCGAAATATTTTAGAAAAATTATTTTCCATTAAAGATCTGAAACATACAAAGTCACATAAACTAAAGAACATAAACTCCAAATAAAACATTTAACAATCAAAAGTGATAAATATAGAAACAAAGTAATTAAACATAATTCATTCAAACAGTTCATAACAATCAATTGACTTCACTCCTTAAAAAAAAAAAAAAAATCTTAGATTAGTTCGATAGTTTTGCACACTTACGTGAAATCAAAGTACAAGCAAATGATTACAAATCTCACCATTACGATTTTATCTTTTGGCCAGGCAATAAAGGTTCCAATTGCATCTTCCATATACTCGATTTCAGACGATGGCCTCCAAATTGCAGCATCTTTAACCTTCACAACATATACCCAGACTCGACAAGCATTAGGCTCAAAGGTACAAAGTGGACAAGTTGGTCTTGATTGTTCGATGACCAACGTCCTTCAGAAACAACACGCTTCTTTCCGAACAGATCCATCAACTTGCATTTTTTATTTTCTTCGAAGGTGAGACTGGCGAGACGCTATAAGAACAAGCAAAAACCAGGAACAAAATTCAACCAGAAAACCACAACCAATCATGTAAATTACAATTCACAGACCATCAAACTAACTCGGTAAAAGAAAGTACCTGCGATTTGCGACGAGGAGATGACACTTCAATTATATTTGTAGAAGCTTTCGAAGTTGCTACGGGCTTCTTCACAGGAGCTTTTGGAGTTACTAAAGACTTCTCATTCTGAGAACTTGGACTTGCTGCTTTAGATTTAGATGGTTGAACATCAGGCAATGTTGGAGTTGTTGTCTCAATCACAACCCTATTTGCAGGCCATGCTACGAAACATTTCAAAGAATCCTGTAAATTTCTCATGTCAACTGTAGGTCTCCTTAGATATACCTTTGGGTTTACTACCGCATCCACATAAACTTTTATTGCATTTGGACTAAGAGGAAGTCCATATACCAACGCTTTAGGTTCTTGAGACTGCCATCGGCCTTCAGCGATCACTTCATCATTTTCAATATAATCCATGAGTTTGCATTTGTTCTTTGAACTTGTGCTAGGACTCTGCGGAACAAAGGTGCAAAACAAAGAGAAGAATTAATAATTGACATCTATATTAGGGGTTTTAAATACACATCTATGTTGTTTCCAAGTTGGCTTGGACCAGGAATCAGAAATTTCAACATGATGTTCTCCTCCTTTATACACTTGTCAGGTGGCATGTTTTAATTGACTAGAAAAACAGGCCGAGCACTATAGTTAACATTCTTCATGTTGAATGGTATAAGCCCATCTGTGGAGAGTCCAAGCCTAATTTTCCTTTCTTCAGCGGCAAATGACGGGTATTTATCATTCATTTGATCCCACGTCACAGAATCTACCGGATGATGAATTTTTCCATCGGTGCTCTTATTACCAAAATGCCACCTTAAGTCCTTCGCTATGTCCTCTGACCTGAACATCCTCTTGAGACATGAGATGATCGGAAAATACCTAAGTACTTTCTGTGGAATACCTTTCTTCACATCACAAGTGCGCGTGTTAATCTTCCATCGTGATGAGTTGCATTTCAGATAATTGTCGAGCTTCTCAAACTGCTCTCTGAATAGACAGCAGTCGTTTACAGAAGCATTTATCTTCTCATAACCCATATCAAAAGATCTCAAAAACTTCTTCACCTCGTACAAGGATGTGTGCAAGACATTGTCCTCGGGTAGCATCTGTGGCAAAGTCTCAAGTAGAAGATCGAAGCTTCTTTCAGACCAACCACTCTGTGTCTTTAGCCTAAAGAGTGAAACAATCGCCGAGAGCTTGCTGTGGTTTGCACATTTGGATATAGTGGTGTTTCTACATCAGCTAATTTTGCAAAACTCATCTTCTTGCTTATCCTTACCCTCAACAACCTCACTAAAGTCACCCTGCCTAACCAATTCTTTATCTATAAACTCAGCAGCTTGGTACAACCCTAAAATCTCTTGGTTCCACTGACCTGCATTCCTTGTACCCTCAGTCCCTGATATCACTTCTCCATGATGATATCAATCCTTCCGCATCTTGTAACTCCAATCCATTCCCCTTGTTACAAGATGATCGACAACATCACTGGCTGAGTGACGATCTACATTGCGACAGTCAATGCATGGGCAAACATCATCTCATTTTGTTCTAAAGCTGCAGGCACAGACCTCACAAAATCCCAAGCACCTCTCTCATAACCAGGATCAGCTCTTCGGTGAAGTAAGATGAAAGCAAAAACAATGACAAAGCTTAAACTCTCCTAATCCCCCATTAAACCCATAAGTCCATAAGTATATAACGTTTTCACATACCTGTTAAGATGAACCCATGACTTTCGACCATTACGTGTTCTTACCCATAAGGAAAACAAAACCAACCCATAAGAATAACTAAAACATCAAACAAACATATTGACATTCACATCAGCAGTATCAAACAGTCAACTATTAAACCAAACAAAGAAACTTATATTTCAATGTGACGACTAACCTCTATAAGCTTCTACAGATTGGCTTTCTGAGTTAAAGTCGTCTTCACCCCAAAAAGAGACTTTCAAAACTACTAATGGAGCAACAAGACCCAACATGCAAACCAATAGCATTAATGTCTGGATTTATATTGCAAAAAAGAAAAAAACAGATTTCAAACGAATTAGAACCATAACTCGAAAAGGAGTAACCTGAAGACTGTAAGGAAATTGATTCTTTTGTTTATTTTCGTGTTAGGTCCTCGAAGATATCTCTATGGTTTCGCATCCTACTACAATGAGAGTTAATGAAACGAAATTAGAGAAATCAAAGACATTGACAATAACGAATAAAATTCATAAGTCGAGAAATCGGAAAATCGTAATTCGATTACCTTTCCTGGGTTTCTTCTTCGATATTGTATGTGGACGAGACCGACGGAGATAACACCAGATCCGGAAGGAGAAGAGCTGATTTCGAGGTGACAGAGGTCAAGAATGTGAACGGAAATAGGAAATCGAGGTGACAGAGGCTGAGAATGTGACCGAAAATGGGATTCGTGGTTCAGACGAGAGATGTTGAGATTTTTAGTCAAAAAGCTAATTTCCTATACGACAAAATTTGGCTAAGTGTTTTAACTGTGTAAGTGGCGGAAAAAAACTAAAATTTGGCTAAGTGTTTTGCCTCGAAAATGACTCTCCAGTGATAGTAGTGATGTAAGCATCAATGCTTATACATCAGGACTTAACAAAGAGAGGAACATTGGAGCTAAAGAAAGTGGAGTTAAGCTTGTAGCTGAGAAGAATGGAGAACTTGTTGCTGAAAGAAATGGAGGTGATGCCTTGAAATGCTAACGGTTTAAGCATCAAGAAGACCAGCTGATTCGTTCTAACCATCAACGAGACCATCTTAATCAATCAAAGGGTGAACCGGTTCAATATAAAGAGCAAGACATCTCATCTAAACCGCCAAATCATTTACATGGACCAACATGTGCATATATGAAGCCAGCTATGGAAACCACTCTGACCAACATATTATGCGACCAATCCTTGGAGTATAATGAAGATATAAAAGCTACAAACCGGAGTTATTTCATTCAGATTAAGCCAGAACCACCAAATCTCTTGAAACCGCCAATTAGAGCCACATTGGAGTTAGTTAAGGAAACAAGGGATCATATGACATTATATTCGTCCAACCCCTACATCTCAAGACATTCAAGACAAGAAAATCAGTTCAATAATCGTCCTAAACCAAGTCAAAACCAAGGAGAATCAACCATGAAGCCACCTTCCATAATCAGAGATTATTATCTCACTTCTAAGGGAAAGTCTGACCAAAACCACCAGCCACAGTTTAATCTCGACCATACATCATTCTTAGAAGATCCAAGGCGTCCATTTCACATCAAGAGATCATCATCACCCCACCCATTCAGCGCCAAAGTGAGAAGACACCCCTTGAAGCCAACGGCTAGAAATCCCTTCACTCAAGCTAGTTTTATCACATTTTATGCTTTGTTTTAATTACCATTACCGTTGCTTTTCACATTTCTGAGCACTATAAACGCTCAATGCCTTTGTACTTTTTATTCACCAATCATTTTATAAACCAAAGTATCATTTGTATCAAAGAAAAATCTTTGTATTCAAAATCTGTTCATGCTTTTCTTCTAAGTGTTTGTGGAATCAAGCAACTGAAGATTTGTGTAGAATCTCCCAGCTCTCGTGAGGATTAGCCCTTGAGCTAGAAGAATCTAAACTCTTTGATTTGGAGTTCAAATACAACTGGGTATTCAACCATTCAGCTTCTCATCCATCAAAAGCTTCTAAGCACTTGATTTTCAAAGGAACATGATAACAGGTTTTTGCAATGCAATGATGTATCAAAGCTCAAATGCAACACTGAGATGTAGTATAGCATGCAAGTGAGTGTCAATCCACACCTAGGGGTAGCAAGTTCACTAAGAATGCAAAGGAATGAGCAAAGCTAAGCGAAAATGATAAATGATTGGTAAAATCCCTAAAAACTAAATGCAAGTGTCAAATGAAAAGCAAAACAATTTTAAAATCCCTGGACGAGGGTTAACTACCACGAGGAACAAGCGGAAAGTCTAAAATGCAAAGCTAAAAATAACTAAAAATCGACTAGTGAATCGACCACTGGATCGACCACTAGATCGAGCAATACGAATCGATCTCGTCTAACAACTTAAAGTGATGAATGATGCGATGGATTAATGAACAAGATGCAAACTTTATGATGACAGAATGATAAGCAGAGGTTTAAAACGCTTAAGAAAGAGGGTCTAGGGTTGAGGGTCATATTCATGGGTCTCAAAAATTAAAGCTTGGTCTGAAAACATATAGATCTACTCCTTTAGGAGGTTTCTCTAAGCCTTGAAAACAAAACAAGAACCATCCATGGCGTGTGGTATGATTCACTCCCTCAATCTCTTCTCCAAACCCATGGCTTGTGGTGGAAAAAGAGATCAAAGGGCAAGGAACACAGATTTCAAACAACGACCTAACTAGTCTCCTTTACAACCATGGCGTGTAGGAAAGGAAAGACTAGCCACTAGGATTTGATTTTCCAGGACATCTGAATTCTGTCAAGGTAAGACATCCCTTGGATCATAGAGATCTTGGCGTGAGACTCTCTAAGCCTTAAATACTCAAGATCCTAGAAGAGAAGGTAATGAAGAACAAGAAAACTCAAAGCGTTAACCTTTTTGATCTCTTCGAATCACCGCAACCCATCAACCCAAATGAAACTACTCGCTACATAATAAAGAAAACCGAACAGAATGCAGAAGATGATCTACTAAACATGATTAACGTTTGATTAAAGGCAAAAGGTTCAATATTCAAAGTGAAAAAGCAAGAAAAACTTTAAGTGCTACAATGGCGGATTCGCCTAAAAACCAGAGAGAACGAAAAGGTAAAGAGACAGAATGAAGATCATGAAAGGGATGGCTGCGTTTTGCCAAAAATGGCCAAACCGCAAATGGTCCCCCCTTCGCTACAGTCCAAATCTAGCTGGACGGATAAGGTTAGTCTGGGATCAAGTCGGGTCACGCGATCTCTGGCTCGATCTTCTCTTGGATCGGATGACTTCGGTCGATCTCTGAGTCGATCCTGTGTCGATCGTGTTGGAAGCTCGATCTGGTACTCGATTTGCATGGCGTCATTTACGTCCGTGCTTCAGATCTATCTCCTCTCTTGATCTCGATCTCGATCCTTCCTCTTGAATCGCCTTGGTGCACTCGATATTCTGGTCGATCTTCTCTTGATCGACCTGCCTTGCTCGATCTGCTACTCGATCTCAGGTCCTTAGCATGCACTCCTGAGTTTTCCAAGTATCCACGAGTTCTCCAAAGCTCCAAAGTGTCCAAAAACAACCTGAATATGATGCATAATGCAAGAAACATGCGAATGCTAGTGCAAAAGTGCTCTAGGACCTAAAATGGTGCAAACTAGCCTAATATGCAAGATGAATGCATGAGAAATATCCTAAATGCAGGCAAAATACATAAAATATATAGTAATATCAACTCCCCCAAACTTGCCTTTTGCTTGTCCTCAAGCAAACAAAATTCAAGAAGGAAGATAAGTTTTAAAAACGGGGGTTTAAGCTTCTTGCAAAGGTGCTTTTCAAATGAATCACTTCAATGGTCCTAGTTCTTAACTCTAAAATGCAATGCACACACTCATACTCCAAAGAACTTAGCCATACTCATCACACAATGAATTTCAAATCATGACTCTCCTATTCCAAACAATCAAAGAATCTGATCCCTTAACATTCATTAAGATTAGAACCGTGAATCACACTTGAGCATTTTAAAGCCGAACACATTTGGTTAAGGATAAAGGCTACGAGACTAGAATGATCTCGTTTAAAAAAAAGTTTTATAATGCAAAGGGTTTCTCTCAAGAATGGTAAGAACTTATGCATAATGCTAAAGGTAAAGGCAATTGATGCATACATAACTAGACTCTCATCTACCCATGTACACTAACAATGATCCTAAAACCCCTCTCATTTCTTTTCTTTTTAGCTCACTCACCCTCCTAGATACTACCCTTATCACCAAAGCAATTCTCTTAGCAAAAACCCAAGTTAAAACAGAAAACATCCTTACTCCTTAGGCTAGTAGAAAGGCTGAAAACATTTTTAGCTCTTTACTTTTCTTATTGATAGCTCTCTACTTATTCCTTTTTCTTTTATTTTTATTTGTCACTTAGGCTCTTTTTTTTTTTTTTTTTTTTGAGAGCTATCTTCTGAAATACACTTAGAGCTTTTTTTTTTTTGAAAACATTGCCTTCCACTTAAAACCTTTTCAAACACTTCAAACACCAAACTCTTTTGAAACCGCAAACAAATAAGCAAAACAAACACCCCAATGAACCCCGACCCTAATCTTAAGCCTAAAACTATCTTCAAAATGCAAAGCTAGCAATCAAATGAGAGCCTAATCATGTCGCATAGACCTAACACTTTATGCTAAGTTCAAACCGAAAAGAGGCCTCACAATGATATCACACAAGAACATTTGGCTTGAAAGAAAGGTAAGGGTTATGGTGGGAGTTCTACTTAGGCTCACAAGAGAGTGGTGAAAGGAGGAAGAGAGCCTATATATGTATAAGATCCATGTGTTCATTTTCAAATGCATAAGTGTGATAATTAAAATTCAGATTAGCGTTCTCACTTATTAGGACAAGATTCAGTTCATGAATGTTCAAGTCAAGCCACGAAAATCAAAACACATGATCCAAGTATGGTTAGAGCTTACTTTCTAAGAGTGTACAATGCATCAAAGAGCTACTAACTAGGACCTTGAAACAATTCATGAGCTTAAAACACCTTTAAAGAAAACTTATGCAAATGTAAACAACCTAGATGCTTAAAAAATTCTAGACTCAATCTTAAAATGTTTAACAAAGTGAATGCAACTACATCAATTTTTTGAAAATTTTTAAAACTTTTACCAATTTTTTGTTCTTTTCTATGCCTTAGATGCAATGAAGACTCAAAGGATGCAAAGAGAAAATAAGAAGAAAGAAAATAATGTCAAATAACACACACACTCCCCCAAACTTGAATGACACCGTCTCGGTGGCAAACAAATTCAAAGGAGTTCAAAACACAAAGCAAAAGAAAACGAAAACGGATGATGGTATTTACAAGGATCGGTTGTTGGTACCTTGGAGCTAAACTCGGCTGGAACTTGAGGATGTTCCAGCGGAGCTGCTCTTGCTAGAGGAGCGTCGTGCTATGCCCTTGCCTTTATCCGCAATCGGGAATCCATAGACGGAATGCCGTGCTTGTTGCGTGCTGCCTTGAGGTTCACGGATGACTATCTGACCCGTTGATCTCCTCCTCTGCTCTCGCTCGGGCTACTTGATCTCTACACTCATGGACTGCTTAGACTGCGTGTGAGAGTTCCCTTGAAACGCCTTGACCTTCTTGGCAAGTTTCTTGATCATCTTGCCTTGCCATTTGGTTATCTTGCGCTGCATCTCCACAACCGAAGCTAAGACCTTCTCTGCTTTGGTTCTTGGCTCAAAATCTATCCTTGGGAGCTCAAAATCAGCTGGCATCACGGCGTCTGAGGGTGGTGATTCCGAGGGCTCACTGGTGACTTGAGGCGGCCTCATGGCTTCTCCAAGTGGTGCATAACACTCCTATTGATTTGGACAGAACTCGATGGCGCCAATGCTGCCCACGTGTGTTTCATCCACATTAGGAAGGATGCATATGCTCTTCGTCTTGTCATCTCTGTAGAACAGATAAGCAATGAATCCTGGAGCTGGCATAGGTCCCAAGCTATCGGTGTTACGCATATAGATCTCGTCCATGTATGCTCTATCCGCGCAAGGTTCGAAGCTCTCCCATCCTCTCCAAGAGATCTCTACTAGCAAACTTAGTAGGCTCAAAGCACAGCCTCTCTATCCTCTTCTTTGCCAACTTTTCCTCCTTCGTCCAATGAACCCTCTCTTGAACCACTTGTTGAACTTCTTCTTGTGGAACCACTTGTCGCTCCTCTTGAACTTCTCCTTCTTGTTATGTCTCCTCTCTCGTTCTCGTTGGGGCCATAGTACCTCTGCACGAGATCGAGTCCATTCGGTCGATCTAGGACTCGATCTCATGCCCATAATGGCTAGGATCGAGAGGTTTGATCGATCAGGGACTCGATTCAAATTGCATCGAGTCTTAGATCGATTGTCCCTCTTGTTCCTTGACTTTTGGTCAACAGGTACTGGTCCTTGGATCGAGCTACGTGATCGATCTGAGGGTCGATTTGGCTTAGATCGAGTGGCAGATCGAGTAGAGCATTCAATCATTTTTGAGAATCGAGTGACTCGGTCGATCTACACCTTGTTTGCTTTTCAAGCTAAACGTATAGGGTGTTCATCCTCTCGTGATCGACCGTTCCACTCGATCTGTCTACTCGATCTCGTCTAGATCGACTAACTCCTCTCGATTCACTACCCCGATCTAGTAAAGATCGAGCTAGGATGAGTCGATCTAGCACTCGATCTCTAGCCTATTCTTAACCATTCTCGCCTCTTTTAGACTCCAAGATCATGTCCTGCAATCCCTTTCACCCTTTCCTACACACTTAGAAGATAAAAACATAAAGCTGAAATAGAAAGAAAGCAGAAATATATACAAGATAGACATGGGAATGCCTCCCAAGTGCGCTTTCTTTAACGTCTTTAGCTAGACTTTACTTGGTTTAGGCAGATGCTGGGTCTTGGAGAAGCACTGAAGTGCTCTCCTTGTTGAATGCACTGACCATGTATGGCTTAACTCTGCGTCCGTTGACTGTGGATGCATTCCCACTCTTTCCAACCAACGTAACGGCTCCATAGGGCAATACCTCCTTGATCTTAAACGGTCCGCACCACCTTGATTTGAGCTTTCCCGGGAACAGCTTCAACCTCGAGTCATAGAGTAGCACCAGGCTGCCTTCCTTAAGCTCTTTATGAACCAGCTTCTTGTCATGAGCCGCCTTAGTACGCTCCTTGTAGATCTTAGCGCTTTCGTAGGCGTCCAGCCTTAGTTCCTCAAGCTCGTGTAGCTGAATCAAACGCTTCTCCTGAGCAGTCTTGAGATCATAGTTCAACTGCTTCACAGCCCACAATGCTCTATGTTCCAGCTCGACAGGGAGGTGACATCCTTTGCCATAGAGAAGAGTAAAAGGAGTAGTACCAATGGGGGTTTTGAAAGCGGTCAGGTAAGCCCACAAGGCATCGTCTAGCTTAGCCGCCCAATCCTTCCGAGTAGTTCCTACTGTCCTCTCGAGTATTGCCTTGATCTGCCGGTTAGAGACCTCTACTTGTCCACTCGTTTGAGGATGATAAGGTGTAGCTACCTTGTGCTTCACACCATATTTCTTTAAGAGGTTCTCGAATACTTTGTTGATGAAGTGGCTGCCACCGTCGCTGATCACAACCTTGGGGACTCCAAATATTGGGAATATGATGGTTTTAAAGAGCTTGATCACCATCTTAGAGTCGTTTGCAGGGGAAGCAATGGCCTAAACCCATTTAGATACATAATCAACCGCCACCAAGATGTACTTATTACCGTAAGAGGATGGGAATGGACCCATAAAATCTACCCCCCCAATCGTCAAAGACATCAACCTCAAAGATAGGAACTTGAGGCATCTCGTTTCTCTTGGTGATGTTTCCTGCCCTTTGACATGCTTCACAACTCTTAACAAACTCGTGAGCGTCCTTGAAGATAGATGGCAACCAAAAACCCGCTTGTAACACCTTTGTAGCGGTTTTGAAAGAAGCAAAGTGTCCTATGTAAGAAGATCCATGGCAGTGAAGTAGAATGTCTTTAGCTTCATCCTTAGAGACACATCTTCTGTAGAAGCTATCATCCCCTCTCTTGTATAAGTAGGGCTCGTCCCAAAAGTAGTAGGCAACATCTCTCATAAACTTCTTCTTGTGGTAATGATCAAGGTGAGTTGGCTCCTCTCCACATGCCAAGAAGTTTACAATGTTAGCGTACCAAGGCAAGTCTTCTTCTTTGAAACTCAGAACCTCTTCAAACTGCCCTTCTAGCCTTCCACAAACAGCCGTAGTGATCATCATGAGTTGTTCTTCTGGAAGCGAATCATCTAAGGGCAGAGACTCATTGATTCTCAACCTAGAGAGATGATCTGCCACGCCGTTCTCTATCCCTTTCTTGTCCTTAATTTCCATGTCGAATTCTTGGAGCAAAAGGATCCATCTCAAGAGTCTCGGTTTAGTGTCTTTCTTGGAATAGATGTACCTCTGAGCTGCGTGATCTGTATGGAAAACCACCTTAGAGCCTACGAGGTATGACCTGAACTTCTCAAAGGCGAATACAACTGCCAGCAACTCCTTCTCAGTTATAGCGTACTTCACTTGAGTGTTGTCTAGGGTCCGGCTGGCATAGTAGATGACGTGCAGCCTTTTGTCTTTCCTTTGACCAAGAACGGCTCCTATGGCATAGTCACTCGCGTCACACATGATCTGGAACGGTAGAGTCCAGTCCGGTGCTTGCACTATTGGCGCGGATACAAGAGCTTCCTTGATGGTCACGAAAGCATGAAGGCAATCCTCATCAAACACAAAGTCAGCTTCCTTACACAACAGCCTTGTGAGGGGGCGTGCAATCATGGAAAACTCTTTGATGAAACGCCTGTAGAAGCCAGCATGGCCTAGGAAACTCCTCACCCCTTTCACATTAACCGGCGGCTCAAGACTCATCATGACCTCAACCTTGGCTTTATCAACCTCTATGCCTTTCTCTGATATTCTGTGGCCAAGCACGATCCCTTCCTTCACCATGAAGTGACACTTCTCCCAGTTAAGCACAAGATTCGTCTCTTCACAACGCTTCAGTACCTTGCAAAGATTCAACAAACACGCAAAAAAGACGCACCATATACAGAGAAGTCATCCATAAACACCTCTACCATCTCTTCTATTAGATCAGAGAAGATCGACATCATACACCGCTGAAACGTAGCCGGTGCGTTACACAACCCGAATGGCATCCTTCGATACGCGAAGGTGCCATAAGGGCATGTAAAGGTCGTCTTCTCCTGATCGTTTGGATGGATTGGTATTTGAAAGAAACCACTATATCCATCAAGAAAGCAATAGTAAGGATGATTAGCAAGCCTCTCAAGCATTTCATCAATAAAGGGTAAAGGAAAATGATCCTTTCTAGTAGCAAGATTAAGCTTCCTATAGTCTATACACATACGGTGTCCTGTAATAGTCTTAGTAGGTATAAGCTCGTCTTTATCATTCTTAATGACCGTGATCCCTCCCTTCTTAGGCACCACGTGAACGGGAGAAACTCACGTGCTGTCACTTATGGGATAGATCACGTCAGCCTCTAACAGCTTAAAAATCTCTTTCTTAACAAGCTCTTTTATATTAGGATTCAAACGCATTTGGTGTTCTATAGAACATGCGTTCTCATTATCCAAGTGAATCCTATGAGTTCTAAGCATTGGTAAAAGGCCCTTGATGTCACTTAGAGAGTACCCAAGGGCCTTCCTATACTTTCTCATCTCATTTAGGAGCGAGTGCAACTCATCATCACTTAAGTTTTCATTCATAATCACAGGATAGGTTTCATTAAGCCCTAAGAAAGCATACCTTAACCCTTTTGGGAGCTCCTTAAGGTCCACCTTTGGGGCTAGCAGCTCGCTCCAGTCCTCCTAGTGGCTCTTATTGACGTTCCCATCCTCAATAGCCTCTTTAGAACCCGAGACATGACCCAAAAGACTGCTTTCTTGAACCGTTGTCCCCTCTGAGATCGAGTCTTCCAGTCGATCTTGCACTCGTTCTGGTCCGGATCAAGCAATTTCACTTGATTCTCCTATTCGATCTGGTTGAGATCGAGCAGGAGATCGAGTCCCCGTCTCGTTCTCTGAACTGATCGATTGGCTTCCCTCGATCTTCCCATCGATTATTTTTCTGGATCGACTGCACTCAGGTCGATCACTGATATCACTGCATATTGCATGCATTTTGCATACATACAAGTTAGCTTTTCATGCATTTATATCACACTTTAGGCTAGATTGCATCACTTTAGGTCCTAGAGCATTCTTGCACCAGCATACGCAGGTTCCTTGCATTTTGCATCATATTCAGGTTGTTTCTGGCTACTTTGGAGTCGTGGAGGTTCGTGGACGTGCTGAGGCTAGTGTGGAGGTTCGTGGAACGTCGGATGTTTGCTAAGGACCAGAGATCGGGGAGCAGATCGAGCATGGCAGGTCGATCTAGATGAGATCGACCAGAAGATCGAGTAGCCCAGGCGATCCAAGGGAATTGATCGAGACGAAGATCGAGTGAAGCAATCGATCAAGTGGTACGGACGTAAATGACGCCATGCAGAGCGAGAGCCGGATCGAGTCCACCACTCGATCCGACCGAAAATCGATACCAAGATCGGATGCAACACTCGATCCACCGAAGAAGATCGAGACCCAGATCGAGTAGAAGACACGATATCCGAAAGTGATCGAGAGAGCCGCTCGATCCCGAAGTCGATCTCTGTCCTTTCAACCATTTTTGGCCGCTAGCGAGGGGGGGACCATCGAGCTGTTTGGCCCATTTTTGGAAGGCGGCGATGATCTTTTCCCACACACTTTTTCATTCTTATCTTTTTATGTTTTTTCTCTCTGGTTTGGAGACGATCCACCATTGTTAGACTTTGAGCTTTGTTCTTGAATATTTTGAATCGTTTAAGTTTAATCCATCGTTCTTATGTTTATCGTTTCATTCTTCATGCTTTGCTTAGTTTATTTAATGTGTAGTGAGTAGTTTCATTTGGGTTTCGGGGTTGAGAGGATTCACGGGGTCGAAAAGGTTTTCAAAGCTTGGTGTTTTTTTGTTCTTAATGGCTTTCTTTTCTAAGATGTTGAGTTCTTAAGGCTTAAAGAGTCTCACGCCAAGATCTTTATGATCAAAGAGAGCTCTTACCTTGACAGGATCAAGAGATCTCTGAAAGTCGCATCTTAGAGGCTAGTTACTCTTTCCCAAACGCCATGGTAGTTTAGAGGACTAGTTAAGCCGCGTATTTGAAATCTGTTTCCCTTGCCTCTCAATCTCTTTTTCCGCCAAACGCCATGGGTCTGGAGGAGAGAATGAGAGAGTGATCCATACCAGACGCCATGGATGGATCTTGTTTTGTTTTCAAGGCTTAGAGAATCTCACAAAGTGAGTAGATCTAGAGTTTTCAAATCAAGCTTGGACCTTTGAAACCCCTAACATGAATCTCAACCCTAGACCCTTCTTTCTTAGTTTTCTTACATCTTCGTTAATCATTTGCTTGATATTCGTAGCATCCTGGTCATTAGTTTCATTGTACTTGCATTTTTAGACGAGATCGATCCAAACTGCTCGATCTAGTCGTCGATCCTGTGGTCGATGGCAACAGCGCCATTTGATAACAGGTTTTTGCAATGCAATGATGTATCAAAGCTCAAATGCTACACTGAAATGTAGTATAGCATGCAAGTGAGTGTCAATCCACACCTAGGGGTAGCAAGTTCACTAAGAATGCAAGGGAAAGAGCAAAGCTAAGCGAAAATGATAAATGATTGGTAAAATCCCTAAAAACTAAATGCAAGTGTCAAATGCAAAGCAAAACAATTTTAAAATCCCTGGACGAGGGTTAACTACCTCGAGGAAAAAGCGGAAAGTCTAAAATGCAAAGCTAAAAATAACTAAAAATCGACTAGTGAATCGACCACTGGATCGACCACTAGATCGAGCAATACGAATCGATCTCGTCTAAAAACTTAAAGTGATGAATGATGTGATGGATTAATGAACAAGATGCAAACTTTATGATGAGAGAATGATAAGCAGAGGTTAAAAACACTTAAGAAAGAGGGTCTAGGGTTGAGGGTCATATTCATGGGTCTTAAAGATTAAAGCTTGGTTTGAAAACATATAGATATACTCCTTTAGGAGGTTTCTCTAAGCCTTGAAAACAAAACAAGAACCAACCATGGCGTGTGGTATGATTCACTCCCTCAATCTCTTCTCCAAACCCATGGCTTGTGGTGGAAAAAGAGATCGAAGGGTAAGGAACACAGATTTCAAACAACGATCTAACTAGTCTCCTTTACAACCATGACGTGTGGGAAAGGAAAGACTAGCCTCTAGGATCTGATTCTCGAGGACATCTGAATCCTGTCAAGGTAATACATCCCTTGGATCATAGAGATCTTGGCGTGAGACTTTCTAAGCCTTAAATACTCAAGATCCTAGAAGAGAAGGTAATGAAGAACAAGAAAACTCAAAACTTTAACCTTTTTGACCCCTTCGAATCACCTCAACCCATCAACCTAAATGAAACTACTCGCTACACATAAAGAAAACCGAACAGAATGCAGAAGATGATCTACTAAATGATTAATGTTTGATTAAAGGCAAAAGGTTCAATATTCAAAGTGAAAAAGCAAGCAAAACATTAAGTGCTACAATGGCGGATTCGCCTAAAAACCAGAGAGAACGAAAAGGTAAAGAGACAGAATGAAGATCATGAAAGGGATGGCTGCGTTTTGCCAAAAATGGCCAAATCGCAAATTGTCCCCCCTTCGGTACGGTCCAAATCCATGAGAGGTAGCTTGATCTCTACGTCCCTTAGATGCTTCTCAAACAAGAGCCTATGCTTCTCTATAAGCTGTTTCTTAAAGCGGCCAGGAAAAGGAAGCTTAGGAACATAAGGTGGAGGTATGTACTCATCCTTCTCCTCGGTTGCTTTCTCCGCTTGCTTCTTTACTGCGGTTTCTTTCCCCTTTGATGGCCGCTCTATGTTGTGGAAGTTGATCTCATCATCAGCCGACGGCTTATCCTCCCCCTCTTGAACCACAATGTCCTCATTGTTTTTAGGTACAACCCTCGGTGGAAGCTCTTTCCCACTTCTTAGTGTGATAGCATTGGCGTATTCCTTGGTGTTTTGCTCACACTTTCCCGGTAAACTGCTTTGACCACTTGTACTTGCTTTACTCTAACTGCTTGATCTTGTTGTTTAGAGTTGTTATCTGAGTAGAGACATCAGTGAGAGAGGAGTCGAAACGGTTGTTCATCTCGGCGAACTTCTGATTTGTTGAAGCTTGCCCTTGAAGCAACTGCTGAAACATGGCTTGTACATGATCAACTTGTTGCGGTTGCATATGTTGTTGAGGAACAAAGCTTGGAGGGTACATATGAGTATAAGCTTTGTTTCCTTGCTGCTGCTGCTGTCCCTGAAAGTTACCTTGCCGCTGACCTTGAAAACCACCACTCGTCTGAAAACCTTTTTTTTAGGGCACAAACAGTTTAGCTTGTTGAGGAGGGTACACCTGTTCCTTTGGGTTTTCAACGTTGGTGCTTTTATAAGACAAGTTTTTGTTGCCTTGGTAGCCTTGAGAGTAACCATGAGGCTTGTAGTTGTTCTGACCGGCTACCCAATTGGCTTCTCCTTCTTGGCATTGCTCTAGCTCATCCAAGACATCCGCAGCTTCCCCAACAAAATGTACATGCTTTTGGTTTGCAAGCATGAGCTTATCGATCTTCTCATGGAGAGACTTCATTTCTTTCTTGTTGGCTTCAAGATCAGCTTCTCTTGGTGCACGGTCGTAGTCCTCAGAATAATTCCTATTGCTCAATGCTAGGTTTTCAATGAGCTCCATATCTTCCTCAACCTCTTGACCAAGGAAGTTTCCTTTGCTTGTCATGTCAAGTAGTAGTCTGATCTTTGGAAGTGCTCCACGGTAGATAGTACTCAATAGGGTCTCTTCGCTGAAACCATGGTGAGGGCAGGCTATTGTATAAACCTTAAAACGCTCCATAGCCTCATTGAAGGACTCATTCTGTCGCTGAGTAAAACAACTGATCTCGCTTCTTAACCGTGCTGTCCGAGAGCTTGAGAAAAACTTGGAGAGGAAAGCTTTCTTACAGTCAGCCCAAGAAGTGATAGTGCCTTGTGGAAGAGTCTTCTCCCAATGTTGTGCCTTGTCTCCTAAGGAAAAGGCGAACAAGCGCAGCTTGAAGCTGTCTTCCGAGATGCCATTTATCTTGAGCATTCCACAAAGCTGCTCAAAGTTGTCTAGATGCGCCAACGGGTCCTCCAAAGCTAACCCATGAAATTTGTTGTTTTGCACCATCTGAACAAACCCTGGCTTGATCTTAAATTATTTTTTTGCACTAGAGGAGGAGTGATCCCAAACCTATTATGGTGAGTATAAGGAGCTTCTCCTGCTCCAATGATACGTGGGGGTCTAGTCGCATGGTGGGGGTTTCCATTACCCCTTCCCACTGCCCCGTGAGCTGGAGGAGGTCCCTCTAGGTGCTCTTGCTTAACCATCGCCTCAAAATCCACTGAACCTTGCTGAACAATCTCCTCAAAAGCTCTAGCTTGCTCTCTAACTCGTCTTGATCTTGCGTGTCCAAGCTGATGAATATTGTCCAAGGGTGTGAGTAAGTTGTTGTCACCCCTGGAACGCAGATTCATGTACCTGAAAGACACAAGTTTGAGAGTAGAGAAATCAGTAACCAACTTAAAGCAAAGGCTTAGTCTATACTAAACCCCAAATCTTAATGCTTTCTATCCCCTAAGATGGCAACGGCGACATTTGATAACAGGTTTTTGCAATGCAATGATGTATCAAAGCTCAAATGCTACACTGAGATGTAGTATAGCATGCAAGTGAGTGTCAATCCACACCTAGGGGTAGCAAGTTCACTAAGAATGCAAGGGAAAGAGCAAAGCTAAGCGAAAATGATAAATGATTGGTAAAATCCCTAAAAACTAAATGCAAGTGTCAAATGCAAAGCAAAACAATTTTAAAATCCCTGGACGAGGGTTAACTACCACGAGGAACAAGCGGAAAGTCTAAAATGCAAAGCTAAAAATAACTAAAAATCGACTAGTGAATAGACCACTGGATCGACCACTAGATCGAGCAATACGAATCGATCTCGTCTAACAACTTAAAGTGATGAATGATGTGATGGATTAATAAACAAGATGCAAACTTTATGATGAGAGAATGATAAGCAGAGGTTAAAAGCACTTAAGAAAGAGGGTCTAGGGTTGAGGGTCATATTCATGGGTCTCAAAGATTAAAGCTTGGTTTGAAAACATATAGATATACTCCTTTAGGAGGTTTCTCTAAGCCTTGAAAACAAAACAAGAACCAACCATGGCGTGTGGTATGATTCACTCCCTCAATGTCTTCTCCAAACCCATGGCTTGTGGTGGAAAAAGAGATTGAAGGGCAAGGAACATAGATTTCAAACAACGATCTAACTAGTCTCCATTACAACCATGGCGTGTGGGAAAGGAAAGACTAGCCTCTAGGATCTGATTCTCGAGGACATCTGAATCCTGTCAAGGTAATACATCCCTTGGATCATAGAGATCTTGGCGTGAGACTCTCTAAGCCATAAATACTTAAGATCATAGAAGATAAGGTAATGAAGAACAAGAAAACTCAAAGCTTTAACCTTTTTGACCCCTTCGAATCACCTCAACCCATCAACCCAAATGAAACTACTCACTACACATAAAGAAAACCGAACAGAATGCAGAAGATGATCTACTAAAAATGATTAATGTTTGATTAAAGGCAAAAGGTTCAATATTCGAAGTGAAAAAGCAAGAAAAATATTAAGTGCTACAATGGCGGATTCGCCTAAAAACCAGAGAGAACGAAAAGGTAAAGAGACAGAATGAAGATCATGAAAGGGATGGCTGCGTTTTGCCAAAAATGGCCAAACCGCAAATGGTCCCCCCTTCGGTACGGTCTAAATCCACGAGAGGTAGCTTGATCTCTACGTCCCTTAGATGCTTCTCAAACAAGAGCCTATGCTTCTCTATAAGCTGTTTCTTAAAGCGGCCAGGAAAAGGAAGCTTAGGAACATAAGGTGGAGGTATGTACTCATCCTTCTCCTCGGTTGCTTTCTCCGTTTGCTTCTTTACTGCGGTTTCTTTCCCCTTTGTTGGCCGCTCTATCCACACGTTGTGGAAGTTGATCTCATCATCAGCCGACGGCTTATCCTCCCCCTCTTGAACCACAATATCCTCATTGTTTTTAGGTGCAACCCTCGGTGGAAGCTCTTTCCCACTTCGTAGTGTGATAGCATTGGCGTATTCCTTGGGGTTTTGCTCACACTTTCCCGGTAAACTGCTTTGACCACTTGTACTTGCTTTACTCTAACTGCTTGATCTTGTTGTTTAGAGTTGTTATCTGAGAAGAGACATCAGTGAGAGAGGAGTCTAAACGGTTGATCATCTCGGCAAACTTCTGATTTGTTGAAGCTTGCCCTTGAAGCAACTGCTGAAACATGGCTTGTACATGATCAACTTGTTGCGGTTGCATATGTTGTTGAGGAACAAAGCCTGGAGGGTACATATGAGTATAAGCTTTGTTTCCTTGCTGCTGCTGCTGTCCCTGAAAGTTACCTTGCCGCTGACCTTGAAAACCACCACTCGTCTGAAAACCTTTGTTTTAGGGCACAAACGGTTTAGCTTGTTGAGGAGGGTACACCTGATCCTTTGGGTTTTCAACGTTGGTGCTTCTGTAAGACAAGTTGTTGTTGCCTTGGTAGCCTTGAGAGTAACCTTGAGGCTTGTAGTTGTTCTGACCGGCTACCCAATTGGCTTCTTCTTCTTGGCATTGCTCTTGCTCATCCAAGACATCCGCAGCTTCCCCAACAAAATGTACATGCTTTTGGTTTGCAAGCATGAGCTTATCGATCTTCTCATGGAGAGACTTCATTTCTTTCTTGTTGGCTTCAAGATCAGCTCCTCTTGGTGCACGGTCGTAGTCCTCAGAATAATTCCCATTTCTCAATGCTAGGTTTTCAATGAGCTCCATATCTTCCTCAACCACTTGACCAAGGAAGTTTCCTTTGCTTGTCATGTCAAGTAGTAGTCTGATCTTTGGAAGTGCTCCGCGGTAGATAGTACTCAATAGGGTTTCTTCGCTGAAACCATGGTGAGGGCAGGCTATTGTATAAACCTTAAAACGCTCCATAGCCTCATTGAAGGACTCATTCTGTCGCTGAGTGAAACAACTGATCTCGCTTCTTAACCGTGCTGTCCGAGAGCTTGAGAAAAACTTGGAGAGAAAAGCTTTCTTACAGTCAGCCCAAGAAGTGATAGTGCCTTGTGGAAGAGTCTTCTTCCAATGCCGTGCCTTGTCTCCTAAGGAAAAGGGGAACAAGCACAGCTTGAAGCTGTCTTCCGAGATGCCATTTATCTTGATCATTCCACAAAGCTGCCCTAAGTTGTCTAGATGCGCCAAGGGGTCCTCCAAAGCTAACCCATGAAATTTGTTGTTTTGCACCATCTGAACAAACCCTGGCTTGATCTTAAATTATTTTTTTGCACTAGAGGAGGAGTGATCCCAAACCTATTATGGTGAGTATTTGGAGCTTCTCCTGCTCCAATGATACGTGGGGGTCTAGTCGCGTGGTGGGGGTTTCCATTACCCCTTCCCACTGCCCCGTGAGCTGGAGGAGGTCCCTCTAGGTGCTCTTTCTCAACCATCGCCTCAAAATCCACTGAACCTTGATCTCCTCAAAAGCTCTAGCTTGCTCTCTAACTTGTCTTGATCTTGCGTGTCCAAGCTGATGAATATTGTCCAAGGGTGTGAGTAAGTTGTTGTCACCCCTGGAACGCAGATTCATGTACCTGAAAGACACAAGTTTGAGAGTAGAGAAATCAGTAACCAACTTAAAGCAAAGGCTTAGTCTTTACTAAACCCCAAATCTTAATGCTTTCTATCCCCTAAGATGGCAACGGCGCCATTTGATAACAGGTTTTTGCAATGCAATGATGTATCAAAGCTCAAATGCTACACTGAGATGTAGTATAACATGCAAGTGAGTGTCAATCCTCACCTAGGGGTAGCAAGTTCACTAAGAATGCAAGGGAAAGAGCAAAGCTAAGAGAAAATGATAAATGATTGGTAAAATCCCTAAAAACTAAATGCAAGTGTCAAATGCAAAGCAAAACAATTTTAAAATCCCTGGACGAGGGTTAACTACCACGAGGAACAAGCGGAAAGTCTAAAATGCAAAGCTAAAAATAACTAAAAATCGACTAGTGAATAGACCACTGGATCGACCACTAGATCGAGCAATACGAATCGATCTCGTCTAACAACTTAAAGTGATGAATGATGTGATGGATTAATAAACAAGATGCAAACTTTATGATGAGAGAATGATAAGCAGAGGTTAAAAGCACTTAAGAAAGAGGGTTTAGGGTTGAGGGTCATATTCATGGGTCTCAAAGATTAAAGCTTGGTTTGAAAACATATATATATATACTCCTTTAGGAGGTTTCTCTAAAGCCTTGAAAACAAAACAAGAACCAACCATGGCGTGTGGTATGATTCACTCCCTCAATCTCTTCTCCAAACCCATGGCTTGTGGTGGAAAAAGAGATCGAAGGGCAAGGAACACAGATTTCAAACATTGATCTAACTAGTCTCCTTTACAACCATGGCGTGTGGGAAAGGAAAGACTAGCCTCTAGGATCTGATTCTCGAGGACATCTGAATCCTGTCAAGGTAATACATCCCTTGGATCATAGAGATCTTGGCGTGAGACTCTCTAAGCCTTAAATACTCAAGATCATAGAAGAGAAGGTAATGAAGAACAAGAAAACTCAAAGCTTTAACCTTTTTGACCCCTTCGAATCACCTCAACCCATCAACCCAAATGAAACTACTCGCTACACATAAAGAAAACCGAACAGAATGCAGAAGATGATCTACTAAAAATGATTAACGTTTGATTAAAGGCAAAAGGTTCAATATTCAAAGTGAAAAAGCAAGAAAAATATTAAGTGCTACAATGGCGGATTCGCCTAAAAACCAGAGAGAACGAAAAGGTAAAGAGACAGAATGAAGATCATGAAAGGGATGGCTGCGTTTTGCCAAAAATGGCCAAACCGCAAATGGTCCCCCCTTCGGTACGGTCTAAATCCACGAGAGGTAGCTTGATCTCTACGTCCCTTAGATGCTTCTCAAACAAGAGCCTATGCTTCTCTATAAGCTGTTTCTTAAAGCGGCCAGGAAAAGGAAGCTTAGGAACATAAGGTGGAGGTATGTACTCATCCTTCTCCTCGGTTGCTTTCTCCGTTTGCTTCTTTACTGCGGTTTCTTTCCCCTTTGTTGGCCGCTCTATCCACACGTTGTGGAAGTTGATCTCATCATCAGCCGACGGCTTATCCTCCCCCTCTTGAACCACAATATCCTCATTGTTTTTTAGGTGCAACCCTCGGTGGAAGCTCTTTCCCACTTCGTAGTGTGATAGCATTGGCGTATTCCTTGGGGTTTTGCTCACACTTTCCCGGTAAACTGCTTTGACCACTTGTACTTGCTTTACTCTAACTGCTTGATCTTGTTGTTTAGAGTTGTTATCTGAGAAGAGACATCAGTGAGAGAGGAGTCTAAACGGTTGATCATCTCGGCAAACTTCTGATTTGTTGAAGCTTGCCCTTGAAGCAACTGCTGAAACATGGCTTGTACATGATCAACTTGTTGCGGTTGCATATGTTGTTGAGGAACAAAGCCTGGAGGGTACATATGAGTATAAGCTTTGTTTCCTTGCTGCTGCTGCTGTCCCTGAAAGTTACCTTGCCGCTGACCTTGAAAACCACCACTCGTCTGAAAACCTTTGTTTTAGGGCACAAACGGTTTAGCTTGTTGAGGAGGGTACACCTGATCCTTTGGGTTTTCAACGTTGGTGCTTCTGTAAGACAAGTTGTTGTTGCCTTGGTAGCCTTGAGAGTAACCTTGAGGCTTGTAGTTGTTCTGACCGGCTACCCAATTGGCTTCTTCTTCTTGGCATTGCTCTTGCTCATCCAAGACATCCGCAGCTTCCCCAACAAAATGTACATGCTTTTGGTTTGCAAGCATGAGCTTATCGATCTTCTCATGGAGAGACTTCATTTCTTTCTTGTTGGCTTCAAGATCAGCTCCTCTTGGTGCACGGTCGTAGTCCTCAGAATAATTCCCATTTCTCAATGCTAGGTTTTCAATGAGCTCCATATCTTCCTCAACCACTTGACCAAGGAAGTTTCCTTTGCTTGTCATGTCAAGTAGTAGTCTGATCTTTGGAAGTGCTCCGCGGTAGATAGTACTCAATAGGGTTTCTTCGCTGAAACCATGGTGAGGGCAGGCTATTGTATAAACCTTAAAACGCTCCATAGCCTCATTGAAGGACTCATTCTGTCGCTGAGTGAAACAACTGATCTCGCTTCTTAACCGTGCTGTCCGAGAGCTTGAGAAAAACTTGGAGAGAAAAGCTTTCTTACAGTCAGCCCAAGAAGTGATAGTGCCTTGTGGAAGAGTCTTCTTCCAATGCCGTGCCTTGTCTCCTAAGGAAAAGGGGAACAAGCACAGCTTGAAGCTGTCTTCCGAGATGCCATTTATCTTGATCATTCCACAAAGCTGCCCTAAGTTGTCTAGATGCGCCAAGGGGTCCTCCAAAGCTAACCCATGAAATTTGTTGTTTTGCACCATCTGAACAAACCCTGGCTTGATCTTAAATTATTTTTTTGCACTAGAGGAGGAGTGATCCCAAACCTATTATGGT
This sequence comes from Thlaspi arvense, assembly GCA_911865555.2. Classification (NCBI taxonomy): domain Eukaryota; kingdom Viridiplantae; phylum Streptophyta; class Magnoliopsida; order Brassicales; family Brassicaceae; genus Thlaspi; species Thlaspi arvense. Next base: position 23,828,016 of record OU466862.2, on the reverse strand, counting down.
GAGTATTTGGAGCTTCTCCTGCTCCAATGATACGTGGGGGTCTAGTCGCGTGGTGGGGGTTTCCATTACCCCTTCCCACTGCCCCGTGAGCTGGAGGAGGTCCCTCTAGGTGCTCTTTCTCAACCATCGCCTCAAAATCCACTGAACCTTGATCTCCTCAAAAGCTCTAGCTTGCTCTCTAACTTGTCTTGATCTTGCGTGTCCAAGCTGATGAATATTGTCCAAGGGTGTGAGTAAGTTGTTGTCACCCCTGGAACGCAGATTCATGTACCTGAAAGACACAAGTTTGAGAGTAGAGAAATCAGTAACCAACTTAAAGCAAAGGCTTAGTCTTTACTAAACCCCAAATCTTAATGCTTTCTATCCCCTAAGATGGCAACGGCGCCATTTGATAACAGGTTTTTGCAATGCAATGATGTATCAAAGCTCAAATGCTACACTGAGATGTAGTATAACATGCAAGTGAGTGTCAATCCTCACCTAGGGGTAGCAAGTTCACTAAGAATGCAAGGGAAAGAGCAAAGCTAAGAGAAAATGATAAATGATTGGTAAAATCCCTAAAAACTAAATGCAAGTGTCAAATGCAAAGCAAAACAATTTTAAAATCCCTGGACGAGGGTTAACTACCACGAGGAACAAGCGGAAAGTCTAAAATGCAAAGCTAAAAATAACTAAAAATCGACTAGTGAATAGACCACTGGATCGACCACTAGATCGAGCAATACGAATCGATCTCGTCTAACAACTTAAAGTGATGAATGATGTGATGGATTAATAAACAAGATGCAAACTTTATGATGAGAGAATGATAAGCAGAGGTTAAAAGCACTTAAGAAAGAGGGTTTAGGGTTGAGGGTCATATTCATGGGTCTCAAAGATTAAAGCTTGGTTTGAAAACATATATATATATACTCCTTTAGGAGGTTTCTCTAAGCCTTGAAAACAAAACAAGAACCAACCATGGCGTGTGGTATGATTCACTCCCTCAATCTCTTCTCCAAACCCATGGCTTGTGGTGGAAAAAGAGATCGAAGGGCAAGGAACACAGATTTCAAACATTGATCTAACTAGTCTCCTTTACAACCATGGCGTGTGGGAAAGGAAAGACTAGCCTCTAGGATCTGATTCTCGAGGACATCTGAATCCTGTCAAGGTAATACATCCCTTGGATCATAGAGATCTTGGCGTGAGACTCTCTAAGCCTTAAATACTCAAGATCATAGAAGAGAAGGTAATGAAGAACAAGAAAACTCAAAGCTTTAACCTTTTTGACCCCTTCGAATCACCTCAACCCATCAACCCAAATGAAACTACTCGCTACACATAAAGAAAACCGAACAGAATGCAGAAGATGATCTACTAAAAATGATTAACGTTTGATTAAAGGCAAAAGGTTCAATATTCAAAGTGAAAAAGCAAGAAAAACATTAAGTGCTACAATGGCGGATTCGCCTAAAAACCAGAGAGAACGAAAAGGTAAAGTGAAAGAATGAAGATCATGAAAGGGATGGCTGCGTTTTGCCAAAAATGGCCAAATCGCAAATGGTCCCCCCTTTGGTACGGTCCAAATCCATGAGAGGTAGCTTGATCTCTACGTCCCTTAGATGCTTCTCAAACAAGAGCCTATGCTTCTCTATAAGCTGTTTCTTAAAGCGGCAAGGAAAAGGAAGCTTAGGAACATAAGGTGGAGGTATGTACTCATCCTTCTCCTCGGTTGCTTTCTCCGCTTGCTTCTTTACTGCGGTTTCTTTCCCCTTTGTTGGCCACTCTATCCACACGTTGTGGAAGTTGATCTCATCATCAGCCGACGGCTTATCCTCCCCCTCTTGAACCACAATGTCCTCATTGTTTTTAGGTGCAACCCTCGGTGGAAGCTCTTTCCCACTTCTTAGTGTGATAGCATTGGCGTATTCCTTGGGGTTTTGCTCACACTTTCCCGGTAAACTGCTTTGACCACTTGTACTTGCTTTACTCTAACTGCTTGATCTTGTTGTTTAGAGTTGTTATCTGAGTAGAGACATCAGTGAGAGAGGAGTCTAAACGGTTGTTCATCTCGGCGAACTTCTGATTTGTTGAAGCTTGCCCTTGAAGCAACTGCTGAAACATGGCTTGTACATGATCAACTTGTTACGGTTGCATATGTTGTTGAGGAACAAAGCCTGGAGGGTACATATGAGTATAAGCTTTGTTTCCTTGCTGCTGCTGCTGTCCCTGAAAGTTACCTTGCCGCTGACCTTGAAAACCACCACTCGTCTGAAAACCTTTGTTTTAGGGCACAAACGGTTTAGCTTGTTGAGGAGGGTACACCTGATCCTTTGGGTTTTCAACGTTGGTGCTTCTATAAGACAAGTTGTTGTTGCCTTGGTAGCCTTGAGAGTAACCTTGAGGCTTGTAGTTGTTCTGACCGGCTACCCAATTGGCTTCTTCTTCTTGGCATTGCTCTAGCTCATCCAAGACATCCGCAGCTTCCCCAACAAAATGTACATGCTTTTGGTTTGCAAGCATGAGCTTATTGATCTTCTCATGGAGAGACTTCATTTCTTTCTTGTTGGCTTCAAGATCAGCTCCTCTTGGTGCAGGGTCGTAGTCCTCAGAATAATTCCCATTGCTCAATGCTAGGTTTTCAATGAGCTCCATATCTTCCTCAACCTCTTAACCAAGGAAGTTTCCTTTGCTTGTCATGTCAAGTAGTAGTCTGATCTTTGGAAGTGCTCCGCGGTAGATTGTACTCAATAGGGCCTCTTCGCTGAAACCATGGTGAGGACAGGCTATTGTATATACCTTAAAACGCTCCATAGCCTCATTGAAGGACTCATTCTGTCGCTGAGTGAAACAACTGATCTCGTTTCTTAACCGTGCTGTCCGAGAGCTTAAGAAAAACTTGGAGAGGAAAGCTTTCTTACAGTCAACCCAAGAAGTGATAGTGCCTTGTGGAAGAGTCTTCTCCCAATGCCGTGCCTTGTCTCTTAAGAAAAAGGGGAACAAGCGCAGCTTGAAGCTGTCTTCCGAGATGCCATTTATCTTGAGCATTCCACAAAGCTGCCCTAAGTTGTCTAGATGCGCCAACGGGTCCTCCAAAGCTAACCCATGAAATTTGTTGTTTTGCACCATCTGAACAAACCCTGGCTTGATCTTAAATTATTTTTTTGCACTAGAGGAGGAGTGATCCCAAACCTATTATGGTGAGTATTGGGAGCTTCTCCTGCTCCAATGATACGTGGGGGTCTAGTCGCGTGGTGGGGGTTTCCATTACCCCTTCCCACTGCCCCGTGAGCTGGAGGAGGTCCCTCTAGGTGCTCTTGCTTAACCATCGCCTCAAAATCCACTGAACCTTGCTGAACAATCTCCTCAAAAGCTCTAGCTTGCTCTTTAACTCGTCTTGATCTTGCGTGTCCAAGCTGATGAATATTGTCCAAGGGTGTGAGTAAGTTGTTGTCACCCCTGGAACGCAGATTCATGTACCTGAAAGACACAAGTTTGAGAGTAGAGAAATCAGTAACCAACTTAAAGCAAAGGCTTAGTCTTTACTAAACCCCAAATCTTAATGCTTTCTATCCCTTAAGATGGCAACAGCGCCATTTGATAACAGGTTTTTGCAATGCAATGATGTATCAAAGCTCAAATGCTACACTGAGATGTAGTATAGCATGCAAGTGAGTGTCAATCCACACCTAGGGGTAGCAAGTTCACTAAGAATGCAAGGGAAAGAGCAAAGCTAAGCGAAAATGATAAATGATTGGTAAAATCCCTAAAAACTAAATGCAAATGTCAAATGCAAAGCAAAAAAATTTTAAAATCCCTGGACGAGGATTAACTACCACGAGGAACAAGCGGAAAGTCTAAAATGCAAAGCTAAAAATAACTAAAAATCGACTAGTGAATCGACCACTGGATCGACCACTAGATCGAGCAATACGAATCGATCTCGTCTAACAACTTAAAGTGATGAATGATGTGATGGATTAATGAACAAGATGCAAACTTTATGATGAGAGAATGATAAGCAGAGGTTAAAAACACTTAAGAAAGAGGGTTTAGGGTTGAGGGTCATATTCATGGGTCTCAAAGATTAAAGCTTGGTTTGAAAACATATAGATATAGTCCTTTAGGAGGTTTCTCTAAGCCTTAAAAACAAAACAAGAACCAACCATGGCGTGTGGTATGATTCACTCCCTCAATCTCTTCTCCAAACCCATGTCTTGTGGTGGAAAAAGAGATCGAAGGGCAAGGAACACAGATTTCAAACAACGATCTAACTAGTCTCCTTTCCAACCATGGCGTGTGGGAAAGGAAAGACTAGCCTCTAGGATCTGATTCTCGAGGACATCTGAATCCTGTCAAGGTAATACATCCCTTGGATCATAGAGATCTTGGCGTGAGACTCTCTAAGCCTTAAATACTCAAGATCATAGAAGAGAAGGTAATGAAGAACAAGAAAACTCAAAGCTTGACCCCTTCGAATCACCTCAACCCATCAACCCAAATGAAACTACTCGCTACACATAAAGAAAACCGAACAGAATGCAGAAGATGATCTACTAAAAATGATTAACGTTTGATTAAAGGCAAAAGGTTCAATATTCAAAGTGAAAAAGCAAGAAAAACATTAAGTGCTACAATGGCGGATTCGCCTAAAAACCAGAGAGAACGAAAAGGTAAAGAGACAGAATGAAGATCATGAAAGGGATGGCTGCTATTTGCCAAAAATGGCCAAATCGCAAATGGTCCCCCCTTCGGTACGGTCCAAATCCAGCTGGATGGATAAGGTTAATCTGGGATTGACTCGGGGCACTCGATCTCCGGCTCGATCTTCTCTTGGATCGGATGACTTTGGTCGATCTCTGAGTCGATCATGTGTCGATCGTGTTAGATGCTCGATCTGGTACTCGATCTGCATGGCGTCCTTTACGTCTGTGCTCCAGATCGATCTCCTCTGTCGATCTTGATCTCGATCCTTCCTCTTGAATCGCCTTGGTGCACTCGATCTTCTGGTCGATCTTCTCTTGATCGACCTGCCTTGCTCGATCTGCTACTCGTTCTCAGGTCCTTAGCATGCACTCCTGAGTTTTCCAAGTGTCCATGAGTTCTCAAAAGCTCCAAAGTGTCCAAAAACAACTTGAATATGATGAATAATGTAAGAAACATGCGAATGCTAGTGCAAAAGTGCTCTAGGACCTAAAATGGTGCAAACTAGCCTAATATGCAAGGTGAATGCATGAAAAACTATCCTAAATGCATGCAAAATACACAAAATATATAGTAATATCAGAACATTACTTAAACATTTCAAGTATTGTATCAAGTAGTGATTTTTATGTTCCCGCTTAATGAAAACCTTTCCCTGCACGAATATATCTCTACGATAGACTTGGTATCCGGTTTTGGTACATTTAGTAGCAGTTTGTGAATTCATGCTACAATGATCTGCTACCAATGCCCATATTTCTTATAGTGAGAAATTGCAAGACTCCATCTTATGGCACTTCCTTCGACATCAGCTGCTACAGTCTCCTTCCCAAGCTCTAAATCCTCCAAAAGTACCTGAAAGACACCATAAACATGCACATGTTTGTAATCCTAAGCTAAATGCATCCAATGCTACTTCTAGATGCACAGTTAAAATGATAAAACATGATGCAAGAACAAGGGAAAGTATGTACAAAATGCAGCTTAAAACGCTACAATATAACAAGCTATCAATACCCCCACACTAAGTCTTTGCTTGGCCTCAAGCAAATAAAACATCTAGTATGGTGATGAGGTTTTAAAATGGGAAACCATATCTTTAGAATTCTAACAATAAATCAAAATGATGTCCATGTTTCTAATCCTAGAATGCAAGTGATGGAACCATACTCTAAAAATATAGCCACTCTCATTAACTCAAACCGTGAATCATACTCATGCAAGTGCAAGTGTGTCATTTGGCTAAGGGACGAGGCTTGTTGAACAAAGATGATTCCATTTTATCAAACTGGTTTTAGTGTTTCAAAGGGCTCTCTCAAGAAAGTCTGGTTGAGCTTTGGCAAAAGGCTAAGAGTAAGGAACAACTTATGCATACATGAGAAGACTCCCATCTACCTAAGTCCCATAAGATAAATTCCTAACTCATTTTAAACAATGAAGACCTACCTAAGCTACCCGTTTTGTGAATTTTAAACCCAAGTGAAAACCCAAAACTTCTTCTCATTAAGCGCTTAGAGTGACAACTTCTCTCTGAACTTCATGTGGTGGCGGCTCATTCTTTACTTGAATTTGGCTCCTTTTTGGTGATGCTTGTGTTTCATTTGCCTTTGGCTTGCTGAATTACTTGTTTTGCACTTCTTTCATCTTCTTTGCTTGTAAACTTGAGCCTTCTCTTCTGTTTTAAACATAGCCGCCATTTTCCACTATCACTTGTGTCACACTCTATCTCTTTTGCCTTGCTTTCTTTTCTCGTTTCTTTTCTTTTGAATAAAACAAAAATAAACCCATCTTTTCCCAAGCTCTCGAACCTATCTAGCTCAAGAGTGAGCTAGTTCTACAATGAAAATACTCCCCTTGTAGTTCTAACCCAAAACATTTTACTAAGCTACAACCATGAAGAAAAAGGCCTCACAATCGCTCAATATTAATGTTTTGGCTTGAAGGAAGGCTTGGTTAAAGGTGTGGTGGTCTAAATGGACTTTTTCAAAAGTGGTAAAAGGGATAAGAAAGTCCAAATATTTAAAAGCAAACCATGACAACAATCACAAATGCACAAAACATAATAATTACAATGTTCATTAAGGTTCTTGTAAGATAAAGGTTGAATTCATTTTAAAGAAAGCTTCAGCTTCAAACAAGGTTTTCAAGATTCCAAATTCCAAGAGTGGTTCAACTTTATTTCAAGTTCAACATCAAATGCATCAAACGACTAAGAACAAGGGCATCATTTCCATAAACTACTAGCATTTTCAAAGATTTACTATCATTGTTCCCAATTTATACAAGCAAGTTACTCCTAAATGAATGCAACAAGCATAAGTCTTATATGAATGCACATGAACACTCTCCTTTTGTGAAACACGTTTTCCGAAAATTTTCAATTTTTTAGGGGTTTTTTATGCCTTAAGTGTAATGCAAGTAATGATGCATAGTTATCTAACTAAATAAAAATGCAAATGTGTTCATTAGCTCAACATACACTCACCCCCCCCCCCCCCCCCCCCCCCCCCACACCAACACTTAAATTACACAGTCTCTGTGTAATCAAATTGGTGGAGCGAGTATCTACAAACTCAAGAAAACAAGTGCATTGAAAAACTTAAAAATTGAGCGGTATTTACAGTGGTGTGAGTGGTGTACCTTACTTCAGGTGGAGGAGTGGTGAGAGGCTGAGCTCTCTGTGACATAGAGCAAGCAACAAGCAAAGGATCAAAACTAAACAATACAAGATCAAACATTAAGGGAAATTTCGAAATTGACAAAGAAGAAAGAAAAAACAAGACTCAAGATGGGATTATTGATATTAGAGAACTCTCTACTCAATCCATGATGCTTACAAACTCACACAATGCTATTCCTTATGCATATAATTCGTTTATATGACTAATCCAATCTCTTAGCACTAATCTCTTTGATAATCATCAAATCAAGAACTAACTCTCATTAGTGAATTGATAAAAAGAAAGAAAGAAGACAATCATTCAATCCTATATTGTCAAACTACTCCATGGACAGTCAATTTCTTGAGCTAGGACAAACAATTCTCTTTATTTGCAATTCAGGCATTTCAACAAACATTTGATGGGCATAAATAGAGCCTATGATCCTAATCAAATTAGCTATGGCTAATCAGGCATTAAACATAGCAAATAAGATAAGAAATGGAAGAATTAACACTAAGACATCATGAATCAAGCATCAAATTCCCTAAATCTAACTCATCTCAAATCCCTAAAAGACTACTCACTAATCATGGTGAAAACCATCAAATCCATGAAGAAAAGATAGTTAATCATGATTAGGGAGACAAAAGAAGAAGACAAACGCAAACTTATATTGAAATCAAGCAAAGATTCAAACTACAAATGTGATTAAAGAACAAAAGAGGAAAGAAACTGCTGGATAATAGGATGATCCCAAAAATAAGGAATTTTAATATTTACAGAAATCCTAGCGGAGTGGAAAAGTATATTCTAAATGCAACCTAAGTCTATAAGGTAAGAAAAATGGGACTAAAGAGAAGGAAAACATGCAAGAAGAGACTAAAACATGAACTAAATGTAATCTTAAATGGTATAAACATAGGTGATCGTAACTCCCCCACACTTGCTTGCTTGCCCTCAATTAAACAAGGACAAATGAGAGTGAGAGGTTTGAAAGTGGGAGCTCAAAACTAAAGATGTCAATGGAAAAATTGATTCAATGCCCAAGTTATAGGTTCTAAGATGCAAAGAAATTGTTTTATTTCAAAAGCTTTAGTCATACTTATCATAATAAACAACGAACTCAAGCTTAGCCTACACAAGCATTCAAATCAATCAACTCTTTAACATTCATTAATCAGTAACTAATGGATCAAGTTTGTGCAAATCAAGTGAATACATTTGGTCTATGGGACATGGTTATGAGATGAAAATGATCTCATGCAATAAGGGTTCGAAGAATCAAGGGATCACTCAAATGAAAGGATTATATCTTAGGCAAAATGCTAAAGGTAAAAGCACACTTATGCATGCAAGTATAACCCCTTCTACCTTTTTGACCGCATGATGAACCTAATGAAGTCTAAGTCCCAAGTGAAACCTCTAAATCTACCCTTTTCCAAAGCACTTTTCATCTCCTTCTTCTTGATGTGTGGGGGAAACTTCTTCTTATTCTTTTCCTTGCGTGGTTGACTTTTTTTTTGGAACATGCTCTCCTTTGTTGTATAGGCACCTTCTTCATCACCTTTGGTGGATTGCTTGGTCTGATTTTTCTCCTTTTGGATGACCTTTTTAAGCTTTGTTGCTGATAACTGTCCCTTAATGATGAGGATCAGCTACTAGGATTAACAAGAGTGGTAAGAAGGGAAGAAGATAATCCAAGTATGTATATGGGTAGCCATGTAATCACTTTCAATGCACAAACAAGATAATTTAAAGTCAGGATTAAGGTTCTAATAAGATAGAGTTGGAATAAAATAACAGCAAGCTTCAACATAAGATAAGAATATCAATGCAAGAATTCAAAGTATGGTGCAACCTTAACTTCAAACTCACTACTATGCAATCAAACAACCGATAACCAAGGCATCTGATATTTCTTATATTTACATCAATTAAACTTGCATTTAATTCATATTTTGGTTTTCTTTTGCATGTTTTCCTTCTCTTTTGTCCAATTTTTCTTTGTTTTTAGACTTAGGTTGCATTTAGGTTGTAGTTTGCATTCTCTTTGCATTAAAGATGTTTTTAGGTACCTAAGGAGCTATTTGAAGCAAGGGGGAAGTATGGAGATGATTCAGGGAGTTGCCCAAGCTAAGGAGGAGCAAGAGGAGCCAAAGGAGTGGAAATCTGGTGCAACATCGATCAAGACATGGCCAGCATCGTACGATGTAATCCAGCAGAGAAGATGGGAGTCCACATTGGACACTCACATCGCACGATTTAGATGGGCTGGAGCTTCAGAAGTTTGCATCGATCATCCACATCAATCATCCACATCGATCAAAATCTGATCGATGTTAAGAACCAGAAGTTCACATCGATCATCCACATTGATCACTTATGATCGAAGTTGGCCTAATCCAAAACTTTTGTATTTACAAGTTTGTCACTCTTCTAAGGCATTTGTCTTTTAGTATAAATAGGCTTGGACTAATGGTTTTTAGCCAAGTCTTGTTCTTGCTTAGTTTCTTAAGTGCTTTTGAGTTTTTGTACGAACAAGTTCATCCTTTTCATTAAAGTTCTGTATTTGCCGTATTTAATCTTCTCTAATCTCCCTCCTAATCATGTCTAACATCGTTTCCTCTTGTGATTTGGTGTTTTTCATGATGATGAGTGAGTAGTCACTTTTAGGGTTTTAGATGTGGTAGATTAGGGGAATTTAGAGTCTTGATTAGGATTTGTTAGTGCTTAATTAGATTGATTCCTCTCTATTAATATTTGCTTAGGCTAGATTTATCTTGATCACATGAATCTAGATTTAGGCTTCATCTTATGCCCACCATGTGTTTGTTGAAATGCTGATCTTGTTTAATAGAGGATCTGCTTGTCTTAGCTCAATATATTGACAGTCTAAGAAGTATTTTGGCTTGAATAGGGTTGGTTTTGCATGCTTGTTAATGATTCTAGCACTAATGAGAGTTAGTTTTTGTTATGGTGATTAGCAAAGGGTTATTTTTCAAGAGATTGGACTTAACTTGCTTGATTGTGATCTTTATGCCTAGGAATTAGCATTTCTTGCTTGTTTGTATTGTCAATGAGATTGATAACACCTTAGTCTTGCCTTTGAATTCCCCAAACTCAATAACCACATCTAGGATCCTTGTATTTTAATATTTGAATTTCAAATTTGCTATTGTTCTGTTTGGAACTTGATCATTGCTAAGTATTGCTTTCTTGAGTTTTGCTTGGTTGAATGTTCACTTAGGTTGATAGTTTAGTAGTGTTAAACAACTCTCTTCTTTGATTCACTTGAATTAAAGAATTCTGCTCTTAATCCTAGTGGAATCTAGCTTAACCCCTTGGATTGACTTAAAACCCTATGCTGTGCTAGAACTGATTAGTACAAGGGTGATTGAGATAGAGCCTCAAACTTCTAGTATCAATTTGGCGCCGTTGCCATTGGGGTTATTGTTTGGATCATTAGGATTTGTAGAATCTCTAAGATCAAGATTTTATTTGTATTTGGTTACTAATCATCTTTAACTCTCATTGCTGTTTTCAGGTGTATGAACTTTAGATCAAGAGGCTATAATAACTTGGTGGATTTCATAGATAACATCAACTTGTTAGACATAGGTCAAAGGGCATGGAGACAAAGTGAAAGACAGCAGTACCTTGAGAGATTAGGGATGAACAAGGAGTTTAAGGACAGCAAGCAGAGCAAGGTCCCAGAGGAGCAGCTCAAGCTGCAAGACATATAAGACGCATTGGAGCAGGAGATGCGCCCAATGCTTACACCAACAGAACAGGAATCCTCCCTCCAGCTGTTCAGAACAACAACTTTGAGATCAAGTCTGGTCTGATCTTCATGGTACAATGATGCAAGTTTCATGGCATACCTTAGAAGACCCCTTGGACCATCTAAACAACTTTAATAGGCTCTGTTCACTCACCAAGATTAATGGAGTCAGCGAAGATGGTTTCAAGTTGAGGCTCTTCCATTCTCTTTAGGAGACAAAGCTCATCAATGGGAGAAAACTTACCTCAGGGAAGCATCACAAGCTCGAATGAGTGTAACAGAGCATTCATAGCCAAGTTCTTTTCTACTTCAAGAACTACTAGAATCAGGAATGAAATCTCTGGTTTTGCTCAAAGGAACAATGAGAGTTTTGGTGAAGCATGGGAAAGGTTCAAAGGGTATGCACTTCAGTGCCAACACCATGGGTTTTCACAAGCCTCACTCCTCTCCACTCTCTACAGAGGCGCCCTCCCAAAGATCAAAATGCTCTTGGATACTACATCTAATGATAATTTCTCCCTAAAGATGTTGACGAGGGAATGGAATTGGTTGAGAATCTATCACAATCAGATGGAAATTATAATGGGAAGTTTGATAGAACTCCTAGGAGTGCTAAGGATGAGCTGGATTACAGAAAGAAAGAGATCAAATCTCTTCATGAGAAGATTGATCAGTTGCTAAGGGAAAGGAAGGAAGTTAGATTTGTTGGTGACTTGGTTCAGATTGATGATCAAGAAGCTGGCCAAGTTGAAAAGATGAACTATCTTGAGAATCAAGGAGGTTACAATGGCTATGAGAACTACAGAAACAATCCTAACCTCTCTTACAGTAGTAACAATGTAGCCAACTCTCAAGATCAGGTCTACCCACCTGAACAACAACAGCAAGCTGGTCAAGCAAGACCTTTTGTGCCTTACAACAACAACAATCAAGGCTTTCAATAAAAGAACAACAACTTCCAGCCTAGAGCGCCTTTCAACCCTCCAGGATTCATTACTCAAGCTCCTGCTCAAGCCTCTTCCAGCCCTTAGGATTGTGAAATCAAGAGTCTCATCCAACAAGTGCTTCAATCTCAGATCAATGGTACCTTGGAGATGAACAAGAAGTTTGCTGAGGTGCACAAAGAGATAGACTCTGTTCATGTGGAGCTCACAAACAAGTTTGATGGTCTATCATATCTCCATTATTTATACCATTTTATATTGCATTCATCACTAGTTTTAGTCTTTAAACATGCATATTTTGCTTCTTCTTGTCCCATTTGCATACATTTAGGAGTTAGTGTAGTTTTAGGAATTGCATTGCATTTTGCATGCATTTGGAGTTTTATTCAAGTACTAAAAGGAGTTTGGAGACCAAGTAATGCAATGGATGTGAGCTAGGATTGAAGCAAGGAGAAGGACAAGGGTGGATAGGCCAATAACGATGACAATATCGACGTTATCTGATCGATACGGTGCATATCGATGGGAGTATCGACCACTTCAACATCGATACAGTAAGAGCATGGTGTATAGGCGACATATCGACCAAGAAGGACCTCAATGCACCAAGAAGGGACTCGTATCGAGCAGTGTATCGACATCCCATGTCGATACACCTTGACAGGACAATACTGAGGTGCTGTATCGACGTGTTTGCCCGATAAGCCTTAACTAAAGGGCGATTGTATCGACTTCACACGAAGGAGGGTCAATCCGATACAACATTGAAGCCTTCCGTATCGACCGGCATATCGACCAAGGGACATCGATATAACCCATAAGAAGATATGATATCGACGTGTGTATCGATGTGCATGACCGATATGGTCCATCCGAGTCAGCCTATTTTTGGTTTAATCTTGGTTTATTAGGGGTTTTCAAGTTCCCCTATAAATACTAAAGTCCAAAAATAGTTAGGCAACTTAGATCTTATTATTTTTCTTCTGTTCTTGCAATTAAAACATTTCCTTTTTCAGCTTTGCTTTGTAAGAACTAGTTTGATTTAGTAAATTTCTGCATTTGCCTTTTATCTATTCTTGCTTATTCTGCTTTCTAATCATGCTTAACCATTATTTCTCTTTAGAATCTGTGGTTTTGATTATGGCTAGTGAGTAGTCTTACTTAGGGTTTGAGATGGGATAGATTAGAGGGGTTTTAGGGTTTAGGTTCTTAGAGAATCTGAAAAATCTGTTGTTGACTCCACCTTAATGAACTTTAAACTTCTTATCTTGGTGCTTGATACTCATTGATCTTAATTCTCTCTTTCAATACTGACAAGGATGTTTAGATGCAGTCTCTCTTTGATCTTCCCTAATACAGATTTTAAGAGTTTAAGTGTGTAGAATGGTGCATCACGACCAAGTATCCTTACAAGAAACAACTGTAGTAAACACTCATGAACCTGCCTCACAAGGAACACAAGTATTGAGTAGCACCATACCTTAGTCTGTAAAAAAATGAGAAAAGAAGTTGAAATATCGAAAAAGTAAAAAAAAATAGATCAAGGGAAGAGAAAATAAGAGAGCTGTGTTGAGATTGATTTGTTCAGTGTTAAGGAAGGGAAAAGAATCTATAAGTGATTGAGTTGATAAATCCTTGATGAGATATCACACTTAATTAAATATACGGAGTTAGCAGTAGAGATTTCGATTTCTTGAAGGGGCTTCAACTTGAATTGAGAGATTGCTAAGCTTATGATTATTAGGCTGAAATTCGATCTTGTGTTGGCTCTGTGGTATGTGGATTCGAAAGTGTTGGTCAATGTGGCGTTCCTAATGTTTAGCTGACTGTTTCTGTTTCAAACCTCGACCCTGTTCTTTGTCGGGTGTTTGCTTGAGGGCAAGCAAAAGCTAAGTCTGGGGGAGTTGATATATCATGGTTTTTATGGTTGCCAACCATGGTATAAGTCCTTTTTATTGAGTCTTTTTGGTCTTTTTAGAGTCCTAGTAGAGTCTTTGCAGGTTATAGCATGACTGGAGCACAATTGGGAGTTTTGGAGCTTTTTGGATCATTGCAAGAATCAGCCCCGAAGTTAGCAACTCAGAAGGCGTTACATGGCATTGGTGACGATCGTCACAAGTCAAGGGTGTCGCTCGTCACCCGCATCCGAGAAGGAGTCGCGACTTATATTTGAAGATGGAGAAGATATTGCACTTTAGACCTAGAAGTTCTACTAGTTACAAAAGTGTCCAGCTCGTTTTTTAGCTTGTATATATTAGGTTTTCAGCCATTGTTGGCTATCATCTTAGATCTTCGAATTCCGAGAGCTTTAGAGAGAGATTTATTTGGAGCTTTTGGGAAGACAGATCCTGTACTCTTTTGTAGAAGATTTCGAACCCTTTTATCTTATACTCTATTCTTTTAATGCAGTTTTATTCAGTTATTCTTTTTGTTTTCATAATTATGTCTGAGTAATCTGTTAGTTAAGTTAGGATTTTTCAAAAGTTGATGAAGAGTTTGTAGAATTGCTAAGCTGTTAGGAAATCCATTGGTTCTTCATCTATACTTGCATTCGTATCGATTTCTGATATTAATCATCTAGATTTCTAAACCCTAGGTTGTTTAATAGATGTGAGAACATTGTTAATCACCTAAACTAGTATTAGATGAGCAAACCGCCTCTTAGAAAAGAGATTTCACTTAAAAGTTTTGTGAACAATCGAAACCTGATCTTTAATGCTTGCTTAACTTGTTTGACTTTTCAAAGAGATTTCGAGTTCTGTGAATTAGACATAGATAACTTCTGCAATGAGAATTGATTAGTTATATCATTGAGTTTTTAGTTAAAGATGGTTTTCATTCATTCCTGCTTGCATGCATTCTACATTCTCGGATTCAACCTGCGAATTGTCCTGACTTAACGCTTTTAGCTTTCTGAACTTAGGTCAATCAATAAATCGCCTGCTTTCATTACTTTAGTTATTTTGCTTTATATTCATTATTTACTGCTTAGCTTAATTTCAACCCGAACTCTTTAGTGTAGTTTAATTACTCCCTTGGGATTCGATAACCTTTTATGCTACAACCGCTTTGCTGTGCACTTGCATTAGTTAATTAATTTGGTAAAACCTGAGCTCTATCATCTTGAAAAACTTCTTTTGCTTTACTACTTTTTGAGCTTTCAGCAACTTCTACTACTTCATCATCTGCTTCCACCACCCCCTCTTCTTGTTCTTCAATGTCCTCATTGCGGATGATAGGAGTCACTCTAGGAGGAAGCTGCTTCCCACTCTTTAAGGTGATAGATTTTATATGCTCTCTTAAAAGTGGAGATGAAGATGGTTGAGCATAGCTCTCTTGTTTCCTCAGCTGCATAGTTAAGAAGTCTAGTTGGGATTGGAAGTTGTTGCTTTTTGAGTCCATCTTCTTATGAAGTTCAGTCATACTTTTTTGGATTTCCGCAGTTTGAGCTTGTTTCATATGAAGGAGAAGTTGCTTGATATTTAAATCTTGAGATGGTGGACGGCTTAGTTGTTGAGGAGGTGCCAAGTCATTTGGGATAGGAGTATAAGGAGGTATCATGTTCCCTAGCTGTTGGTTATAGGCGCCATGTTGGTGAGATGAAGAGCCTTGATGGTTCTAAAATGGAGGTCCTCCATAGTATTGCTGGTGAGATGTACCATAGTTGTAGGGATGGTTGTTGTTGTAATCACCTTGGCTATGGACAAAATTCAGTTCATTTTCTTGGTGTTAACCATGTTCACCAGCAAAGTGCAGAGGTTTCTTGGTCTTATTGAACTACATATCCATTTTTTTCTTCCAAGGCCTTCATCTCTTTCCTTGTTGTTTCTAACTTTCTTCAGCTGCCTTTGCATTCTGCTTAAACTCATCAACATAATCCTAATTACTCAATGCCATGTTCTCTACCAATACCCAACCTTCATCAACATCTTTTTCAAAGAAATAACCATTACTAGATGTGTCTAAAAGGACTCTTATTCGTGGTAGAACACCTGTATAGAGGTTTGACAGAAGCATCTCTTTGGTGAAGCCATGATGAGGGCACTGTTGAGTGAGGCTTCTAAACCTTTCCCAATTGTCTACAAAACTCTCATATGGCCATTGGTTGAAGTTGAAGATCTCATTCTTGAATCTAGCAGTCCTAGAAGGAGAAAAGAACTTGTTGAGAAAAGAACCTTTGCATTATTGCCTAGAAGTGATGCTTCCTTGTGATAAGGACTATTCCCACATTTGAGCTCTGATATACTCATATATTTCACATATTTAACATGCATTTAGAGTAGTTTTCATGCATACATCTTTCATAATAGGCTAGTTTGCACCATTTATCTCATTTTAGGTCCTAGGACACTTTGCATTAGCATTTTGCATATTTCTTGCATTCTTGCATCATATTCAGATTGTTTGGATACACTGGAGCTATGGAGAGTGCGTGGAAATGCTAAGGATCGAGAGGAGGCCTATGGATACGTGGAGGAACTCAGCCATGCAGCAAAGGAACCGGGATCAAGGCGCAGATCGAGCTAGGCAGGTCGATCTAGACGAGATCGACAAGAAGATCGAGTGACTCGTGTCGTTTCAAGGAAGAGGATCGAGATCAAGATCGACCAAGGTGATCGAACGTGAGTACGGACACAGGAACTAAGCCCGGGAAGAACGAGGGCCAGATTGAGGTCACGACTTGATCATCCGAGGATCGACCAGAAGATCGATGGAAGCACTCGATCCAATCTACCGAATCCACCCGATAATCGAGCGAGAGAAGACGTTCTATGAGAAAGATCGAGTAAGAGATCGACGACTCAGATCGATTTCGGAACCTTATCCGGACAGCTCATGTTTTGGATTTTAGTGAGGGGACCATTTCTTTTGTCTACCCTATTTTGGTAGCGAGGCAGAACAATACTTATTGTCTCCTTCTTGTTTTAGTTTTCTATCATCTTTATGCTTTGAAAAACCGTCATAGTTTACTTTTTAAGCTTTTGTTATTTTGTAGAACTTTAATCCGTTTTTAATCTAAGTATTTCTCTAAAATCTCTCTTGCTTAGTTGTTTAATCATGTCTATCTTTTTTTCTTTTGCATTTTCGTGTGTTTTAATCATGTGTAGCGAGTAGTCATTTATAGGTTTAAGGTTGAGGTGATTAAGGGGTTTAAAGGTTTAAGCTTTGGTCTTTTTCTTGTTCTTAACTTATTCTCTTCTTGGATTTGGGGGTTTTAATGCCTAGAGACTCTTGAGAAAGATCTCTTTGATCTCAGGGATTTTCTTACCTAAGCAGGATTGAGGAGATCCCTTAAACCCAAATCTAAGAGACTAGCTCATCCTTTCCCAAACGCCATCGATGCTTAGGGAGCTAGTTAAGCCATTTCTTGAGATCTATGCTTCATGTTTTTCACCCTTTCTTTCCACCATACGCCATGGGTTAGGAGGAATGGTTGAGGAAAGGATTTATACCACACGCCATGGATAAATCTAGTTCAGCTTCTCAAGGCTTAGAAATAGAACTAAATGTGTAGATCTATGTTTTCAAAACCCAAAGCTTGAATCTTGAACAACCTTAAGCATGACCCTCAACCTTGAATCCTCCTTTAGCATTTAAAAGCTCAAAGTCATCATTTCCTAGTTATAAAGTTTGCATCTTATGTCTTAGTTCCTTAAATATCATCCTAGGTTGTTAGAACTTTCCCTTTCTGTCTGCTTTTAGTTTTTAATTTTTTAAGAACTAGTAGTTTTACATTTTAAATTCTTAGAAGTCTTTTAGTACATGTCTAACCCATCAGTAGGGATTTTAAAATAGTTTTCGTGGTCATTTAGTAGTTCCATCTAGTTTTTACAGATTTTCTCCTCAAATAATATGATTTCACTTTGCTTTACAAAGTTCTTGCATTCTTAGTACCTTTCAAAACAACCTGAGCTGGATTGACAGCTCTTGCACTTTACTACAACTATATTGTGCTTTAGGCTTTGATTCAAACTAGACCTTAAAAACATAGTTATCAAATGGCGCCGTTGCGAACTTGGATTTAGCTTGAAAGTATTAGGATTTATAGTTTAGTAGAGACTAAGCCTTTATTTTTACTTTGGTTACTAATCAATCTACCTTCCTACTTGTCTTCTCAGGTACATGAATCTGAGGTCTAGTGGTGACAACAACCTACTACAACCTCTAGACAACATTCATAAACTTGGATGTGCAAGGCTAAGAAGGGCAAGCGAACAAGCACAAGACTTTAAGGAGATATTGCAACCGGATATTCTTAATTTTGAGGTCATGGCTTTGCAAGACCATGCTGAGGCTCCACCTCACCGTGCTGCTGCTGGTAGGGGTAATGGAAACCCCAACCACGCCCCAAGGCAACCAAGGATCAAAGGTGCGGGTGATGCACCAAACACTCATCACAACCGTTTTGGCATCACTCCACCACTGGTGCAAAACAACAACTTCGAGATCAAGCCAGGCTTTGCCTCAATGGTGCAGAACAACAAGTTCCATGGACTTGCAATAGAGGATCCCTTGGAGCATTTAGACAACTTTGAGCAAGTGTGTGGAATGATCAAGATCAATGGGATCTCGGAGGATAGTTTCAAGCTTAGGCTTTTCCCTTTTTCACTTGGGGATAAAGCATGACATTGGGAGAAGACCTTACCTCAAGGTACTATAACCTCATGGGCTGATTGCAAGAAGGCATTTCTGTCTAAGTTCTTCTCAAGCACAAGGACAGCTCAGCTAAGGAGTGAGATTAGCGGTTTTACACAAAGGCAGAATGAGACCTTTAGTGAAGCAATGGAGCGGTTCAAGGACTACACCATTGCATGTCGTCATCACGGCTTCACTGAGGAGACACTCTTGAGCACCATCTATAGAGGAGCTCTTCCCAAGGTCCGAATGCACCTAGACACGGCGAGTAAAGGGAACTTTCTTGGACAAAATGTAGAAGAGGGAATGGAGCTTATTGAGAATCTTGCTTTGAGTGATGGCAACTACAGTGAAGACAATGATAGAGCACCTAGAGGGTCTGACCTTGAGGCACACAAGAAGGAGCTGAAATCACTTCATGAAAAGAGCCAAGAGGAAGCAAATTGGGTTGGAGGCCAAGACTATAGTAAGCCACAGCGTTATGTTCAGAGGTATCAAGACAACAACAACTTATCTTACCGAAGTACCAATGTGGAAAAACCTAAGGATCAAGTGTACCCTCCACAACAAGGAAAACCTTTTGTTCCTTATAACAAAGGTGGGTTTACACAAAACAGTGGGTACCAAGGGCAAAGACAAAGCAACTTCCAAGGCCAGCAACAGAAAGTAAACAAAGGCTACCCTCCTGGTTTCGTGCCTCAGCAACAACAAGTCCAACCTCCACCTCAGGATCCGATACAAGCTATGTTCCAACAATTACTTCAGGGACAAGCAACTACAAATCAGAAATTTTGTTGATATGAACAATAGGCTGGACTCTTCTCTTACTGAGTTATCTACACAAATCACCAACTTGAACAACAAGATTCGCCAGCTAGAGAAAGGAAAAGCCAGTTCAAGCGGTCGAGGTAGCTTACCCGGGAAGTTTGAGACAAACCCTAAGGAGTATGCCAATGCGATCACTTTGAGGAGTGGGAAAGAGCTATCGCCACAGTCTATACCTGAGGATAATGAGGACATTGTGGTGCAAGAGGGGGAGAGTAATCTCTCAAATGATCAAGAGATCACGTTTGACAATGTCCACATTCCAAGGCCAAAGAAAGGCAAGGAAGCGGTTTTGGAGAAAAAAGTGGAGGAAGTTAGCAAGGAGAAAGAAGCTTTCATGCCTCCTCCTTACAAACCAAAGCTCCCCTTCCCTGGACGTTTCAAGAAGCAGTTGATTGAGAAGCATAAAGCCTTGTTTGAGAAGCACATAAGGAAAGTTGAGATCAAACTGCCGTTGGTTGATTGCTTGGCTATGATGCCAAATATGCCAAGTTTTTGAACTATACTCTTGCTAAGAAGGAGAAAGAGAGTGACGAGGTCTTGGTATTGAGTCAAGAAAGCAGTGCAATCATCCACAAGGAGATAGCTCCAAATAATCTAGGAGATCCGGGGTCATTCACTATCCCTTGTGCACTAGGGCCTTTGAAGTTTGAGAGTTGCTTATGCGATCTTGGTGCAAGCATTAATCTTATGCCTCACTCCATTGCCAAAAAGCTAGGCTTTACCAAGCTTAAGGAGTGTAGAATCTCACTCATTCTGGCTGATCGAAGTATAAGGCTCCCTGTAGGCATGCTTGAAGACCTACCCGTGAGGATTAGCAATGTGAATGTGCCAACAGATTTTGTAGTGCTAGAAATGGATTAGGAACCAAGAGATCCTCTAATCCTTGGTAGAACCTTTCTAGCAACTGCTGGGGCCATCATAGACGTGAAGAATGGCAAGATTTCTCTACACCTTAGCAAAGACATCAAGCTGAACTTTGACATCAATGAAGTCTTGAAGAAGCCAACGATTGGTGGACAAGCGTTCTACATTGAAATTTGGATGAATTGGCTGATGAGTTGCTTGAGGAATTGGCACAACAGGCCCATCTACAGCTGGCTTTTACTAAGGAGTATGGGGAGTATGGTTTCTTGAGTGAACAAACCCAGGAGTATGTACGCATCCTTGATTCTCGCAAGGTTGTGAAAGAAGATGAAGGCGAGTGCCTAGAGAACGACCTGGAGATCGACCAAATTACCCGATCCAGGAAAGAGATCGATGAGACAATCGAGCGAGACGACTCGATCTGTTCAGAGAACGACCGCATGAATCGAACTCCTGCTCGATCCATATCCAATCGAGCAAGTGAATCGAGAGAGTGCAATCGATCCAGACTAGAACGAGGGAGCGATCGACTGACTGGCTCGATCTCTGCGGTAGGAACTGTTAAGGAAGGTAGCTTAAAAGCTCATGACTCGGGTTCAATAGGAACGAACGAGGACAGAAACCTCAACACAAGCCAAGAGGAGGACAGGAGTGAGCTGCTAGCCCCAAAGGTGGACCTAAAGCAGCTTCGAAATGGGCTAAGGTACGCTTTCTTGGGACCAAATGATACTTATCCGGTCATTGTGAATGAAATTCTAAATGATGATGAGTTAAACTCACTCCTTAAGGAGCTGAGAAAGTATAGAAGGGCTATTGGGTACTCTCTAAGTGACATCAAGGGGCATTCACCAATGCTTTGTACTCACAGGATTCATTTAGAGAATGAAAACACATCTTCCATTGAGCATCAAAGACGTTTGAACCCAAACTTGAAAGAAGTAGTTAAGAAAGAAATCTTAAAACTCTTAGAGGCTGACGTGATATACCCTATCAGTGATAGCACATGGGTCTCTCCGGTCCATGTGGTACCAAAGAAAGGGGGTATCACGGTTATAAAAAATAAAAAAGATGAGTTAATTTCTACAAGAACAATAACCGGACATAGAATGTGTATTGATTATATTAAACTTAACTGAGCCACTAGAAAAGATGATTTCCCTCTTCCCTTCAATGATCAAATTCTAGAAAGATTAGCCAATCACCCATACTACTGTTTTCTTGATGGCTATAGCGGTTTCTTTCAATTACCCATTCATCCTAATGACCCAGAGAAAACCACTTTCACATACCTATATGGTACCTTTGCTTATCGAAGGATGCCATTTGGGTTATGTAATGCACCAGCAACCTTTCAAAGGTGTATGATGTCTATTTTCTCTCACCTTATAGAGGAAATGGTAGAGGTTTTCGTTGATGATTTTTCTGTGTATGGTGCTTCCATTGGTGGTTGTTTGTCAAATCTTTGCAGGGTTCTCAAGAGATGTGAGGAGACAAACTTGGTGCTAAATTGGGAAAAGTGTCACTTTATGGTGAGGGAAGGCATTGTACTTGGGCACAAGATTTCTGAGAATGGGATTGAGGTCGGCAAAGCAAAGATAGAAGTTATAATGAGTCTAGAGCCGCCGGTTAATGTGAAAGGGATTCAGAGCTTCTTGGGGCATGCTGGCTTCTACAGGCGGTTTATCAAGGATTTCTCCAAGATAGCACGTCCTCTTACAAGGCTACTGTGCAAGGAAACCGAGTTCATCATCGATGAAGAATGCCTACAAGCCTTTAAGACCATCAAAGAAGCCTTGGTCACCGCAAAGATAGAGGTCGGTTAATGGGATTGAGGTCGACAAAGCAAAGATAGAAGTTATGATGAGTCTAGAGCCGCCGGTTAATGTGAAAGGGATTTGGAGCTTCTTGGGGCATGCTGACTTCTACAGGCGGTTTATCAAGGACTTCTCCAAGATAGCACGTCCTCTTACAAGGCTACTGTGTAAGGAAACCGAGTTCATCTTCGATGAAGAATGCCTACAAGCCTTTAAGACCATCAAAGAAGCCTTGGTCACCGCGCCTATAGTTCAAGCTCCGGATTGGGATTTTCCTTTTGAGATTATGTGCGATGCAAGTGACTACGCCGTGGGTGCTGTCCTGGGTCAGAGGAAGGATAAGAAGCTGCATGTGATTTACTATGTAACCCGTACCTTGGATGACACGCATGTGAAGTATGCAACCACCGAGAAAGAGCTTCTAGCCGTGTCTTTGCTTTTGAGAAATTTAGGTCTTACTTGGTGATCGTGTATATTGAACATGCTTGAGGTACATATACTCCAAGAAAGACACCAAGCCGAGACTCTTAAGATGGATCCTTCTCTTACAAGAGTTTGACATGGCGATCAAGGACAAGAAGGGTATGGAGAACGGTGTAGCGGATCATCTTTCGAGGATAAGAGTGAATGATGTCTTACCTTTGGACGACACACTCCCTGAAGTGCAGTTTATGGTGGTTAACACCGTTGTATGTGCAAAGCTAGAGGAGAACTTTGAAGAAGTCTTGAGCTTCAAGGAAGAGGATCTACCATGGTATGCGGATATTGTTAACTACTTGGCTTGTGGAGAAGAGCCTACTCACCTGGACCATTACCATAGGAAGAAGTTCATGCAGGACATCTCTCACTACTTTTGGGACGACCCTTATCTGTACAAGAGGGGTGTGGACGGCCTATACCAAAGATGTGTCACAAGAGAAGATGCAAGAGACATTCTTCTCCATTGCCACTGTATGACTTATGGTGGGCACTTCGCATCATTCAAGACAGCAACAAAGGTTCTACAAGCCGGGTTTTGGTGGCTTACCCTCTTCAAGGATGCACATGAGTTTGTAAAATCGTGTGAAGCTTGCCAAAAGTCCGGAAACATAACCAAGAGGAATGAGATGCCGCAAGTACCTATCTTTGAGGTGGATGTCTTTGACGCTTGGGGGATTGATTTTATTGGTCCATTTCCATCGTCATACGACAACAAGTATATCCTAGTGGCAGTAGACTATGTGTCTAAGTGGGTGGAAGCCATAACTTCACCAACTAATGATTCAAGGGTGGTGGTCAAGCTTTTCAAGACTATCATTTTCCCAAGGTTTGGAGTCCCTAAGGTGGTGATTAGTGATGAAGGCAGCCACTTCATCAACAAGATTTTTGAGGGTCTTTTGAGGAAGTATGGAGTTAAACACAAGGTAGCCACGCCTTATCACCCTTAAACCAGTGGCCAAGTGGAGGTTTCGAATAGGCAAATCAAGACTATCCTAGAGAGAACCGCGGGAGTAACTAGAAAAGATTGGGCAAGCAAGCTTGATGAAGCTCTTTGGGCTTATAGAACGGCTTTCAAGACTCCCATTGGTACCACGCCATTCAACCTCCTCTATGGTAAGTCTTGTCACCTCCATGTGGAGTTAGAGCACAAAGCTCTTTGGGCTGTGAAGCAAGTGAACTTCAGTTTCAAGACGGCACAAGAGAGAAGACTGGTGCAACTTCATGAGCATGATGAATTGAGGTTGGATGCTTATGAAAGCGCCAAGATCTACAAAGAGAGGACCAAAGCCATGCATGACAAGAAGCTGGTGCTTAAGGAGCTCAAAGAGGGAAGCCTGGTTCTGCTCTATAACTCGCGTTTGAAGTTGTTCCCCGGGAAGCTCAAGTCTAAATGGAGCGGTCCGTTTGAGATAAAAGAAGTGCTACCGTATGGGGCGGTTACTTTGGTCGGCAAGAGTGGAGAGAGTTTCTCGGTGAATGGGCATAGAGTCAAGCCCTACATGGCAAGTGATTATAGCAAGGAGAGCACCACGTTGCTTCTCCAAGATCCCCTTCTAGCCTAACCAAGTAAAGTCAAGCTAAGCGACGTAAAACAAGCGCACTTGGGAGGCATTCCCATGATATTGTACATATTTTTGATTTCATTCTGTTTCAATTTTATGCTTTTTAGTTTATGTGTGTATGTACAAGGAGATGGGAACCGGAGATCAGGATCTTGGAGTCAACAAGGCAAGGAAAGGAGAAGTAGAGGCAAACGATTGAGTGATAGATCGACCTATCCTCGCTCGATCTTTACTAGATCGAGCTAGTAAATCGAGTGAAACCACTCGATCTTGATGAGAACGAGTAGACAATCGAGTGAGTCAGTCGATTGTGAGAGGATGACCCACCCATACGTTTATCTTGAAATGCAAACGGGGTGTGGATCGACTGGTCTCACTCAATCTTTGAACTGGATCGATCAGTTCACTCGATCAGCTCACTCGATCCTTGCCAAAACGATCTCGAAATCGATCAAGAAGCTCGATCTAAGTAGCATGGCCATAACCACTTGGAATCTTGGAACGAGGAGCAGACTCGATCTAAGGCTCAATTCAAATCAGATCGAGCCTCCAATCGAGCAAGCCTCTCGATCACGGACACAATGGGCATGAGATCGAGGTCAAGATCGACCATTTTGACTCGATCTCATGCCGAGGTTGGTTTAAATTTCCCCCCTCTTTTCTCTTTCCCTCCCATTTTAAATTTGAATTTTGGTCAACGCAAGCATCTTTGACCATGTAAGATGTGCCTTGACCACACTTTTTAGAAACCACTTGCATGCATCCATATATATTTGTCTTTATAACCACCTTGCATCCACACTCTCTTCACACTGCATTTCGAAACTGATTTTTAGAAAGAGAGAGTGTGAGTTCGGTTTCTAAAGACATATAGCATCTTCTCAACTTCCCTTTTCAAAGATATTTTCGAAATTTCTTGAATTTCATGTTTGAGTTTTTAAGAAAATTTCCTTTTTGTTAAGTTGGTTGAATGGTATTTGCTAGGATTCAGGATGAATTTTTTTAAAAAAATATCTAAGTATTAGGGAAATTTTCTTGATTTAGTCTTATCTCAAGAGATTTTCTTCTTCTATTTATTGATAAATTTTAGAAAATCCCCAAAAATCTAGGATTTATTGATGTAAGCCTCAAGTCCAATACACTTAGAACAACCAAGATGTGGAGCCTTGGAGCTAAAGATGGTGCAGAGCAGTTTGTAGCCATTAGGAATGAAGGCTTTGTAGCTGAGGATGGATCAGCTAAGGACCAAACACCAAAACGCCAGCATTCTATACCTCACAAGGAGCCATTTGATCGAGCCAAACCCCAACCTGTTCGAATCAAATCAGAAGTTATCTCACCTAAACCGCTGAAGCTAACCAAGGAACCGTTTATGGAAACCTTGCATATACATGTCCCCAATATGTTATGCAACCGACCATCATCATTTTCTGAACGTAATACATGCCCTAAACCGCCAGGAGGAGTCAATAACCACGCTCAATCATGCCAAACCAAAAAAGAACCGCCCATTTTCTTACATGGACCCATTGGAGCATTATTTCGTTCATACAAGGAAAACTCGGATATATGTCATTCAGAGACATTATATTCGCCCCACACCACCTCCACAGAAGCTTACAAGAGCCTTACCACACCAGAAGAAGTCAACAATCGCCCCCTTTTATCAGAAGTCAAAGAAGATCATGCCAAAGAAGATCTTTCCTTACTTGAAGATAATTACTTTGCCTCTGAAGTAAAGAAGGACCAACGACCATATAACTCAGTGAATCTCGTCCCTACATCACCTCTGGAGGATCCAAGACATTCATTTCCTATCAAAAGATCATCATCACCCCCTCATTTAGCGCCAAAGACCAAATCAAGCCAATTGAAGCCTAACGGCTAGTAAAGAGATCAGTCATCATTCAGCTTGATCTTTGCCCCATTTTTAATGTTTATTTCTGTTGTACTTCATTATTTTCGAGTCTATATAAAGCTCAAAGCATTGTACATTTCAAGTTACACAAGTCATAATTCAAAGAAAGTTATTTTGTTTTCAAAGAAAGTGTCTCTTTGCATTACAAATTGTTCCTGCGATTTCTTTAAGTGTTTTGAGGATTCAACCTTATAGAATTTCGTTTAGGTCCTAAGCTCTTGTGAGGATTAGCCCTTGAGCTGAGAAGATTCTAATCCTTGGTGTTTGAGGTCATCAAGCATCAACAAGGCTATAAAACCACCAGTCTTTTCATCCATTCTATCAAGCTTAAAGCAATCTGTTCTAAGACACATTCCTTAAGCTTTGAGGATTGTATCATTGGTATCAGAGCTAAAAGCTCCTTATCCAGGTGTTTTCAGTTCACTTCTCAAGTTTTTGATTTTTATTTTCGTTCATCTTTCCTTTCTTATAAAACTAAAAACCCACAAAAATTGTTTTAATTTTCATCTGTCTTCTGCGAATTCTATAAAATCCAAATATCCATAGAAAATATTTTTGCGTTTTGTTTCGGTTTATTTAATCTCTTAAAAACACAAAACAATTATATCTCAAAATTATTCGGATCGTTTGATAATTTGTTTTGATTTTTCAATTCAATTGGTCAAAACCGCTTAATTCTGTGTCCCTCATTTTGTTCGATTTTTATAAAATCCAGAACAACTCAAAAAAATTAATTTCTTTTTGTTTCTTTTAAATTAAACACTTAAAAACAACAAAAAATTGTTTTTTTAATTTTTCAAATCATTTGATATTTTATCTTTGATTTTTCATTCAACTGCTAAAACAGCCTGAAAACTGTTCTTGTGTTCTTGTGATTTATCTTGAACAAACTTTCATCTTTTGTACTTGAATCTTATTTGCAAGGTACTAAATGGAAGATCCACCACCAGTAGACCCAATGCAGGCAATGATGGCCATGATGCAAACACAATTCGCAGCCATCAACGAAAATCTTGCCAACCTCAATGCCAATACCCAAGCCACTGCTGAAAGGTTAAATCGCTTGGAGAATCCAGCACGCCCTCCACATCTATTGCCAAGAAGAAACATTCCTGGAGGTCAAGAAGATGCAAACCGTGTAGAGGAGCCCCCTGATGTACCACCACGAGCACCAGACCCTGTACAAGCTGCCCCAGAAATTTTAAATAGAAGAAATGCTGAGCGCAACAAGCCATACCAATAGGATAGAAACTTGCCACCAGAAGTCAAGCTTGGTGCTCCAACTTTTGCAGGAAAGATTGATCCAGCCGCCTATCTAGAGTGGGAAAGAAGGATGGAAGATTTGTCTGAGTATTACTCTTACAATGAGCCAAAGAAGATGGCCCTAGCAATTGCAAGTCTCACTGACCATGCCTTAGCTTGGTGGGACAGAGAAACAGCTGAGAAGAGGAGACTAAGATATCCTCAAATCAACAGATGGGCAGACATGAAATTTGAGCTAAAAAAGAGGTATATTCCCCTATATTATCACAGAAATTTACTAAAAAGATTTAGGTCTCTGTATCAGGGAACCAAGAGTGTAGAAGAATACTTTGAAGAATTTGATGTTCTAAGAACTAGGCTGGAGTTAGAAGAATCAGAGGAGTCCCTCATGTCTCAATTCATGGATGGCTTACAAGAGAGGATACAAAGAAAGGTGGAAATGCAGCCTTACCACTCTTTACAAGAACTTCTCCACTTGGCCATTCAAAGAGAGCAACAAATCAAGAAGAAAACCTCTACTAGAAGCCGCTCAAACAACAATGTGTGGAACCAACAAAGTCAACCCCAACAGCAGCAACAACAAACGCCAACACCCTTGGTAGATAAAGGCAAAGCCATTGCCATAGAATCAAGATTCAAAACCAATGAATCACGCCAAGAGCAAGGTAAATCTAGCAACTCAAATAGACATCATGACATTATTTGTTTAAATGTCAAGGCAGGGGTCATGTTTCAAGGGAATGTCCAAACAAGAGGACCATGATTATTAGACCAGATGGTGGTTATGATTCCCAAGATGAGGAGATGGCTGAAAACTCAGAAGAAGAAATCACCATATATGCTGAAGAAGGAGAGCTGCTAGTCATTCAAAGAGCTCTAAACTCTCAACCAGTTTTGGAGGACTTAGAACAAAGAGACAATCTCTTTCACTCCAGATGCACTATTCAGAACAAGGTATGTCATTTAATAATTGACAGTGGTTCGTGTGCTAATATTGCTAGTGATTGTTTCGTAGAGAAGCTAGGTATTAAAGCTAAACCTCACCCAAGGCCATACAAGCTTAAATGGCTTAATGACAAAGAAGAGTTGAAGGTGAACAAGCAAGTAGAAGTTCCTCTCTCCATTGGCCAGTACAAAGACCAGATTTTATGTGATGTGGCGCCAATGCAAGGTGGGCATGTACTGCTTGGAAGGCCATGGCAGTATGATAGAGATGTTGCACATAATGGGAGGACCAATGAATACTCCTTCTATTTCAACCATTGTAAGTTTATTCTTGCTCCTTTACCACAAAAAGAAGTTTGAGTTATACAAAACAGAGATAAAGGGAAGAGTAGTTATTTTGCTATTCAATAATTTTCAAATTTAAATCTCACAGATATGATGCACTTGTCTTTGTGAAAGAACTGTTATGCAGGATTTAAAGAGCAAGAGTTCAAAGGTGATAAAGGTATTGGCGTGGGTAATAGTGGTGAAAGCTTGATGTTTGCTAAGGAGAAATCACCCTTAGTTGATTTTAAATCAACACTGAAGCTTAAGGAAGCCAAAAACATTCCATTCATTCATCTAATGGAGCATTTACAAGCCAATTACCAAGGTAAGTTCTTAAACATAAAACATTTTCCAAAGACTAACTTAGGGTTGTTTGATGCAGGTTCTACAGTTTTGAGGACAAAACCTCTACAAGAGGGAGATGATGATGTAAGCCTCAAGTCCAATGCACTTAGAACAACCAAAAAGTGGAGCCTTGGAGCTAAAGATGGTGAAGAGCAGCTTGTAGCCATGGGGAATGAAGGCTTTGTAGCTGAGGATGGAGCAGCTAAGGACCAAACACAAAAACGCCAGCGTTCTATACCTCACAAGGAGCCATTTGATCGAGCCAAACCCCAACCGGTTCGAATCAAATCAGAAGTGATATCACCTAAACCGCTGAAGTTAACCAAGGAACCGTTTATGGAAACCTTGCATATACATGTCCCCAATATGTTATGCAACCGACCATCATCATCTTGTGAAGTTTATACACGCCCTAAACCGCCAGGAGGAGTCAATAACCACGCTCAATCATGCCAAACCAAAGAAGAACCGCCCCTTTCCTTACATGGACCCATTGGAGCATTATTTCATTCATACAAGGAAAACTCGGATATATGTCATTCAGAGACATTATATTCACCCCACACCACTTCCACAGAAGCTTACAAGAGCCTTATCACACCAGAAGAAGTCAACAATCGCCCCCTTTTATAAGAAGTCAAAGAAGATCATGCTAAAGAAGAACTTTCCTTACTTGAAGATAATTACTTTGCCTCTGAAGTAAAGAAAGACCAACGACCATATAACTCAGTGAATCTCGTCCCTACATCACCTCTGGAGGATCCATGACATTCATTTCCTATCAAAAGATCATCATCACCCCCTCATTTAGCGCCAAAGACCAAATCAAGCCAATTGAAGCCTAACGGCTAGTAAAGAGATCAGTCATCATTCAGCTTGATCTTTTCCCCATTTTTAATGTTTATTTCCGTTGTATTTAATTATTTTCGAGTGTATATAAAGCTCAAAGCATTGTACTTTTCAAGTTACCCAAGTCATAATTCAAAGAAAGTTATTTTGTTTTCAAAGAAAGTGTCTCTTTGCATTACAAATTGTTCCTGCGATTTCTTTAAGTGTTTTGAGGATTCAACCTTATAGAATTTCGTGTAGAATCTCCTAAACTCTTGTGAGGATTGGCCCTTGAGCTGAGAAGAGTCTAACCCTTGGTGTTTGAGGTCATCAAGCATCAACAAGGCTACAAAACCGCCAGTCTTTTCATCCATTCTATCAAGCTTAAAGCAATCTGTTCTAAGACACATTCCTTAAGCTTTTGAGGATTGTATCATTTATGTTTATTGTTTTTCTTTCTTGCCTTATCTTTTTCTCTTAATCGCCGCCTATACTCATCTTCTCTTTGAGAACTTGTGTTTCAGGTACCATGGCACCAAAGAAGAGAAGCAGAGTCTTGGAAACTCAAGAGGAGACTCAATAAGTGGTCGAAGAAAGCGTTAGATGGAGTAAGGAAGATAAGAAGAAGGCAAAGAAAAGGCTTGAGAGCCTGTGGTTTGAACCTACGAAGTTTGCAAGTAGGGACCTCTTGGAAAGGCTAGGCTTGTTGGAGGATTTTGACAAGCTGCTCAAGGACATGGGCTTGCGTGCCTATCACAGATGGACTGCCCTACTTACCCTGAGGCCACGCTTGACTTCCTCTCTACCTTGGACTTCTCATATGAAGATCCAAGCATTTAAGCTCCCTCCAAGGGTCACATCACATTCAAGATCAGGAAGCAAGCTTACCACCTCTCCATCACCGAGCTATGCCAAGCCTATGGTCTCAATGCTGCAGCTAAGCTTGTAGAGTTCCCACGGTTCACATACGCTAATGATCTATGGGACTTGGTTAGCGATGTCGACTACAAGGCCAATACAGCCAAGATCAAGAAGGTGCGAAACCATGTGCTAAGATACGCCCTCAAGCTGCTAGCCAACACATTCAGTGGAAGATCCGTAGCTCCAACCGTTAAGGTCAAGTACAAAGCTTGGGCGTTAAGGTGTAAGGTGAGCTCTGCACTCATAGGAGGCTTCCTCTCACCGATGTTCATACAAGCGGGAGTGCCTCTTGCGGAGTTTGAGCCTTGTGTGGAGCGTGCTTACATGGATGAAACCTACATGCGCAACACCGATTCCTTGGGACCTTCTCCAGCTCCTGGCTTCTTTGCTTACCAATTCGACGACCACAACCACATGAAGAAGGTCTGCATCCTGTCTAATCCGGATGAAACGCATCTCCAAAGCATCGGCACAATAGTATTCCTACCAAGCGATGAAGAATGCTTTGCACCTCTTGGAACCGCAGCAGCCCCACCTCAGCTGACTCGCTCACCTTCAGAGTCACCTCCTACGGATGCTGAGATGCCCCCGAGCTTTGATCTCCCCAAGCTAGACTATGAGCCACGCACAAAGGCTGAAAATTTCCTTGCCCCGATTGTTGAGATTCGGCGCAAGGTTAACAAGTGGCAAGGCAAGATGATCAAGAAGCTGGCCAAGAAGATCAAAGCCCGATAAGGAAGCTCATCTGAGGAGTCTTCGAGTGATGAGGTTGAGCAACCGGAGTTGAGGAGGAGATCAACCGGAGGTGTGGAGATCCGTGAGCATCAAGAAAGCAATCAAGCTGGGCGTCTTTCTCTACACGAAGGCACAAGCAGGAGCAAGGACAAGGAGATCCTTCACGACACTCCTAGAAAGAGCAGGAGGACTGGAGCAACCTCAAGCTCCAGTCATGCCTAGCTCCAAGGTACCAAAACACAAACCCTTGTATATATCATGCATTTTTTTTTAATTTTTGCTTTGTGTTTCTGATCTCCTCTTGAATTTGTTTGACACCGAGACGGTGTCATTCAAGTTTGGGGGAGAGTGTGTGCTTTGACATGTTTTTATTTGGATCTTATTTTGTGTTAGCATCCTTGAGTCTTCGTGCATTGCATTCATCTAAGTGCATAAAAAAATAAAAAAAATCAGAAATTTTTTTCAAAAATTTCAAAAAGAAATCATATAGCTTGCATTTGCATTGTCAACTATTTTAGGATTGAGTCTAGAATTTCTATCATTTAGGTTGCTTGCATTTGCATAGGGGGCAATGATACAAAATTTTCCTTGTAAAGTGTTTTAAGCTCATGAATTAGTTTAAGACCCTAGTTAGTAGTTCTTTGATGCTTTATTCAAACTTTGAAAGTAAGCTCTAACCATATTTGGATCATTTGTCTTGATTTTTGTGGATTAAGTTGAACAAACATAATTGAATCCTTTCCTATCAAGTGAAACCTTAACTTAAATTTTGAATTATCATACTTGTGCATTTGAAAAAGAATACATGGACTACATATACATATTTAGGCTTTCTTATTCCTTTCACCAATCTTTTGTAAGCCTAAATAGAACTCCTCACCTTAACCCTTACCCTCCTTTCAAGGCAAATTTAGTGTGTGATTTTTGAGGCCTTTAATTTTTGGTTGAACTTGGCATAAAGTGTTAGGTTTATGCGACATGATTAAGCTCTCATATGGACGCTAGCTTTGCATATTGAAGCTAGTTTTAGGCTTAAGTTTGGGGGTGGGAATTCACGGGTGTGTTGATTATGCTTACTTGTTTTGGGGTTCGAAAAGAAATTGGTGTTTGGGGTTTGAACAAAAAAGGATGCATAGTATTAAGTGGTTGGCCTTGTTTTAAATGAAAGCTCTAGTTGAAAAGAAAAGAAGATAGCTCTCAAAAAGAAAAAAAATTATAAGAAAAGAGCCCGAAGGACAAGTAGAAAAAAAAAAGAAAAAAAAATATGTGAAGAGAGCTATCAAAAGAAAAGAAAAGAGCTAAGTATATATATGGCCATACCACTAGGTATAAGAAGGTTTGAATGATGTGTTTAATTGGGTTTTGCTAGGCGTCTTGCCTTGTTGTTTTGAGTAGTCTCTAGAGGGTGAGTGAGCTTGAAAAAGAAAGAAAATGAATGAGAGAGGGATTAGGATCATTGTTAGTGTATATGGGTAGATGAGAGTCTTGTTATGTATGCATCAATTGCCTTTACCTTTAGCATTATGCATAAGTTCAACCCTTTTTGAGATAACCCATTGCTTGAATTACCCTCATAAATGTGATCATTTTTATCTCATGACCTTGTCCCTAGCCAAATGTATTCGGTTTTAAATGCATAAGTGTGATTCACGGTTTGAACTTAAATGAATGTTAAAGGTTAGGATTCTTGGATTGTTTGGAATAGGAGAGTCATGATTTGAGATTCAATATGTGATGAATATGGCTAAGTTCTTTGAAGTAGAAGTTTGTGTACTGCATTTTAGAATCGGGAACTAAGACCATTGAATTGATTCATTTGCTTAAACACTTTTGGAAATTTGAGCTCCCAATTTTAAACCTCTCTTCCTAGCTTGAATATTGTTTGCTTCAGGGCAAGCAAAAGGCAATTTTGGAGGAGTTGATATACTCATATATTTTGCATATTTATCATGCATTTAGAGTAGTTTTCATGCATACATCTTTCATAATAGGCTAGTTTGCACCATTTATCTCATTTTAGATCCTATGACACTTTGCATTAGCATTTTGCATATTTCTTGCATTCTTGCATCATATTCAGGTTGTTTTGGATACACTGGAGCTATGGAGAGTGCGTGGACATGCTAAGGATCGAGAGGAGGCATATGGATACGTGGAGGAACTCACCCATGAAGAAAATGAACCAGGGTCGAGGGGAAGATCGAGCTAGGCAGGTTGATCTAGACGAGATCGACCAGAAGATCGAGTGACTCGGGTCGTTTCAAGGAAGAGGATCGAGATCAAGATAACCAAGGTGATCGAACGTGAGTACGGACACGGGAACTAAGCCCGGGAAGAACGAGGGCCAGATCGAGGTCACGACTCGATCATCCGAGGATCGACCAGAAGATCGATGGAAGTACTCGATCCACCCTACCGAATCGATCCAAAGATCGAGCGAGAGAAGACGTTCTACGAGAAAGATCGAGTAAGAGATCGACGACTCATATCGATTTCGGAACCTTATCCGGACAGCTCATGTTTTGGATTTTAGTGAGGGGACCATTTCCTTTGTCTACCCTATTTTGGGAGCAAGGCAGAACAATACTTATTGTCTCCTTCTTGTTTTAGGTTTCTATCATCTTTATGCTTTGAATAGCCGCCATAGTCAACTTTTTAAGCTTTTGTTATGCTGTAGAACTTTAATCCGTTTTTAATCTAAGTATTTCTCTTCAATCTCTCTTGCTTAGTAGTTTAATCATGTCTATCTTTTCTTCCTTTGCATTTTCGTGTATTTTAATCATGTGTAGCGAGTAGTCATTTATGGGTTTAAGGTTGAGATGATTAAGGGGTTTAAAGGTTTAAGCTTTGGTCTTTTTCTTGTTCTTAATTTATTTAGGGTTTTAATGCCTAGACACTCTTGAGAAAGATCTCTTTGATCTCAGGGATTTCCTTACCTTAGCAGGATTCATGAGATCCCATAAACCCAAATCCAAGAGACTAGCTCATCTTTTCCCAAACGCCATGGATGCTTAGGTAGCTAGTTAAGCCATTTCTTGAGATCTATGCTTCATCTTCTTCATCCTTTCTTTCCACCATATGCCATGGGTTAGGAGGAAAGGTTGAGGAAAGGATTTATACCACACGCCATGGATAAATATCGTTCAGCTTCTCAAGGCTTAGAGATAGCACTAAATGTATAGATCTATGTTTTCTGTCTGCTTTTAGTTTTTGATTTTTAGAACTAGTAGTTTTGCATTTTAAATTCTTAGAAGTCTTTTAGTACTTGTTTAACCCATTAGTAGGGATTTTAAAATAGTTTTTGTGGTCATTTAGTAGTTGCATCTAGTTTTTACAGATTTTCTCCTCAAATAATCCGATTTCACTTAGCTTTACAAAGTTCTTGCATTCTTAGTACTTTCAACACAACCTGAGCTGGATTGACACCTCTTGCACTTTACTACAAATATATTGTGCTTTAGGCTTTGATTCAAACTAGACCTTAAAAACATAGTTATCAAGCTCTATCTCCAAGGGAGAATAAGAACAATCTGAGCCTGATGCCATCATCTGAAACCCCACTAAACTTTGCTATAGCACAAACTCTCTCAAAATGATCCAAATGCTCAAGAGGATCTTGACTAGGCAAGCCAAAGAACTTTCTTTCCTGAACCATATCAATCATACTGCTCTTTATCTCATAGTGATGAGTCTTCATGGGTGGAAGGATACCTTGTCTTAAGGCATAGCTAGATGGTGTATCTCCAGCGCCTATTGGTCGTGTTGGCCTTTCTTCTCTCATACCCCAAGCACCTTGTAAACTAGCTGGACGTTGTTTTCCTTGCAAGTCTTGGATCCCTTGTGGACCTTGCGGTCCTTTTGGACCTTGCAGACCAAAACCAGCAACATATGGATAGTTTTCCATGCTTTAATAGCTGCTGTAAGCTGCTGAGAGCCCAGAATCTTTGACCTTGCACTTCAGTTGCAGTTGTAGACACTTTAATAGCAAGGGTTTTGGTACATACAAAA
The DNA here is from genome assembly GCA_911865555.2 of Thlaspi arvense. Taxonomy (NCBI): domain Eukaryota; kingdom Viridiplantae; phylum Streptophyta; class Magnoliopsida; order Brassicales; family Brassicaceae; genus Thlaspi; species Thlaspi arvense. Next base: position 23,792,468 of record OU466862.2, on the reverse strand, counting down.
GAAATTCTAGACCAAAGAAAGTAATTAGTAACCAAATATGAAAATAAGAAAGTTTGATCTCAAGATCTCTACAAATCCTAGTGATCAAATCAATCCCCTATTGGCAACGATGCCAAATTTATGTAAGCTTTTATGCTATAACAATCCTCAAGCTTACACTGGTCATTGTAGCATTAAATTTTATCAATCCAAAAGTGGAGATTCAAAACAGTGGGAATGCAATAGAGTTTTTATTCCAAGCAGCAACAGAGAATACTTAATGTATAACAACCTAAAAGATCAAAGCAACTTGAAACAAACACTTAACAAGAACAAGCAAGAAGCAAATGATCAAAACTAAACAAGACAAGATCAAACACTATGGCAAATTTCAAAATTGACAAAGAACAAAGAAATGACAGAACTCAAGATGAGATAATTGATATTAGAGAACTCTCTACCCAATCTTTGATGCTTACAAACTCACACAATTCTATTCCTTTTGCATATAATTTATTTATATGACTAATCCAATCTCTTGGCACTAATCTCTTTGATAATCATCAAATCGAGAACTAACTCTCATTAGTGAAGTGATAAACAGCAAGAAATAAGACAATCATTCAATCCTATATTGCCAAACTACTCCCTAGACAGTCAATCTCTTAAGCTAGGACACGCAATTCTCTTACTTTGCAATTAAGGCATTTCAACAAACACTTGGTGGGCATAAATTGAGCCTATGATCATAATCAACTTAGCTAGGGCTAATCAGGCACTAAATATAGCAAATAAGAAAAGAAATAGAAGAATTAACACTAAGGCATCATGAATCAAGCATCAAATTTTCTAAATCTAACCCATCTCAAATCCCCAAAAGATTACTTACTAATCATGATGAAATCCATCAAACCCATGAAGAAAAGATAGCTAATCATGATTAGGGAGACAATAGAAGAAGAGAAACGCAAAATTATATTGAAATCAAGCAAAGATTTAAACTACAAATGTGCTTAAAGAACAAAAGAGGAAAGAAACTGCTGGATAATAGGATCATCCCAAAAATTAGGGATTTTTGTATTTATAGAAATCCAAGCAGAGTGGGAAAGTTGTAAATAAGTGAACTTCAGAAAAGAAGGATGTCGAGGTAGAGTGGTCGACATGGATGCTCGATATTGGCTTCCTGCTGCTTTATGTCGGGCGACATGCTGGTCGACATTCAACTTCTGATGGTCGATGTCGGGTTTACTATGGTCGACATGGGTGCTCGACATGCGACTGGGGTGTCTCGGCTTTTTTTATGTCGTGCAACATGCACCTCAACATATATGTCATGTCTCCCAGATATCGCCCTTGAATCTCGATATCAGTGCTCGAAATCAGTTCTGAGATGCACTCCTTTGGCTCTTCTTGACTCCTCTTGGCTAGGGCATCTTCCTGGATCACTCTCATGCTTCCTCCATGTCTCCTTCTTTAGGTACCTAAAAACATTTCTTATGCAAAGAAAATGCAAACTATACTCTAAATGCAATATAAGTCTATAAGGTAAGAAAAATAGGACTAAAGAGAAGGAAAACATGCAAGAAGAGACTAAAACATGAACTAAATGCAATCTTAAATGGTATATATATATATGAGATATTATTGGTTCCCTTCATCATAATCCTCCACATCTGAGTCTCTCATTATATTCATGTTCCTGACCTTGCTAGGTCTCATCAAAGGTTGATGCCTTCTTGGATCGTACAAGTCATCCTCACTTGACATAAATCAGATGTTCTTAAAAGAAGTGAAGCTTGTTAAGCTTTGCTTAGGCAGTAGGATCTTTTCTTCTCGTCATTGAGCTCAAACTGATAGGCATATCATGTCTCCATTGCTCCAGAGAGGTAACCGATCTTCCCAAGGCAAGGGACATCTATGAAACACATCCCAACATATGTTTCTCCAAGTTCAACACCAGCTCCGAGGAGGATAGGTGTGATGAAGCCTCCAATGGCGAGCTTGGGTTTCTTATCTAGGTGTTTAATGACCAGTTCTGGCTAAAGAGAAACTACTTCATGAGAATGGTAATGAGTCCCACTCCTAAGCACTCACCAACAATCTCTCCATGCCTTGTCTCCACTAAAATGCTCTTCTAACCCTTCACCAACAAACCCATCTCTTCTTCCTTAACCATGTTCTGTTCTTTTCTGTAGAAGAGGGTGATTGGTGCTTGTGATCACATGGTGGACGTATCTGATGGCAGGATGTCGAAAGCTTGCACTTCTCAGATGCCCTGCTTTGTACACGCCATTTGCTATCTCTTCCCACACTTACATGAGTTCATTAGTCTTGAAAGTCATGGACTGAGCTCTTGTGCCGTCCTTTAATCCAAAAGTACCTTCCAGCTTTGTGAATCCAAGTGTATACCACGCCTTGTTAGCCCTGAACATGATGAATCCATTTCCAAACTCCTCCTCATCTTCATCATAATATTCATCAAAGTCAAAGAAGTACACCTTGAGGCTTGCAAGGAACTAACATGACAACCGCTTGTTGGTTGGATATCCATCATTGGTAAACCTTTTAACACCCAACTTACTCAACAGTTCGTCCACTTCATCCTTGATCGCCAGGTCAGCTAACAATCCAGGAGAAGTATACCTTGTGGGAGCAAAATCCACCTTCCTCATTGCTCTAAGGTAGTCTTCGAGCTTTGGAGGTCCATTAGGATACTGCTCCTCTTCAACAACCGGCCTCTTTCCTTCAGCTTTGTCTCTCCCTTGCTCGTTTGAAGTCAAAACCAGTGCATTCCTTCTGTGATGCAGGTTTTTATCATATCTCTATCCTAACCCACATTAGTCATTGTAACTTTGAGTTTAATCAATCCATAAAGGGATGTTTGATACAGCAAGAATGCAATAGAGTTCCTAATTCAAGCCAAGTAAGAAGATTTAGATAACTAACAGCCTAAAGGAGCAAGCAAAATTCAAGCAAACACTTAATTTAATGCAAGCAACAAGCAAAGTATTCAAAACTTAAGCAAAAACAGAGAAAATTTGAAATCAACTAACAACAGAGACAAGACAGGACTTAAGATGGGATAATTGGTATTACAGAACTCTCTACTCAATCCATAATGCTTACAATCTCACATAATGCTATTCCGTATGCGTAGAATTAATTTATATGACTAATCCAATCCCTTGGTACTAATCAATTTGCTAATTATCAAGTCAAGGACTAATTCCCATTATGGAAATTACAAACAGCAACCATAAAGGCAAGTAATCAATCCTATATTTCCAAATTACTTGCTAGACAGTCAATCCCTTGAGCTAGGATAAGAAATTCTCTTACATCACAATTCAGGCATTTCAACAAACACTTGGTGGGCATAAATTGGAGACTATAATCTTAATCAACTTAGCTAAGGCTAATCCAGCATTAATCACAAAAATTAAGAAAGGAAATGGAAGAATTAACACTAAGACATCATGAATTAAGTATCAAATTCCCTAAATCTAACCCATCTCAAATCCCTAAAGAGACTACTCAAAAATCACCATCAAAACCATCAAATCAAAGGAGAAAAGATAGCTAATCATATTTAGGAAGAACAAACAAGAAGATAAATGCAAGCTTATATTAAAACCAAGCAAAGATTCAAACAACAAAATCAGATTAAGAACAAAAGAGTAAAGAACTGTTGGATAATAGGATGTTCCCAGAAATTAGAGATTTAAGTATTTATAAGGATCCTAGGGAAGGTGGCAAATATGTAAATAAGTGGTCTTCGGATTAGGAGAACATCAAGCTGATCAGCTTGATGTAGATGCTCGATGTGCTGACATCGAGCTGGTCTTGCTCAATATGGATGTGATATCTCTCTTATTTACATCATTTAAGTGTGCATTTAGTTCATGTTTTGGTCTCCTTTTGCATGTTTTCCTTCTCTTTAGTCACATTTTCCTTTGCTCTTAGACTTAGGTTACATTTACGATGTAGTATGCATTTTCTTTGCATAAGGGATCTTTTTAGGTACCTAAGGAGTCATTGAAGGCAAGGAGGAAGCATGGGAATGATTCAGGCAGTTGTCCAAGCCAAGGAGAGGAAAAAGGAGCTAAGGAAGTGGAAATTTGGTTAAACATCGAGCAAGATGGAGTGAGCATTGTGCGATGTAATCCAACCGAGAGGATGTGAGTCAACATCGAGCATCTGCATCGAGTATCACCTGCTTGATGTCAAGCATCGGAAGACTCACATCGAGCATCCACATCGAGCATGTGTGCTCGATGTTCACCAAATATGAACTGCTTTAATTTACAACTTTGCCATTGTTTAAGAGTTTTTGGCATTTAGTATAAATACCCATGAACTAATGGTTTTTAGCAAGTCTTGTTCTTGCTTAGTTTTCTTACGTGCTTTTCTCTCTTTGTAAGAACAAGATCATCTTTTTAATCTAAGTTTTTGTATTTGCATCCATTACTCTTCTCTAATCTCTCTCTTAATCATGATTATCACATTTTTCTCTTGTGATTTAATGGTTTTCATGATGATGAGTAAGTAGTAACTTTTAGGGTTCTTGGATTTGGTAGATTAGAGGAATTTTGATATACTCATTATTTACACTATATTAGCACACATTTTGCATTGGTTTATAGTTTTTAAACATTCATTTTTGCTTGTTTTTGATTCATTTGCATTCAATTAGGAATTGGTGTAGATTTACGGTGAGCATTGCATGTTTTGTGCATTTTAGGGGTTTGACAGGTATGCCTAGAGAGTTTTGAGACTGTAAGGAGCATGGGAGATGATGGTGGGTGCAGCACAAGACATCAAACGAGCCAAGAAGAAGGTGCACCTTGTTCAAGCGGCCAGAACGTTATCTGAAAAACCCGGATCTGAAACTGCATCTCCAACCCGATTCAGCTTCAACAGTCTTCATCAATGTTGTAGCCCCGTGAGTTAGCTTGCGCCTGGAGTTGGTTTCAGGTCATTCCCATCAGGGGATAGAAAGTTACAGAAGTTTTCGTGAAACCGCTTAACCCTTATTGATCACCCCTATCGATTATCCTATTGGTCAAAGAGTGACCGATACGATTCCCAACTGAAGACCACTTATTTACAAATTTAACATTTTCACTGAGACTCCTATAAATACTTAAAATCCCTAAAATCCATCAGTTCTCCATTTCTTCTCTAGATTTTGAATAACTTTGTATTCGAATCTTTGTTTAATTCAATAATAGTTTGCACTTCCCTTAAGCTTTTGTCTTTCTAATCATGATTAACTACTTTTTCTTCATAGATTTGATGGTTTGCACCATGATTAGTGAGTAGTTTGCTTTAGGTTTGAGATTAGGGCAGATGGGGTGATTTTAGTGATTGTTTAGGTTGATTAGGGCTTAGATCTTCTCTTTCCCTTTCTTATATGATTGTGCTTAATGCTTAGTACCTCTTTGTTGGAGAAGTTGATCTTCGGTTTTCACATGCACACCAAGTGTTTGATGAAATGCCTGAATCAAATTCAATGCTTGAAAATGGTGTTTAGATAATCATGAGTCTTTGCATCTATCATTTCTTGCTTGAATGTGCTTATTGCTTAGTACCAAATTGTTGGAAAATTACCTTTAGACATTGATTATGCATGAGAATGTGAGTTGATGTTTGATCTATCATATAAGAGATTAGTAAACCTAGGCTAAGAGATTAGGTGTCTAGCATGCTAATTGGTTTTATGGAACTAAATTCTAATGATTGCTTGTCATAGATACACCACCAAAAGTGGGTTTGAAATGTGATTTAGCAAAGGGCTTAATGCGAAGGGATTGGATTAGTCTTTATTAGTGTTCCTTACCTAAGGTTGAGTGTTTAGAATTGCTTATTTTGATCACCCTAGACATGAATATGAATCACCCAATCACCATTAACTTGATCTTGAACCATTTTTTAATCTTTGAAGTCTAGCGTTTACTCTGTTTTAGTTGAGCTTTTACTCTGTTTTTGCTCTGTTTCTCTTTGCCATTACTGCTCTTTAATTACTTTCTTTTGCTTCTTTGCTTGATCATTTAGGTTGTTAGATTTCTAAAACTATCTATGTTTGCTTGAATTAAGAGCTCTATTGCATTCTTACTCCTTCATTCTCCCCTTTTGGATTGTTAAAACCCTATGTTATACTACAACTGATTAGTACAAGCTTGGGTGATTGAATCAAGTCCTAAAAAGTCTTGTATCAATTTGGCGCCGTTGCCATTAAGGGAATGCTTTGTTCAGTAGGAATTGTAGAGATCTTGAGATCAAGCTTTGTTATTTTTTTTTTTTGGTTACCGATTACTCTTTTGGTCTAGAATTTCTTTTGTAGGTACCACAACACTTGCTCTTAAGTGTCTACAACCACAACTGAGGTTCAAGATCAAGGATTTTGGGTTTGCAGAATCATAAGTCAGATGTTGCAGCATGGAAGAACATTAGTATGCTGCTGGTTTTGGTTTGCAAGGTCCACAAGGTCTTCAAGGGATTCAAGGCTTACAAGGACACCAAGATCCACATGGTTTACAAGGAGCTTTGTTTCAAAGGCCATTGAGACCTATTGGTGCTGCGTATATACCTTCAAGCTATGCTTCAAGGCAATGTATTCTTCCACTTATGGAGCCTAACCACTATGAGATAAGGACCAGCATGATTGCTTTGATTCAAGAAAAGAAGTTCTTTGGATTGCCCAACCAAGATCCTCTTGAGCACTTGGATCACTTTGAGAGGATATGTGCTTTAACAAAGCTTAGTGGAGTTTCAGATGATAGTTTGCAGCTCAGATTATTTCCATTCTCTCTTCATGGTAGAGCTCAAATGTGGGGAAAGTCTTTAGCACAAGGCAGCATCAACACTTGGGGAACAATGCAAAAGTGCTTTCTTAACCAAGTTCTTCTCTCCTTCAAGAACTGCAAAATTCAGGAATGAGATCAGAAACTTCAAACTGTGGTCTAATGAGAGCTTTAGAGACACATGGTAAAGGTTTAGAGGCTTCACTCATCAATGCCCTCACCATGGCTTCACCAATGAAATGCTACTATCCACACTCTATATAGGTGTTCCCCCAATGATAAGAATCCTTCTAGATACAGCTAGTAATGGTTATTTCCTTGGGAAAGATGTTGATGATGGTTGGATATTAGTGGAGAACATGGCACTAAGTAATTTCTCCACTAAGTAATTGGGAATATGTTGATGAGTTTGAGCAGAATGCAAAAACGGCTGAAAAAAAGTTGAAAACAACAAGGCAAGAGATACAAGCTATGCAAACAAAGGTGGATATGTTGTTAAATGGAGGCCCTTACATTCAACACCATCAAAGCTCTTCTTCTCAACCACTTGGCGCCTATAACCAACATAAAGGGAGCATGATACTCCCTACTACTCCTATTCAGCCTGCCTTGGCGCCTCAACAACAACCAAGCCCTCAGCCTTCACAAGATTTGGACATCAAGCAACTTCTACTTCAAATGCAACAAGTCCAAACTGCTGAATTTCAAAGAAGTATGGCTGATGAACTTCAAAGATGCATTGTGATAGAGAGCTTTTTTTCACAGTTCTAATTATCAATCCTAAAGCCTCTTAGTGTTGCTGTAGTACTTTAGGTGTCAATCCAGCCTAGGTGAGAAAGATACTAGGAAATGAGCTATCCTTAAGCCTAAGAAGCAATCTTCCCATGGCTTGTTGGTAAGATAAGTTCCTCTCATCATTCATCCCCTCCAAACCCATGGCTTGTGGTGGAAAAGGATGGTTGATGGAGCTGAAGCACGGATCTTAGCATGGCTTAACTAGCCCTTACTTGCCACTTCCGTGGTCTTTAAGGCATACTAGTCTCTTCGTTTGGACATAAGAGATCTCCTAAGTTTTTATGAGAAAAGGAAATCTATTGGATCATAAAGCCTCTCTCAAAGTCTTTAAGCATTTGATACTCCAAACCAAGAAAGGATAAAGTTAAGAGCAAGAAAATACCAAGATCTAACCTTTAAAACCTTCCTAATCACCTCATCCTTAAATCCTAAAGAACTACTCTATTATCATTTTGAAACCCCTCTTAATCATAATATAAGAGGAGTTAAACATGATTAAGATAACAAAAAAGAAAGATTAAAGCTTAAAGAGAAGTTCTTAAATTCAAAATCAAAGTTTTTACAAAAGATAAAGCTTGAAAATAGAAAAAGATGCTTTAATGGTGATCCACAAAACCCAAAAATGGGGATGGAGGCTGTAAATTTCGTGGATCCCCCAAAAATTTAGGTTTAGAGTGTTTATATAGGACCACACAACTGGTCCCCTCACTAAAAGACAAAGTCTGAGCTGTCCAAGGAAGGAAGCAGAAATCTGGGCCGAAGATCGACCCGCCTGGTCGATCTAGTGGTCGATCTGAGCTGAAACGAGTGGCCTGGTCGATCTAGTGGTCGATCTGAGGCTGAAACGAGTGGGATGGTCGATCTGGTGGTCGATCTCTGCCTGAAACGAGTTGGATGGTCGATCTGGTGGTCGATCTCTGCCTGAAACGAGTGGGATAGTCGATCTGGTGGTCGATCTCTGCTTAATTCTTTTTGGCCGAACTCTTTCTTGACTCCCAGCAACTCCCAAGCTCTTCTTTTGACTCCTTGTCCATGCTCAGCGTCCAACAACAGCTCCATGTACTCCATATTACCTAAAATTAATGCATATATGCACGAAATATGCAAATGCTAATGCAAACATGTCTAAAACCTAAAATGGAGCAAAAGTTACAACTAATCTAAATATAAATGCAATATGAATGCAAAATCTATCCTAAATGAGTGCTAAAATATGCTAAATTATGAGTTTATCAACTCCCCCAAACTTACCTTTTTGCTTGTCCTCAAGCAAACAAAGACAAATCCAAGAGAGAGGTTTGAAAATGGGGGTTTAAATTTCTTGAAAAAGTTTTTTTCAAATGAATCATCTCAGTGGTCCTTGTTCTTAATTCTAGGATGCAGTATACAAACTCTACTTCAAAGAACTTAGCCATATTCATCACATGTTGAATTTCTAATCATGACTCTCATATTCCAAACAATCTAAGAATCCTAACCTTTAACATTCAATTAATGATTAAACCGTGAATCACACTCATGCACTTAGAATAGAATACATTTGGCTAAGGAAAAAGTTATGTGACAAAGATGATCTCATTCAAGTGGGTAATTCAAACAATGGGTTATCTCAAAAAGGATTGAACTTATGCATAATGCTAAAGGTAAAGACAATTGATGCATACATGACTAGACTCTCATCTACCCATATACACTAACAATGATCCTAAACCCCACTCATTTTCTTTCTTTTTCAAGCTCACTCACCCTTTAGAAACTACCCAAACAACAAGGCAAGAAGCCAAGCATAACCCACAAAAACAGAAGACATCTTTACTCTTCTTAGGCTAGTGGTGGTCAATCACAAACTTAAAGCTCTTTCTTTAAATCTTGGTAGCTCTCTTCTCTTATTATTATTATTATTTTTTTTTTCTTTTTAAACTTTGGCCTTTGGCTCTTTTCTTTCTGATTTTCTTTTATTTTTGAGAGCTACCTCCTTCTCTTTTTAAACTGAGCTTTTATTTAAAAACAGAACAACACCACCACTTAAAACCATGAGTCCTTTATTTTCAAACCCCAAACACCATTTCTTTTTAAACTGAAAACACATAAGCAAAATTATTTTAATACCAGCGAATCCCTGCCCCAAAACAAACCTAAAACTAGCTTCAAAATGCAAAGCTAGCATCATTATGAAAGCCTAATCATGTCGCCTAAACCTAACACTTTATGCCAAGTTCAATCCAAAAATAAGGCCTCACATCACACAAGAAATATTTGGCTTGAAAAGAAGGCAAGGTTCAGGGTGTGGAGTTCTATTCAGACTTACAAAGAGTGGTAGAAAGGCGTAAGAAAGCCTGAATATGTATATGTGATCCATGTATTTCATTTCAAATGCACAAGTGTGATAATTCAAATTCAGATTAAGGTTCTCACTTAGTAGGAAAGGATTCAATTCATGTCTGTTCAACTTAAGCCACGAAAATCAAAACAAATGATCCAAATATGGTTAGAACTTAACTTCAAGTTTGCACAAGCATCAAAGAACTACTAACTAGGGCCTTGAACTAATTCATGAGCAAAAAATACTTTTTTTTTATAGAAAAATTGCCCCATATGCACGTGAATGCAAGCAACCTATATGATAATATCTAGACTCCATCCTATGCAAGTGCAAGCTACATGAATTTTTTTCAAAAATTTTGAAATTTTTTCTGATTTTCTATGCAAATGTATATGCATGAAGACTCAAATATGCTTAAAAGGAAAATAAGAAAACAAAACACAAAATTAAATCTCTCAACCTCTCCCCCAAACTTAAATTACATAGTCCCTTGTGTAATAAAAGTTCAAGAGAGACCAGCAACAAGAAATAAAATTCAAAAACCCAAGAATTCATGATATATACAAGGTGTTGGAATGGTGTACCTTGGGCTATGTTGTTGATCGAGCTAGAGGATCGATCTGAGGGTCGTTCTGGGCAGAAAATCGAGGATCATGCTCGATCAAGAGGTCGATCTAGATAGGACCGATCGGTCCAAACTCTGAGAATTTCCCGAGAGAAATTAGATCGGTCGATCTATTTTTGGACCGATCGATCCGTTCTCTTAGATCGGCCTTGTCACTCGATCTAGCCATCGATCTACTGGACATGCTTCAGTTTTCCTGTATTTAAGAGCTTCCAAGAGCGTGCCTTTGAATCTCCATCTTCCTTGGTCATGTTGAGGCTTGTATCACCAGGCTCATACTCATCATAGAACCATCCCTCAAATGTGTGCATCCTTATCTCCTCAAAGGGTAGCTTCCATGGATCCTCAAGGCTCTCCTCCTCGGTCATGTTGAGGCTTGTATCACCAGGCTCATACTCATCATAGAACCATCCCCCAAATGTGTGCATCCTTATCTCCTCAAAGTGTAACTGCCGTGGATCCTCAATGCTTTCTTCATTGGTGAGGGTGAAACCGAGGTGCTTGGAAAAAGGTTGTTGCATTGGATATTCTTCTTCTTCACCCTCCTTGGAAACTAATGCAATGGGATGCTCCTTTGTCTCCTTCCTGGGAATGAGTTGCAAATGTGTTTCTTTCTTGGTGGAGGGCTCTTGCTCAACAAATGAGCTCTCACTAGCATCTTCCAAACATTCAACAACCGAACTTTCTTCACAAGGATCTTCAAAGCTTTGCTCAAGATTTTCATCAACAATGTACCTAAGAAGAGCTTCAAGTTCTTCAGCTTCTTGTTGGAATTCATCATTGGTGAGAGCTTTATCCTCTTGTTCCTCATTCCTTTGTGTGATTTCGGTGTTGATAGACTCCACATGTGTTGTTGCAGCCACTCTTGAAAATGGAGCAGGAGAGCCTAGTTTGAAGTCAAGCATGCTAATGCTTTCATTAAGCTGTTCTTGCTGCTCCAAAAGCAACTTCATCATGTTGAGAGTTTCTTCCTCTTTAGAGATGTGGGAAGAGTAGGTTGCTCCTTGCTGCTCCAAAAGCAACTTCATCATGTTGAGAGTTTCTTCCTCCTTAGAGATGTGGGAAGAATAGGCTGCTCCTTGCTCGTCCTCCATGTCCCAGGATTGGTATTCCTCAACATATCCATAGTGATTCTCTGGAGCAGAATGTTCATCCATAAGCCCTCTTTGATAAGTGGATGACCTTTCAAAACCATGGTTGCTAGTTAGGTCCCAGGCCAGCATTCTCTCTTGATTCGCTAATAAGGCCTCAAACATTGATGCTATATCCGAATCCATACTGTCTTCCTTGTGATTGTGCCTTGCAAAAAGAACAAACACTTGAAAGAGAGTTAGTAACCAAAATGAAAAACAAAAACTTAGTCTATCCTAAGCTCCAAATCCTAGTAATTTCAGCAAAACCTAAGTTGGCAATGGCGCCAATTGATAGAGAGCTTTTTTTCACAGTTCTAATTATCAATCCTAAAGCCTCTTAGTGTTGCTGTAGTACTTTAGGTGTCAATCCAGCCTAGGTGAGAAAGATACTAGGAATACAAGAGCAAAGTAAAGCTAAGTCAAATTCGGGTAAATGAGGGAGAAATTCAACTAAAACTAAATGCAATACGAAATGAGCAAGAGAACAATTTTAAAATCCCCTCTTAAGGGTTAGCAACTACTAGAAGAAAACTAGGAATTTAAAGTGCAAGACTACTGATTATGAAAATTCAAAAACTGAAAACAGGCAATTAAGGCTATTTCTAGCAACTTAAATGAGCAAACTTTAAATCTAAAGGAGAAAGCTTTTGAAACTACTTGAATGATAAATAACAGATCTAAGGATGAGTTTCATGCTTAGGGAAGCTTAAGGTTCGATCTTGGTTTGCAAAAAGTAAATCTACACATTTCAAAATGAGCTATCCTTAAGCCTAAGAAGCAATCTTCCCATTGCTTGTGGGTAAGATAAGTTCCTCTCATCATTCATCCCCTCCAAACCCATGGCTTGTGGTGGAAAAGGATGGTTGATGGAGCTGAAGCACGGATCTTAGCATGGCTTAACTAGCCCTTACTTGCCACTTCCGTGGTCTTTAAGGCATACTAGTCTCTTGGTTTGGACATAAGAGATCTCCTAAGTTCTTATGAGAAAAGGAAATCTCTTGGATCATAAAGCCTCTCTCAAGGTCTTTAAGCATTTGATACTCCAAACCAAGAAAGGATAAAGTTAAGAGCAAGAAAATACCAAGATCTAACCTTTAAAACCTTCCTAATCACCTCATCCTTAAATCCTAAAGAACTACTCTATTATCATTTTCAAACCCCTCTTAATCATAAGATAAGAGGAGTTAAACATGATTAAGATAACAAGAAAGAAAGATTAAAGCTTAAAGAGAAGTTCTTAAATTCAAAATCAAAGTTTTTACAAAAGATAAAGCTTGAAAATAGAAAAAGATGCTTTAATGGTGATCCACAAAACCCAAAAATGGGGATGGAGGCTGTAAATTTCGTGGATCCCCCAAAATTTTAGGTTTAGAGTGTTTATATAGGACCACACAACTGGTCCCCTCACTAAAAGACAAAGTCTGAGCTGTCCAAGGAAGGAAGCAGAAATCTGGGCCGAAGATCGACCCGCCTGGTCGATCTAGTGGTCGATCTGAGCTGAAACGAGTGGCCTGGTCGATCTAGTGGTCGATCTGAGGCTGAAACGAGTGGGATGGTCGATCTGGTGGTCGATCTCTGCCTGAAACGAGTGGGATGGTCGATCTGGTGATCGATCTCTGCCTGAAACGAGTGGGATAGTCGATCTGGTGGTCGATCTCTGCTTAATTCTTTTTGGCCGAACTCTTTCTTGACTCCCAGCAACTCCTAGGCTCTTCTTTTGACTCCTTGTCCATGCTCAGCGTCCAACAACAGCTCCATGTACTCCATATTACCTAAAAACAATGCATATATGCAAGAAATATGCAAATGCTAATGCAAACATGTCTAAAACCTAAAATGGAGCAAAAGTTACAAATAATCTAAATATGAATGCAATATGAATGCAAAATCTATCTTAAATGAGTGCTAAAATATGCTAAATTATGAGTTTATCACATTGAATCCAGCAACAACAACTTCTAATCCCAAATAGACTCCTTGACTATGCAGCTGAGTAAACAAGAGAACAATGCTCAGCCACTCACCTTGAAGAGACCATTACAGTATTGTTATTGTATCTCCTCCACTTCCCTAACTGCTACTGATGAGAAAGAAAACTATATTGCTGAGATTCAAAGCCCTCTATATGGACATGAGTTTGTCCCTAAAACTCCAAAGGTGACACCCTCTATCATCAATGTTGGCATCGAGTCTAAGTGTGGGGGATGTGCTTTTCACTTGAGTTCAGCTAGTGATGCAAATGCTGGTGAAGAAGATAAGGGTATTGAATCTCAGGTTATTGAAGCTGATGTGGAGGTCAAACAAGGAGCTGAATTGGTTGAGCATGACAAGCTTGTTGGAGTATATTATGCCCTTAAGGAGCTTTCAAGAGAGCCACCTCTCCAAAAACAAGCTGAACCCAAGAAGAAGAAGCAAGAGCCTTTGCTCAAAAATGAAGCATCACACATTGAGGATGAGCTTGAGTACCAACCTCCTATACCTTATCCTGGTAGATTTCATACAAAGGCTCAAAAGGCTGTGTTCTCTAAGTTAAGAAAGGAGATGGATGAGGCTGGTGTCCCATTGCCTCCACTAGAAATTCTGATGCAAGTGAAAGATCAAGCAAGGTTCATCAAAGACCTTCTTGGGAACATAGAAAAGGTGGAGCTGATTATGAACTCTTCATTTGGCAAAGAGAAGAAGAAAGAAGAGACATCAACCCTCCAAAAGGGAAAGTTTCTAGTCTCTTGTGAGCTTGGTGAATTGGTTGTGGAAGAGGCCATGTGTGAAATAGTTTGAAGTATCAATGTGATATCTCTTGACTTGGCAAAAGAACTTGGAGTCACCAAGCTGAGACCATATGATTCCACAATCACTTTTGTGGACTCTTCTTCAAGAACACCTGTTGGTCTCATTGAAGACTTTTCTGTGAGGATTGGAGCATGCAAGATACCAACTGATTTTGTTGTGATGGAAATGGCTCACACTCATACGCCTTCTCTACTACTTGGGACTCCATTTCTGAACACACCAAGTGCTGATATTGACTTCACCAAAGGGAGAGTCATCCTTAAGAAAGTGAATGCTAGAGTTAGCTATGCAATGAAGCCTCCACCTTCAAGCTTTTGTGGAAGCATCACTAATGTTGAGAAAGAAGCTGCTAAAAAGCCACCTGATGTCCAGGAAGAGCTGAGGGGATTCAAGGCTGAAGTGCTAAAAGAAGATGAAGACCCTCTTGACCACAATGAGTATGATGGTGAAGCCTTTGATGGTACTTGTCTTCTTGACTTGTTTAATGGAATCCAGGTGAAGCTTTATGGTGGACCAAGGAAGCCAAGAAAGAGAGTGAGGAAACCAAAGGAGAGGCTCTACTGTGGACCCAACACATTGTTCAAGAAGAAAGGAGAAGGAACTCCAGTTCCACTCCATCATTCTCCATGATCTTAAGGAGCATGACAAGTCAAGCTTAGTGACTCTAAACAAGCACTATTTAGAGGTATTCCCCTGTTATTCTTGTATATATTATTGCATTTTATATTTTCTTTTGTGTTGTTCTTTCAATAACAGGAGCAACTGTGGTTTAAGGCAAGTTGTTATAAGTTAGGGAAGCAAAAACAGGTGCATTTGGGCTGCTATTGCTCACCGTATCGGTTAAGACCAGACTAATACAGACCCTATCGGTCATGCTATCGGTGAGGTGATCGATAGTGGTGGAGCCAAGATGTATCGGTCAACCTATGAGTCAGTTCTGATCGATAGCGAACATGCAGTGACCAATGGAAATGCATCAGTTGTATTTCGGTCACTCTATCGATCAGATAGTGACCGATAGGAAACACCCGGATGTATTTTGGTCACTATATCGGTCACGAATGTGACCGATAGGATTTGGCAGGAAAGCTATCGGTCATCCTATCGGTCTAGGGGAGACCGATACACACCTCCAGCGAGCCAAAACACCTTTTAAGGTACACAACTCCACTTCTTTGCTTCTGAATACTTCTGAGCACCCTTTATGAACCCCCTTCAAGCTTCTATTACACAAGGGACTGTGTAATTCAAGTGTGGGGGAGGGCATTGCATTTGACATTTTGTTTTGTTTTCTTATTTTCCCTTTTTGCACACTTGAGGTTCATGCATTCATCTATGTTCATTGCAAACCTATTAAATTTTCAAAAACTTTGGAACCAAAAAGATCATTTAGTTGCATTTGCATTACTAAGATTCAGTCTAGATGCATTTCATATAGATTTTCATACATTTGCATAGGGAGTAGATGATAAACACTTGTCAAGATGTTAATGTTTGAATTGTTTTCAATGCCTTGGTTATATGTTGTTTGATTGCATTGTAGTGAGTTTGAAGTTAAGGTTGCACCATATCTTGAACTCTTGCATTGATATTCTTATCTTATGCTCAAGCTTGCTTTGATTTGATTCCAACTCTATCTTATTATAACCATAATCCTTACTTTGAATTATCTTATTTGTGCATTGAGAGCGATTACATGGCTACCCATATACATACTTGGGTTATCTTCTTCCTTTCTTACCACTCTTGTTAAGCCAAGTAGCTGATCCTCAACAGTGTGGGACAGTTAACCACACCCTAAACCAATCTTTCTTTCTGAACCTAAACACTATTGTGAGAGTTGTGAGGCCTTGCATTGCATCATTTTTGATTTTATCTTGTAAAAAAGTGTTAGAAATAAGGCTGGCAATGAGTGATATTACCATGTATTCTGCATATTTTGCATGCATTTAGAGTAGTTTTTCATGCATTCATGTTGCATTATAGGCTAGTTTGTTCCATTTGTTGCATTTTAGGTTCTAGGTCCCCTTCCATTCGCATTTTGCATATTTCTTGCATATATGCATCATTATCAGGTTGTTTGGAGCACTATGGAGTTGCAGAAGCTGTGTGGACGTGAGGAGGTTCAAAGTGGATCTCGTGGACACTTGTAGAACTTAGCTCGGCATGCGAAGTACCCGAGATCGAGCAAGGCAGGTCGATCTAGATGAGATCGACCAGAAGATCGAGTGCACCAAGTCGATTCAAGAGGAAGGATCGAGACCGAGATCGAGAGAGGATATCGATCTGGAGTACGGGTGTAAATGACGCCATGCAGAACGTAAGCCAGATCGAGACCAAGACTCGATCATCCAGAGATCGAGGAAAATACTCGATCCCTCCAACCAGATCGACCAGAAGATCGAGCGGAGCAAGGTGATTCCTGAAGATGATCGAGCTCATTGGTCGATCTCAAGATCGATCCCAGACGAGCCTTATCCGTCCAGCTGTCTTTGGCGGCTAGCGAAAGGGGGACCAGCTAACGGTTTAGCCATTTTTGGCAAAAGCAGCCATCACCTTTATCTTATCTTCATTCTGTCTTTTCCTTTTTCTCTCGAAGTTAGGCGATTCACCATTGTGGAACAGATTAAGCTTTTTCGTTTTTGAACATTTTGAATATCAAGCATGTTTTTCTTTAATCTTTCGTTAATCATGCTTAGCTTATCGTTTATTGCTTTTGATTCGATCTTAAACATGTGTAGTGAGTAGTCTTCTTGGGTTTTGGGGTTGAGGTGATTCAAAAGAGTTAAAAGGGTAAAGCTTTGTGTTTTCTTTGTTCTTCATACCTTCTCTTCTAGGATCTTGGGATCTTAAAGCCTAGAGAGCCTTGGAAAAGGTCTTTATGAACCAAAGGCTATCTTATCTTGACAGGATTCAGATGTCCTTGAAAACCAGATCCTAGAGACTAATCTTACCTTTCCCACACGCCATGGTTGTAAAGGGGATTAGTTAGGTCATTGTTGAAATCTGTTCTCCTTGCTCTTCAATCTCTTTTTCCACCAATTGCCATGGGTTTGGAGAAGAGATTTAGGAAGTGAACCATACCACACGCCATGGATGGTTCTTGTTTTGTTTTCAAGGCTTAGAGAAACCTCTTAAAAGAGTAGATCAAATGTTTTCAAACCAAAGCTTGAATCTTTGATACCCTTGAATATGAACCTCGACCCTAAACCCTCTCTATTAGTGTTTTAAACCTCGGTTCATCATTCGCTTGTCATTTAGCTTGCATCCTGTTCATCAAAAGTCATTTGCTTAAGTTAGTTGTTAGATCGATCCATTCTGCTCGATCCAGTGCTCGATCATGTGGTCGATTCACTGGTCGATTTTTAGTTTTTAGTAGCTTTGCATTGTTCATCTTTTGCTTGTTCCTGGAGGTAGTTAACCCTCTTCCAGGGATTTTAAAATTGTTTTGCATTGCATTATCGTTGCATTTAGTTTTGTTAGATTTTACCAATCATTTATCCATTTTGCTTAGATTTGCTTCATCCTTGCATTCTTAGTGACTCTTCCTGCATCCTAGGTATGGATTGATACCTCTTGCATACTATACTACATCTGTGTGTTGCTTGAGTTTTGATAACCTCCCTGCTTGCACTCTTAAAAGCCTGTTATCAAATGACGCCTTTGCCATCTTAGGGTTGTTAGGAAGCATTAAGATTTGGGGTTTAGTAAAGACTAAGCCTTTACTTTAAGTTTGGTTACTAATCTTTTTCTCTGCACACTTGTGTCTTTCAGGTTCATGAATTTGCATTCTAGGGGTGACAACAACTTACTTACACCCCTGGACAATATTCACCAACTCGGATATTCAAGAACAAGAAGAGCAAGAGAGAAAGCTAGAGCCTCTGAGGAGATTGTTCAAGCCGGTTCAGTAGACTTTGCAACAATGGCTGATCAAGAACATCCTGAAGGACCTCCACCAGCTCACGGTGGTGTAGGAAGGGGCAATGGAAACCCCATACACGCAGCTAGACCCCCACGGATCATAGGCGCTGGAGATGCTCCTAATACGCATCACAATCGCTTTGGGATCATTCCTCCTCCAGTCCAGAATAACAACTTCGAGATAAAGCCTGGATTCATCTCAATGGTTCAGAATACTCCTAATACGCATCACAATCGCTTTGGGATCACTCCTCCTCCAGTCCAGAATAACAACTTCGAGATAAAGCCTGGATTCATCTCAATGGTTCAGAATAGCAAATTCCACGGGCTGGCTATGGAAGACCCCTTAGAGCACCTTGATAACTTTGAGCAGGTGTGTGGGATGATTAAGATCAATGGGATCTCGGAAGATGCTTTCAAGCTACGGCTCTTCCCATTTTCTCTCGGTGACAAGGCTAGGCATTGGGAGAAGACACTTCCACAAGGCACCATCGCGTCTTGGGCTGAATGTAAGAAAGCTTTTCTCTCAAAGTTTTTCTCAAGCACCAGGACAGCTCGGTTGAGAAGTGAGATCAGTGGCTTCACTCAAAGTCAGAATGAGACATTCAATGAAGCTATGGAGAGTTTCTAAGACTATACCATTCAGTGTCCTCACCATGGTTTCAGTGAAGAGACTCTCCTAAGCACCATATACCGTGGAGCATTGCCCAAGATCCGTATGCTACTTGACACGGCAAGCAAAGACAATTTCCTTGGTCAAGAAGTTGAAGAAGGTATGGAGCTGATAGAGAACTTGGCATTGAGTGACGGCAATTACGCCGAGGATTATGACTGTGCACCACGAGGTTCTGAGCTAGAGTCTCACAAGAAAGAGCTTAAGTCCCTCCATGAGAAGATAGGCAAGCTAGTGCATGCTAATCAGAAGCACGTTCACTTTGTGGGAGAAGCTGAAGATGTCTCCGAGGAACTAGAGCTGAGTCAAGAAGAAGCTAACTGGATTGCTGGTCAGAACTACAACAAGCCTCCAGGATATTCTCAAGGGTACCAAGCCAACAACAATCTCTTATACAGGGGTACAAACGTTGAGAATCCAAAGGATCAGGTCTACCCCCTCAGCAAGCAAAGCCCTTTGTACCTTAAAGCAAAGGTTTTCAACCGAATAATGGCTTTCAAGGGCAGGGGAAAGGGAACTTTCAAGGTCAGCAGCAACAGCAAGGCAACAAAGGCTACACTCCTATGTTTCCTCCCGGCTTTTTTCCTCAACAACAGAAGATGCAACAGCCTCCTCAAGATCCGGTTCAAGCAATGTTTCAGCTGTTGCTTCAAGGTCAAGCTTCAACTAATCAGAAGTTTGCCGAGATGAACAACCGCCTTGACTCCTCTCTTACGGACGTCTCAACTCAGATAACAAACCTGAACAATAAGAAGAAGCAGTTAGAGAAGGGAAAGGCTAGTACAAGCAGTCAGAACAGCTTATCGGGCAAGTGTGAGCAAAATCTAAAGGAATACGCCAACGCCATTACCTTGAGGAGTGGAAAAGAACTTCCTCCGCGTGTTGCTCCTATGAACAATGAGGACATTGTAGTCCAAGAGGGGGAGGGTAAGCTTTCAGCTGATGAGGAGATCAACTTTGATAATGTATGGATTGAGAGACCAATAAAGGGTAAAGAGGTAGCCGTAGAGAAGAAAGTAGAGCAAGCTCCTAAAGAGAAAGATGTGTTTGTGCCTCCACCGTATGCACCTAAGCTTCCTTTTCCTGGCCGCTTCAAGAAACAGCTGATAGAGAAGCATAGACTCTTGTTTGAAAAGCATCTAAAGGACGTTGAGATCAAGTTGCTTCTTGTTGATTGCCTAGCTTTGATGCCAAAGTGTGCTAAGTTCTTCAAGGACACCCTTACAAAGAAGAGCAAGGAGAGTAAAGAAGTCTTGGTGCTTAGTGAAGAGTGTAGTGCCATTATTCACAGAGAATAGTGCCTCAAAAGCTAGGCGATCCAGGATCCTTCACCATTCCTTGTGCTTTGGGTCCATTGAAGTTTGAGAGCTGCTTATGCGATTTGGGAGCAAGTATAAATCTCATGCCCCATTCTATAGCAAAGAAGCTCGGTTTCACACATTTCAAGGAGTGTAGGATCTCCCTTGTGTTAGCTAACACAAGCGTGAGACTTCCAGTGGGTATGCTAGAGGAACTTCCAGTAAGGATAAGCGATGTCAATGTACCAACCGACTTTGTGGTGCATGAGATGGATGAAGAACCTAAGGATCCGCTTATACTTGGAAGACCATTCCTTGCAACCGCCAGAGGAATCATTGATGTCAAGAATGGGAAGATAGCTCTACACCTTGGCAAAGACATAAAGCTGGATTTTGACATCATTGAGGTCCTAAAGAAGCCGACCATTGAAAGGCAAGCATTCAACATAGAAATGTTGGATGCTTTGGCGGATGAATTGCTATAAGAGTTGGCACAAGAAGATCACTTGAAGCTAGCTTTGACTAAGGAGAAAGGGGAGTACGGTTTCTTAAGTGAGAAGACCCAAGAGTATGTCAAGCTCCTTGATTCTAGAAGAGCTGTCAAAGAAGATAAAGGCGGAGGCCTAGAGATCGATCAGGAAATCGAGAAGATCACTGGATCCAGGACAGCAATCGACAAGAAGATCGAGGAGGCTGGTCGATCCAGAGAAGAGAACGATGGAAAGATCGAGAGAAGCCAATCGATCAGTTCAGAGAACGAGTCAGGGACTCGATCTCCTGCTCGATCCACATCAAATCGAGTTGGTGAATCGAGTGAAGTTGCTCGATCCGGACCAGAACGAGTGGAAGATCGACTGGATGACTCGATCTCGGAGGGGACAACGGTTAAAGAAAGCAGTCTTTTGGGTCATGACTCGGGTTCTAAGGAGGCTACTAAGGACAGCAACGCCAACACAAGCCACGAGGAGGACTGGAGCGAGCTGCTAGCCCAAAAGGTGGACCTAAAGGAGCTCCCAAAAGGGCTAAGGTATGCTTTCCTAGGGCTTAATGATACCTACCTTGTGATTGTGAATGAGAACTTAAGTGATGATGAGTTGCACTCGCTCCTAAATGAGCTGAGAAAGTATAGGAAGGCCATTGGGTACTCTCTAAGTGACATCAAAGGCCTTTCACCAGTGCTTTGCACTAATAGGATTCACTTAGATAATGGAATCTCTTCTTCTATTGAACACCAAAGGCGCTTAAATCCGAACTTATAAGAAGTAGTTAAGAAAGAGATTCTTAAGTTGTTAGAGGCTGACGTGATCTATCCGATAAGTGACAGCACGTGGGTATTTCCTGTCCACGTGGTGCCTAAGAAGGGGGGGGGGGGGGGGGACCTATCAGGACTATAACTGGTCACCGTATGTGTATAGACTATAGGAAGCTTAATTCTGCTACTAGAAAGGATCATTTTCCTCTTCCTTTTATTGATCAAATGTTAGAGAGGCTTGCTAATCATCCTTATTATTGCTTTCTTGATGGTTATTGTGGATTCTTTCAAATACCAATCCATCCTAACGATCAAGAGAAGACGACTTTTACATGCCCTTATGGTACCTTCGCATATGGAAGGATGTCATTCGGGTTGTGTAATGCGCCAGCTACATTCTAGCGGTGTATGATGTCGATCTTCTCTGGTCTTATAGAGGAGATGGTAGAAGTGTTTATGGATGACTTCTCTGTATATAGTTCGTCTTTTTCTGCTTGTTTGTTGACTCTTTGCAAGGTACTTAAGCGTTGTGAAGAGACAAACCTTGTGCTTAACTGGGAGAAGTGCCACTTCATGGCGAAGGAAGGGATCGTGCTTGGCCACAAGATATCAAAGAAGGGCATAGAGGTTGATATAGCCAAGGTTGAGGTCATGATGAGTCATGAGCCGCCGGTTAATGTCAAGGGTATAAAGAGTTTCCTAGGTCACGCAGGCTTCTACAGGAGATTGATAAAAGATTTCTCCAAGATAGCTAGACCCCTCACGCGGCTGTTGTGCAATGAAGCTGAGTTTGTGTTTGATGAAGATTATCTTCATGCTTTCAAGACTATCAAAGAGGCTCTTGTATCCGCGCCAATAGTACAAGCATCGGACTGGACTCTACCATTCGAGATCATGTGTGATGCGAGCGACTACGCCGTGGGAGCTCTTTTGGTCAGAGGAAAGACAAGCGGTTGCATGTAATCTACTATGCCAGCCGTACCTTGGATGACACGCAAGTCAGATATGCTACCACCGAGAAGGAGTTGCTGGCCGTTGTGCTTCCTTTTGAGAAGTTCAGATCATACCTCGTAGACTCTAAGGTTGTTGTCTATACAGATCACGCAGCTTTGAGGTACATCTATTCCAAGAAAGATACTAAACCGAGGCTTCTAATGTGCATCTTTCTTCTACAAGAGTTTGACATGGAGATAAAAGACAAGAAGGGGATAGAGAATGGTGTTTTCTGATCACCTCTCAAGGATGAGAGTCAATGAAGCTTTCCCGTTAGATGATTCACTTCCTGAAGAGCAGCTCATGATGATCACCACAGCGGTATGTGAGAAGCTTGAAAACAAGTTTGAAGATGTTTTGAGTTTCAAGGAAGAAGACTTACCTTGGTATGCTGATATAGTTAACTTCTTGGCTTGTGGAGAGGAGCCTACTCACCTTAATCATTATCACAAGAAGAATTTCATGAGCGACATCTCTCATTACTTTTGGGACGAGCCATACTTGTACAAAAGAGGCGTGGACAGCTTTTATAGGAGGTGTGTAACAAGGGAAGAAGCTAAGGACATACTCCTACATTGTCACGGCTCTTCATATGGTGGTCATTTCGCTTCTTTCAAGACTGCTACAAAGGTGATACAAGCGGGTTTCTGGTGGCCATCTATCTTCAAGGACGCTCATGAGTTTGTCAAAAGTTGTGAAGCTTGTCAACGGACAGGGAACATCACCAAGAGAAACGAGATGCCTCAGGTTCCTATCTTTGAGGTTAATGTCTTTGACGCTTGGGGGATAGATTTCATGGGACCATTCCCATCTTCTTACGGCAACAAGTTCATCTTAGTAGCCGTGGACTATGTGTCTAAGTGGGTTGAGACTATAGCTTCCCCAATAAACGATGCAAGAGTGGTGATAAAGCTCTTCAAGACCATCATATTCCCACGGTTTGGAGTCCCCAAGGTAGTAATCAGTGACGGTGGAAGCCACTTCATCAACAAGGTGTTTGAAAGTCTCTTAAGGAAGTATGGTGTGAAGCACAAGGTAGCAACTCCTTATCATCCTCAAACTAGTGGGCAAGTAGAGGTTTCTAACAGGCAGATCAAGGCGATACTAGAGAGGACAGTTGGTGCTACTAGAAAAGATTGGGCGGTCAAACTAGACGATGCTTTGTGGGCTTACCGGACCGCTTTCAAAACCCCCATTGGTACTACTCCTTTCACTCTTCTATACGGCAAGGCATGTCACCTTCATGTTGAGTTGGAGCATAGGGCACTATGGGCACTGAAGCAGCTCAACTACAACCTCATGACAGCTCAGGAGAAGCGGTTGATTGAGCTACACGAGCTTGATGAGCTACGGTTGGAAGCCTACGAAAGTGCTAAGATCTACAAGGAGCGGACCAAGGCGGTTCATGACAAGAAGCTTGTTTACAAGGAGTTAAGAGAAGGCAGTCTGGTGCTACTCTACGACTCGAGGTTGAAGCTGTTCCCGGGCAAGCTCAAATCAAGGTGGTGTGGACCATTTGAGATCAAAGAGGTTCTACCCTATGGAGCGGTTACATTGGTTGACAAGAGCTGCAATGCTTTCACAGTCAACGGGCACAGGGTTAAGCCCTACCTGGCGAGTGATTGCAGCAAGGAGAGCACCTCCGTGCTTCTCCAAGACCCCCCTCAGGCCTAAACCAAGTAAAGTCTAGCTAAAGACGTTAAAGAAAGCGCACTTGGGAAGCATTCCCATGTCTATCCTGTACATATTTTTGCTTTAATTCTCTTTCAGTTTTATGCTTTTATTGTCTAAGTGTGTAGGTGGAAGGATAAGGGATTGTCAGGTGTGATCTTGGAGTTAAAAAGGGGCGAGAAGGGCTAAGTATATGCTAGAGATCGAGTGCTAGATCGACTTATCCTAGCTCGATCTTTACTAGATCGACCTAGTGAATCGAGAGGAGCCAGTCGATCTAGACGAGATCGAGTAGACAATGTCGATCTAGATGAGTTCGGATCAATTGATCCCATCTAGATCGACCGATCTAAAATGTCTCGGGAAATTCTTGAAGATTGGATCGATCGGTCCAAATCTGGATCGACCAATCTAATTTCTCTTGGGAAGATTCTTTAAAGACAGATCGATCAGTCAACTCGATCCCCCACTCTATTTAAGCCAAAACGACCCCCAAATCGATCATGTGGCTCAATCCAAGGAGTACAGCCTAGTTGACCAAAAGTCAAGGAACGAGAGGGTACAATCGATCTAAGACTCGATGCAATTTGAATCGAGAACCTGATCGATCAAACCGCTCGATCCTAGCCAATATGGGCATGAGATCGAGTCCTAGATCGACCAAATGGACTCGATCTCGTGCCGAGGTAACAATTTCTTTTCCCTCTTTTCTTCTTTCACTCCTGTTTTTAAATTCAAATCTTGGTCAAGACAGGAATTTTTGACCATGAAAGATGTGCCTTGACCAAACTTTTTGTCAGAAACCACTAGTTTTGCTCATAGTTTTAGATTTTTGTTAGCCATTATATTTTCAAGCAACAACACACTCTCTCTCATTTTTGTTTTGAGATTTCTTAAGCAAGAGAGAGTGTGATTTTTCTTTCCTAAAGGCTAACAGCTTCTTCTTTCAAACTTTGCAAAGGTATTTTCGGGTCTTTGTTTTAAATATTTTGGAAATTTTCCTTTTATTTGCTAGATATTAGGAAATATTCTAGATTTTATCTTATCAATAGATTTGCTTCTCTATTATCTTGCTAGGATTTTTATAAATTTCCCAAAAATCTAGGGTATTTGTTATAAGCTTTTCTTTCTTGCCTGGTCTTTCTCTCAATATTCGCCGCCTTTGCTCATTCTCTTGCTTGAGAATTGCGTTTCAGGTACCATGGCTCCAAAGAGGACGAGAGAAGAGACAACACAAGAAGGAGAAGGTCAAGAGGTGGTGGTTCAGGAGAGGGTTAAATGGACCAAAGAGGAAAAGCAAGCCAAGAAAAGGCTGGAAAGGATTAAGTTCGATCCCACGAAGTTTGCAAGCAGAGATCTGTTGGCTAAGATGGGGATCTTGGGAGACTTTGATCAGGTTCTCAAGAACATTGGGTTCCGGAGTTTATCTTGTATGGATTGTCCAACATATCCCGAGGCGACAATCGATTTCCTAGCAACCTTGGCGTTCACGTATGAGAACCCGAGTCTTCCTACTCCTTCCCAAGGCCACATCACCTTCAAGATCAGGCGTCAAGCTTATCATCTCTCTATCCAGGAGCTTTGCCAAGCCTACGGTTTGAAGGCTGATGTTAAACAAGTGGAGTTTCCCTCTTTCACTCAAGCTAATGACCTATGGGGTCTCATAAGCAACGATGACTACAAGGCGAACACGGCGAAGATCAACAGAGTGAGGAGTCCGGTGCCAAGATACATGCTCAAGTTGATCGCCAACACCTTCAGTGGACGGTCCGTGGCTCCCACAGTCACCAAGAATAAGCTTTGCTTCTTGTTCCAAGGCGTTAAGCACCTCCATTGCGATGCTAAGGAGAACGACGAGCCGATGGAAGACGAGCTCGGGGACGATGTGAACTAGGGATGCATCTTAGCCGCCTCCTTGGTGAAGTACAAGGTGTATGCCTTGCGATGCAAGGCGAGCTCAGCTTTGATTGGAGGCTTCCTCACACCTATGTTCGTTCAAGCCGGAGTGCCACTAGCTGACTTTGTACCTGTCGCTGAGAGAGCCTACATGGACAAGATTTATATGAGGACCACGGACAGCTTGGGACGCACACCAGCCGAGGGCTTCTTTGCCTATCTGTTCATCGACTCTGACAATGGGAAGAGAGTGTGCATACTGCCGAACAAGGAGAAAACCGAGCTGCAAGGAGTTGGCAACATCGAGTTCTTGCCGAGTGTAGAGGAGTGCTTCGCCCCTTTAGGAGCTACAGCCGCCCTTCAATAAGCTGCTCGCCCGCAATCAGAGTCTCCTGCCTCGGATGATGAAATGCCCGAGAGCTTTGTTCTCCCCAAGATCGACTTTGAGCCACAGACTAAGACCGAGAAGTTCCTTGCTTCTGTTGTTGAGATGCAAAGGAAAATCAACAAATGGCAAAGCCAGGTAATCAAGAAGCTTGCCAAGAAGGTCAAGGCGCTTCAAGAGAGCTCACCTAAGAAAGCTACAAGCAAAGAAGTCGAGCAGCCCGAGAAGAGGAGGAGATCGACTGGTGGGATCGTTTTACATGAGCCTCAAGGAAGCAATATCCTACCTGCTCGCTGATAGGGCTCAGGTTTTACCCAAATAAAACTACTGCAAGTGCACAGCAAAAGCAGTTGTAGTACAAGGGGTATCGAAATCCCAAGAGAGTAATGCAGACTACACTATCGAATGTAGACTCGGATTAAGCAAAGCAAGATATGATGTATGTAATGCGAATGAATGAATGAAAGTAAGCAAACGATTTTGTAAGATAATCTAAGTTCCAGAAGACTAAAAGCGCTAAGTCAGGATAGTTCGCAGGTTGAATCCAAGGATGTATGATGCAGGAAATCAGGAATGATTAAGAACCGTTTTAAACATGAATCACTGATGTATAACTAATCAATTCTCATTGCAAAAGTTATCTATGCCTAACTCACAGAGTTTCAAATCTCTTTGCAAACCCTAACAACCTAAACATGCAGGATTGATCAGATTCAATTGTTTACAAAACTCCTAAGCCAAATCTCTTTGCACTAAGTTGCTTTGCTCATCAAATACTAGTTCAGGTTATGAATAATGCTCTCACATATATTTAACAACCTAAGATTTTCGGATTCCTAGATGATGTGTCTCAGAAATTCGATTTTAAAGCAAGCAGAGATGAAAAACCATAAGATATTCCTAACAGATACCGATTCTACAATCCTTTCATCAACCTTTGAAAAACCCTAACTTAACTAGCAGATTACTCAGACATGATTATGAGATCACGAAACATAACTGAATAAAATTGCATTAAGAGAAAGAGAAAGGGTAAGAAATAAAGGGGGTTCGAAATCTTCTCAAAAGAGTACAGGATTTGTCTCCCCAAAAAGCTCTGAATAAATCTCTCTCTCAGCTCTCTGAATTCTCAAAAACTAAGATAATAGCCAACAATGGCTGAAAAACCTAATAAATAGAGGCTAAACACGATCTGGGGTCTTCATGTAAATAAAGGAACTTCTAGGCCAGTTCTGCAAATCTTCTTCATACTTTTAATAAAATAGCCACGCTCCTTCCTTGATGGATGACGAGCGTCACCAGAGGTGGTGACGAGCGTCACCATATGTGATACTTTCTGCTTCGAGCTTGGTACTTCGTGGCTTCAACCCAGAATGCTCCAAAAGGTTCAAAAATCTCCAATTATGCTCCAGATATGCTATAACCTGCAAAGACTCTACTAGGACTCTAAAAAGACCAAAAATACTCAATAAAAAGGACTTATATCATTGTTAAAAACCATAAAAACCATGATATATCAACTCCCCCAGACTTAGCTTTTGCTTGCCCTCAAGCAAACATCAGACAGAGTTCAGGGTCGAGGTTTGAAAACAAGAAACAGTCAGTAAGTCATCAGGAACACCACACTAGTTAGAGCTTTCGAATCCACATACTACAGAGTCAACACAAGATCAAATTTCAGTGTAATCATCACAAGCTTAGCAAATCTCTCAAGTCCAGTCCAAATCCCTTCAAGAAATCCGAAATTTCTACTATCAACTCCTTATTTTTTATCTAAGTGTGATATCTCATCAAGGCTCTATCATCTCAATCACTTTACAGATTCTTTTCCCTTCCTAACAACTGAACAAAATCAATCTCAACACAGCTCTCCTATTTTCTCTTCCCTTGATTTTTTTCCTTTGGATATTTTTTATTTTTCACTTCTTTTTCTCAACTTTTACAGTCTAAGATATGGGGCTACTCAATACTTGTGTTCCTTGTGAGGAGACATGTTCTTGAATGTGTTCACTACTGTTGTTCCTTGTGAGGAGACAGGGTCATGAATGCACCATTCTTTGGACTTAAACTTTTTTTAAAAAAACTACATCTGGGAAGATCAAAGAGAGACTGCATCTTAACTTTATTGTCAGTGCTGAAAAAGAGAATCAAGATCAATAAGAATCAATCACCAAGACAAGAAGTTTAAAGTTCATTAAGGTGGAGCTAACAGTTTAAAGTGAATCGATTTTTCACTTCTTTTTCTCAACTTTTACAGTCTAAGATATGGGGCTACTCAATACTTGTGTTACTTGTGAGGAGACATGTTCTTGAATGTGTTCACTACTGTTGTTCCTTGTGAGGAGACAGGGTCATGAATGCACCATTCTTTGGACTTAAACTTTTTTTAAAAAAACTACATCAGGGAAGATCAAAGAGAGACTGCATCTTAACTTTATTGTCAGTGCTGAAAAAGAGAATCAAGATCCATAAGAATCAATCACCAAGACAAGAAGTTTAAAGTTCATTAAGGTGGAGCTAACATCAAATTTTCCAGACTCTCTAAGAACCTAAACCTTCATTGCTAGACTGATCTACCTATGACTTTTAACTTAGTGAGACTTGTAATCAACTACTGTGGCAATGGTTCTTATCAGCAAAAACGTCATATGGTTAGTTCCAAGAAAAACTGACAGTTTCAAAATTTTGACTCTCTAAAACAAGTTTTTGACTCAACTTTAAGACTCTATAGACATGACACAAAGCACACAACATCAGTAACCACCTCCCCCAAACTTAAACAACACTGTCCCCAGTGTAATTAAGCCAAGAGTTGGTTAGAAAAATGAATGAGAAGTCAAAAAAACAAGTCAGAAAAGTGTTACCTCGCGTGGGGTCGGGTGACAAGCGTCACCAGTCTGGTAACGAGCGTCACCACGACCTGTATTGCCCAATTCTTATGTCAGATGTTAATTAACGAAGTGTTTGCATATGCACTCGAAAGTTAGACTTTTTGAGCATTCAAACACATAATTAACAACATCCAAACATAGCAAAAATAACCTGGTTCAACAATCTCACAAAACATCATCAAAGAAACTGACAACTGACTAAAAAAAAACATAAAAATGACTCAAGAGCAAGAAAAAATAAAAGGGAAAAAGGAACAAGTAAACAGATAGTGAAGCCTCAATCCTCATCCTCGCAAGGCTAAGTGGTGTAATGGGGGCGGACACAACCACAGTTGCTAAGTGTAGCAACAGCATCCCAGAGTCCCTCAAAGCTGTCAATGACATACTCCTGAAAAGCAGCCATATCCATGGGTGTCTGTGGTCGTGGAGGACGCCTGAAAGCAGTAGAAGAACCACTCTGGCGTGTAGAAGGTCCATCATCAGCAGCAGCGGCAGTAGAAGCAGAGGCGCCAGCTGTAGCAGCTCTAGCAGGGCGCAGAGTCAAGGGGCGCAGAAGAGTCCTTGCTAGCATGAAGAATAGCTGGCATGGATCTCCCTGAATAGTAGTGAAGGCTCTCTGTGGCAATTTAATGCCAACATACTCTCCAGAAGTGGTAGTGAAAGTCCAGACAACTCCAATCTTCATCCAAGTGACATGGCGCAGATACTGGTCATCCATAAGTGATCTGTCACTACGCAGACTGCAAGGTGTGACATCGATCTGGAAATGGTGGAAGATCGGTGTCAGCAGGCTGCCAACACTCTCAGTCTTCTCCCCTGGACTGGTGAATGGCTTGGTCTTCAAAGAGACCAGATGCTCAGCGAAAACAGCGCCTAAGTTGGCGCGAACCATGCTATCAACAGGTATCGAATCATCCAGCATCTCATAAAATCCGTAGTAGAGGAGAATCAGCTCACTGACTTGAGTCTTGCTGGGCGCAGACTTGCACAAAATAGTGTGACCAAAGAGGCGCATAATGTACCTCAAAACCGGATGTCGAACCTCCGTCTGCGTGCTAGTCTTGCTGTCATAGACTCCATTCCCGAACTTGGACCAGAATGTCCGCATATGGGTCCACTGTGAGGGAAGGAGAACGCCTGTGGGATGGTCAGAGAAGCCATAGATCCCACAAAGCTCCATCAGAAGGATCCGGTATCGAACTCCTTGGATCAGAAACGTCATCGTGCCTTCCTGCGCACGCTTCGCCAGCTCATTCGCGTAGTAGACGCGAACTGTAGAGAGAAACTGGCATACCAAATCTGGGTACAGATCATATTGCTGGAATGGCATAGTCCCCATCCCAATGCGCTCCAGAATCTGAACAACCTCCTCGAACATCTCCATCTTCTGCAGAACAGCAGAATCCGCGAACCAAGTGGGGATAATCTTAACTCCCAGCCACGCATTGTAGAACAGCGTGTCATATTCATCCCACTCTTCCTGAATATCACGGAATACACAAGTGTCTCGGGACACTTCCTGCTTCGGAGTCCCTGCCCAAGCCACTCCTGAGGCTATTTTCCGATCTTCTCGTTTCGGCCATGGGGGCCTGCAAACCGGGTGTTGACTGAAGGAATCCGTAGACCCTGTTGCAGTGCTGGAAGATGAGCTTTGCCTTGGCCGTTTCTCCTGACGAGGCATCTGAAAATTGAAGAGCAAAATCGACCAAAAACATCACAAAAATTAGCAAATTTTTCAAAGTTCGAAAAATCAACCAATCAGTCTGAAATAACTGATGGCGATCAACTACAGCACTACCAGGAACACAATTCAATCATCAGTTCAACCCAAATCACCCAAAATTTCCAGATTTTTGTAATTTTCATCATGAACTCGAAAATTCAAAACATGCAAATCAACCGATAAAAGCTCACATAGATGGTTCTATTCCTCTAATACAACCTAACTAACCATGATTCAACAGTTAAATCAAGCCAATCAAGTCAAAAATCAGATTTTACCAAACCTATGGCGGACTGAAAATTGGGAATTCCAAACACATACCTTGCAGATCTTAAAAACCGAGTGGATATTCAGAAAGAGGAGCAAAATCCGTACGGATTAGACTCTTGAATCACTCAATTTGGTTTAGAAAATCAAAAGTTATGAATCTCTGAAAATTTCTAAGTGTTCTTGGTTTAAACAGTTTTACCCGAGGAAGAAGAAGAGAGAAAACTAATAACCGTGCCCGACTTCGACGGGTGACGAGCGTCACCATAAGGGTGACGATCGTCACCACCTTTTGTTTTTTTTGTTTTTTTACTATTAATCTAATTACTAATCCTAAGCACGAAAATAGTAACTAAGTGTTATATCTACAACTTACCAGTGGGTTGCCTCCCACTAAGCGCTTGTTTAAAGTCATTAGCTTGACTTTGGTTGGCTGTTTAGACAGCTGGTGCCTGATGCAGAGACACAATGTGTCCTGCTGGAATCTCTGCTTGTGCCCAATAGTGCTTCACCCTTTGTCCATTGACAGTGAACTCCTCTCCTTTGGAGTTAATCAGGACAATTGCACAATGTGGGCGAGCTTCTTTGACAGTGAAAGGACCTGACCATCGAGAACGCAATTTACCAAGAAAAAGCTGTAAGCGAGAGTTGTAGAGTAATACCTGGTCATTGGGCTCGAAATGCCTGGAGATGATCTTTTTATCATGATATGCCTTTGTCCTCTCCTTGTATAACTTGGAGTTTTCATAGGCCATATATCTGATCTCATCCAGTTCATTGAGCTGAATCAAACGCCTTTCTGCAGCAGGCTTCAGATCGAAGTTCAGCTTCTTGATGGCCCATTCTGCTTTGAACTCCAACTCTACTGGTAGATGGCACGCCTTGCCATTGAGAAGATGGAATGGAGTGGTCCCAAGTGGCGTTTTGTATGCAGTCCTGCAGGCCCATAATGCATCATCCAGCTTTGCAGACCAATCTTTCCTTGTCTTCCCAACTGTCTTTTCCAGAATCTGTTTGATCTTCCTGTTGGAAACCTCGACCTGTCCACTTGTTTGGGGATGATAGGGCGTGACCACTCTGTGCTGTACACCATACTTCTTCAAAAGCTTGTCAAAGATCTTGTTGACAAAGTGAGAACCACCATCACTTATGACAATCCGCGGGACACCAAATCTGGGAAAGATAATGGTCTTAAACAGCTTCAAAACCACTGCAGCATCATTAGTAGGAGTAGCCAACGCCTCCACTTAGATACATAATCAACAGCAACCAGAATGTATCTATTCCCATAAGATGAGGGAAAAGGTCTCATGAAGTCAATACTCCAACAATCAAAAACTTCAACTTCCAGAATGAAGTTTTGTGGCATCTCATGTCTCCTGCTGATTTTTCCTCTTCTCTGACAAGTATCACAGCTTGTGATGAAGGCTTGGGCGTCTCTGAACATAGTAGGCCATCAAAATCCAGCTTGCAATACCTTAGAGACAGTCTTGAATGTAGCAAAGTGTCCAGCATATTCTGATCCATGACAGTGAAAAAGGACGTCCTGGACTTCTTCTTCTGCTAAGCATCTTCTATAGATACCATCAGCACAATGCTTGTAGAGGTATGGCTCATCCCAATAGAATCTCCTAAGTTCTCTCAAGAACTTCTTCATAGCATAGCCTTTAAAATCATGTGGTTCATCCTGTGCAGCAAGATAATTTGCAATATCAGCATACCAGGGCCTCTTTGGATCATGTAAAGCATAAACAGGTTCTTCAAAAGCCATCCCCAAGCTTGCACAAATCGCAGATAAGTGTTGAGATTGGTGACGAGCGTCACCAATATTGGTGACAGGCGTCACCTTTCTCGTATACTTTGGTCGCGACTGAACTGGGTTGGTGACGAGCGTCACCCTCCTGGTGTCGCTTGTCACTCCCCTGCAATTTCGTGAAAACTGCAGGTTTTCAGTACTTTCCTCCTGTTCTCTGGTTTCCACCAAGTAAACATTCTCTTCAGGCAAGAAATCATTGATTGGAACACTGTCTTCGACCTGAATCCGGGATAAATGGTCAGCAACTCCATTCTCAACCCTTTTCTTGTCCTTCACTTCAATATCAAATTCCTGAAGCAGCAGGATCCATCTTAACAGCCTTGGTTTTGCATCTTTCTTCTGCATTAGGTACTTCAGTGCTGAATGGTCAGTATGGACCACGACCTTGGAGCCAACAAGATACTGTCTGAACTTCTCAAAAGCAAACACAACAGCTAACAATTCTTTCTCAGTTGTTGCATAATTCTTCTGAGCATCATCCAAAGTCCTACTTGCATAGTAGATGGCGTGGAGTTTCTTGTCTTTCCTTTGTCCTAGCACTGCTCCAATTGCAAAATCGCTGGCATCACACATTACCTCAAAAGGTAAGTCCCAATCTGGAGGCTGCACAACAGGGGCTGTAACAAAAGCCTGTTTGATCTGTTCAAAAGCAGATTTGCACTCTTCTGTGAACTCAAACTTCTCATCCTTGCAGAGGAGAGCAGTAAGTCGGTGTGCTATCTTGCTAAAATCCTTGATGAATCTTCTGTAGAAGCCTGCATGACACAGAAAAATTCTCACTGCTTTGACTGAATCAGGTGCTTGCAGACTTGTCATCACCTCAATTTTCGCCCTATCCACCTCTATACCGTCTCCTGAGACTCTGTGGCCAAGTACAATACCATCCTGCACCATAAAATGACACTTCTCCCAGTTTAAAACTAAGTGCTTCTCTTCACATCTCTGCAGAACTGCACACAGATTATCCAAGCAGTTCTTGAAAGAGGACCCATAAACAGAGAAGTCAACCATGAACACTTCCATAAACTTCTCTATCATGTCTGTGAAAATCGACATCATGCATCTCTGGAAGGTTGCAGGAGCATTACACAGCCCAAAAGACATTCTGCGATATGCAAAAGTGCCATAGGGACAAGTAAAAGTGGTCTTCTCCTGATCATCTGGATGGATGGGGATCTGAAAGAAGCCAGAATACCCATCAAGGAAGCAGTAATACTTGTGATTCGCCAGCCTCTCTAGCATCTGATCGATGAAAGGGAGAGGAAAATGATCCTTCCTTGTTGCTGCATTCAGTTTCCTGTAGTCTATGCACATCATGTGTCCTGTCACAGTCCTGGTTGGAATCAGCTCATCCTTGTCATTCTTTACCACTGTGACACCTCCTTTCTTAGGCACCACGTGCACTGGACTCACCCAAGCACTGTCTGATATAGGATAGATGATACCAGCCTGCAACAACTTCATGATCTCTTTCTTGACCACATCCTGCAAATTCGGATTCAGCCTCCTCTGGTGCTCAACTGATGATTTCGACTCATCCTCCAAGTGTATCCTATGCATGCACAAGTCTGGGGAGATGCCTGAAATGTCATCAAGAGAATAGCCAAGAGCATTGCGAAATTTTCGCAGCTTACTTAGAAAAAGGGTGAGCTCTGCATTGTTCAATGAAGCATTAACAATAACAGGATAGGTGGAGTTTTCTCCCAGAAATGCGTACCTTAGCCCTGCAGGGAGCTGTTTAAGCTCAACTTTTGGTGCTTTTGCTGCAGACCAATCACCCATTGTGGCAGCTTTCGCAGATGTGGAGACAAACTCATCCTGTGCAACCAGTTGCATCACTTGTGCAGTAGCATCCATCATCTTTGTGTATCCTGTTGCAGCAGCATCTAAATGCTCATACTCAGCTGTAGAAGTGGTCAACGCCCTTTCCAAGGGATCCTCTGAACTCATCTCATGGAAGATCTGATCAGCAATGTTGGTGAGAACATCCACATAAAAAGTCTGTCCATCTATGGTTAGCCTCTTCATCAGCTTCTCCATTTCGAATTTCATCACTAAATCGCCAACATTCAGCTCTATTCTACCCTTCCTGACGTCAATAATAGGTCCTGCAGTAGCTAAGAAGGATCTGTCAAGAATCAAGGGGTCTTTGGGCTCTTCTCCATACTCTAGAACCACAAAATCAGTAGGGATCATACAATCTCCTATTTTGATAGGAACATCGTCTATCACTCCTTCAGGAACTCTGACTGATCTATCAGCTAGGACAAGAGATATCCTTGTAGCCTTAAAATCGGTCATCCCCAAACTCTTGGCAACAGAATGAGGCATGAGGTTCACACTAGAACCAAGATCACACAATGACCTCTCAAACTTGTCATTGAAGATAGTGCAGTCTAAAACAAAGCTTCCTAGGTCTGAAAGCTTCTCTGGAACTCTGTTCTGAATCACTGCACTGACCTGCTCGTTGATTATCATAGCTCCAACCTCAAGACTCAAGTTATTGGTCACCATCCTCTTCACATACCTCCTTATAACAGGAGTGATCCTTACAGCATCTATTAATGGGATCTCTATTACCAACTTGTCCATGATAGCCTTGCATCTTGCATCTTCAAGCTCTTGCTTAGAGTTCTTAGGATGCTTAGGATAGGGTATCTTGGGTTTATACACGGTCTCCTTAGCATTATCTGAAGTCTTAGGCAAAACTGCAGCATGTGGTGTCTCGTGACGAGCGTCACTGGAATGGTGGCGAGCGTCACCCAATTTGGGCGAGTCGGGATTGATCACTGGATATGGGTGACAAGCGTCACCCATCTGGTGACGGTCGTCACCAATTTGTGAAGAGTCGGGGTCGGGGTTGTGCTCGATGGGTGACGAGCGACACCTATTATTGGTGACGAGCGTCACCCGTGGTTCTTCAACAAATATTTCTTCATCTTCATACTCTTCCATACCCACGAAATTCCTTGATGTTAAATCCTTCTGCAACACTGGTTGCAGGTTCTTTCCACTCCTCAATGTGATGGCATTCACATGGTGTTTGGGATTAGCATCAGTTCTTCCTGGAAGAAATCCTTCTTGCCTCTGAACAGCTCCTGCAGTTTGGGCAACTTGAACATCAAGCTTCTTCATATGAGAGTTTAGACTCTCAATTTTTCCATTCAAATCCTGATAGAGCGAATCTATCTTGCCATTAAAGTCCACTGTAAGCTTCTGTTGTCCTTCCGAGATCTGTTCTAACATTGCTTCCATTTTATTCCCTTGTGGAGGTGCTGGTTGATAGGAAGAAGAACCATAGTTTCTGTAATTTCCACTGTTCTGGAATGGCTTCTGATACTCTGTCTTCTGGAATGGGGGTCTAGGAGTGAAACCAGGCGTGCTCTGTCCTCCTGTAAGGGCGTTCTTCTGATTATTGTTGCTGTATCCTCTGTTCAATTGTTGATTCTCATACCTTTGTCCCTGAAAACCACCAGAATTGATGAAATTTACATCCTCCTGCTCAACATCCTCTGGAGCTTCGAAAGTTTCCACTTCTGCAGCAAAGTGAACCGACTTCTTCCCCACCAAAAGGCTGTGCATATCATCCAACTTAGCCTTAACTTCAGCAATCTGATTTCCATCAGCTACACCAGCTTGTTTTATTCTTTGAAAGTCTGCATTTTTAGTGCTGTTGCTGCAGACCAAGTTCTCAATCAGTCTGATCGCCTCTTCTGGTCTGTTGGTGTTGAAGTTTCCTGCACTTGCTGCATCCAGCGCCATCTGATATTTCCAGTCAATGCCTCTGAAGAAATTCCCAAGTAATTGCACTTGACTGAAACCATGATGAGGACAGTCCCTTTGATAAGACTTGAACCTGATCCAAGAGGCCTTGAAAGCTTCAGTAGGGCCTTGTGTAAATGATGCAATTTTCGTCCTCATGTCCTCTGATCTTGCATCATCATAGAAGTTGTTCAAAAAGGCATTCTTGGTGTCTTCCCAAGTAGTCAATGAAGCAGGTTCCAGTTGCTTCAGCCAATATGCAGCTTCTCCTTCAAGAGAGTAAGGAAAAAGCTTGCAGAACAGAAAGTCATTGCTAACCCCATTAGCTTTGACACTGGAAGCCAAGTCCTCAAATCTCTCTATGTGATCCATAGGATGCTCATGAGGTAAACCATGGAATGGATGCTGGCCAACCAGCTGATAGTAGACAGGTTTAACCTCAAAATCGTTCCTCTGGAAGGCAGGAGGTCGGATTGCAGCTATGTTGGCATAGAACTGATCAGGTCTGTTGTAGTCACCTAGAGTCCTCTGAACAAAACGCCCAGCAGCGTTATTGACAGCAGCAGGGACTCCCACGTTCTCAGGCACTTGCTGAACCTGCTGTTCAACAATGACATTCCCCTCTTGATCAATTCTCTGCCCCTCTTCGTTCCTCCTATTTCCTTCCCTGTCAACTAAGTGACCTTCTGCATCTTCAACCAAGATAAGTGGAGCGACCATTGTAGATTGCTTCTTAGCTTTCCTGTTAGTTCTCTCCAACCTAGCAAGCTCGTCGATGCTCAAAGTCACAAGCTCCTTCTCTTTGTATATTCTGGTTCTGCGATTAGGCATACACCTGAAACAGGCACAGAGAAAAGAAACTAAAAGTCAGTAAACAAATAAAAACTTAGACAAAATCCTAAAACTAAAAATCGATAGGCAGCTATTACTCCCCGGCAACGGCGCCAAAAACTTGATAGGGCTCAGGTTTTACCCAAATAAAACTACTGCAAGTGCACAGCAAAAGTAGTTGTAGTACAAGGGGTATCGAAATCCCAAGAGAGTAATGCAGACTACACTATCGAATGTAGATTCGGATTCAGCTAAGCAAGATATGATGTATGTAATGCTAATGAATAAATGAAAGTAAGCAAACGATTTTGTAAGATGATCTAAGTTCCAGAAAACTAAAAGCGCTAAGTCAGGGCAGTTCGCAGGTTGAATCCAAGAATGTATGACGCAGGAAACCAGGAATGATTAAGAACTGTTTTAAACATGAATCACTGATGTATAACTAATCAATTCTCATTGCAAAAGTTATCTATGCCTAAATCACAGAGTTTCAAATCTCTTTGTAAACTCTAACAACCTAAGCATGCAGGAATGATCAGATTCAATTGTTTACAAACTCCTAAGCCAAATCTCTTTGCACTAAGTTGCTTTGCTCATCAAATACTATTTCAGGTTATGAATAATGCTCTCACATATATTTAACAACCTAAGATTTTCGGATTCCTAGATGATGTGTCTCAGAAATTCGATTTTAAAGCAAGCAGAGATGAAAAACCATAAGATATTCCTAACAGATAGCGATTCTACAATCCTTTCATCAACCTTTGAAAAATCCTAACTTAACTAGCAGATTACTCAGACATGATTATGAGATCACAAAACATAACTGAATAAAATTGCATTAAGAGAAAGAGAAAGAGTAAGAAATAAAAGGGGTTCGAAATCTTCTCAAAAGAGTACAGGATTTGTCTCCCCAAAAAGCTCTGAATAAACCTCTCTCTCAGCTCTCTGAATTCTCAAAAACTAAGATAATAGCCAACAATGGCTGAAAAACCTAATAAATAGAGGCTAAACACGATCTGGGGTCTTCATGTAAATAAAGGAACTTCTGGGCCAATTCTGCAAATATTCTTCATACTTTTAACAAAACAGCCATGCTCCTTCCTTGATGGGTGACGAGTGTCACCAAAGGTGGTGACGAGCGTCACCATATGTGATACTTTCTGCTTCGAGATTGGTATTTCGTGCTTCAACCCAGAATGCTCCAAAAGGTTCTAAAATCTCAAATTATGCTCCAGACATGCTATAACCTGCAAAGACTCTACTAGGACTCTAAAAAGACCAAAAAGACTCAATAAAAAGGACTTATATCATGGTTAAAAATTATAAAAACCATGATATATCACTCGCCACTCGGTTCATGAAGGAGCTGCAAAGGACAAAGGCAAGGCAGTAGCTCACGATGATCCTAAGAAGAGCTAGAAGTCTGGAGCAACCTCAAGCTCCAGCACTACTTAGCTCTGAGGTACCAACAACCATCCCTTGTATATACCACGCATGTTTTCTTTGTTTTTGCTCTGTGTTTTGAACTCCTTTGAATTTGTTTGCCACCGAGACCGTGTTATTGAAGTTTTTGTGTGGTGTGTTTGACATGTTTTCTTTCTTCTTATTTTCTGTTATCATTGTTTGAGTCTTGCATACATCCTAAGGCATAGAAAAGAACAAAAAAAATGGTAAAATTTTTAAAAATTTTCGAAAAAATTCATGTAGTTGCATTCACTTTGTTAAACATTTTAGGATTAACTCTAGAATTTTTGAGCATTTAAGTTGTTTACATTTGCATAAGGGGTTAATGTCTTTCTTTAAAAGGTGTTTTAAGCTCATGAATTATTTCAAGGCCCTAGTTAGTGGTTCTTTGATGCATTGTTCACACTTTGAAAGTAAGCTCTAACCATACTTGGATCATCTGATTTTATATTCGTGGCTTGACTTGAACATTCATGAATTGAATCTTGTCCTAATAAGTGAGAACCCTAATCTGATCTTTAATTATCATACTTATGCATTCGAAAATGAACACATGGATCATATACATATTTAGGCTCTCTTCTTCCTTTCACCACTCTTTTGTGAACCTAAGTAGAACTCCCACCATTACCCTTACCCTCCTGTCAAGCCAAATGTTCTTGTGTGATATCATTGTAAGGCCTCTTTTCGGTTTGAACTTGGCATAACGTGTTACGTCTAGGCGACATGATTAGGCTCTCATTTGATTGCTAGCTTTGCATCTTGAAGCTAGTTTTAGGCTTAGGATAGGTTTGGGGATCATGGGGGTTGTTTATTTTGCTTACTTGTTTTCGGTTTCAAAAGAGTTTGGTGTTTGAAGTGAATGAAAAGGTTTTAAGTGGAAGGCTCACCGTTTTTCGAAAATGAAAAGCTCTAGTTTAATTCAGAAGATACCTCTTAAAGAAAAGAAAAAGAAAAAAAAACAAAAAAAAAGAGCCAAAGGGCCAAATGTTTGAAAAGAAAAGAAAAAAAAAAGTAGAAAGCTATCAAAAAGAAGAAAAAAGAGCTAATTATGTTTTCAGCCTTTCCACTAGCCAAAAGAGTTTTAAGATGATGCTTTTATTTGGGTTTTTGCTAAGCGGATTGCTTTGATTATAAGGATAGTCTCTAGGAGGGTGAGTGAGCTGAAAAGAAAAGAAATAAGAGGGGTTATTAGGATCATTGTTAGTATATATGAGTAGATGAGAGTCTAGTCATGTATGCATCAATTGCCTTTACCTTTAGCATTCTGCATAAGTTCATACCTTTTTATAGAGAAACCATTGCATTGGAGAACCCATTTAAATGAGATCATTCTAGTCTCATAGCCTTTATCCTTAGCCACGTGTGTTCGGCTTTAAAGTGCAAAGTGTGATTCACGGTTTTGATCTTAATGAATGTTAAAGGATAGGATTCTTGGATTGTTTGGGATATGAGAGTCATGATTTGAAATTCATTATGTGATGAGTATGGCTAAGTTCTTTGGAGTATGAGTGTGTGCATTGCATCTTAGGATTAAGAACTAGGACCATTGAATTGATTCATTTGAAAAACACTTTTGCAAGAAGCTTAAACCCCCGTTTTTAAAACCTCTCTTCCTTCTTGAATTTTGTTTGCTTGAGGGCAAAAAAAAAGGCAAGTTTGGGGGAGTTGATATTACCATGTATTCTGCATATTTTGCATGCATTTAGAGTAGTTTTTCATGCATTCATCTTGCATTATAGGCTAGTTTTGTTCCATTTGTTGCATTTTAGGTTCTAGGTCCCCTTGCATTCGCATTTTGCATATTTCTTGCATATAGGCATCATTATCAGGTTGTTTGGAGCACTATGGAGTTGTGGAAGCTGTGTGGAACGTGAGGAGGTTCAAAGTGGAGCTCGTGGACACTTGGAGAACTTAGCTCGGCATGCGAAGTACCCGAGATCGAGTAGCGGATCGAGCAAGGCAGGTCGATCTAGATGAGATCGACCAGAAGATCGAGTGCACCAAGTCGTTTCAAGAGAAAGGATCGAGAACAAGATCGAGAGAGGAGATCGATCTGGAGTACAGACGTAAATGACGCCATGCAGAACGAGAGCCAGATCGAGACCAAGACTCGATCATCCAAAGATCGAGAAGTAGATCGAGGAAGATACTCGATCCCTTCAACCAGATCGACCAGAAGATCGAGCAGAGCAAGGTGATTCCTGAAGATGATCGAGCTCATTGGTCGATCTCAAGGTCGATCCCAGACGAGCCTTATCCGTCCAGCTGTCATTGGCGGCTAGCGAAAGGGGGACCAGCTAACGGTTTAGCCATTTTTGGCAAAAGCAGCCATCACCTTTATCTTATCTTTATTCTGTCTTTTCCTTTTTCTCTCGAAGTTAGCCGATTCACCATTGTAGAACAGCTTAAGCTTTTTCGTTTTTGAACTTTTGAATCTTCGAATATCAAGCAAGTTTTTCTTTAATCTTTCGTTAATCATGCTTAGCTTATCGTTTATTGCTTTTGATTCGATCTTAAAAATGTGTAGTGAGTAGTCTTCTTGAGTTTTGGGGTTGAGGTGATTCAAAAGAGTTAAAAGGGTTTAAAGCATTGTGTTTTCTTTGTTCTTCATACCTTCTCTTCTATCCTAGAGAGCCTTGGAAAAGGTTTCTATGAACCAAAGGCTGTCTTACCTTGACAGGATTCAGATGTCCTGGAAAACCAGATCCGAGAGACTAATCTTAACTTTCCCACACGCCATGGTTGTAAAGGGGATTAAATCTGTTCTCCTTGCTCTTCGATCTCTTTTTCCACCAAACACCATGGGTTTGGAGAAGAGAATGAGGAAGTGAACCATACCAGACGCCATGGATGGTTCTTGTTTTGTTTTCAAGGCTTAGAGAAACCTCTTAAAAGAGTAGATCTAAATGTTTTCAAACCAAAGCTAGAATCTTTGATACCCTTGAATATGAACCTCGACCATAAACCCTCTCTTTTAGTGTTTTAAACTTATGTTCATCATTCGCTTGTCATATAGCTTGCATCATGTTCATCAAAAGTCATTTGCTTAAGTTAGTTGTTAGATCGATCCATTCTGCTCGATCATGTGGTCGATTCACTGTTCAATTTTAGTTTTTAGTAGCTTTGCATTTTTCATATTTTGCTTATTCTTCGTGGTAGTTAACCCACTTCCAGGGATTTTAAAATTGTTTTGCATTGCATTAGATCGTTGCATTTAGTTTTGTTAGATTTTACAAATCATTTATCCATTTTGCTTAGATTTGCTACATCCTTGCATTCTTAGTGACTCTTCCTGTATCCTAGGTGTGGATTGATACCTCTTGCATACTATACTACATCTGCATGTTGCTTGCGTTTTGATAACCTCCCTGCTTGCACTCTTAAAAGCCTGTTATCAAAGAGAAACTCTCTTATAGACACCAGCTTGCATTTTGGGCTTGGTATTAGGTTAGGAGTTTGGGAAAAGGTAGTGTAAGTGGTTTGAGATTTAATTGTATACATCTTTGAGAAGAAGAAGAAGCATGGGATTGGTAGTATGGGGGAACAGTTAATTTTGTGGTTAAGTTAATTAGGTAGAAAGCTCTAAGTGTTAAAGAAAGGTGCCAACAACAACAAAGCTTACAAAAGTCATCCAAATGGAGAAGTCAGACCAAGCAATCCACCAAAGGTGATGAAAATGGCGTCAATCATACAACAAAGAAGAGCAAGTTCCAAAAAGAAGTCAACCACACAAGTAAAAAAAGGAGTTTCCCCAAATATGAAGAATGAAGAGATCAAGTGCTTTGGGAAATGGAAGATTTAGGAGTTTCACTGGGGGTTTTAGAAGTCATTAGGTTTATCTTGGGTAATAAGGGTAGAAGAGAGCTTTGACTTGCATGCATAGGTGTGCTTTTACCTTTAGCATTTTGCCTCAGATAGAACCATTTCACTAAGTGATCCCCTGAATCTTCGAACCCTTATTTGAATGAGATCATTTTCATCTCATAACCATGTCCCTTGACCAAATGTTTTCTCTTGATTTGCACAAACTTGATCCATTGGTTATTATTAATGAATGTTAAAGAGTTGGTTGATTTGAATTATTGTGTAGGCTAAGCTAGAGTTCATTGTTTGCTATGATAGGTATGGCTAAGGTTTTTAAAGTAAAACAATCTCTATGCATCTTAGAACCTATAACTTGGGCATTGAATCAGTTTTTGATTGACATCTTTAGTTTTGAGCGCCCACTTTCAAATCTCACTCTCTCATTTTTTCTTGTTTGCTTGAGGACAAGCAAAAGGCAAGTGTGGGGGTGTTGATATACTCATTATTTACACCATACTAGCATACATTCGGCATTGTTTTATAGTCTTTAAACATTCATTTTTGCTTGTTTTGGTCCCATTTGCATTAAATTAGGACTTAGTGTAGATTTAGGGTGAGCAAGTGTGGTTTAAAGCAAGTTGTTATAAGTTTGGGAAGCAAAAACAGGTGCATTTGGGCTGTTATTGCTCACCGTATCGGTCAAGACAAGACCGATACAGACCCTATCGGTCATGCTATCGGTGAGGTGATCGATAATGGTGGAGCCAAGATGTCTCGGTCAACCTACTGGTCAGTTCTGATCGGTAGCGAACATGAAGTGACAGATGGAAATGCATCGGTTGTATTCCGGTCACTCTATCGATCAGGTAGTCACCGATAGGAAACACCCGGATGTATTTTGGTCATTGTATCGGTCACAAATGTGACCGATAGGATTTGGCAGGAAAGCTATCGGTCATCCTATCGGTCTGGGAGAGACTGATACACCCCTCCAGCCTGCCAAAACACCTTCTAAGGTACACAACTCCACTTCTTTGCTTCCGAATACCTCAGAGCACCCTTTACCAACCTCCTTCAAGCTTCTATTACACAAGGGACTGTGTAATTCA
The DNA here is from genome assembly GCA_911865555.2 of Thlaspi arvense. Lineage (NCBI taxonomy): Eukaryota > Viridiplantae > Streptophyta > Magnoliopsida > Brassicales > Brassicaceae > Thlaspi > Thlaspi arvense. The sequence goes on along the minus strand of OU466862.2, from coordinate 23,748,255 downwards.
AGTCTAGATGCATTTTTATAGGTATGCATACATTTGCATATGGAGTAGATGATAAACACTTGTCAAGATGTTAATGTGTGAATTGTTTTCAATGCCTTGGTTATCTGTTGTTTGATTGCATTGTAGTGATTTTGAAGTGAAGGCTGCACCATATCTTGAATTCTTGTATTGACATTCATGTCTTATGCTCAAGCTTGCATTGATTTGATTCCAACTCTATTTTATTAGAACCATAATCTTGGCTTTGAATTATCTTGTTTGTGAATTGAGAGTGATTACATGGCTATCCATATACATACTTGGGTTATCTTCTACCTTTCTTACCACTCTTGTTAACCTAAGTAGCTGATCCTCAACATTATGGGATAGTTAACCACACCCTAAACCAGTCCTTCTTTAAGAACATAAACACTATTGTGAGAGTTGTGAGGCCTTGCATTTCATCATTTTTGATTTTATCTTGGCAAAAAATGTTAGAAATAAGGCTGGCAAGGAGAAGCTCTCTTATAGACACCAGCTTGCATTTTGGGCTTGATATTAGGTTAGGAGTTTGGGAAAGGGTAGTGTAAGTGGTTTGCGCTTTAATTGTATACATCTTTGAGAAGCAGAAGAAGTATGGTATTGGTAGTATGGGGGAGGAGATCAAGTGCTTTGAGAAATGGTAGATTTAGGAGTTTCACTGGGGGTTTTAGAAGTCATTAGGTTCATCTTGGGTAAAAAAGGTAGAAGAGAGCTATGACTGGCATGCATAGGTGTGCTTTTACCTTTATCATTTTGCCTATGATAGAATCATTTAACTAAGTGATCCCATGAATCTTTGAACCCTTATTTGAATGAGATCATTTTCATCTCATAACCATGTCCCTTGACCAAATGTTTTCTCATGATTTGCACAAACTTGATCCATTGGTTATTATTATTGAATGTTAAAGAGTTGATTGATTTGAATTATTGTGTAGGCTAAGATAAAGTTCATTGTTTGCTATGATAGGTATGGATAAAGTTAGTAAAACAATCTCTATGCATCTTAGAACCTATAACTTGGGAATTGAATCAGTTTTTGATTGACATCTTTAGTTTTGAGCTCCCACTTTCAAACTTCACTCTCCCATTTGTTCTTGTTTGCTTGAGGACAAGCAACAGGCAAGTGTGGGGGTGTTGATATACTCATTATTTACACCATACTAGCATACATTCGGCATTGTTTTATAGTCTTTAAACATTCATTTTTGCTTGTTTTGGTCCCATTTGCATTCAATTAGGAGTTAGTGTAGATTTAGGGTGAGCAAGTGTGGTTTAAGGCAAGTTGTTATAAGTTTGGGAAGCAAAAACAGGTGCATTTGGGTTGCTATTTCTCACCGTATCAGTCAAAACCAGACCGATACAGACCATATCGGTCATGCTATCGGTGAGGTGATCGATAGTGGTGGAGCCAAGATGTATCGGTAAACCTATGGGTCAGTTCTGATCGATAGCAAACATGCCGTGACCGATGGAAATGCATCGGTTGTATTCCGGTCAATCTATCGATCAGATAGTGACCGATAGGAAACACCCGGATGTATTTTGGTCATTGTATCGGTCACGAATGAGACCGATAGGATTTGGCAGGAAAGCTATCGGTCATCCTATCAGTCTGGGAGAGACCGATACACCTCTCCAGCCTGCCAAAACACCTTCTTAGGTACACAACTTGACTTCTTTGCTACTGAATACTTCTGAGCACCCTTTATCAACCTCCTTCAAGCTTCTATTACACAAGGACTGTGTAATTCAAGTGTGGGGGAGGGCATTGCATTTGACATTGTGTTTTGTTTTCTTATTTTCCCTTTTTGCACACTTGAGTCCCATGCATTCATGCATTCATCTATGTACATTGAAAACCTATAAAATTTTCAAAAATTTTGGAACCAAAAAGATCATTTAGTTGCATTTGCATAACTAAGATTGAGTCTAGATGCATTTTATTTAGGTTTGCATACATTTTCATATGGAGTAGATGATAAACACTTGTCAAGATGTTAATGTGTGAATTGTTTTCAATGCCTTGGTTATCTGTTGTTTGTTTGCATTGTAGTGAGTTTGAAGTGAAGGCTGCACCATATCTTGAATTCTTGTATTGACATTCTTGTCTTATGCTCAAGCTTGCATTGATTTGATTCCAACTCTATCTTATTAGAACCATAATCCTGGCTTTGAATTATCTTGTTTGTGCATTGAGAGTGATTACATGGCTACCCATATACATACTTGGGTTATCTTCTACCTTTCTTACCACTCTTGTTAACCCAAGTAGCTGATCCTCAACATTATGGGATAGTTAACCACACCCTAAACCAGTCCTTCTTTCTGAACATAAACACTATTGTGAGAGTTGTGAGGCCTTGCATTTCATCATTTTTGATTTTATCTTGGCAAAAAGTGTTAGAAATAAGGCTGGCAAGGAGAAGCTCTCAAATAGACGCCAGCTTGCATTTTGGGCTTGATATTAGGTTAGGAGTTTGGGAAAGGGTAGTGTAAGTGGTTTGAGCTTTAATTGTATACATCTTTGAGAAGAAGAAGAAGTATGGGATTGGTAGTATAGGGGAGGAGATCAAGTGCTTTGGGAAATGGTAGATTTAGGAGTTTCACTTGGGGTTTTAGAAGTCATTAGGTTCATCTTGGGTAAAAAGGGTAGAAGAGAGCTTTGACTGGCATGCATAGGTGTGCTTTTACCTTTAGCATTTTGCCTATGATAGAATCATTTAACTAAGTGATCCCCTGAATCTTTGAACTCTTATTTGAATGAGATCATTTTCATCTCATAACCATGTCCCTTGACCAAATATTTTCTCATGATTTTCACAAACTTGATCCATTGGTTATTATTATTGAATGTTAAAGAGTTGATTGATTTGAATTATTGTGTAGGCTAAGATAAAGTTCATTGTTTGCTATGATAGGTATGGATAAAGTTAGTAAAACAATCTCTATGCATCTTAGAACCTATAACTTGGGAATTGAATCAGTTTTTGATTGACATCTTTAGTTTTGAGTTCCCACTTTCAAACCTCACTCTCCCATTTGTTCTTGTTTGCTTGAGGACAAGCAACAGGCAAGTGTGGGGGTGTTGATATACTCATTATTTACACAATACTAGCATACATTCGGCATTGTTTTATAGTCTTTAAACATTCATTTTTGCTTGTTTTGGTCCCATTTGCATTCAATTAGGAGTTAGTGTAGATTTAGGGTGAGCAAGTGTGGTTTAAGGCAAGTTGTTATAAGTTTGGGAAGCAAAAACAGGTGCATTTGGGCTGCTATTTCTCACCGTATCGGTCAAACCCAGACCGATACAGACCATATCGGTCATGCTATCGGTGAGGTGATCGATAGTGGTGGAGCCAAGATGTATCGGTAAACCTACTGGTCAGTTCTGATCGATAGCGAACATGAAGTGACAGATGGAAATGCATCGGTTGTATTCCGGTCACTCTATCGATCAGGTAGTGACCGATAGGAAACACCCGGATGTATTTTGGTCATTGTATCGGTCACAAATGTGACCGATAGGATTTGGCAGGAAAGCTATCGGTCATCCTATCGGTCTGGGAGAGACTGATACACCCCTCCAGCCTGCCAAAACACCTTCTAAGGTACACATCTCCACTTCTTTGCTTCCGAATACCTCTAAGCACCCTTTATCAACCTCATTCAAGCTTCTATTACACAAGGGACTGTGTAATTCAAGTGTGGGGGAGGGCATTGCATTTGACATTGTGTTTTGTTTTCTTATTTTCCCTTTTTGCACACTTGACTCTCATGCGTTCATGCATTCATCTATGTACATTGAAAACCTATAAAATTTTCAGAAATTTTGGAACCAAAAAGATCATTTAGTTACATTTGCATAACTAAGATTGAGTCTATATGCATTTCATATAGGTTTGCATACATTTGCATAGGGAGTAGATGATCAACACTTGTCAAGATGTTATTGTTTGAATTGTTTTCAATGCCTAGGTTATCTGTTGTTTGATTGCATTGTAGTGAGTTTGAAGTGAAGGCCGCAACATATCTTGAATTCTTGCATTCATATTCTTGTCTTATGCTCAAGCTTGCTTTGATTTGATTCCAACTCAATCTTATTAGAACCATAATCCTGACTTTGAATTATCTTGTTTGTGCAGTGAGAGTGATTACATTGCTACCCATATACATACTTGGGTTATCATCTTCCTTTCTTACCACTCCTGTTTACCCAAGTAACTGATCCTCAACATTATGGGACAGTTTACCACACCCTAAACCAATACTTCTTTCTGAACCTAAACACTATTGTGAGAGTTGTGAGTCCTTGCATTGCATCATTTTCGATTTTATCTTGGCAAAAAAGTGTTAGAAATAAGGCTGCAAGGAGAATCTCTCTTATAGACACTAACTTGCATTTTGGGCGTGGTATTAGGTTAGGAGTTTGGGAAAAGGTAGTGTAAGTGGTTTGAGCTTTAATTGTATACATCTTTGAGAAGAAGAAGAAGTATGGGATTGGTAGTATGGGGGAACAGTTCATTTTGTGGTTAAGTTAATTAGGAAGAAAGCTCTAAGTGTTAAAGAAGAAAGGTGCCACCAACAACAAAGCTTACAAAGGTCATCCAAAAGGAGAAGTCAGACCAAGCAATCCACCAATGGTGATGAAAATGGCATCTATCATACAACAAAGAAGAGCAAGTTCCAAAAAGAAGTCAACAACACAAGTAAAAGAAAAGGGAGTTTCCCCAAATATGAAGAAGGAAGAGATCAAGTGCTTTGGGAAATGGTAGATTTAAGAGTTTCACTGGGGGTTTTAGAAGTCTTTAGGTTCATCTCGGCTAAATAGGGTAGAAGAGAGTTTTGACTTGCATGCATATGTGTGCTTTTACCTTTAGCATTTTGCCTAAGATAGAATCATTTCACTAAGTGATCCCCTGAATCTTTGAACCCTTATTTGAATGAGATCATTTTCATCTCATAACCATGTCTCTTGACCCAATGTTTTCTCTTGATTTGCACAAACTTGATCCATCGGTTATTATTAATGAATGTTAAATAGTTGGTTGATTTGAATTATTGTGTAGACTAAGCTAGAGTTCATTGTTTGCTATGATAGGTATGGCTAAAGTTTTTAATGTAAAACAAACTCTATGCATCTTAGAACCTATAACTTGGGCATTGAATCAGTTTTTGATTGACATCTTTAGTTTTGAGCTCCCACATTCAAACCTCACTCTCCCATTTGTTCTTGTTTGCTTGAGAACAAACAAAAGGCAAGTGTGGGGGTGTTGATATACTCATTATTTACACTGGCATATATTCTGCATTGTTTTATAGTCTTTAAACATTCATTTTTGCTTGTTTTTGTCCCATTGGCATTCAATTAGGACTTAGTGTAGATTTAGGGTGAGCAAGTGTGGTTTAAAGCAAGTTGTTATAAGTTTGGGAAACAAAAACAGGTGCATTTGGGCTGTTATTGCTCACCGTATCGATCAAGACCAGACCGATACAGACCCTATCGGTCATGCTATCGGTGAGGTGATCGATAGTGGTGGAGCCAAGATGTATCGGGCAACCTATAGGTTAGTTCTGATCGATAACGAACATGCAGTGACCGATGGAAATGGATCGGTTGTATTCCGGTCACTCTATCGATCAGATAGTGACCGATAGGAAACACCCGGATGTATTTTGGTCACTGTATCGGTCACGATTGCGACCGATAGGATTTGGCAGGAAACTTATCGGTCATCCTATCGGTCTGGGAGAGACCGATACACCTCTCCAGCTTGCCAAAACACCTTCTAAGGTACACGACTCAACTTCTTTGCTTCTGAATACTTTTGAGCACCCTTTATCAACCTCCTTCAAGCTTCTATTACACAAGGGACTGTGTAATTCAAGTATGGGGGAGGGCATTGCATTTGACATTGTGTTTTGTTTTCTTATTTTCCCTTTTTGCACATTTGAGTCTTATGCATTCATGCATTCATCTATGTACATTGAAAACGTATAAAATTTTCAAAAATTTTGGAACCAAAAAGATTGAGTCTAGATGCATTTTATATAGGTTTGCATACATTTGCATATGGAGTAGATGATAAACACTTGTCAAGATGTTATTGCGTGAATTGTTTTCAATGCCTTGGTTATCTGTTTTTTGATTGCATTGTAGTGAGTTTGAAGTGAAGGTTGCACCATATCTTGAATTCATGTATTGACATTCTTGTCTTATGCTCAAGCTTGCATTGATTTGATTCCAACTCTATTTTATTAGAACCATAATCTTGGCTTTGAATTATCTTGTTTGTGAATTGAGAGTGATTACATGGCTACCCATATACATACTTGGGTTATCTTCTACCTTTCTTACCACTCTTGTTAACCTAAGTAGCTGATCCTCAACATTATGGGATAGTTAACCACACCCTAAACCAGTCTTTCTTTCTGAACATAAACACTATTGTGAGAGTTGTGAGGCCTTGCATTTCATTATTTTTGATTTTATCTTGGCAAAAAGTGTTAGAAATAAGGCTGGCAAGGAGAAGCTCTCTTATAGACACCAGCTTGCATTTTGGGCTTGATATTAGGTTAGGAGTTTGGTAAAGGGTAGTGTAAGTGGTTTGAGCTTTAATTGTATACATCTTTGAGAAGCAGAAGAAGTATGGTATTGGTAGTATGGGGGAGGAGATCAAGTGCTTTGGGAAATGGTAGATTTAGGAGTTTCACTGGGGGTTTTAGAAGTCATTAAGTTCATCTTGGGTAAAAAGGGTAGAAGAGAGCTATGACTGGCATGCATAGGTGTGCCTTTACCTTTATCATTTTGCCTATGATAGAATCATTTAACTAAGTGATCCCCTGAATCTTTGAACCCTTATTTGAATGAGATCATTTTCATCTTATAACCATGTCCCTTGACCAAATGTTTTCTCATGATTTGCACAAACTTGATCCATTGGTTATTATTATTGAATGTTAAAGAGTTAATTGATTTGAATTATTGTGTAGGCTAAGATAAAGTTCATTGTTTGCTATGATAGGTATGGATAAAGTTAGTAAAACAATCTCTATGCATCTTAGAACCTATAACTTGGGAATTGAATCAGTTTTTGATTGACATCTTTAGTTTTGGGTTCCCACTTTCAAACCTCACTCTCCCATTTGTTCTTGTTTGCTTGAGGACAAGCAACAGGCAAGTGTGGGTGTGTTGATATACTCATTATTTACACCATACTAGCATACATTCGGCATTGTTTTATAGTCTTTAAACATTCATTTTTGCTTGTTTTGGTCCCATTTGCATTCAATTAGGAGTTAGTGTAGATTTAGGGTGAGCAAGTGTGGTTTAAGGCAAGTTGTTATAAGTTTGGGAAGCAAAAACAGGTGCATTTGGGCTGCTATTGCTCACCGTATCGGTCAAGACCAGACCATTACAGACCCTATCGGTCATGCTATCGGTGAGGTGATCGATAGTGGTGGAGCCAAGATGTATCGCTAAACCTATGGGTCAGTTCTGATCGATAGCAAACATGCCGTGACCGATGGAAATGCATCGGTTGTATTCCGGTCACTCTATCGATCAGATACTGACCGATAGGAAACACCCGGATGTATTTTGGTCACTGTATCGGTCACAAATGCGACCGATAGGATTTGGCAGGAAAGTTATCGGTCATCCTATCAGTCTGGGAGAGACCGATACACCCCTCCAGCCTGCCAAAACACCTTCTAAGGTACACAACTCAACTTCTTTGCTTCTGAATACTTTTAAGCACCCTTTATCAACCTCCTTCAAGCTTCTATTACACAAGGGACTGTGTAATTCAAGTGTGGGGGAGGGCATTGCATTTGACATTGTGTTTTGTTTTCTTATTTTCCCTTTTTGCACATTTGAGTCTCATGCATTCATGCATTCATCTATGTACATTGAAAACCTATAAATTTTCAAAAATTTTGGAACCAAAAAGATCATTTAGTTGCATTTGCATAACTAAGATTGAGTCTAGATGCATTTTATTTAGGTTTGCATACATTTTCATATGGAGTAGATGATAAACACTTGTCAAGATGTTAATGTGTGAATTGTTTTCAATGCCTTGGTTATCTGTTGTTTGATTGCATTGTAGTGAGTTTGAAGTGAAGGCTGCACCATATCTTGAATTCTTGTACTGACATTCTTGTCTTATGCTCAAGCTTGCATTGATTTGATTCCAACTCTATCTTATTAGAATCATAATCCTGGCTTTGAATTATCTTGTTTGTGCATTGAGAGTGATTACATGGCTACCCATATACATACTTGGGTTATCTTCTACCTTTCTTACCACTCTTGTTAACCCAAGTAGCTGATCCTCAACATTATGGGATAGTTAACCACACCCTAAACCAGTCCTTCTTTCTGAACATAAACACTATTGTGAGAGTTGTGAGGCCTTGCATTTCATCATTTTCGATTTTATCTTGGCAAAAAGTGTTAGAAATAAGGCTGGCAAGGAGAAGCTCTCAAATAGACACCCGCTTGCATTTTGGGCTTGATATTAGGTTAGGAGTTTGGGAAAGGGTAGTGTATGTGGTTTGAGCTTTAATTGTATACATCTTTGAGAAGAAGAAGAAGTATGGGATTGGTAGTATAGGGGAGGAGTTCAAGTGCTTTGGGAAATGGTAGATTTAGAAGTTTCACTTGGGGTTTTAGAAGTCATTAGGTTCATCTTGGGTAAAAAGGGTAGAAGAGAGCTTTGACTGGCATGCATAAGTGTGCTTTTACCTTTAGCATTTTGCATATGATAGAATCATTTAACTAAGTGATCCCCTGAATCTTTGAACTCTTATTTGAATGAGATCATTTTCATCTCATAACCATGTCCCTTGACCAAATGTTTTCTCATGATTTGCACAAACTTGATCCATTGGTTATTATTATTGAATGTTAAAGAGTTGATTGATTTGAATTATTGTGTAGGCTAAGATAAAGTTCATTGTTTGCTATGATAGGTATGGATAAAGTTAGTAAAACAATCTCTATGCATATTAGAACCTATAACTTGGGAATTGAATCAGTTTTTGATTGACATCTTTAGTTTTGAGTTCCCACTTTCAAACCTCACTCTCCCATTTGTTCTTGTTTGCTTGAGGACAAGCAACAGGCAAGTGTGGGGGTGTTGATATACTCATTATTTACACCATACTAGCATACATTCGGCATTGTTTTATAGTCTTTAAACATTCATTTTTGCTTGTTTTGGTCCCATTTGCATTCAATTAGGAGTTAGTGTAGATTTAGGGTGAGCAAGTGTGGTTTAAGGCAAGTTGTTATAAGTTTGGGAAGCAAAAACAGGTGCATTTGGGCTGCTAGGAAACACCCGGATGTATTTTGGTCATTGTATCGGTCACGAATGAGACCGATAGGATTTGGCAGGAAAGCTATCGGTCATCCTATCAGTCTGGGAGAGACCGATACACCTCTCCAGCCTGCCAAAACACCTTCTTAGGTACACAACTCGACTTCTTTGCTACTGAATACTTCTGAGCACCCTTTATCAACCTCCTTCAAGCTTCTATTACACAAGGACTGTGTAATTCAAGTGTGGGGAAGGGCATTACATTTGACATTGTGTTTTGTTTTCTTATTTTCCCTTTTTGCACATTTGAGTCCCATGCATTCATGCATTCATCTATGTACATTGGAAACCTATAAAATTTTCAAAAATTTTGGAACCTTAAAGATCATTTAGTTGCATTTGCATAACTAAGATTGAGTCTAGATGCATTTCATATAGGGTTGCATACATTTGCATAGGGAGTAATGATAAACAATTGTCAAGATCTTAATGTTTGAATTGTTTTCAATGCCTCGGTTATCTGTTGTTTGATTGCATTGTAGTGAGTTTGAAGTTAAGGCTGCACCATATCTTGAATTCTTGCATTAATATTCATGTCTTATACTCAAGCTTGCTTTGATTTGATTCCAACTCTATCTTATTAGAACTATAATCCTGACTTTAAATTATCTTGTTTGTGCATTGAGAGTTATTATATGGCTACCCATATACAGGCTTGGGTTATCTTCTTCCTTTCTTACCACTCTTGTTAACCCAAGTAGCTGATCCTCAACATTATGGGACAGTTAACCACACCCTAAACCAGTCCTTCCTTCTGAACCTAAACACTATTGTGAGAGTTGTAAGGCCTTGCATTGCATTATTTTCGATTTTATCTTGGCAAAAAGTGATAGAAATAAGGCTGGCAAGGAGAAGCTCTATTATAGTTACCATCTTGCATTTTGGGTTTGGTATTAGGCTAGGAATTTGGGAAAGGGTAGTGTAAGTGGTTTGAGCTTTAATTTTATACATCTTTGAAAAGAAGAAGAAGTATGGGATTGGTAGTATAGGGGAGGAGATCAAGTGCTTTAGGAAATGGTAGATTTAGGAGTTTCACTTGGGGTTTTAGAAGTCATTAGGTTCATCTTGGGTAAAAAGGGTAGAAGAGAGCTTTGACTGGCATGCATAGGTGTGCTTTTACCTTTAGCATTTTGCCTATGATAGAATCATTTAACTAAGTGATCCCCTGAATCTTTGAACTCTTATTTGAATGAGATCATTTTCATCTCATAACCATGTCCTTTGACCAAATATTTTCTCATGATTTGCATAAATTTGATCCATTGGTTATTATAATTGAATGTTAAAGAGTTGATTGATTTGAATTATTGTGTAGGCTAAGATAAAGTTCATTGTTTGCTATGATAGGTATGGATAAAGTTCGTAAAACAATCTCTATGCATCTTAGAACCTATAACTTGGGCATTGAATCAGTTTTTGATTGACATCTTTAGTTTTGAGCTCCCACTTTCAAACCTCACTCTCCCATTTGTTCTTGTTTGCTTAAGAACAAACAAAAGGCAAGTGTGGGGTGTTGATATACTCATTATTTACACCAAACTAGCATATATTCTGCATTGTTTTATAGTCTTTAAACATTTATTTTTGCTTGTTTTTGTCCCATTGGCATTCAATTAGGACTTAGTGTAGATTTAGGGTGAGCAAGTGTGGTTTAAAGCAGGTTGTTATAAGTTTGGGAAACAAAAACAGGTGCATTTGGGCTGCTATTGCTCACCGTATCGGTCAAGACCAGACCATTACAGACCATATCGGTCATGCTATCGGTGAGGTGATCGATAATGGTGGAGCCAAGATGTCTCGGTCAACCTACTGGTCAGTTCTGATCGATAGCGAACATGAAGTGACAGATGGAAATGCATCGGTTGTATTCCGGTCACTCTATCGATCAGGTAGTGACCGATAGGAGACACCCGGATGTATTTTGGTCATTGTATCGGTCACAAATGTGACCGATAGGATTTGGCAGGAAAGCTATCGGTCATCCTATCGGTCTGGGAGAGACTGATACACCCCTCCAGCCTGCCAAAACACCTTCTAAGGTACACATCTCCACTTCTTTGCTTCCGAATACCTCTAAGCACCCTTTATCAACCTCATTCAAGCTTCTATTACACAAGGGACTGTGTAATTCAAGTGTGGGGGAGGGCATTGCATTTGACATTGTGTTTTGTTTTCTTATTTTCCCTTTTTGCACACTTGACTCTCATGCGTTCATGCATTCATCTATGTACATTGAAAACCTATAAAATTTTTAGAAATTTTGGAACCAAAAAGATCATTTAGTTGCATTTGCATAACTAAGATTGAGTCTAGATGCATTTCATATAGGTTTGCATACATTTGCATAGGGAGTAGATGATAAACACTTGTCAAGATGTTATTGTTTGAATTGTTTTCAATGCCTAGGTTATCTGTTGTTTGATTGCATTGTAGTGAGTTTGAAGTGAAGGCTGCAACATATCTTGAATTCTTGCATTCATATTCTTGTCTTATGCTCAAGCTTGCTTTGATTTGATTCACAACTCAATCTTATTAGAACCATAATCCTGACTTTGAATTATCTTGTTTGTGCAGTGAGAGTGATTACATTGCTACCCATATACATACTTGGGTTATCATCTTCCTTTCTTACCACTCCTGTTAACCCAAGTAGCTGATCCTCAACATTATGGGACAGTTAACCACACCCTAAACCAATACTTCTTTCTGAACCTAAACACTATTGTGAGAGTTGTGAGGCCTTGCATTGCATCATTTTCGATTTTATCTTGGCAAAAAAGTGTTAGAAATAAGGCTGGCAAGGAGAATCTCTCTTATAGACACTAACTTGCATTTTGGGCGTGGTATTAGGTTAGGAGTTTGGGAAAGGGTAGTGTAAGTGGTTTGAGCTTTAATTGTATACATCTTTGAGAAGAAGAAGAAGTATGGGATTGGTAGTATGGGGGAACAGTTCATTTTGTGGTTAAGTTAATTAGGAAGAAAGCTCTAAGTGTTAAAGAAGAAAGGTGCCAACAACAACAAAGCTTACAAAGGTCATCCAAAAGGAGAAGTCAGACCAAGCAATCCACCAATGGCATCTATCATACAACAAAGAAGAGCAAGTTCCAAAAAGAAGTCAATAACACAAGTAAAAGAAAAGGGAGTTTCCCCAAATATGAAGAAGGAAGAGATCAAGTGCTTTGGGAAATGGTAGATTTAGGAGTTTCACTGGGGGTTTTAGAAGTCTTTAGGTTCATCTCGGGTAAATAGGGTAGAAGAGAGTTTTGAATTGCATGCATATGTGTGCTTTTACCTTTAGCATTTTGCCTAAGATAGAATCATTTCACTAAGTGATCTCCTGAATCTTTGAACCCTTATTTGAATCATTTTCATCTCATAACCATGTCTCTTGACCGAATGTTTTCTCTTGATTTTCACAAACTTGATCCATTGGTTATTATTAACGAATGTTAAAGAGTTGGTTGATTTGAATTATTGTGTAGGCTAAGCTAGAGTTCATTGTTTGCTATGATAGGTATGGCTAAAGTTTTTAACGTAAAACAAACTCTATGCATCTTAGAACATATAACTTAGGCATTGAATCAGTTTTTGATTGACATCTTTAGTTTTGAGCTCCCACTTTCAAACCTCACTCTCCCATTTGTTCTTGTTTGCTTGAGTACAAACAAAAGGCAAGTGTGGGGGCGTTGATATACTCATTATTTACACTGGCATATATTCTGCATTGTTTTATAGTCTTTAAACATTCATTTTTGCTTGTTTTTGTCCCATTGGCATTCAATTAGGACTTAGTGTAGATTTAGGGTGAGCAAGTGTGGTTTAAAGCAAGTTGTTATAAGTTTGGGAAACAAAAACAGGTGCATTTGAGCTGTTATTGCTCACCGTATCGGTCAAGACCAGACCGATACAGACCCTATCGGTCATGCTATCGGTGAGGTGATTGATGGTGGTGGAGCCAAGATGTATCGGGCAACCTATGGGTCAGTTCTGATCGATAGCGAACATGCAGTGACCGATGGAAATGGATCGGTTGTATTCCGGTCACTCTATCGATCGGATAGTGACCGATAGGAAACACCCGGATGTATTTTGGTCACTGTATCGGTCACGAATGCGACCGATAGGATTTGGCAGGAAACTTATCGGTCATCCTATCGGTCTGGGAGAGACCGATACACCTCTCCAGCCTGCCAAAACACCTTCTAAGGTACACAACTCAACTTCTTTGCTTCTGAATAATTTTGAGCACCCTTTATCAACCTCCTTCAAGCTTCTATTACACAAGGGACTGTGTAATTCAAGTGTGGGGGAGGGCATTGCATTTGACATTGTGTTTTGTTTTCTTATTTTCCCTTTTTGCACATTTGAGTCTCATGCATTCATGCATTCATCTATGTACATTGAAAACCTATAAAAGTTTCAAAAATTTTGGAACCAAAAAGATTTGAGTCTAGATGCATTTTATATAGGTTTGCATACATTTGCATATGGAGTAGATGATAAACACTTGTCAAGATGTTAATGTGTGAATTGTTTTCAATGCCTTGGTTATCTGTTGTTTGATTGCATTGTAGTGAGTTTGAAGTGAAGGCTGCATCATATCTTTAATTCTTGTATTGACATTCTTGTCTTATGCTCAAGCTTGCATTGATTTGATTCCAACTCTATCTTATTAAAACCATAATCCTGGCTTTGAATTATCTTGTTTGTGAATTGAGAGTGATTACATAGCTACCCATATACATACTTGGGTTATCTTCTACCTTTCTTACCACTCTTGTTAACCTAAGTAGCTGATCCTCAACATTATGGGATAGTTAACCACACCCTAAACCAGTCCTTCTTTCTGAACATAAACACTATTGTGAGAGTTGTGAGGCCTTGCATTTCATCATTTTTGATTTTATCTTGGCAAAAAGTGTTAGAAATAAGGCTGGCAAGGAGAAGCTCTCTTATAGACACCAGCTTGCATTTTGGGCTTGATATTAGGTTAGGAGTTTGGTAAAGGGTAGTGTAAGTGGTTTGAGCTTTAATTGTATACATCTTAGAGAAGCAGAAGAAGTATGGTATTGGTAGTATGGGGGAGGAGATCAAGTGCTTTGGGAAATGGTAGATTTAGGAGTTTCACTGGGGGTTTTAGAAGTCATTAGATTCATCTTGGGTAAAAAGGGTAGAAGAGAGCTATGACTGGCATGCATAGGTGTGCTTTTACCTTAATCATTTTGGCTATGATAGAATCATTTAACTAAGTGATCCCCTGAATCTTTGAACCCTTATTTGAATGAGATCATTTTCATCTCATAACCATGTCCCTTGACCAAATGTTTTCTCATGATTTGCACAAACTTGATCCATTGGTTATTATTATTGAATGTTAAAGAGTTGATTGATTTGAATTATTGTGTAGGCTAAGATTAAGTTCATTGGTTGCTATGATAGGTATTGATAAAGTTAGTAAAACAATCTCTATGCATCTTAGAACCTCACTGTCCCATTTGTTCTTGTTTGATTGAGGACAAGCAACAGGCAAGTGTGGGGGTGTTGATATACTCATTATTTACACCATACTAGCATACATTCGGCATTGTTTTATTGTCTTTAAACATTCATTTTTGCTTGTTTTGGTCCCATTTGCATTCAATTAGGAGTTAGTGTAGATTTAGGGTGAGCAAGTGTGGTTTAAGGCAAGTTGTTAAAAGTTTGGAAAGCAAAAACAGGTGCATTTGGGCTGCTATTTCTCACCGTATCGGTCAAAACCAGATCGATACAGACCATATCGGTCATGCTATCGGTGAGGTGATCGATAGTGGTGGAGCCAAGATGTATCGGTAAACCTATGGGTCAGTTCTGATCGATAGCAAACATGCCGTGACCAATGGAAATGCATCGGTTGTATTCCGGTCACTCTATCGATCAGATAGTGACCGATAGGAAACACCCGGATGTATTTTGGTCATTGTATCGGTCACGAATGAGACCGATAGGATTTGGCAGGAAAGCTATCGGTCATCCTATCAGTCTGGGAGAGACCGATACACCTCTCCAGCCTGCCAAAACACCTTCTTAGGTACACAACTCGACTTCTTTGCTACTCAATACTTCTGAGCACCCTTTATCAATCTCCTGCAAGCTTATATTACACAAGGACTGTGTAATTCAAGTGTGGGGGAGGGCATTGCATTTGACATTGTGTTTTGTTTTCTTATTTTCCCTTTTTGCACACTTGAGTCCCATGCATTCATGCATTCATCTATGTTCATTGGAAACCTATAAGATTTTCAAAAATTTTGGAACCAAAAAGATCATTTAGTTGCATTTGCATAACTAAGATTGAGTCTAGATGCATTTCATATAGGGTTGCATACATTTGCATAGGGAGTAGATGAGAAACAATTGTCAAGATGTTAATGTTTGAATAGTTTTCATTGCCTCGGTTATCTGTTGTTTGATTGCATTGTAGTGAGTTTGAAGTTAAGGCTCCACCATATCTTGAATTCTTGCATTAATATTCCTGTCTTATGCTCAAGCTTGCTTTGATTTGATTCCAACTCTATCTTATTAGAACCATAATCCTGACTTTAAATTATGTTGTTTGTGCATTTAGAGTGATTATATGGCTACCCATATACAGACTTGGGTTATCTTCTTCCTTTCTTACCACTCTTGTTAACCCAAGTAGCTGATCCTCAACATTATGGGACAGTTAACCACACCCTAAACCAGTTCTTCCTTCTGAACCTAAACACTATTGTGAGAGTTGTAAGGCCTTGCATTGCATTATTTTTGATTTTATCTTGGCAAAAAGTGATAGAAATAAGGCTGGCAAGGAGAAGCTCTATTATAGTTACCATCTTGCATTTTGGGTTTGGTATTAGGCTAGGAGTTTGGGAAAGGGTAGTGTAAGTGGTTTAAGCTTTAATTGTATACATCTTTGAAAAGAAGAAGAAGTATGGGATTGGTATTATGGGGGAACAGTTCATTTTGTGGTTAAGTTAATTAGGAAGAAAGCTCTAAGTATTAAAGAAGAAAGGTGCCAACATCAAGAAAGGTTACTATGGTCATCCAAAAGGAGAAGTCAGACCAAGAAATCCACCAAAGGTGATGAAAATGGCGTCAATCATACAACAAAGAAGAGCAAGTTCCAAAAAGAAGTCAACCAAACAAGAAAAAGAAGAAGGAGTTTTCCCAAATATGAAGAAGGAAGAGATCAAGTGCTTTGGGAAATGGTAGATTTAGTAGTTTCACTGGGTGTTTAAGAAGTCATTAGGTTCATCTTGGATAAAAAAGGTAGAAGAGAGTTTTGCCTTGGTTATCTGTTGTTTGATTGCATTATAGTGAGATTGAAGTGAAGGCTGCACCATATCTTGAATTCTTGCATTGATATTCTTGTCTTATGCTCAAGCTTGCTTTGATTTGATTCCAACTCTATCTTATTAGAACCCTAATCATGACTTTGAATTATCTTGTTTGTGCATTGAGAGTGATTACATGGCTACCGATATACATACTTGGGTTATCTTCTTCCTTTCCTACCACTCTTGTTAACACAAGTAGCTGATCCTCAACATTATGGGCAGTTAACCACACCCTAAACCAGTCCTTCTTTCTGAACCTAAACACTATTGTGAGAGTTGTGAGGCCTTGCATTTCATCATTTTTGATTTATCTTAGCAAAAAGTGTTAGAAATAAGGCTGGCAAGGAGAAGCTCTTGTATAGACACCAGCTTGCATTTTGGGCTTGGTATTAGGTTAGAAGTTTGGGAAAAGGTAGTGTAAGTGGTTTCAGCTTTAATTGTATACATCTTTGAGAAGAAGAAGAAGTATGGGATTGGTAATATGGGGGAACAGTTCATTTTGTGGTTAAGATAATTAGGAAGGTGCCAACAACAACAAAGCTTACAAAGGTCATCCAAAAGGAGAAGTCAGACCAAGCTATCCACCAATGGTGATGAAAATGGCGTCTATCATACAACAAAGAAGAGCAAGTTCCAAAAGAAGTCAACCACACAAGTAAAAGAAGAAGGAGTTCCCATAAATATGAAGAAGGAAGAGATCAAGTGCATTGGGAAATGGTAGATTTAGGAGTTTCACTGGGGGTTTTAGAAGTCTTTAGGTTCATCTAGGGAAAATAGGGCAGAAGAGAGTTTTGACTTGCATGCATAGGTGTGCTTTTACTTTTAGCATTTTGCCTAAGATAGAATCATTTTACTAAGTGATCCCCTGAATCTTTGAAACCTTATTTGAATGAGATCATTTTCATCTCATAACCATGTCCCTTGACCAAATGTTTTCTCTTGATTTGCACAAACTTGATCCATTGGTTATTATTAATGAATGTTAAAGAGTTGGTTGATTTGAATTATTGTGTAGGCTAAGCTAGAGTTCATTGTTTGCTATGATAGGTATGGCTAAAGTTTTTAACGTAAAACAAACTCTACGTATCTTAGAACCTATAACTTGGGCATTGAATCAGTTTTTGATTGACATCTTTAGTTTTGAGCTCCCACTTTCAAACCTCACTCTCCCATTTGTTCTTGTTTGCTTGAGAACAAACAAAAGGCAAGTGTGGGGGTGTTGATATACTCATTATTTACACCATACTAGCATATATTCTGCATTGTTTTGTAGTCTTTAAACATTCATTTTTGCTTGTTTTTGTCCCATTGGCATTCAATTAGGACTTAGTGTAGATTTAGGGTGAGCAAGTGTGGTTTAAAGCAAGTTGTTTTAAGTTTAGGAAACAAAAATAGGTGCATTTGGGCTGCTATTGCTCACCTTATCGGTCAAGACCAGACCGATACAGACCCTATCGGTCATGCTATCGGTGAGGTAATCGATAGTGGTGGAGCCAAGATGTATCGGGCAAACTATGGGTCAGTTCTGATCGATAGCGAACATGCAGTGACCGATGGAAATGGATCGGTTGTATTCCGGTCACTCTATCGATCGGATAGTGACCGATAGAAAACACCTGGATGTATTTTGGTCACTGTATCGGTCACAAATGCGACCGATAGGATTTGGCAGGAAAGTTATCGGTCATCCTATCGGTCTGGGAGAGACCGATACACTTCTCCAGCCTGCCAAAACACCTTCTAAGGTACACAACTCAACTTCTTTGCTTCTGAATACTTTTGAGCACCCTTTATCAACCTCCTTCAAGCTTCTATTACACAAGGGACTGTATAATTCAAGTGTGGGGGAGGGCATTGCATTTGACATTGTGTTTTGTTTTCTTATTTTCCCTTTTTGGACATTTGAGTCTCATGCATTCATGCATTCATCTATGTACATTGAAAACCTATAAAAGTTTCAAAAATTTTGGAACCAAAAAGATCATTTAGTTGCATTTGCATAACTAAGATTTAGTCTAGATGCATTTTATATAGGTTTGCATACATTTTCATATGGAGTAGATGATAAACACTTGTCATGATGTTAATGTGTGAATTGTTTTCAATGCCTTGGTTATCTGTTGTTTGATTGCATTGTAGTGAGTTTGAAGTCAAGGCTGCACCATATCCTGAATTCTTGTATTGACATTCTTGTCTTATGCTCAGGCTTGCATTCATTTGATTCCAACTCTATCTTATTAGAACCATAATCCTGGCTTTGAATTATCTTGTTTGTCCATTGAGAGTGATTACATGGCTACCCATATACATACTTGGGTTATCTTCTACCTTTCTTACCACTCTTGTTAACCCAAGTAGCTGTTCCTCAACATTATGGGATATTTAACCACACCCTAAACCAGTCTTTCTTTCTGAACGTAAACACTATTGTGAGAGTTGTGAGGCCTTGCATTTCATCATTTTTGATTTTATCTTGGCAAAAAGTGTTAGAAATAAGACTGGCAAGGAGAAGCTCTCTTATAGACACCAGCTTGCATTTTGGGCTTGATATAAGGTTAGGAGTTTGGGAAAGGGTAGTGTAAGTGGTTTGAGCTTTAATTGTATACATCTTTGAGAAGAAGAAGAAGTATGGGATTGGTAGTACGGGGGAGGAGATCAAGTGCTTTGGGAAATGGTAGATTTAGGAGTTTCACTGGGGGTTTTAGAAGTCATTAGGTTCATCTTGGGTAAAAAGGGTAGAAGAGAGCTTT
The DNA here is from genome assembly GCA_911865555.2 of Thlaspi arvense. Classification (NCBI taxonomy): domain Eukaryota; kingdom Viridiplantae; phylum Streptophyta; class Magnoliopsida; order Brassicales; family Brassicaceae; genus Thlaspi; species Thlaspi arvense. Next base: position 23,728,743 of record OU466862.2, on the reverse strand, counting down.
GAGTGGCATGCATAGGTGTGCTTTTACCTTTAGCATTTTGCCTATGATAGAATCATTTAACTAAGTGATCCCCTGAATCTTTGAACTCTTATTCGAATGAGATCATTTTCATCTCATAACCATGTCCCTTGACCAAATATATTCTCATGATTTGCACAAACTTAATCCATTGGTTATTATTATTGAATGTTAAAGAGTTGATTGATTTGAATTATTGTGTAGGCTAAGATAAAGTTCATTGTTTGCTATGATAGGTATGGATAAAGTTAGTAAAACAAACTCTATGCATCTTAGAACCTGTAACTTGGGCATTGAATCAGTTTTTGATTGATATCTTTAGTTTTGAGCTCCCACTTTCAAACCTCACTCTCCCAATTGTTCTTGTTTGCTTAAGAACAAACAAAAGGCAAGTGTGGGGGTGTTGATATACTCATTATTTACACCAAACTAGCATATATTCTGCATTGTTTTATAGTCTTTAAACATTCATTTTTGCTTGTTTTTGTCCCATTGGCATTCAATTAGGACTTAGTGTAGATTTAGGGTGAGCAAGTGTGGTTTAAAGCAAGTTGTTATAAGTTTGGGAAACAAAAACAGGTGCATTTGGGCTGTTATTGCTCACCGTATCGGTCAAGACCAGACCGATACAGATTCTATCGGTCATGCTATCGGTGAGGTGATCGATAGTGGTGGAGCCAAGATGTATCGGGCAACCTATGGGTCAGTTCTGATCGATAGCGAACAAGCAGTGACCGATGGAAATGGATCGGTTGTATTCCGGTCACTCTATCGATCGGATAGTGACCGATAGGAAACACCCGGATGTATTTTGGTCACTGTATCGGTCACCAATGCGACCGATAAGATTTGGCAGGAAACTTATCGGTTATCCTATCGGTCTAGGAGAGACCGATACACCTCTCCAGCCTGCCAAAACACCTTCTAAGGTACACAACTCAACTTCTTTGCTTCTGAATACTTTTGAGCACCCTTTATCAACCTCCTTCTAGCTTCTATTACACAAGGGACTGTGTAACTCAAGTGTGGGGGAGGGCATTGGATTTGACATTGTGTTTTGTTTTCTTATTTTCCCTTTTTGCACATTTGAGTCTCATGCATTCATGCATTCATCTATGTACATTGAAAACCTATAAAATTTTCAAAAATTTTGGAACCAAAAAGATTATTTAGTTGCATTTGCATAACTAAGATTGAGTCTAGATGCATTTTATATAGGTTTGCATACATTTGCATATGGAGTAGATGATAAACACTTGTCAAGATGTTAATGTGTGAATTGTTTTCAATGCCTTGGTTATCTGTTGTTTGATTGCATTGTAGTGAGTTTGAAGTGAAGGCTGCACCATATCTTGAATTCTTGTATTGTCATTCTTGTCTTATGCTCAAGCTTGCATTGATTTGATTCCAACTCTATCTTATTAAAACCATAATCCTGGCTTTGAATTATCTTGTTTGTGAATTGAGAGTGATTACATGGCTACCCATATACATACTTGGGTTATCTTCTACCTTTCTTACCACTCTTGTTAACCTAAGTAGCTGATCCTCAACATTATGGGATAGTTAACCACACCCTAAACCAGTCCTTCTTTCTGAACATAAACACTATTGTGAGAGTTGTGAGGCTTTGCATTTCATCATTTTTGATTTTATCTTGGCAAAAAGTGTTAGAAATAAGGCTGGCAAGGAGAAGCTCTCTTATAGACACCAGCTTGCATTTTGGGCTTGATATTAGGTTAGGAGTCTGGGAAAGGGTAGTGTAAGTGGTGTGAGCTTTAATTGAATACATCTTTATGCATCTTAGAACCTATAACTTAGGCATTGAATCAGTTTTTGATTGACATCTTTAGTTTTGAGCTACCACTTTCAAACCTTACTCTCCCATTTGTTCTTGTTTGCTTGAGGACAAGCAAAAGGCAAGTGTGGGGGTGTTGATATACTCATTATTTACACCTTACTAGCATATATTCTGCATTGTTTTATAGTCTTTAAGCATTCATTTTTGCTTGTTTTTGCCCCATTTGCATTCAATTAGGACTTAGTGTAGATTTAGGGTCAGCAAGTGTGGTTTAAGGCAAGTTGTTATAAGTTTGGGAAGCAAAAACAGGTGCATTTGGGCTGCTATTGCTCACCGTATCGGTCAAGACCAGACCGATACAGACCCTATCGGTCATGCTATCGGTGAGGTGATCGATAGTGGTGGAGCCAAGATGTATCGGTCTACCTATGGGTCAGTTCTGATCGATACAGAATATGCAGTGACCGATGGAAATGCATCGGCTGTATTCCGGTCACACTATCGATCAGATTGTGACCGATAGGAAACACCCGGATGTATTTTGGTCACTGTATCGGTCACGAAAGTGACCGATAGGTTTTGGCAGGAAAGCTATTGGTCATCCTATCGGTCTGGGAGAGACCGATACACCTCTCTAGCCTGCCAGAACACCTTCTAAGGTACACAGCTCCAGTTCTTTGCTTCTGAATACTTCTGAGCACCCTTTATAAACCTCCTTCAAGCTTCTATTACACAAACGACTGTGTAATTCAACTGTGGGGCAGGGCATTGCATTTGACATAGTGTTTTGTTTTCTTATTTTCCCTTTTTGCACATTTGAGTCTCATGCATTAGTGCATTCATCTATGTACATTGAAAACCTTTAAAATTTTCAAAAATTTTGGAACCGAAAAGATCATTTATTTTCATTAGCATAACTAAGATTGAGTTTAGATGCATTTCATATAGGTTTGCATACATTTGCATTGGGAGTAGATGATAAACACTTGTCATGATGTTAATGTTTGAATTGTTTTCAATGCCTTGGTTATCTGTTGATTGATTGCATTATAGTGAGTTTGAAGTGAAGGCTGCACCATATCTTGAATTCTTGCATTGATATTCTTGTCCTATGCTCAAGCTTTCTTTGATTTGATTATAACTCTATCTTATTAGAACCATAATCCTGACTTTGAATTATCTTGTTTGTGCATTGAGAGTGATTACATGGCTACCGATATACATACTTGGGTTATCTTCTTCCTTTCCTACCACTCTTGTTAACCCAAGTAGCCGATCCTGAACATTATGGGCAGTTAACCACACCCTAAACCAGTCCTTCTTTCTGAACCTAAACACTATTGTGAGAGTAGTGAGGTCTTGCATTTCATCATTTTCGATTTTATCTTGGCAAAAAGTGTTAGAAATAATGCTGGCAAGGAGAAGCTCTTGTATAGACACCAGCTTGCATTTTGGGCTTGGTATTAGGTTAGAAGTTTGGGAAAAGGTAGTGTACATGGTTTGAGCTTTAATTGTATACATCTTTGAGAAGAAGAAGAAGTATGGGATTGGTAGTATGAGGGAACAATTCATTTTGTGGTTAAGTTAATTAGGAAGAAAGCTCTAAGTGTTAAAGAAGAAAGGTGCCAACAACAACAAAGCTTACAAAGGTCATCCAAAAGGAGAAGTCAGACCAAGAAATCCACCAAAGGTGATGAAAATGGCATCTATCATACAACAAAGAAGAGCAAGTGCAAAAAAGAAGTCAACCACACAAGTAAAAGAAGAAGGAGTTTCCCAAAATATGAAGAAGGAAGAAATCAAGTGCTTTGGGCAATGGTAGATTTAGGAGTTTCACTAGCGGTTTTACAAGTCTTTAGGTTCATCTTGGGTAAATAGGGTAGAAGAGAGTTTTGACTTGCATGCATAGGTGTGCTTTTACCTTTAGCATTTTGCCTAAGATAGAATCATTTCACTAAGTGATCCGCTGAATCTTTGAACCCTTATTTGAATGAGATCATTTTCATCTCATAACCATGTCCCTTGACCCAATGTTTTCTCTTGATTTGCACAAACTTGATCCATTGGTTATTATTAATGAATGTTAAAGAGTTGGTTGATTTGAATTATTGTGTAGGCTAAGCAAGAGTTTATTGTTTGCTATGATAGCTATGGCTAAAGTTTTTAAAGTAAAACAATCTCTATGCATCTTAGAACCTATAACTTGGGAATTGAATCAGTTTTTGATTGACATCTTTAGTTTTGAGCTACCACTTTCAAACCTCACTCTCCCATTTGTTCTTGTTTGCTTGAGGACAAGCAAAAGGCAAGTGTGGGGGTGTTGATTTACTCATTATTTACACCATACTAGCATATATTCTGCATTGTTTTATAGTCTTTAAGCATTCATTTTTGCTTGTTTTTGCCCCATTTGCATTCAATTAGGACTTAGTGTAGATTTAGGGTCAGCAAGTGTGGTTTAAGACAAGTTGTTATAAGTTTGGGAAGCAAAACCAGGTGCATTTGGGCTGCTATTGCTCACCGTATCGGTCAAGACCAGACCGATACAGACCCTATTGGTCATGCTATCGGTGAGGTGATCGATAGTGGTGGAGCCAAGATGTATCGGTCTACCTATGGGTCAGTTCTGATCGATAGAGAACATGCAGTGACCGATGGAAATGCATCGGCTGTATTCCAGTGACTCTATCGATCAGATAGTGACCGATAGAAAACACCAGGATGTATTTCGGTCACGAATGACCGATAGGATTTGGCAGGAAAGCTATCGGTCATCCTATCGGTCTGGGAGAGACCGATACACCACTCTAGCCTGCCAGAACACTTTCTAAGGTACACAACTCCAGTTCTTTGCTTCTGAATACTTCTGAGCACCCTTTATCAACCTCCTTCAAGCTTCTATTACACAAACGACTGTGTAATTCAAGTGTGGGGCACGGCATTGCATTTGACATAGTGTTTTGTTTTCTTATTTTCCCTTTTTGCACACTTGAGTCTCATACATTCATGCATTCATTTATGTACATTGAAAACCTATGAAAATTTCAAAAATTTCGGAATTAAAAAGATCATTTAGTTGCATTTCCATAACTACGATTGAGTATTGATGCATTTCATATAGGTTTGCATACATTTACATAGGGAGTAGATGATAAACACTTGTCAAGATGTTAATGTTTGAATTGTTTTCAATGCCTCGGTTATCTGTTGTTTGATTGCATTGTAGTGAGTTTGAAGTTAAGGCTGCACCATATCTTGAATTCTTGCATGGATATTCCTGTCTTATGCTCAAGCTTGCTTTGATTTGATTCCAACTCTATCTTATTTGATCCATAATCCTGACTTTGAATTATCTTGTTTGTGCAATTAAAATGATTATATGGCTACCAATATACATACTTGGGTTATCTTCTTCCTTTCTTACCACTCTTATTAACCCAAGTATCTGATCCTCAACATTATGGGACAGTTAACCACACCCTAAACCAGTCCTTCTTTCTGAACCTAAATACTATTGTGAGAATTGTGAGGCCTTGCATTGCATCATTTTCGATTTTATCTTGGCAAAAAGTGTTAGAAATAAGGCTGGCAAGGAGAAGATCTCTTATAGTTACCAGCTTGCATTTTGGGATTTGTATTAGGCTAGGATTTTGGAAAAGGATAGTGTAAGTAGTTTGAGGATTAATTGTATACATCTTTGAGAAGAAGAAGAAGTATGGGATTGGTAGTATGGGGGAGCTGTTCATTTTGTGGTTAAGTTAATTAGGAAGAAAGCTCTAAGTGTCAAAGAAGAAGGGTGCCAAAAACAACAAAGCTTACAAAGATAATCCAAAAGGAGAAGTCAGAGCAAGCAATCCACCAAAGGTGATGAAAATGGCGTCAATCATACAACAAAGAAGAGCAAGGTCCAAAAAGAAGTCAACCACAACAGAAAAAGAAGAAGGTGTTTCCCCAAATATGAAGAAGGAAGAGACAAGTGCTTTGGGAAATGGTAGATTTAGGAGTTTCACTGGGGGTTTTAGAAGTCATTAGGTTCATCTTGGGTAAAAAGTGTAGAAGAGAGGTTTGAGTTGCATGCATAAGTGTGCTTTTACCTTTAGCATTTTGCCTAAGATAAAATCATATCACTAAGTGATGCTTTGAATCTTTGAACCCTTACTTGAATGAGATCATTTTCATCTCATAACCTTGTCCCTTGACCAAATGTATTCTCTTGATTTTCACAAACTAAATCCATTGGTTATTATTAATGAATGTTAAATAGTTGGTTGATTTGAATCAGTTTTTGATTGACATCTTTTGTTTTGAGCTCCCACTTTCAAACCTAATTCTCCCATTTGTTCTTGTTTGCTAGAGGACAAGCAAAAGACAAGTGTAGGCGTGTTGATATACTCATTATTTACACCATTCTGGCATACATTCTGCATTGTTTTATAGTCTTTAGACATTCATTTTTGCTTGTTTTTGTCCCATTTGCATTCAATTAGGACTTAGTATAGATTTAGGGTGAGCAAGTGTGGTGTAAGTCAAGTAATTATAAGTTTGGGAAGCAAAAACAGGTGCATTTGGGCTGCTATTGCTCGCCGTATCGGTCAAGACCAGGCCGATGCAGACCCTATCGGTCATGCTATCGGTGAGGTGATTGATAGTGGTGTAGCCAAGATGTATTGGTCAACCTATGGGTCAGATCAGATCGATAGCGAACATGCAGTAACCGATGGAAATGCATTGGTTGTATTCCGGTCACTCTATCGATCAGATAGTGACCGATAGGAAACACCCGGATATATTTTGGTCACTATATCGTTCACGAATGTGATTGATAGGATTTGGCAGGAAAGCTACCGGTCATTCTATCGGTCTGGGAGAGACCGATACACCCCTCGAGCCTGCCAAAACACCTTCTAAGGTACACAACTCCACTTCTTTGCTTCTGAATGCTTCTGAGCACCCTTTATCAACCTCTTTCAAGCTTCTATTACAACAAGGGACTGATTAATTCAAGTGTGGGGGAGGGCATTGCATTTTACATTGTGTTTTGTTCTTATTTTCCCCTTTTGCGTACTTGAGTCTCATGCATTCATGAATTCATCTATGTACATTGAAAACCTATAAAATTTTCAAAAATTTTGGAATCAAAAAGATCATTTAGTTGCATTTGCATAATTATGATTGAGTCTATATGCATTTCATATAGGTTTTCATACATTTGCATAGGGAGTAGATGATAAACACTTGTCAAGATGTTAATGTTTGAATTCTTTTCATTGCCTTGGTTATTTATTGTTTGATTGGCTTGTAGTGAGTTTGAAGTTAAGGCTGCACCATATCTTGAATTCTTGCATTGATATTCTTGTCTCATGCTCAAGCTTGCTTTGATTTGATTCCAACTCTATCTTATTAGAACCATAATCATGACTTTGAATTATCTTGTTTGTGCATTGAGAGCGATTACATGGCTACCCATATACATACTTGGGTTATCTTATCAAACTAGAAGGATGAAGGGTGTCTGTACACATGCTTCACCTTGGCACTCAAGGAAGGTTATCAATATCAAGTGGCTTACAAGAGTGGAGTACAAGGCAAGGAGATGGTCGCCTTTGTTATCTACCCCAACGGTCACAAATATCTAAAGCTAAGAAGATAAGGTCACATGACCAACTTAAGCAAGTGCCGTTGGAAGCTAACGTTGACCTGTCACTTTCGTCATTGGGATCTCTACCTTAGTTTATTCTTAGTGTCTCTTTCTTGTAGCCGTTGTTTGTACTTGGTATAGGTATATAAGTAGACACTTACCATCGAATGTAATAGTTAACTTAAGGAAATATAATCTCCTTAATTCTATTCTCACATTCTCTCTTGTTCTTCACTTGTTCTTCATCATTTCACTTAATCATTCCGCAAATATTCTAACATGGTATCAGAGCAAGTTATGTAGATCTTTGGATCACAAACTCTGATTCTCATCCTCTCTCATTTTACTTCTTCTTTATTCGCTACCTCTCTCTCTCAACTCCAGAAAATTCTCAGAAACTTTACCCAACGGTCCATAGCCACTAATCACCCTCTTTATACTCTTAAATCGCTCCTAAACTCTCTAAACCACCTAAACACATTCTCAATCCACCATACTCTCATTCGCTTACTCTTTTCTTCCCTCAAATCTCTTTCCCAAAACTATTGACCAACGGTCCATACCTTTGCCCATAGGTCCATAGAATCAATTTCATGGCCATAGAGAACAATAAGCCATTGGCTTTACCAGTTACACTCAAAGGAGTGAACTATCTACAGTGGTTAAGAACCACAAGAGCCGCCTTGTGTGGAAGAGGTCTCTGGAGTCATGTTTCAAGTGACGCTCCCATAGCAGCACCACCAGCCGCGGGAGCAGCCATTGTCCCAGCCGAAGAGACCCAATGGTATAAGGAAGACCAGACCGTCCTTGCTTTGTTACAAAGCTCCCTAAGCAACGAGATCCTGGAGGCATACTCCTACTGTGAAACCGCCAAGGAGCTGTGGGGGACTTTGAAGCAAGTATTCGGCAATGTCTCTAATCTAAGCCGTGTGTTTGAAGTCAAAAAGGCTATCAACGATCTAAGGCAAGAAGATATGGAGTTCACCAAGCACTTTGGAAAATTCAGAGCACTATGTGATGAGCTGGAAATGCTAAGGCCAAGTACCATAGATCCACAAGTCTTGAATGAAAGAAGGGAGCAAGACAAGGTCTTTCGACTGCTTTTGACTCTCAGCTCAACCTACAATGATCTCATCAAACACCTTCTCAGAGCAGAAAGGCTACCAACGCTTGAAGAAGTATGTTCTCAAGTCCAAAAGGAGCAAGGATCACTCGGCTTATTTGGAGGAAAAGGAGAACTGATCTCAGCCAACAAAAGAGCCTACAAGTTTGATGAGAAGAGAAACTCCTTTTGTGATCATTGCAAGAGAAAGGGGCACACCAAAGAAATCTGCTGGAGTCTCCATCCACACCTTAAACCAAAATGGAAGGAGGGAAAGGCTAGGTGTGCTTCAGAAGAAGCTGCTCACAAAGGCGAAAGCTCTAGGGCGATCCCTGGAGGAGAAGGAGCAGCCAACTCATCCCAATTCGTGACAAAATCGGACTTAGATGCCTTGATCAAGGCGTTTAAGGAGTCTGGTAACACTCTTGGTACCTCTTTTCATGTGATTCAAAATATGAGAAATTCTTACAGTTCTTCACATACACTTAAGAATAAGCCATTAATAGTTGATTCAGGAGCTTCTTATCACATGATTAGTGATTTAAGCTTAATTAGCAACATAAAACCAACTATAGGAAATGTTGAGATTGCTAATAGGGAAAAGGTGCCAATTAAGGGAATAGGAGAACTTAAGCTCTTTGAAAGATCTTCTAAAGCGTTTTATATGCCTACCTTTACATCTAACTTATTATCAGTAAAAAAAGCTACAACTGATTTAAACTGTATTGCTATCTTTGGACCTAATGAAGTGTGTTTTCAGGATATTAAGACCAGCAAAACGCTTGGGAAAGGGACTACCAAAGATGATCTCTATGTTCTTGAAGACACTAAGCTTTTAGATCCTACCTTCGCTTCTTCTAATAATGTTGTAGCTTGTGCTAATAATGCGATTTGGCATGATAGATTAGGACACCCTCATGCTCGTGCATTGAGTCTTCTATTACCTAAAGTAGTGTTTAAGAATGATGATTGTGAGGCTTGTATCTTAGGAAAACATTGTAGAACTGTTTTTCCTAAGTCTTCTACTATTTATGAAAAATACTTTGATTTAGTTCATTCTGATGTTTGGACATCTCCATGTGAGTCTAGAGATCAAAACAAGTATTTTGTTACTTTTATAGATGAAAAGTCTAAGTATACTTGGTTAACTCTCCTTCCATCAAAAGATAGAGTCTTTGAGGCATTTAGGAATTTTCAAACTCACATCACTAACCATTTTAATGCCAAGATTAAGATTTTCAGATCAGATAATGGAGGAGAATACACCAGTAACTTATTCAAAGAATACCTTACCTCACAAGGCATCATTCACCAAACAAGCTGCCCTTACACGCCCCAACAAAATGGTGTAGCTGAAAGGAAGAATAGACACTTAATGGAGGTGGCCAGGTCGATGATGTTTCAAAGCAATGTACCAAAACGGTTTTGGGGAGATGCTGTACTTACAGCTTGCTACTTGATCAACCGAATACCAACCAAAGTTCTCAATGACTCGTCACCATATGAGGTACTCAACTCAACTAAACCTTCTCTTGATCACTTACGAGTGTTTGGGTGTGTTTGTTTTGCCTTAATTCCAAGAGATCTTAGAACAAAGCTTGATGCCAAAAGCACTAGGTGTATGTTTGTTGGCTACTCTACTACTCAAAAGGGGTACAAATGCTACAATCCCACTACCCGACGGGTTATAATCTCTAGAGATGTGAAGTTCTTGGAATCAGAAAGCTTCTATGCCAAACAGTCATGGGAAGACTTGCAAGACATCTCCAAGTCTACATCAGATAGAGCTACTAACCTCCGGCTACTCCTAGACCATCTCGGCGTCACTACAAGCACTGGAACCCCTACGGTTGATCATGAGGGGGAGAATGGTGAAAACAATGACCCACCAGCTGAGCACATAGACTCGGAGACCCAAGAAAATGCACATGATCAACCTCCGGAGCAGGCAGTAGCACCCACACGGTCAGTAACTCATCAAGCACCAGCTCCTCTAAGAAGAAGTCCGCGGTTGCAAAGCTTACAACAAGCAGAACAAGTCCCAGCCCCTGCTCCAGCAGCACTAAGGAGAAGCACAAGGGAAAGGCAGGACCCATCCAATTGGGTTAACACAAGGGTATACTACAATGGCAATGCAGTAGCCCACCCTACTCAAGCAGCTTGCTCTTTCGCTCGGTTTCCAAAGGAGCACCAAGCTTTCTTAGTTGCACTAGAGCAAGGTCAGATACCTAAAACCTATGAAGAAGCAATAGAGTACAAGGTATGGCGTGATGCAATCAGTGAAGAAAGGGGGGCTATGGAGAAGAATCACACTTGGGATGAGGCTACATTGCCTAAAGGGAAGAAAACAGTGAGCTCAAGATGGGTCTTCACTATCAAATACAAGAGCAATGGCGAAATAGAGAGGTACAAGGCTCGGCTAGTAGCAAGAGGATTCACTCAGACCTATGGAGAAGACTATGGAGATACCTTTGCACCAGTGGCTAAGCTTCACACGGTTAGAGTAGTCATCTCACTTGCCGTGAACCTGGAATGGGATCTTTGGCAAATGGATGTGAAGAATGCATTTCTGCAGGGAGAGCTTGAGGAAGAAGTCTACATGACACCACCACCTGGCGTAGACAAAGAGGTTGCCCATGGCAAAGTACTAAGGCTGAGAAAGGCGATTTATGGTCTCAAGCAATCGCCAAGAGCATGGTACCACCGGTTAAGTAGAGTTCTATTTGATAGGAGATTCAGCAGATCAGAAGCGGATCACACCTTATTCACTCTCACCAGCCAAGAAGGTATAGTAGTCATTCTCATTTATATAGATGATATAATCATCTCTGGGAATGACAAGGTAAACATTCTTGCCACTAAAGACTATTTAAAGAATGTTTTTGACATTAAAGATCTAGGTGAACTAAAATACTTCTTAGGTATTGAAGTTTGTAGATCTAAAGAAGGCTTGTTTCTCTCACAAAGAAAATATATGATGGATATGTTGAGTGAAGCAGGAAACCTTGGAGATAAAGTAGCTAAAACTCCTATTGAGGATAGCTACAAAGCGGACCGAAAGGGGGAGCTAGAAGATGAACCCTCTGAAGATATCACACAATATCGCAGGATGGTGGGTAAGCTAATCTATCTTACCATAACTAGACCTGACTTGTGTTTTGCTGTGAATCAGGTTAGCCAACACATGAAAGCCCCAAAGACATATCACTGGAGCATGGTCAAGCGCATTCTCAGCTATGTCCAAGGAACAATCGGTCATGGCATTTGGATGGGTTGCAACGGAAGCTCAGAGATTGTGGGATATTGCGATGCAGACTGGGCAGGAGACCGTGTAGATAGAAGATCAACTACTGGCTATTGCACTTTCATTGGTGGGAATCTAGTTACTTGGAAGAGCAAGAAGCAAAATGTGGTTGCATGTTCTAGTGCTGAAGCTGAGTACCGGGCCATGAGAAGGTTAACAACCGAGCTAATGTGGCTAAGGAACCTTCTTAAAGACTCGGATGTGAGACAAGCACACCAATCACCATGCACTGTGACAACCAAGCGGCTATACACATTGCATCAAACTCGGTCTTCCATGAAAGAACCAAGCATATTGAGGTTGATTGTCACAAGGTCAGGGAGCAAGTCCAGCTTGGAGTCATCCTGCCATGCTACACAAAGAGTTCAGACCAACTAGCCGATATCTTCACCAAGGCAACAAGTCAGAAGACCAACGAGTTCATCTACTCCAAGATGAGGCTCGTTGACATCTCAGCTTGAGCTCACCTAGCCGTGGAGATCACGCTCTTTTTCCCTCAATGTAGTTTTGTCCCATGAGGTTTTCTACATTGAGGTTTTTAATGAGGTGATCCTTCATGGCTCCAAGCTCTAACCATTCACCACGGTTAAAGCTTGAGGGGGAGTATCAAACTAGAAGGATGAAGGGTGTCTGTACACATGCTTCACCTTGGCACTCAAGGAAGGTTATCAATATCAAGTGGCTTACAAGAGTGGAGTACAAGGCAAGGAGATGGTCGCCTTTGTTATCTACCCCAACAGTCACAAATATCTAAAGCTAAGAAGATAAGGTCACATGACCAACTTAAGCAAGTGGCCGTTAGAAGCTAACGTTGACCTGTCACTTTCGTCATTGGGATCTCTACCTTAGTTTATTCTTAGTGTCTCTTTCTTGTAGCCGTTGTATGTACTTGGTATAGGTCTATAAGTAGACACTTACCATCGAATGTAATAGTTAACTTAAGGAAATATAATCTCCTTAATTCTATTCTCACATTCTCTCTTGTTCTTCACTTGTTCTTCATCATTTCACTTAATCATTCCGCAAATATTCTAACATATCTTCCTCCTTTCCTACCACTCTTGTTAACACAAGTAGCTGATCCTCAACATTATGGGCAGTTAACCACACCCTAAACCAGTCCTTCTTTCTGAACCTAAACACTATTGTGAGAGTTGTGAGGCCTTGCATTTCATCATTTTCGATTTTATCTTGGCAAAAAGTGTTAGAAATAAGGCTGGCAAGGAGAAGCTCTTGTATAGACACCAACTTGCATTTTGGGTTTGGTATTAGGCTAGGAGTTTGGGAAAGGGTAGTGTAAGTGGTTTGAGCTTTAATTGTATACATCTTTGAGAAGAAGAAGAAGTATGGGATTGGTAATATGGGGGAACAGTTCATTTTGTGGTTAAGTTAATTAGGAAGAAAGCTCTAAGTATTAAAGAAGAAAGGTGCCAACATCAAGAAAGCTTACTAAGGTCATCCAAAAGGAGAAGTCAGACCAAGCAATCCACCAAAGGTGATGAAAATGGCGTCAATCATACAACACAGAAGAGCAAGTTCCAAAAAGAAGTCAACCACACAAGTAAAAGAATAAGGAGTTTCCCCAAATATAAAGAAGGAAGAGATCAAGTGCTTTGGGAAATGGTAAATTTAAGAGTTTCACTAGGGGCTTTAGAAGTCATTAGGTTCATCTTGGGTAAAAAGTGTGGAAGAGAGCTTTGACTTGCATGAATAGGTGTGCTTTTACCTTTAGCATTTTGCCTAAGAGAGAGTCATTTCACTAAATGATCTCCTGAATCTTTGAACCCTTATTTGAATGAGATCATTTTTATTTCATAACCATGTCCGTTGACCAAATGTTTTCTAGTGATTTGCAGAAACTTGATCCATTGGTTATTATTAATGAATGTTAAAAAGTTGGTTTATGTGAATTATTGTGTAGGCTAAGCTAGAGTTCATTGTTTGCTATGATAGCTATGACTAAAGTTTTTAAAGTAAAACAATCTCTATGCATCTTAGAACCTATAACTTGGGCATTGAATCAGATTTTTATTGACATCTTTAGTTTTGAGCTACCACTTTCAAACCTCACTCGCCCATTCGTTCTTGTTTGCTAGAGGACAAGCAAAAGGCAAGTGTGGGGGTGTTGATATGCTCATTATTTACACCATACTAGCATATATTCTGCATTGTTTTATAGTCTTTAAGCATTCATTTTTGCTTGTTTTTGCCCTATTTGCATTCAATTAGGACTTAGTGTAGATTTAGGGTCAGCAAGTGTGGTTTAAGGCAAGTTGTTATAAGTTTGGGAAGCAAAAACAGGTGCATTTGGGCTGCTATTGCTCACCGTATCGGTCAAGACCAGACCGATACAGACCCTATCGGTCATGCTATCGGTGAGGTGATCGATAGTGGTGGAGCCAAGATGTATCGGTCTACCTATGGGTCAGTTCTGATCGATAAAGAACATGCAGTGACCGATTGAAATACATCGGCTATATTCCGGTCACTCTAGCGATCGGATAGTGATCGATAGGAAACACCCGGATGTATTTTGGTCACTGTATCGGTAACGAATGTGACCGATAGGTTTTGGCAGGAAAGCTATCGGTCATCCTATCGGTCTGGGAGAGACCGATACACCTCTCCAGCCTGCCAGAACACCTTCTAAGGTACACAACTCCAGTTCTTTGCTTCTGAATACTTTTGAGCACCCTTTATCAACCTCCTTCAAGTTTCTATTACACAAGGGACTGTGTAATTCAAGTGTGGGGGAGGGCATTGCATTTGACATTGTGTTTTGTTTTCTTATTTTCCCTTTTTGCACATTTGAGTCTCATGCATTCATGCATTCATCTTTGTACATTGAAAACCTATAAAATTTTCAAAGATTTTGGAACCAAAAAGATCATTTAGTTGCATTTGCATAACTAAGATTGAGTCTAGATGCATTTTATATAGGTTTGCATACATTTGCTTATGGAGTAGATGATAAACACTTGTCAAGATGTTAATGTGTGAATTGTTTTCAATGTCTAGGTTATCTGTTGTTTGATTGCATTGTAGTGAGTTTGAAGTGAAGGCTGCACCATATCTTGAATTCTTGTATTGACATTCTTGTCTTATGCTCAAGCTTGCATTGATTTGATTCCAACTCTATCTTATTAAAACCATAATCCTGGCTTTGAATTATCTTGAGTGTGCATTGAGAGTGATTACATGGCTACCCATATACATACTTGGGTTATCTTCTATCTTTCTTACCACTCTTGTTAATCCAAGTAGCTGATCCTCAACATTATGGGATAGTTAACCACACCCTAAATCAGTCCTTCTTTATGAACATAAACACTATTGTGAGAGTTGTGAGGCCTTGCATTTCATCATTTTCGATTTTATCTTCGCAAAAAGTGTTAGAAATAAGGCTGGCAAGGAGAAGCTCTCTTATAGACACCAGCTTTCATTTTGGGCTTGATATTAGGTTAGGAGTTTGGTAAAGGGTAGTGTAAGTGGTTTGAGCTTTAATTGTATACATCTTTGAGAAGCAGAAGAAGTATGGTATTGGTAGTACGGGGGAGGAGATCAAGTGCTTTGGGAAATGGTAGATTTAGGAGTTTTACTGGGGGTTTTAGAAGTCATTAGGTTCATCTTGGGTAAAAAGGGTAGAAGAGAGCTTTGAGTGGCATGCATAGGTGTGCTTTTACCTTTAGCATTTTGCCTATGATAGAATCATTTAACTAAGTGATCCCCTGAATCTTTGAACCCTTATTTGAATGAGATCATTTTCATCTCATAACCATGTCCCTTGACCAAATGTTTTCTCATTATTTGCACAAACTTGATCCATTGGTTATTATTATTGAATGTTAAAGAGTTGATTGATTTGAATTAGTTTGCTATGATAGGTATGGATAAAGTTAGTAAAACAATCTCTATGCATCTTAGAACCTATAACTTGGGCATTGAATCAGTTTTTGATTGACATCTTTAGTTTTGAGCTCCCACTTTCAAACCTCACTCTCCCATTTGTTCTTGTTTGCTTGAGGACAAGCAACATGCAAGTCTGGGGGTGTTGATATACTCATTATTTACACCGTACTAGCATACATTCGGCATAGTTTTATAGTCTTTAAACATTCAAGTGTGGTGTAACGCAAGTAATTATAAGTTTGAGAAGCAAAAACATGTGCATTTGGGCTGCTATTGCTCACCGTATCGGTCAAGACCTGACCGATACAGACCCTATCGGTCATGCTATCGGTGAGGTGATCGATAGTGGTGGAGCCAAGATGTATCGGTCAACCTATGGGTCAGTTCTGATCGATAGTGAACATGCATTGACCGATGGAAATGCGTCGGTTGTATTCTGGTCACTCTATCGATCAGTTAGTGACCGATAGGAAACACCCGGATGTATTTTGGTAAAAATATCGGTCACGAATGTGACTGATAGGATTTGGCAGCTGAGCTACCGGTCATCCTATCGGTCTGGGAGTGACCGATACACCTCTCAGCCTGCCAAAACACCTTCTAAGGTACACAACTACACTTCTTTGCTTCTGAATACTTCTGAACACCCTTTATGAACCTCCTTCTAGCTTCTATTACACAAGGGACTGAGTAATTCAAGTGCGGGGAAGGGCATTGCATTTGACATAGTGTTTTGTTTTCTTATCTTCCCTTTTTGCACACTTGAGTCTCATGCATTCATGCATTCATCTATGTACATTGGAAACCTAAAAAACTTTCAAAAATTTCGGAATTAAAAAGATCATTTAGTTGTATTTCCATAACTAAGATTAAGTATTGATGCATTTCATATAGGTTTGCATACATTTACATAGGGAGTAGATGATAAACACTTGTCAAGATGTTAATGTTTGAATTGTTTTCAATGCCTCGGTTATCTGTTGTTTGATTGCAGTGTAGTGAGTTTGAAGTTAAGGCTGCACCATATCTTGAATTCTTGCATGGATATTTCTGTCTTATGCTCAAGCTTGCTTTGATTTGATTCCAAGTCTATCTTATTAGAACCATAATCCTGACTTTGAATTATCTTGTTTGTTCATTGAGAGTGATTATATGGCTTCCCATATACAGACTTGGGTTATCTTCTTCCTTTCTTACCACTCTTATTAACCCAAGTAGCTGATCATCAACATTATGGGACAGTTAACCACACCCTAAACCAGTCCTTCTTTCTGAATCTAAACACTATTGTGAGAATTGTGAGGCCTTGCATTGCATCATTTTCGATTTTATCTTGGCAAAAAGTGTTAGAAATAAGGCTGGCAAGGAGAAGATCTCTTATAGTTACCAGCTTGCATTTTGGGCTTTGTATTAGGCTAGGAGTTTGGGAAAGGATAGTGTAAGTAGTTTGAGCATTAATTGTATACATCTTTGAGAAGAAGAAGAAGTATGGGATTGGTAGTATGGGGGAGCAGTTCATTTTGTGGTTAAGTTAATTAGGAAGAAAGCTCTAAGTGTCAAAGAAGAAGGGTGCCAAAAACAACAAAGCTTACAAAGGTAATCCAAAAGGAGAAGTCAGACCAAGCAATCCACCAAAGGTGATGAAAATGGCGTCAATTATACAACAAAGAAGAGCAAGGTCCAAAAAGAAGTTAACCACAACAGAAAAAGAAGAAGGTGTTTCCCCAAATATGAAGAAGGAAGAGACAAGTGCTTTGGGAAATGGTAGATTTAGGAGTTTCACTGGGGGTTTTAGAAGTCATTAGGTTCATCTTGGGTAAAAAGTGTAGAAGAGAGGTTTGACTTGCATGCATAGGTGTGCTTTTACCTTTAGCATTTTGTCTAAGATAGAATCATATCACTAAGTGATGCTTTGAATCTTTGAACCCTTACTTGAATGAGATCATTTTCATCTCATAACCTTGTCCCTTGACCAAATGTATTCTCTTGATTTTCACAAACTAAATCCATTGGTTATTATTAATGAATGTTAAATAGTTGGTTGATTTGAATCAGTCTCTATGCATCTTAGAACCTATAACTTGGGCATTGAATCAGCTTTTCCATTGACATCTTTAGTTTTGAGCTCCCACTTTCAAACCTCACTCTCCCATTTGTTTTTGTTTGCTTGAGGACAAGCACAAGGAAAGTGTGGGGGTGTTGATATACTCATTATTTACACTATATTTGCACACATTTTGCATTGTCTTATAGTCTTTAAACATTCATTTTTTGCTTCTTTTTGTCTCATTTGCATTCAATTAGGACTTGTTGTAGATTTAGGGTGAGCATTTCATGTTTTGTGCATTTGAGGAGTTTGGCAGGTATGTTTGGAGAGTTTTGAGACTGTAAGTAGAATGGGAGATGATGTGGGTGCAGAACAAGACATCAAAAGAGCCAAGAAGAAGCTGCACCTTGTTGAAGCGGCCAGAAACTTCACCTAAGAAAACCGGCTCGGACAGAGCATCTCCAACCTGATTCAGCTTCAACAGTCTTTATCAATGTTGTAGCCCCGTGAGTTAGCTTGCGCCTGGAGTTGGTTTCAGGTCATTCCCATCAGCGGTTAGAAAGTAACAGAAGGTTTCGTGAAACCGCTCAACCCCTATCGATCACCCCTATCGATCACCCTATCGGTCACCCTATCGGTCACCCTATCGGTCGCCCTATCGGTCAAGGAGTGACCGATAGGATTCCAAACTGAAGACCAATTATTTACAAATTTGCCATTTTCGCTGAGACTCCTATAAATACATAAAATCCCTAATTTCTGGGGAGCAACTCTTTATCCAGCCGTTCTTCTTTTCTTCACTAGATTTTGAATAACTTTGTATTCGAATCTTTGTTTATTTCAATAATAGTTTGCATTTCCCTTAATCTTTTGTCTTTCTAATCATGATTAACTATCTTTTCTTCATACATTTGATGGTTTTCACCATGATTAATGAGTAGTTTGCTTTAGGTTTGAGGTTAGGGCAGATCGGGTGATTTTAGTGATTGTTTAGCTTGATTAGGGCTTAAATCTTCTCATTCCCTTTCTTATATGATTGTGCTTAATGCTTAGTACCTCTTTGTTGGAGAAGTTGATCTTAGGTTTTCACATGCACACCAAGTGTTGGATGAAATGCCTGAATGAAGTTCAATGCTTGAAAATGGTGTTTAGATAATCATGAGTCTTTCCATCTATCATTTCTTGCTTGAATGTGCTTATTTCTTAGTACCAAATTGTTGGAAAATTGCCTTTAGACATTGATTATGCATGAAAATGTGAGTTGATGTTTGATCTATCATATAAGAGATTACTAAACCTAGCCTATTAGATTAGATGTCTAGCATGCTAATTGGTTTTATGGAACTTGATTCTAATGCTTTATTGTCATAGATACACCACCAAAAGTGAGTTTGAAATGAGATTTAGCAAAGGGGTTAATGCAAAGAGATTTGATTAGTCTTTATTAGTGTTCCTTACCTAAGGTTGAGTGTTTAGAATTGCTTGTTTTGATCACCCTAGACATGAACATGAATCTCCCTATCACCATTGCCTTGATCTTGAACCATTTTAATCTTTGAAGTCTAGCTTTTACTCTGTTTTAGTTCAGCTTTTACTCTGTTTTTTCTCTGTTTCTCTTTGTCATTACTGCTCTTTACTTACTATCTTTTGCTTCTTTGCTTGATCATTTAGGTTGTTAGATTTCTAAAACTATCTATGTTTGCTTGAATTAAGAGCTCTATTGCATTCTTACTATTTCATTCTCCCCTTTTGGATTGATAAAACCCTATGCTATACTACAACTGATTAGTACAGGCTTGGTTGATTGTCAAGTCCTAAAAAATCTTGTATCAAATTTGAGGTTTGATTAGGATTTGTTAGTGTTTAATATGATTCATTCCTCTCTATTAGGTTGTTATTAGGCTAGATTTGTCTTGATCACATGAATATAGATTTAGGCTTTCTCTATGCCCACCAAGTGATTGATGAAATGTTGATCATGCCTTTTAGAGGATTTACTTGTTTTAGCTCAAGAGATTGACTATCTAAGAAGTATTTTGGCTTGAATAGAGTTTGTTTAGCTTGCTTGTTATTAATTTTAGCACTAATGAGAGTTAGTTCTTGCTGGGATGAATGTGAACTCTATGCCTAGGAATTAACTTGCATGAATGTGAACTCTATGCCTAGGAATTAACATTGCTTGCTTGTTTGCATTGTCAATGAGTTTTATAACAGCCTTGTCGTGCCTTTGAATTCCCCCAAAGTCATTAACCCCATCTAGGATCATTGCTTTTATATATTGAATTTCGAATTTGCTTAAGTACTCTGTTTTGTTTGCTCTGTTTTGTGTTTGATTATTGCTATGTATTGGTTTTTGAGTTCTGCTTGGTTTATGGTTCACTTAGGTTAATTAGTTTAGAAGTTTAAACAACTCCTTCTCTGATTTAGCTTGACTTAAAGCATTCTATTAGAATCATATTGGCATCTATCTTAACCCTTTTGGATTGATAAAAGCCCTATACTATACTCCAACTGATTAGTATGAAGGGTGATTGAGAAAGAGACTCAAAAATCTTGTATCAATTTGGCGTGGTGGCCATTGGGGTCATTTGGATCATTAGTATTTGTAGAATCTCTAAGATCAATTTTTTATGTGTATTTGGTTATTAATCATCTTTAACTCTCCTTTCTCTCTTCAGGTGTATGAACCTTAGATCAAGTGGCTCCAACAACTTGGTGGATTTCATAGACAACATAAACTCGTTGGACAAAGGTCAAAGAGCAAGAAGGCAAAGGGAGAGACAACAGCATTTTGAGAGGTTAGGGATGAATGTTCATGAGCAGCATGGTTCTGATGATGTCAGATTTCAGGGTCCTGAAGGACAACCAGGAGTTCAAGGTGTAGCTGGTGTTCAGGGATAGCAAGGAGTTCAGGGTGAGCAAGGTCAGAGAGGACCAGCCTATGGAGCACTACCTATGAAACCCATTGGAGCTGGTGATGCACTTAATGCCTATAATAATAGGAATGTGATCATCCCTCCACTTGTGCCAAACAACAATTTCGAAATTAAGTCAGGATTGATCTCCATGGTGCAGAACAACAAGTTCCATGGCCTTCCACTAGAAGACCTATTTGATCATCTAAACAACTTTGATAGGCTCTGCAATATGACAAAGATCAATGGAGTCAGTGAGGACAGACTAAAGCGCAGGCTGTTTCCCTTCAGTCTTGGAGATAAGGCCCATCTTTGGGAGAAGAACCTTCAGCAAGAAAGCATAACCAGTTGGGAGCAGTGCAAAACAGCCTTTCTAGCTAAGTTTTTCTCAACTTGAAGAAAAACTAGACCAAGGAATGAGATCTCTGGTTTTGCTCAAAGGTCCAATGAGAGTTTTTGGGAAGCATGGGAAAAGTTCAAAGGCTATACACTTCAGTGCCCTCACCATGGGTTTTCACAAACATCACTTCTCTCCACTCTCTACAGGGGCGTTGTAGCATCCCTATCTGAGACAATTTGGAATGATGTAGCTGGACAGGGCATTGTCCAAGGAATGATCAAGCCAAGGACGGATATTGGCTGGGAACTGGGAGGTTCGAACAATGGTCGGGTTATGACTAAGAAATAGTCGGAAGGATGGCTGGGATAGCCAAGCCGGATAGACCATATCTGAGAGAAAATGGTCCAGTCCGTGAGAAAATGGGATTAATCAGAGTGAGAGTGGGGTTAGTCCAAGTGACAGTGGACTGTGTCCTAGAGAAAATGGAAATTAGCCGAGGAAGTGAGAATATCCCGGTGAAAAATGGAAAATGGCCGGACAGAAGGGAAATAAGTCGGATAAGGGCAATTTATCCGAGAGAAAAGGAAATTGTCCGAGAGAAAGTGGACTGGGTTGTGGGCCAAGGATGTTAGGTCGGCTTATACGCGGTTATCACGCGGATGGTAGAGTTTGGTACGGGTGATAACCGAGAAAAATCTAATCGGATCGGGATAACTCCTACTGGAACAGGGAAACATCGGTTTGGACCGGTTACCTAGGGTTTTGCGAGTATATAAGGTGTTTTTGAGACTTAGCTCGTAGGTGTTGCGTTCATTTGAGCTAAATAAAGCAAAGAGAGAGTTTAATCGAGAGAAAACGCTAGAAAAGAGAAATAAACTAAAGGATCGCCATACGGATCTGACCATCGCCGAGATAAGCTGGTAAGCAATCCGATATTTCCCTTTGTGTCGAGTTTCCATCGGATAACCTCAAGATAATAGTCGTGTTTTGTGGGGTTTCCGAGGGTAAACAAAATTTGGCTCCAAGAAAGGTGAACGGATCGAGATATAGCCGAGGGGAAAAGGATCGGATCGTACCGTTAGCCGAGAGATTCCTAGGGTGATCGGATATCTTTAATTTGGTGCAGATTTCATTGGGATTTCTTCTGATCAATTTGTTTCCAACCTTGTCTAGGGTGAGTGCGTGACTGTGGTTGGTGTCTAGGATTGTTGGATTGCTAGGGTTTGATGTTTTGCATGTTTGATTGTGTGATTGTCATGTTTTGTGTTCAGAACTGTTATGCGATTATGTGTTACGGTATTGTGAGGTGTTTACCGTGGTATAAATGATGTCTAGCTAACCACAGGTTAATTCGGATCATGTACTAGCTCAGGGGATGTGGGATTCTCGCTGAAGTAGACATAGGTCTTAAAAAGGGATTGATCTTTGGTGGTTAGGTAAGATGATCATGGCTGTTTGATATATGTTATATCTATTGCAAATTGATTGTGTGGGATGTTACATCAGATAGTATGAATGCGTGATTGGTACTGACCAGGTGTTGAGGGATGATCGTACTCACTAAGTATTTATCAAATACTTATACCTCTCTTTTTGAGTGTGTAGGTAATAAACAGTAAAGGGAGCGAGACCGGCGGCAGTGATGAACATGGATGGATCGGGGATTGGGTGCTTTTATGATTTAAGACCTGTGTTTTGGTCTTATGGCTTTGGTGTTTGACCGTTTAGGTTGCTAGATGATCATTTGTAATTGTTAGCAAACCTTTTGATTTGTATTAAGTTAACCCCTGAATGGTTAAGAGTTTTTTATGCAAGATTATTAATGAAATAAAGTTTTTTTAAATCTGCTGTTTATTGGTTAAATGGAAGAAAAAGTTTAAAAATTTGGCTAAGTATAGAATGAACTGTAGAGGATGTAGTGAAGGCACGCCTGCGGTATAGTTTTCCGGGTTGGGCTTCCACAAGTTGGTATCAGAGCGTTTAACGCTTCTAGGACTGAATGTTGGTGACTGCTGTTGTTTGTTTGTGTGGGGTTTAAGGGGGTCCGATCCATTCTTTACTGCCAGGTCTCGCGGTAAGGTTGTTTGTGTTATGTTGTGAAACACGTATTGAATTAGCTTCAGCTAACTTGCATGATTGTATATGCAGATGGTTGATACCAGAAGAACTGTGAGACACAATGGGAACCAGCAGGCTGCAGGGTATGTTAACTCAGTAAACGGTGATGTTTCTGAGAGGGCAAGGAAAGTCGAGAGACAGGCAGCTGCGGTTGCAAATGAGGCGGCTAGAGTGGCAGCCGAAAATGCAGCAAAGAATGTTGCGGATGCTGTGAATGAGGCAGCGGGTGATGCTGCTGGTGCAGCGGGTGTAGCAGCTGGGATAGCTGGGAATGCAGTTGGGGTTGCTGCGAATGTAGCACCGGTGGGGTTAGAGGCTGTGCTTGGAATGTTGGCACAAGAGGCTGTGCTTGGGATGCAGGCTGTGGTAGACTACCTGCGGTGGCTCCTGCTCCGGCGGTTACCTCAAAGTGCTGGATCACATGGTGCGGTTGGGAACCAAGTTCTTTGCTGGAGGCTCTACACCGATTGAGGCGGATGAGTGAAGGATGTGACTGTAACGAAATTTTGAGTCTATCTGATGTCCAGAGGGTTATAAGAGGGACATAACAGTGCACTACTTGGAGGGTGATTCACACACGTGGTGGAAAGGAATCGTTGGAAGACTGGTGAATGCGAATTGTTCGTATGAGACATTTTCAGCGATGTTCAGGAGTAAGTACTTCCCACAGGAAGCTTACAACGAGTTCAAAAAGGTGTTCTTGTACCTTAGTCAAGCGAAGCTGACAATGAGGCAGTATGAGACTCAATTTAACCAACTGAGGAAGTATGTGTCTCATGAGTTTAACACGGAGGAGAAGCTGATTCGTAAGTTCATGAGCGGACTGCGAGTTGAGCTAAGGAACGGATGTGTGGTCCGTGACTTCAGGACAGTGGCTGATCTAGTTGAGAAGGCGGCATTGTTGGAGTCAGGACAGGCGGAAGCTGCTTTGATGACAGATGGGGCTGGGACAGCCGTGACCAAGGCGGGTCAGTCTAGTAGACAGAACCGGAAGTTCGAGAAAGGAGTACCGAGCAAAGGACATGGGGGATGCAGTGTGTGCAGCAAGTGTGGCAAGGCTCACGTTGGCGAGTGTAGACGCAGTGCTAGTGGATGCCACAGGTGCGGGAGCTCAGAGTATCGGGTACGAGACTGTCCGGAGGAGGATCTGCGAGTGGTTCGTGTGTCCGACAGTGAAAGTGCGATTCGGGTGTGCTACGGTTATGGAGAACCTGGGCATTTCAAGCATGAGTGTCCCAAGGCAGGAGTGGTGGAGCACACTGTGTCGCAAGGGAAGTGAGCAGGGGAGGCGCTTGCAAGACAGGCCAAAAGACAGACCATCACGCTGAGGGTGTACACGACGAGTGCAGCAGCAGCTAACGAACCGAGCACTTCTCATCCGATTACTGCTACGTGTGGTACATAGAATTTTTTGTGAATTGTTTTGCGTGTTCTGTGTTAGTATAGAGTCTTAGCATTCTAGGGAATGAATGTGTAGAGACCTTGCTAATTGGTGAGGTTAAAACCCATGTTCTGTTTGACTCAGGAACGAGTCATTGTTTTGTTAATCCGGATATGATCGAAAAGGGACAGTTCCAGAAGGAACCTGGAGAGTATTTTGGGTTAGTTCAGACGGCTGGAGGCCAAGTGATGTTTTCACTAGGAACGGTCAAGAATATTCCATTGTGGTTTGGCGAAGTGAACATGCCAGCGGATCTAGTGATCTCTAAAGTTAAGTCATATGATGTCATCTTGGAGATGGACTGGTTAGGCAAGCACATAGCTCACTTGGATTATCATCGTGGAAGGGTGCGGTTTGAGAGAGACAGAGAGGTCTTGGGTTATCAGAAAGTTAGACCAACCTCGGGAAGTTGGGTGGTTTCAGCTATTCAAGCAGAACGGCTGATAGAGAAGGGTTGTGAGGCATATCAAGGAACGATCACTACCACAAGAAGGAGGACCGGATGTTGACTTGGGCAGTATACCGGTGGTGCAAGAATTTGAGGATGTCTTTCAGGCGTTGGCAGGACTGCCACCAGCTCGTTCAGATCCGTTCACGGTTGAACTTGAGCCGGGGACAGTTCCATTCTCCAAAGCACCATACCGGATGGCGCTGGCTGAGATGGCTGAACTGAAGAAGCAGCTAACGGAATTGCTGGACAAGGGATTCATAAGACCGAGCAGTTCACCATGGGGTGCGCCTGTGTTGTTCGTGAAGAAGAAGGATGGAAGCTTCAGGCTTTGTATTGATTACCGCAGATTGAACCGTGTGACAGTTAAGAACAAGTATCCACTTTCCAGGATAGACGAGTTGTTGGACCAACTCAGGGGATCAACTTGGTTCTCTAAAATCGATTTGGCATCAGGGTACCATCAAATACCCATAGAGGAGATAGACGTGCGTAAGACTGCCTTTAGGACAAGGTATGGTCATTATGAGTTTGTGGTCATGCCGTTTGGTTTGACGAATGCGCCAGCTGCATTCATGAAATTGATGAATGGCGTATTCAGGGAGTACCTAGATGAGTTTGTAATCATTTTCATGACCGATATTCTAGTATACTCAAATAGTGAGGAAGAGCATAGAGGTCACTTGAGGACTGTCCTGGAGAAGTTGCGAGAACAGAAGTTATATGCCAAGCTCAGTCAGTGTAGTTTTTGGCAATGGCATATAGGGTTCTTGGGTCACATTGTTTCGGATAAGGGAGAGTCCATGGACCCAGAGAAGATCCAGGCCATTGCGGATTGGCCTAGACAAGAGAACGCTACAGAGATAAGAAGTTTTTTTGGGGCTAGCTGGATATTACAGGCGGTTTGTCAAAGGCTTTGCAAGCATGGCTCAGCCAATGACAATGCTAACTGGGAAAGACGTGGAGTATGTCTGGACGGACGAGAGTGAAGAGTGCTTCTCAAAGTTAAAGGATTACTCACTAGTGCACCAGTATTGGCGTTACCAAAACCGGGTGAGCCATACGTGGTATACACAGATGCATCAAGGAAATGACTGGGGTGTGTCCTGATGCAGGATGGTAAGGTGATAGCTTATGCTTTGCGGCAGCTACGGAATCATGAAGGAAATTATCCTATGCATGATTTAGAAATGGCGGCTGTGGTATTTGCACTTAAGATATGGAGGTCTTACTTGTATGGAGAGAAGGTGCAGATATACATAGACCATAAGAGTTTAAAGTACATCTTCACTCAACTAGATTTGAATTTGAGACAGCGTAGATGAATGAAGTTGGTAGCGGACTATGATTTGGAAATAGCATACCATCCAGGAAAGGCCAACTTAGTGGCGGATGCGTTAAGCAGGAGGAGAGCTAGCGTATCATCAGAACGGGATGTTGAAATCATTGTGAACATGCTAATGACGTTGCGGTTGAATGCAATAACAGAAGGGGTTGAACTGTTGGGTTTGGAAGCTGCGGATAGAGCTGACTTGTTGACCAGGATTCGGATTGCTCAGGAGCAGGATGAGAATCTGAACAAGATGTCACCGAATGATAAGACGGAATATCAGACTTCAAACAATAGGTCCATTGTTGTGAACAGACGAGTATGTGTACCGGATATGAAGGAGTTAAAGGATGAGATCCTTAAGGAGTCTCATAAGTCAAGGTTTTCTGTTCATCCGGGGATGACCAAGATGAACCAGGATCTGAAACGGTATTATCATTGGGTCGGGATGAAACAGGATGTGGCTAAGTAGGTAGCCGGATGTGAGACGTGTTAATTGGTTAAGGCTGAGCATCAGGTTCTGAGTGGTTTGTTGCAACCGTTGTCGATGCCGGAATGGAAATGGGACATGATCACCATGGACTTTGTATTGGGGTTACCAAAGACTAAGAAGTTGCATGACAAAGTATGGGTCATTGTGGATTGATTGACCAAGTCTGCTCACTTCGTACCAATGAAAAAGACAGATGGTGTACCAGAGTTGGTGGATATTGTACATTGATCAGATCGCGAGGTTGCATGGAGTGCCAATGAGTATCATCTCAGATCTTGATCCAAAGTTTACTTCGAGGTTTTTGAAACAGTTCCAGAAAGCGTGTGGGATGCGGTTGCATATGAGTACAGCGTATCATCCTCAGACTCATGGGCAGTCAGAACAGACGATTAGAACATTGGAGGATATGTTGAGGGCGTGTGCACTGGACTGGGGTGGTAGTTGGAAGGACTACTTACCGTTGGCTGAATTTGCGTACAACAATAGTTACCATAAGAGCAATGAGATGTCTTCGTATGAGGCGTTGTATGGCAGGCCCTGTAGAACAGCATTGTGTTGGACACAAGTGGGGGAGCGTAGCATAATGGGGCCAGCAGTGGTCGAGGCTACTACCGAAAATATCAGATTCTTAAAGGTGAAGTGGAAAGAGGCTATGGACAGACAGAAAATTTATTCGGACAAGCGTCGCAAGGACTTGGTGTTCAGTGTGGGTGATATGGTTAATCTGAAGGCACTGACTTATAAGGGAACAGATATAGCAGCTAAGTATGCCAAGTTGAGTCCGAGGTACATGGGACCGTACCAGATACTGGAAAGAGTTGGCGCAGTGGCTTACAAGCTGGACTTGCCATCGGAAATAGGAGCGTTCCATAATGTATTCCATGTGTCGCAGCTAAGGAAGCACATAACCGAACGGGAAACGGTTATAGAGTAAGCACCTGCGGACTTGCAAGAGGACCTTGCAGTGGTTGCTAGGCCGGTCCGGGTGATAGACAGGAAAGAGGAGACTAAGCGTGGGAAGCTAGTCAGAATGGTTCAAGTCGTATGGGACTGCGACGGCCGTGAACAGGTTATTTGGGAAACGGAGGCTAGGATGAAAGCTGAGTATCCCAAATGGTTTGACAACTTACAAACGGATGATTCAGATTCGAGGACAAATCCAATACGGTTGAGGGAGGGTTGTAGCATCCGTATTCGAGAAAATTCGGAATGACCGAGCCAAAGATGGATATTGGCTGGGAACTGGGTGGTTCATACTATGGCCGGGTGATGATTGGGAAATAGTCAGATGGATGGCTGGGATAGCCGAGTCGGATGGACCATATCCAAGAGAAAATGGTCCAGTCCGTGAGAAAATGGGATTAATCTGAGTGAGAGTGGGGTTAGTCAAAGTGACAATGGATTGTGTCCGAGAGAAAATGGAAATTAGCCGAGGAAGTGAGAATATCCGGGTGAAAAATGGATAATGGCCAGACAGAAGGGAAATAACTCGGATAAGGGCAATTTATCCGAGAGAAAAAGAAATTGTCCGAGAGAAAGTGGACTGGGCCGTGGGCCAAGGATGTTAGGTTGGCTTATACGTGGTTATCACGCGGATGGTAGAGTTTGGTATGGGTGATAGTAGAGAAAAATCTAATCGGATCGGGATAACTCTTACTAGAACCGGGAAACGTCGGTTTAGACCGAGTTACTTAAGGTTTTCCGAGTATGTAAGGTGTTTTTGAGACTTAGCTCATTGGTGTTGCATTTATTTGAGCTAAATAAAGCAAAGAGAGAGTTTAGTGGAGAGTCAACCCTAGAAAAGAGAGTTTATCCCGAGGATAGCCGAGAGATATTGAAGGATCACCGTACGGATCTGACCATCGCCGAGATAAACTGGTAAGCGATCTGTTATTTCCCTTTGTGTCGAGTTTCCATCGAATAACCTCGAGCTAATAGTCGTGTTTTGTGGGGTTTCAGAGGGTAAACAGAGTTTCGCTCGAAGAAAGGTGAACAGATCGAGATATAGCCGACGGGAAAGTGATCAGAACGTACCGTTAGCCGAGAGATTCCTAGGGTGATCAGATATCATCGATTTTGTGCGGATTTCATCAGGATTTCTTCTGACCAATCTGTTTCCAACCTTGTCTAAGGTGAACGCGTGACTGTGGTTGGTGTCTAGGATCATTGGATTCTAGGGTTTGATGTTTTGCATGTTTGATTGTGTGATTGTCATGTTATGTGTTTAGAACTGTTAAGCGATTATGTGTTATGGTTTTGTGAGGTGTTTATCGTGGCATAGATGATGTCTAGCTAACCTCAGGGTAATCCAGATCATGTACTAGCTTAGGGGTTGTGGGATTCTCACTGAAGTAGACATGGGTCTTAAAAAGAGATTGATCTTAGGTGGTTAGGTTAGATGATCATGGCAGTTTGATATATGTTATGTCTATTGCGAATTGATTGTGTGGGATGTTGAATCCGATAGTATGAATTGGTACTGACCAGGTGTTACGGGATGACCGTACTCACTAAGTATTTATCAAATACTTATGCCTCTCTGTTTGAGTGTGCAGGTAATAAGCAGTAGAGGGAGGGAGACCGGCGGCAGTAATGAATATTGATGGATCAGGGATTGGGTGCTTTTATGATTTAAGACTTGTTTATTGGTCTTATGACTTTTGTGTTTGACCGTTTAGGTTGCTAAATGATCAGTTGTAATCGTTAGTGAACCTTGTGATTTGTTTTAAGTTAACCCCCGAATCTGGTTAAGTGTTTTGATGCCAGATTATAAATGAAATAAAGTTGGTTTGAATCCGCTGTGTATTGGTTAAATGGAAGAAAAAGTTTAAACATTTGGCTAAGTATATAATGAACTGTAGAGGATGTAGTGAAGGCACGGCTGCATTATAGTTTGCTGGGTCGGGCTTCCACAGGCGCCCTCCATAAGATCAGAATGCTATTGGATACAGACTCAAATGGTAACTTTTTCTCTAAAGATGTTGATGAGGGAATGAAATTGGTTGAGAACCTTGCACAATCTGATGGAAACTATAATGAGGAGTATGATAGAACTCCTAGAAGCGCTAAGGATGAGCTTGTGTTCAACAAGAAGGAGATCAAGACTCTTCATGAGAAGATTGATTAGTGGTTAAAGGAATTGAAGGAAGTTAGCTTTGTTGGAGAGTTGGTTCAGATTGAAGATCAGGAAGCATGGCAAGTTGAGGAGTTGAATTATCTTGGAAACCAGGGAGGTTACAACAACTACTCCTACAGGAACAATCATAATCTATCCTACAGGAGTAACAATTTAGCCCATCCTCAAGATCAGGTGTACCCACCTCAACAACAACAACAACAACAACCTGGCCAAGCAAGACCCTTTGTGCCTTACAACAACAACAATCAAGGCTTCATTCCAAGGAAAAACAACTTCCAGCCTAGATCACCTTTCAACCCTCCAGGATTCAATGCTCAAGCACCTGCTCAAGCCTCTTCCAGCTCTCAAGACAGTGAAATCAAGAGTCTCATCCAACAAGTGCTCCAATCTCAGATCAATGGAACCTTGGAGATGAACAAGAAGTTTGCTAATGTCCACAACAAGATAGAGACAGTTCATGTGGAGCTCATAAGCAAGTTTGATGTTCTAGCTGCAAGAGTGAAGGCTTTGGAGAACAACAAAGGAGTAGCTGCAAGACCACGCCCCCAAGGTAACCTTCCAGGCAAGTGTGAGATGAATCCCAAAGAGTATTGCCAAGCTGTTGATTCTAAGGATGATTTAGGTACTTCTTAGAATGAGGCTGTTCTATGAGGACATTAAAGCTCAGAGTGAGGCGGAAGACCTTCTATGAGGACATTAAAGCTCAGAGTGAGGTGGAAGACCTTGTCAAGGTTCCTTATATCTCTCATAATTTCATCATATAAGTTTGCATTTAGTTCATGTTTTAGCCCTCTTTTGCATGTTTTCCTTTGCTTTTGTCTCATTCTTCCTTGTTTTTAGATTTAGCTTGCATTTATGTTGTAGTTTACAATTATCTTGCATAAGGGATGTTTCTTAGGTACTTAAGGAGCCATTTAAGACAAAGAAGAATTGTGGGAGTGATCCAAGGAGTTCCCCCAATCAAGGAGGAGCAAGAGAAGTCAAGAAAATGAAGATTTGGTCTAGCATCGATTAAGGCACATACCACATCGATCAGGAGTGATCGATGTAAAGGAGCAGAAAGAAACATTGTTTATATTGATCACTCACATCAATCACATGTGATCAATGTAAATGGGCAGGAGCTTCAAGTCTTCACATCGATCAACCACATCGATCAAAACTTGAACATAAGTTTGTATTTATCTTCTTGTTTAATCTCTCTAATCATGATTTGCTATCCTTTTCTCTTTGAATTGATTGTTTTGATTGTGATTAGTGAGTAGTGACTTATGGATTTGAGATGGGTTAGGTTTAGGGAATTTGATGCTTGATCTATGATTGTTTAGTGTTAATTCTTTTATTTCCTTTCTTGATTTTTATGATTAAAGCCTGATTAGCCTTAGCTAAGTTGATTAGGATCTTAGGCTCATTTTATGCCCACCAAGTGTTTAATGAAATGCCTGATCTGCTTTGCAAGAGAATCGCTTTTCCTAGCTTAAGAGATTGACTGTCTAGGGAGTGATTTTGCAATAGAGTATTGATAGATTGTATTAACGCTTTCTCTTTGTCATTTCACTAATGAGAATTAGTTCTTGATTTGATGATTAGTAAAGAGACTAGCGCCAAGAGATTGGATTAGTCATATAAATGAATAATATGCATAATCAGTAGCATTTTGTGAGTTTGTAAGCATCATAGGTTGAGTTGAGAGTTCCCTAGCACCAATTATCCGATCTCAAGTCTTGTCTTTCCTTTGTTTTTAGTTCATCTCGAATTTGCTCTGTTTTTGCTTTTGTTCTAGCTGATTTGCTTGCTGTTCACTCTTAGTTTGGTGTTTGCTTCATTTCTGTTTGATCCTTTAGGTTGTTAGACATCTAAACTCTCTCTATATCTGCTTGAATTAGAAAATCTACTGCATTCCTGCTGTTACAATCTTCCCCATTTGGATTGACATTAAAACCCTTATTACAATGACTAGTACAAAGGGTGATTGAGAAAGAGACTCAAAACTCTTGTATGAATTTGGCGCTGTTGCCATTAGGGGAATGCTTTGTTAAGTTGGATTTGTAGAGATCTTGAGATCAAGCTTTGTTATTTTCGTTTTTGGTTATCGATTTCTCTTTTGGTCTAGAATTTCTTTTGTATTTACCAAAACACTTGCTCTTAAGTATCTATAACTACAACTGAGGTTCAAGGTCAAGGACTTTGGGTTTGCAGCAGCATATATCAGTTGTTGAAGCATGGAGGAACATTAGTATGCTGCTGGTTTCGCGTTGCAAGGTCCACAAGGTCTTCAAGGGATCCAAGGATTGCAAGGACAGCATGGTCCAACTGGTTTACAAGGAGCCTGGGTTCAAAGACCATGGAGACCTATAGGTGCTGCAGATATACCATTAAGCTATGCTTCAAGGCAAGGTATTCTTCAACCTATAGAGACTAACCACTATGAGATAAAGAACAGCATGACTGCTTTGGTTCAAGAAATGAAGTTCAAGAAAAGCTTAGTGGAGTTTCAGATGATGGGTTGAAGCTCAGATTTTTTTCATTCTCTCTTGGTGGTAGAGCTCAAATGTGGGAAAAGTCTTTAGCACAAGGTAGCATCACCACTTGGGTACAATGCAAAGGTGCTTTCTTAACCAAATTCTTCTCTCCTTCAAGAACTGCAAAATTCAGGAATGAGATCACAAATTTCAAACAGTGGTCTAATGAGAGCTTTGGAGACACTTGGGAAATGTTTAGAGGTTTCACTCATCAATTCCCTCATCATGGCTTCACCAAAGAAATGCTTCTCTCCACCCTCTATAGAGGTGTTCTACCAAGAGTGTGAATCTTTCTAGATACAGCTAGTAATGGTTATTTCCTTGGGAATGATGTTGATGAAGGTTGGATATTGGTCGAGAACATGGAACTAAGTAATTGGGACTATGTTGATGTGTTTGAGCAGAATGCAAAAACAGCCGAAGAGAAGTTGGAAACAACAAGGCAAGAGATAAAAGCAATGCAAAAAAAGGTGGATATGTTGTTAAATGGAGGCCCTTACATTTAACACAATGAAAGATCTTCTTCTCAACCACTTGGCGCCTATAAGCAAGATCAAGGGAACATGATACTTCCTACTACTCCTATTCAGCCTGCCTTGGCGCCTCAACAACAACCAAGCTCTCAGTATTCACAAGATTTGGACATTAAGCAACTTCTACTTCAAATGCAACAAGTCCAAACTGCAGAAATTCAAAGAAATATGGCTGAAATTCAAAGAAGTATGGCTGAAAGTAAAAGAAGTATGGCTGCTGAATTTCAAAGAAGCATTGACTCCAGCAACAACAACTTCCAATCCCAAATAGACTCCTTGACTATGCAGCTGAGTATACAAGAGAACAATGCTCAGCCACTCACCTTCAAAAAGCCGTTCAATATTGTTATGGTATCTCCTCTACTTCCCTAACTGATATTGAAGAGAAAGAAAACTCTATTTCTGAGATTGAAAGCCCTTTATATCACCATGAATTTGTCTCCATAACTCCATAGGTGACACCCTCTATCATCAATGAGGACATTGAAGTTCTAGGTGTGCTGGAGGAACATGAAAAATCAGTAAGAGCAATAGAAGAGAAAGAGAACGAAGCTGTCTATGTGCCTGCCTCAAGGGAAGAAACGGTTATCTCCAAGAAAGAGACAGTAGTAGAAGATGATGAAGTGGTTGAGGTTGGTGAAAGCTCAAGGAATAGCAAAGCCAAATAAGTGGTTCGGGAGAAGCCTAAAAAGGTATCCATAGAGACAACCAAGGAACCAAGATACATTTCTCCTCCTTATCAACCTACAATACCATTTCCTGGACGGTTCAAGAAGCAGATAGTTGCCAAGAATAAGGGTCTCTTTGAAGTGCAGATGAGCAAAATAGAAGAGACCATTGGATTAAATGAAGCAACAAAGCAGATGTCTCCAGCCTTTTGATAACATGATTTTTACTCAGCTGTTTTAAATCAAAGCCTAAAGCACAATATAGTTGTAGTAAAGTGCAAGAGGTGTCAATCCAGCTCAGGTATGATGAAAGATACTAAGAATGCAAGAACTTTATAAAGCTATGTGAAATCCGGATTATTTGAGGAGAAAATTTATGAAAACTAAATGCAACTACTAAATGACCAAGAAAACTATTTTAAAATCCCTACTGAAGGGTTAACAACTACCAGATGACTTCTAAGTATTTAATATGCAAGACTACTAGTTTTTAAAATTCGAACACTAAAAACAGACAGAAAGGAAAAGTTCTAACAACCTTGGATGATATTTATGGAACTAAGACAAAAGATGCAACTTTATAACTAGGAAATGATTACTTTGAGTTTTAAAATTCTAAAAGTGGATTCAAGGTTGAGGGTCTTGCTTTAGAAGGATCAAGATTCAAGCTTGGGTTTTGAAAACATAGATCTACACATTTGAGTGATATATCTAAGCCTTGAGAAGCTAAATCTAGATTTATCCATGGTGTATGGTATAAACCCTTTCCTCACCCTTTCTTCCTAACCCATGGCGTATGGTGGAAAGATAGGTTGAAGAACATTAAGCATAGATCTCAAAAAATGGCCTAACTAGCTCCATAAGCATATATGGCATTTCAGAAAGGATGAGCTAGTCTCTTGGATTTGGTTTTATGGGATCTCCTGAATCCTGCTAAAGTAAGGAAATCCCTGAGATCAAAGAGATCTTTCTCAAGACTCTCTAGGCATAAAAAAACCCCAAATCCAAGAAGAGATTAAGTTAAGAACAAAAAGACCCAAGCTTAAACCCTATAAACCCTATAAATCCTTCTTAATCACCTCAACCTTAAACCTATAAATAACTACTCGCTACACATGATTAAAACACACGAAAATGCAAAAAAAGGAAAGATAAGCATGATTGAACTACTAAGAAAAAGAGATTTAAGAGAAATACATAGATTAAAGCAAGATTAAAGTCTACAAAATATGAAAAGCTTAAAACTTAGACAATGGCAGTTTTCTAAAGCATAAAGATAAGATAGCAAAGCATAAGATAAGATAAAAGGAGAGGAGACAGATCGAATGGTTTTTATGGCCCCAAAAATAGGGTAAACAAAAGTAGAAATTGTCCCCTCACTAAACTCCAAAAGTGAGCTGTCCGGATAAGGTTCAGAGATCGACCTGAGCAGTCGATCTCCTACTCGATCTTCCTTGTTGAACATCTTCTCTCGCTCGATCTTCTGGTCGATTAGGTAGGATGCATCGAGTGCTTCCATCAATCTTCTGGTCGATCCTCGGAGGATCGAGTCGTGACCTCGATCTGGCCCTCGTTCTTCCCGGGCTTAGTTCCATGTCTGTACTCACGATCGATCACCTTGGTCGATCTTGATCTCGATCCTCTTCCTTGAAACGACCTGAGTAACTCGATCTTCTGGTCTAGATCGACCTGCCTAGCTCGAGCCGCCTCTCGATCTCGGTTCCTTTGCTGCATGGCTGAGTTCCTCCACGTATCCATCGGCTCCCTTTCGATCCTAAGCATGTCCACACACCCTCCATAGCGCCAGTGTATCCAAAACAACCTGAATATGATGCAAGAATGCAAGAAATATGCAAAATGCTAATGCAAAGTGATCTAGGACCTAAAATGAGATAAATGGTGCAAACTAGCCTATTATGAAGGATGTATGCATGAAAACTACTCTAAATGCAAGCTAAATATGCGAAATATATGAGTGTATCAACTCCCCCAAACTTGCCTTTTGCTTGCCCTCAAGCAAACAAAATTCAAGTAAGGAAGAGATGTTTAAAAGTGGGAGCTCAAATTTCCAAAAGTGTTTAAGAAAATGAATCAATTCAATGGTCCTAGTTCTCAATTCTAAAATGCAGTACACAAACTCCTACCCCAAAGAACTTAGCCATATTCATCACATATTGTATCTCAAATCATGACTCTCCTATTCCAAACAATCCAAGAATCCTAACCTTTAACATTCATTGGAGAACAAACCGTGAATCACACTTATGCACTTAAAACCGAATACATTTGGCTAGGGACAAGGTCATGAGATAAAAATGATCTCATTCATGAGGGTAGTTCAGGCAATGGTTTATCTCAAAAAGGGTTGAACTTATGCATAATGCTAAAGGTAAAGGTAATTGATGCATACATGACTAGACTATCATCTACCCATATACACTAACAATGATCCTAATCCCTCTCTCATTCAATTTTTTCTTTCTTTTTCAAGCTCACTCACCCCCTAGAGACTACCCAAAACAACAAGGCAAGACGCCTAGCATAATCCAAATAAACACATCATTCAAACCTTCTTATAGCTGGAGGTATGGCCATATATATACTTAGCTTTTTTCTTTTCTTTTGATAGCTCTCTTCACATATATTTTTTTTTATTTTTTACTTGGCCTTTTGGCTCTTTTTTATTTTTATTTTTTTTCTTTTTGAGAGCTACCTTCTTTTCAAACTCGAGCTTTTATTTAAAACCAAGACCAACCACTTAAAAATATGAATTCCCTTTTTATTCAAACTCCCAAACACCAATTCTTTTCAAACAGAAACATGTAAGCATAATCAATCAACACCCATGAATTCTCACCCCCAAACTTAAGGCTAAAACTAGTTTCAATATGCAAAGCTAGCATCAATATGAGAGCCTAATCATGTCGCCTAAACCTAACACTTTATGCCAAGTTCAATTGAAAATTAAAAGCTTCACAAATCACACACGAAATATTTGGCTTGAAATGAGGGTAAGGGTTAAGGTGAGGAGTTCTATTCATGCTTAAAAGAGAGTGGTGAAAGGGATAAGAAAGCCTGAATATGTATATGTAATCCATGTATTCTTTCTCAAATGCACAAGTATGATAATTCAAAATTCAAGTTAAGGTTTCACTTGATAGGAAAGGATTCAATTCATGTTTGTTCAACTTAAGCCACGAAAATAAAAACAAATGATCCAAATATGGTTAGAGCTTACTTTCAAAGTTTGAATAAAGCATCAAAGAACTACTAACTAGGGTCTTGAACTAATTCATGAGATTAAAACACTTTACAAGGAAATTTTCTACGCCCCTTATGCAAATGCAAGCAATCCTAAATGATAAAAATTCTAGACTCAATCCTAAAATGTTTGACAATGCAAATGCAAGCTAGATGATTTTTTTTTTGAAATTTTTGAAAACTTTTATGATTTTTTGTATTTTTCTATGCACTTAGATGATGCATGAAGACTCAAGGATGCTAACACAAAATAAGATCCAAATAAAAACGTGCCAAAGCACACACTCTCCCCCAAACTTGAATGACACTGTGTCGGTGTCAAACAAATTCAAGAGGAGTTCAAACACAAAGTAAAAATAAGAAAAATGCATGATATTTACAATGGTTGAGTTTTGGTACCTTAGAGCTAGGAATGACTAGAGCTTGAGGTTGCTCCAGTCCTCCTGCTCTTTCTAGGAGTGTCGTGAAGGATCTCCCTGTCCTTGTCCTTGCTCGTGCCTTCATGTAGAGAACGGCGGCTAACTTGATCAATTCCTTTAAGCTCACGGATCTCCACACCTCTGGTTGATCTCCTCCTTTTCTCCGGTTGGTTAACCTCATCACTCGAAGACTTCTCAGATGAGCTTCCTTGTAGGGCTTTGATCTTCTTGGCCAGCTTCTTGATCATCTTGCCTTGCCACTTGTTGACTTTACGCTGAATCTCCACAACCGAGGCAAGGAACTTTTCAGCTTTTGTTCGTGGCTCATAGTCTAGATTGGGGAGATCAAAGCTCGGTGGCATCTCAGCATCTGAAGGAGGCGACTCTGAAGGTGAGTGAGTGAGCTGAGGTGGTGCTGCTGTCCCTCCAAGAGGTGCGAAGCATTCTATATCGCTCGGCAGAAATTCTATTGTGCCGACGCTTTCTAGGTGTGTCTCATCAGGATTAGGCCGGATGCAGACCTTCTTCACGTGGTTGTGGTCGTAGAACAGGTAAGCAAAGAAGCTTGGAGCTGGAGTAGGCCCCAAGGAATCAGTGTTGCGCATGTAGGCTCTCTCCATGCAAGGCTCAAACTCCGAAGGAGGTACTCCCGCTTGTATGAACATTGGTGTGAGGAAACCTCCTATGAGTGCAGAGCTCGCCTTACACCTTAACGCCCAAGCCTTGTACTTGACCAACAAAGAAGCTAAGATGCATCCGTAGTTGACGTCGTCTCCGAGCTCATCCTCCATTGGTTCATCATTCTCTTCAGCATCGCATAGAACCTTCTTAATCCCTTGGAAGAGGAATCACAGCTCGTTCTTGGTAACAGTTGGAGGCACGGATCTTCCACTGAAGGTGTTAGCTAGTAGCTTTAGGGCGTATCTTAGCACAGGGTTTCGCACCTTCTTGATCTTGGCTGTATTTCCCTTGTAGTCGTCATTGCAAATCAAGTCCCATAGATCATTGGCGGATGTGAACCGAGGGAATTCCACAAGCTTAGCTGCAGCATTGAGATCATAGGCTTGGCATAGCTCGGTGATGGAGAGGTGTTAAGTTTGCTTCCTGACCTTGAATGTGACGTGACCCTTGGAGGGACCTTGAATGCTTGGATCTTCATATGAGAAGTCCAAAGTAGAGAGGAAGTCAAGCGTGGCCTCGGACTAAGTAGGGCAGTCCATCCGTGATAGGCACGCAAGCCCCATGTCCTTGAGCAGCTTGTCAAAATCCTTCAACAAGCCTAGCCTTTCCAAGAGGTCCCTGCTTGTAAACTTCGTAGGTTCAAACCGCAGCCTCTCAAGCTTTTTCTTTGTCTTCTTCTCTTCCTTACTACATCTAACCCTCTATTCAACCTCTTGTTGAGTCTCCTCTTGAGTTGCCAAGTCTCTGCTTCTCTTCTTTGGTGACATGGTACCTGAAACACAAGTTCTCAAAGAGAAGATGATTATGGGTGGCGATTAAGAGAAAAAGATAAGGCAAGAGAGAAAAAACTCTAAACATAAATCCTAGATTTTTGGTGATATTATCAAATATATCAATAAATAGTAGAGAAAAATCTTTTTAGATAATACTAAATCAAGAAAATTTCCCTAACATTTAGATATTTCTAAAAATTCAATCCAATCTCTAGCAACTAACATTCAACCAAATCAATAAAAGGAAGATTTCTTGAAAATTCAAACATGCAATGCGGGAAAAACTAAAATACCTTTGAAATGGAATGATTTAGAATGCTCTTACCCTTTCAAAACCAAAACTCTAGCCTTTTCATTTTATGAAAATCAGTTTGTGCACAAGTTGAAAAGAAAGTGCAAGAGAGGTTTTTATAAAAGAAAAATCATTTGGACACATGCAACAAGTGGTTTCTGAAAAAGTTGGTCAAGGCACATCTTTCATGGTCAAAGATGCTTGCCTTGACCAAAATTCAAATTTAAAATGGGAGGGAAAGAGAAAGAAGGGGGAAAAATTTAACCAACCTCGGCATGAGATCGAGTCAATTTGGTCGATCTTGACATTGATCTCATGCCTATTTTGTCCATGATCGAACGGCTTGCTCGATTGGGGGCTCGATCTCATTTGAATCGAGCCTTAGATCGAGTCTGCTCCTCGTTCCAAGATTCTTACGTGGTTATGGCCATGCTCCTTAGATCGAGCTCCTTGATCGATTTCGAGGTCGTTTAAGAAAGGATCGAGTGAGCTGATCGAGTGAACTGATCGATCAAGTTCGAGGATCGAGTGAAACCAGTCGATCCACACTCTGTTTGCATTTCAAACTAAACACATGGGTGGGTCATCCTCTCGCAATCGACTGACTTACTCAATTGTCTACTCGATCTCATCTAGATCGAGTGACTTCACTAGATTTACTAGCTCGATCTAGTAAAGATCGAACCCAAATTGGTCGATCTATCACTCGATCGCTTGCATCTGTTTCTCCTTTACTTGCCTTGTTGACTCCAAGATCATGATCTCCGGTTCCCATCTCCTTATACCTACACACTTATAATAAAAAGCATAAAATTGAAACAGAAACAAATCAAAAATATGTACAATGATAGTAATGGGAATGCCTCCCAGGTGCGCTTGTTTTATGTCTCTTAGCTTGACTTTACTTGTATTAGGCTAAAGGGGTATCTTGGAGAAGCAACGTGGTGCTCTCCTTGCTGCAATCACTTGCCATGTAGGGCTTGACTCTATGCCCATTCACCGTGAAACTCTCTCCACTCTTGCCAACCAAAGTAACCGCCCCATACGGTAGAACTTCTTTTATCTCAAACGGACCGCTCCATCTAAACTTGAGCTTCCCGGGGAACAACTTCAAACGCGAGTTGTAGAGCAGAACCAGGCTTCCCTCTTTCAGCTCCTTAAGTACCAGCTTCTTGTCATGCATGGCTTTGGTCCTTTCTTTGTAGATATTGGTGCTCTCATAAGCATCCAACCTTAATTAATCAAGCTCATAAAGTTGCGCCAGTCATCTCTCTTATGTCGTCTTGAGACTGAAGTTCACTTGCTTCACAGCCCAAAGAGCTTTGTGCTCTAACTCCACAGGGTGGTGACAAGATTTACAATAGAGGAGGTTGAAAGGCGTGGTACCAATGGGAGTCTTGAAAGCCGTTCGATAAGCCCAAAGAGCTTCATCAAGCTTGCTTGCCCAATCATTTTTAGTTACTCCCATGGTTCTCTCTATGATAGTCTTGATTTGCCTATTCGAAACCTCCACTTGGCCACTAGTTTAAGGGTGATAAGGTGTGGCTACCTTGTGTTTAACTCCATACTTCCTCAAAAGACCCTTAAAAATCTTGTTGATGAAGTGGCTGCCTCCATCACTAATCACCACCTTTGGAACTCCAAACCTTGGGAAAATGATAGTCTTGAAAGGCTTGACCACCACCCTTGAATAATTTGTTGGTGAAGCTATGGCTTCCACCCACTTAGACACATAGTCTACTGCAACTAGGATGTATTTTTTGCCGTATGATGATGGGAATGGACCCATAAAATCAATCCCCCAAGCATCAAGGACATCAATCTCATAGATAGGTACCTGCGGCATCTCATTCCTCTTTGTGATGTTCCCAGACTTTTGGCAACCTTCATACGATTTTAAAAACTCATGTGCATCCTTGAAGAGTGTAGGCCACCAAAACTCGTCTTGCAGAACCTTTGTATCTGTCTTGAATGAAGCGAAGTGCCCACCAAAAGCCATACCGTGGCAATGGAGAAGAATGTCTCTTGCCTCTTCTCTTGTTACACATCTTCGGTATAGGCTGTCCACACCCCTCTTGTACAGATAAGGATCATAAAAAAAGTAGTGAGAGATGTCCCTCATGAACTTCTTCCTATGGTTGTGGTCCAAGTGAGTAGGCTCTTCTCCATAAGCTAAGTAGTTAACTATATCCGCATACCATGGTAGATCCTCTTCCTTGAAGCTCAAGACTTCTTCAAACTTCTCCTCTAGCTTTGCACATACCACGGTGTTAACCACCATAAGCTGCTCTTCAGGGAGTGAGTTGTCCAAAGATGATCCGCTACACCGTTCTCTATACCCTTTTTGTCCTTGATCTCCATATCAAACTCTTGTAAGAGAAGGATCCACCTTAAAAGTCACGGCTTGGTGTCTTTCTTGGAGTATATGTATCTCAAGGCAGCATGGTCAGTATAAACAACGACCTTAGAACCCACCAAGTAAGACCTAAACTTCTCAAAAGCAAAGACAACGGCTAGAAGCTCTTTCTCGGTTGTTGCATACTTCACTTGCGTGTCATCCTAGGTACGGCTTGCATAGTAGATCACGTGCAGCTTCTTATCCTTCATCTGACCTAAGACAGCACCCACGGCGTAGTCGCTTGCATCGCACATAATCTCGAAGGGCAGATCCGAATCCAAAGCTTAAACTATAAGTGCTGTGACTAAGGCTTCTTTGATGGTCTTAAAGGCTTGAAGGCATTCTTCATCAAAGATGAACTCGGCTTCTTTGCAAAGTAGCCCTGTAAGAGGACGTGCTATCTTGGAGAAATCCTTGATAAACCTCCTGTAGAAGCTGGCGTGCCCCAATAAGCTCCTAATCCCTTTCACATTAACCGGCGGCTCTAGACTCATCATAACCTCTATCTTTGCTTTGTCAACCTCAATCCCATTCTCAGAAATCTTGTGCCCAAGTACAATGCCTTCTCTCACCATGAAGTGACACTTTTCCCAATTCAGCACCAGGTTTGTCTCCTCACATCTCTTGAGAACCCTGCAAAGATTTGACAAACAACAACCAAAGGAAGCACCATACACAGAAAAATCATCCATGAAAACCTGTACCATTTCGTCTATAAGGTCAGAGAAAATAGACATCGTACACCTTTGAAAGGTTGCTGATGCATTACACAACTCAAATGGCATCCTTCGATAAGCAAAGGTACCATAAGGGCATGTGAAAGTGGTTTTCTCTTGGTCATTAGGATGAATGGGTATTTGAAAGAAACCACTATAGCCATCAAGAAAACAGTAGTATGGGTGATTGGCTAATCTTTCTAGCATTTGATCAATGAAGGGAAGAGGGAAATGATCTTTTCTAGTGGCTGAGTTAGGTTTTCTATAATCAATACACATTCTATGTCCAGTTATTGTTCTTGTAGGAATTAACTCATTTTTTCATTTTTTATAACCGTGATACCCCCTTTCTTTGGTACCACATGGACCGGAGAGACCCACGTGCTACCACTGATAGGGTATCTCACGTCTGCTTCTTAGAGTTTTATGATTTCTTTCTTGACCACTTCTTTTAAATTTGGGTTCATACGTCTTTGATGCTCAATGGAAGATGTGTTTTCATTCTCTAAGAGTACCCAATGGCCTTTCTATACTTTATCAGCTCCTTAAGGAGTGAGTTTAACTCAT
Source organism: Thlaspi arvense (assembly GCA_911865555.2). Taxonomy (NCBI): domain Eukaryota; kingdom Viridiplantae; phylum Streptophyta; class Magnoliopsida; order Brassicales; family Brassicaceae; genus Thlaspi; species Thlaspi arvense. Next base: position 23,685,870 of record OU466862.2, on the reverse strand, counting down.
CATCACTTAGATTTTCATTCACAATGACCGGATAAGTATCATTTGGTCCCAAGAAAGCGTACCTTAGCCCATCTGGAAGCTGCTTTAGGTCCACCTTTGGGGCTAGCAGCTCACTCCAGTCCTCCTCTTAGCTTGTGTTGAGGTTGCTGTCCTCATTCGCCCCTTTTGAACCCGAGTCATGAGCTCTTAAGCTGCCTTCTTGAACCGTTCCTACCGCAGAGATCGATTTAACCAGTCGATCGCTCTCTCGTTCCAGGCTGGATCGATTGCACTCTCTCGATTCACTTGCTCGATTGGATACAGATCGAGTTGTTTCGCTCGATTGTCTCATCGATCTCTTCCCTGGATCGAGTAATATGATCGATGTCCAGGTCGATCTTTAGGCACTCGCCTTCATCATCTTTCACAACCTTGCGAGAATCAAGGATGCGTACATACTCCTGGGTTTGCTCTTTTAAGAAACCATACTCTCCACACTCCTTTGTTAAAGCTATCTGTAGATGATCTTCTTGTGCCAATTCTTCAAGCAACTCATCAGCCAATTCATCCAAGGTTTCAATGTAGAACGCTTGCCCACCAATCGTTGGCTTCTTCAAGACTTCATTGATGTCAAAGTTCAGCTTGATGTCTTTGCGTGTAGACAAATCTTGCCATTCTTCACGTCTATGATGGCTCCAGCAGTTGCTAGAAAGGGTCTACCAAGGATTAGAGGATCTCTTGGTTCCTCATCCATTTCTAGCACTACCAAATCTGTTGGCACATTCACATTGCTAATCCTCACGGGTAAGTCTTCAAGCATGCCTACAGGGAGTCTTATACTTCGGTCAGCCAAAATGAGTGAGATTCTACACTCCTTAAACTTGGTAAAGCCTAGCTTTTTTGCAATGGAGTGAGGCATAAGATTAATGCTTGCACCAAGATCACATAAGCAACTGTCAAACTTCAAGGGGCCTAGTGCCCAAGGGATAGTGAATGACCCCGGATCTCCTAGCTTCTTTGGGGCTATCTCCTTGTGGATGATTGCACTGCATTCTTGACTCAATACAAAGACTTCTTCACTCTCTTTATCCTCCTTAGCAAGAGTATCCTTTAAAAAATTGGCATATTTTGGCATCATAGCCAAGCAATCAACCAACGGCAGTTTGATCTCGGCGTTCCTTATGTGCTTCTCAAACAAGTCTTTATGCTTCTCAATCAACTGCTTCTGAAATGACCATGGTAAGGGAGCTTCGATTTGTAAGGTGGATGCACGAAAGCTTCTTTCTCCTTTCTAACTTCCTCCACCTTTTTCTCTAAGACCGCTTCCTTGCCTCTCTTTGGCCTTGCAATGTAGACATTGTCAAATGTGATATCTTGATCATTTGAGAGATTACTCCCCCCCCCCTCTTGAACCACAATGTCCTCATTGTCTTCAGGTACAGACTATGGTGGTAGCTCTTTCCCACTTCTCAAAGTGATTGCATTGGCATACTCCTTAGGGTTTGTCTTACACTTCCCAGGTAAGTTACCTTGACCGCTTGAACTGGCTTTTCCTTTCTCTAGCTGGCGAATCTTGTTGTTCAAGTTGGTGATTTGTGTAGATACCCCAGTAAGAGAAGAGTCCAGCCTATTGTTCATGTCAACAAACTTCTGATTTGTAGTTGCTTGTCCTTGAAGTAACTGTTGGAACATAGCTTGTACCGGATCTTGAGGAGGCGGTTGAGCTTGTTGCTGCTGAGGCACGAAACCAGGAGGGTAGCCTTTGTTCACTTACTGTTGCTGGCCTTGGAAGTTGCCTTGTCTCTGCCCTTGGTACGCACTGTTTTGTGTAAACCCACCTTTGTTATAAGGAACAAAAGGTTTTCCTTGTTGTGGAGGGTACACTTGATCCTTAGGGTTCTCCACATTAGTACTTCGGTAAGACAGGTTGTTGTTGCCTTGATACCCTTGAACATAGCCCTGTGGCTTAGTATGGTTTTGGCCTCCAACCCAATTCGCTTCCTCTTTGCTCAGCTCTAACTCTTCTAGAACATCCGTAGCCTCTCCCACAAAGTGTACATACTTTTGATTTGCAAGTACCAACTTGTAATTCTTTTCATGAAGTGATTTCAGCTCCTTTTTGTGTGCCTCAAGGTCAGATCCTCTTGGTGCTCTATCATAGTCTTCAGCGTAGTTGCCATCGCTTCTACATCTTGTCCAAGAAAGTTGCCTTTACTCGCCGTGTCTAGAAGCATTCAAATCTTGGGGAGAGCTCCTCTATAGATGGTGCTCAAGAGTGTCTCCACTAAACGTCTCATTCTGCCTTTGTGTAAAACCGCAAATCTCACTCTTTAGCCGAGCTGTTCTTGTGCTAGAGAAGAACTTAGACAGAAATGACTTCTTGCAATCAGCCCATGAGGTTATAGTCCCCTGAGGTAAGGTCTTCTCCCAATGCCTTTCTTTATCACCAAGTGAGAAAGGGAAAAGCCTAAGCTTGAAGCTATCCTCGGAGATGCCATAGATCTTGATCATACCGCACACTTGCTCAAAGTTGTCTAAATGCTCCAAGGGATCCTCCATTGAAAGTCCATGGAACTTGTTGTTCTGCACCATTGAGACAAAGCCTGGCTTGATCTCGAAGTTGTTGTTTTGCACCGGTGGAGGAGTTATGCCAAAACGGTTATGATGAGTGTTTAGAGCATCACTCGCACCAATGATCCTTGGTTGCCTTGGGGCGTGGTTGGGGTTTCCATTACCCCTTCCAGCAGCAGCAGGGTGAGGTGGAGCCTCAACTTGGTCTTGCTCAGCCATGACCTTAAAATCAAGAATATCCAGTTGCAATATCTCCTCAAAGTCTTGTGCTTGTTCTACTGCCCTTCTTAGCCTTGCACTTCCAAGTTAATGAATGTTGTGTAGAGGTTGTAGTAGATTGTTGTCACCACTAGACCTCAGATTCATGTACATGATATCCCTTGTATTTACACCATTTATGACTGCATTTAGTACATGTTTTAGTTCTCTTTTGCATGTTTTTCCTTAGTTTTTGCCTCATTTTCTTCTCCTTTTAAACTTAGGTTGTATTTAGGGTATAGTTTGCATTTTGGATGTTTTTAGGTGCTCTGGGAGCTAAAAGGAGCTTGGAGGAGCTTTGGGGATGATTCAGGATGCTAGCTGGATCAAAGGGAGCAAGAAGGATCAAAGCAGACAATCTCTGCAAAGGTTTTCGGTCAGAGCACGGTGAACATCGGTCAAAGGGTGACCGATACCAGATTTTTGGTCACCAGCATCAATCAGAAGTGATCGACATAAACCCAATGGATGAATTTCGGTCACCAGCATCGATCAGAAGTGATCGACATGAACCCAGCGGATGAATTTCGGTCACTGTATCGATCACCTTCCTGACCGAAAAGATTCAAAATCGACTGAAGATCAGCTCAGATGAGGTGTTTGCATTCCGATTTGTCTTCCACGTCCTTCATCAACGTTGTAGCCACTTGAGTTAGCTTTCGTGTGGTTTTAGTTTTGAGTCATTCCCATTAGTGGTTGAATAGTTACGGCGACTAAAGTGAGCACATGTCCATCTGTAGTTTTTGCCGTTGATCTTGACCAACTTGAAGATCAGCTCGGGCGAGTAGCCTCCGTCTATATTCAGCATCTGCACTCTTCATGAAAGTTGTAGCCACGTGCGTTAGCATTCAGGAGGACTTAGTTACATATCATTCTGATATGGCGTTCAATAGATATCGTAATGTTCGTGAAACCGCTCATCCTGCATCAATCACTGCTCAGACCGATGGGATTTACATCGATCAACCCTGACTGTTGTTGCTGACCGATGTAAACCCAGACTGAAGACCATTTATTTAGAATTTTGCCATTTTTCTTAGACTCCTATAAATACTAAAATCCCTAATTTCTGGGAACAACTCTTTATCCAGCAGTCTCTTCTTCTTTGTTTTAGCTTTTTTATTTTGTAATTTGAATCTTTGTTTATTTCAATAAAAGTTTTCATTTCCATTAATCTTTTGTCTTCATAATCATGTTTAGCTATCTTTTCTTCATAGATTTGATGGTTTTAACCATGGTTAGTGAGTAGTTTGCTTTAGGTTTGAGATTAGGGCAGATGAGGTGATTTTAGTGATTGTTTAGGTTGATTAGGGCTTAGATCTTCTCATTCCCTTTCTTATATGATTGTGCTTAATGCTTAGTACCACTTTGTTGGAGAAGTTGATTTTAGGTTTTCACATGCACACCAAGTGTTTGATGAAATTCCTAATTGAAGTTCAATGCTTGAAAATGGTGTTTAGATAATCATGAGTCTTTGCATCTAACATTTCTTGCTTGAATGTGCTTATTGCTTAGTACCATATTGATGAGAAATTACCTTTAGACATTAATTATGCATGAGAATGTGAGTTGATGTTTGATATATTGTATAAGAGATTAGTAAACCTAGCCTAAGAGATTAGATGTCTAGCATGCTAATTGGTTTTATGGAACTTGATTTTTATGCTTGATGATTATGTGTTTGAGTAAAAAGATTTATCTTGAATATGTGATTAGAAAAGGGATTAATGCCAAGATATTGGATTAGTCTATATTAGTGTTCCTTACCTAAGGTTGAGTGTTTAGAATTGCTTGTTTTGATCACCCTAGACATGAACATGAATCACCCTATCACCATTGCCTTGATCTTGGACCATCTTTTAATCTTTGAAGTTTAGTTTTACTTTGTTTTAGTTCAGTTTTTACTCAGTTTTTGCTCTGTTTCTCTTTGCCATTACAGCTCTTTAACTGCTTTCTTTTGCTTCTTTGCTTGATCATTAAGGTTGTTAGACTTCTAAAACCATCTTCATCTGCTTGAATTAAGATCTCTATTGCATTCTTACTGTTTCATTCTCCCCTTTTGGATTGATAAAACTCTATGCTATACTACAACTGATTAGTACAAGCTTGGGTAATTGAATCAAGTCCCAAAAAGTTTTGTATCAGTATCTGAGAAGACAAGTAGGAAGGTAGATAGATTAGTAACCAAAGTAAAAATAGCGGCTTAGTCTCTACTAAGCTCCAAATCCTAATACTTTCAAACCAAACCCAAGTTGGCAACGGCGCCATTTGATAACAGGGTTTTTACTCAGCTGTTTTAAATCAAAGCCTAAAGAACAATATAGTTGTAGTAAAGTGCAAGAGTGATATAAGATCAAAGGTATGATCTTATATGACCGGTACAATGAGGAATCAGGTAGCTGGTCACACGGCACTCTCTACTTAGATCCAGTATGTGATGAGTGTTAAGGTGGGATGGTGATCAAGCAACTGGCCAAACGGCTCTCTTTACTTAACCAAATGGATGGGGATGAATGATGGATCGAGTGACACACACACGGCTGATGATTGAACTGTGATAAAGTCAGTTGAACTCAAGAACAAGGGGGAAACCACACAATGCTCTAGAACTCGGCGGCGGCTTTCTTTGAGAAGAAAGTGTGTTCTTTATTGATAATAGGTAAAAACGTGAGCTACAATGCTGCATATGGGACTTTATTAATAGTCCTTCAGCTTTGACCTTCTAGGGTCGAAGTAAACAAAATACAAGGACCAAAATACAAAAGTGCATAAAGAAAAGATTACAAAAGTTCATGCTAGAAAATGTAAAAAGAAACTAGAAATAAAATCCTGCAAAACAAAAGGAAAACACAAGATATTATAGAATAATTGACAAGTTTCTTACCGTTGCCTCTTCATTGATTCATGCCCAAGTATGGTAAGTCTTTGCCTCCACGGTTGCTCTTAAACTTGGTCGTTTTGGTGTGGGGTGATGATGAGAAGAGTTGGGCCGGGGCTGTCTCGTAGTAGTGGCCATTCATCCAAGCTGGAGCTGGCCTTGAGCGTGGCTGGGCTTTGAACGTCTTGGAAAGATCCCAAGTGTTGGCCCACTTGTTTGTTTAGCCCCTCGGTACGGATTTCCGTAATGCTCTTGACCGCGGTACGGGGGTGGTACGTAATGCTCTCGACCACAGTACGGGAAAGGTCAGTAATGCTCTCGTCCCGCTCGGTTATGTCCTCGTCCGTTGTGTTGATAATGAGCTGTTTGAGCAAGCGATTGATGTCCTCCGTCTTCTTAAGGTTGAGAAAGCTCTCTACAGCTTTGTTGAACTCCTCCCTCATGGTCCTTGTACCTGAACAGGTCCTTGGGGGTTCGTACATGATGGGTACCCGATGCTTGTCCGTGGTGAGGTCTTCATCATTCTCTCCCTCTTGAAGAGGTTCTGACCTCAGAACCGTTTCATCTGCGTCAAAGGGAGCTAAGTCAGTGACATTGAAACTAGAAGAAATGTTCATCTCACCTGGAAGCTCTAAACGGTAGGCATTGTTGTTGATGCGTTCAAGGACTTTGAAGGGTCCATCTCCTCGTGGTGAAAGCTTGCTCTTCCTCTGGTTTGGGAACCTCTCCGGTCTCATGTGTAGCCAAACCCATTCGCCGGGTTCAAATATGACTTCCTTTCTTTTCTTGTCAACGTTCAGCTTTGTTTGTAATGTCTTCTTTTCCAAGTTCTCCTTAGCTTTTTGGTGAAGCTTCTTGATCAGCTCGGCTTTGCTCAAAGCATCTTGGCTTGCTCATTCTGCTGGCGGTAATGGTGCAAGATCTAATGGTGTAGTTGGCTTAAACCCATAAACAATCTCAAAAAGTGAAAGTTTAGTAGCAGAGTGGGTGGCTCGGTTATAAGCAAATTCAACATATGGAATGCAATCAAACCAACTCCTTAAGTTCTTACCAACCGTGGCTCTTAAAAGAGCTGATAGTGTGCAGTTAACCACCTCGGGTTGACCATCAGTTTGGGGATGGCACGTCGTAGAGAACAAAAGCTTGGTGCCTAGCTTCTTGCAAAGTGTTCTCCAGAAGTGGCTTAAGAACTTTGTGTCCCTATTCGACACAATGCTTCTCGGTATACCATGCAGCCTCACTACCTCTTTAAAGAAAAGATCAGCAGTTTGAGTTGCGTCATTGGTCTTACTACATGGTATGAAATGGGCCATTTTTGAGAAGCGATCCACCACCACGAATATTGAATCCTTGCCTCTCATCTTGGGCAATCCTAACACAAAACCCATAGAAAGATCTTCCCAAGGAAGGTTAGGTATAGGCAAAGGCATATATAAACCGTAAGGATGGGAACTTGATTTGGTTCTAAGGCATGTAATGCACTTAGAGCAGAAACGTTCAACGTCTCTCTTGAGGTGTGGCCAAAAGAAAAGTTCCACCACCATGCTTAGAGTCTTATCCACGCCAGAGTGTCCCATAAGCCCTCCTCCGTGTGATTCTCTGATCAGTAGCTCTCTAATGGATCCCTGCGGTATACACAAACGTTTATCCCGAAAAAGAAATCCATTATGTATATAGAATGGACCTGATGGGACTTTGTTGCACTCTTGAAAGATTATCCCAAAGTCCGGGTCCTCTTCATAGTGCTCTTTGATGTGTTCAAATCCCATAACCCGAGCCTCCATAGTAGTGATGAGAGTGTAACACCTAGAGAGGGCATCCGCTACAATGTTTTCTTTCCCCTTCTTGTATTTGATAATGTAGGGGAACGTCTCTATGAACTCTAGCCACCTTGCGTGTCTCCTTTTCAACGTTGTTTGGCCTCTAAGGTGTTTGAGTGTCTCATGATCCGAGTGTATAACAAACTCCTTGGAAAGCAAGTAATGCTGCCATGTCTCTAGTGATCTCACCAAAGCGTAATGCTCCTTGTCATACGTGGGGTAATTGAGCGTAGCTCCGCTTAGCTTCTCACTGAAGTAGGCAACTCGCTTGCCACCTTGTGTAATTACTGCTCCAATGCCTAATCCTGAAGCATCACAATCAACTTTAAACGTTTTATCAAAATCAGGAAGCACTAGTACCGGGGCATTGGTAAGGTTATGTTTGAGCTTGGCGAAGGCTTCTTCTTGCATTGGCCCCCACTTAAAGGCTACATCCTTCTTGATCACGGCAGTGAGAGGGGCGGCTATGGTGCTGAAGTCTTTCACGAACCGCCGGTAGAAGCTAGCCAAACCGTGGAAGCTCCGAACATGCCCTATAGAAGATGGCGTAGGCCAGTCTTGAATAGCTCGTATCTTCTCCTGATCCACCCTTAGACCCTGCGAGCTTACAACAAAACCTAGAAACACCAACTCATTAGTGCAAAAGATGCACTTCTTGAGGTTTGCAAAGAGTCCTTCTTGACGAAGTGTCTCTAATACTTGCTCAAGGTGCTTTAAGTGATCCTCAAGGCAACGACTATAAATTAAAATGTCATCAAAATAAACCACAACAAACTTACTAATATATGTCCTTAAAACATGATTCATAAGTCTCATGAATGTACCCGGGGCGTTTGTTAGACCAAATGGCATTACTAGCCACTCGTAAAGACCTTGCTTGGTCTTGAAAGCAGCCTTCCATTCGTCGCCATCCTTCATACGTACCTGGTGATAGCCGCTTTTCAAATCGATGCAACTTTATAACTAGGAAATGATTACTTTGAGTTTTAAAATGCTAAAAGTGGATTCAAGGTTGAGGGTCATGCTTAAGAAGGATCATGATTCAAGCTTGGGTTTTGAAAACATAGATCTACACATTTCAGTGCTATCTCTAAGCCTTGAGAAGCTAAATCTAGATTTATCCATGGTGTATGGTATAAACCCTTTCCTCACCCTTTCCTCCTAACCCATGGCGTATGGTGGAAAGATAGGTTGAAGAACATTAAGCATAGATCTCAAAAAATGGCCTAACTAGCTCCCTAAGCATCCATGGCGTTTGGAAAAGGATGATCTAGTCTCTTGGATTTGGTTTTAAGGGATCTCCTGAATCCTGCTAGGGTAAGGAAATCCCTGAGATCAAAGAGATCGTTCTCAAGACTCTCTAGGCATAAAAAACGCCAAATCCAAGAACAGATTAAGTTAAGAACAAAAGACCCAAGCATAAACCCTATAAACCCTTCTTAATCACCTCAACCTTAAACCTATAAATGACTACTCGCTACACATGATTAAAACACACGAAAATGCAAAGAAAGGAAAGATAACCATGATTGAACAACTAAGAAAAAGAGATTTAAGAGAAATACTTAGATTAAAGCACGATTAAAGTCTACAAAATATGAAAAGCTTAAAACTTAGACAATGGCGGTTTTCTAAAGCATAAAGATAAGATAGCAAAGCATAAGATAAGATAAAAGAAGAGGAGACAGATCGAATGGTTTTTATGGCCCCAAAAATAGGGTAAAAAAAGTAGAAATGGTCCCCTCATTAAACTCCAAAAGTGAGCTGTCCGGATAAGGTTCAGAGATCGACCTGAGCAGTCGATCTCCTACTCGATCTTCCTCGTAGAACGTCTTCTCTCGCTCGATCTTCTAGTCGATTAGGTAGGGTGGATCGAGTGCTTCCATCGATCTTCAGGTCGATCCTCGGATGATCGAGTCGTGACCTCGATCTGGCCCTCGTTGTTCCCGAGCTTAGTTATGTGTCTGTACTCACGATCGATCACCTTGGTCGATCTTGATCTCGATCCTCTTCCTTGAAATGACCTGAGTAACTCGATCTTCTGGTCGATCTCCTCTAGATTGACCTGCCTAGCTTGATCCGCCTCTCTATCTCGGTTCTTTTGTTGCATGGCTGAGTTCCTCCACGTATCCATCGGCTCCCTTTCGATCCTTAGCATGTCCACACACCGTCCATAGCTCCAGTGTATCCAAAACAACCTGAATATGATGCAAGAATGCAAGAAATAAGCAAAATGCTAATGCAAAGTGATTTATGACCTAAAATGAGATAAATGGTGCAAACTAGCCTATTATGAAGAATGTATGCATGAAAACTACTCTAAATGCAAGCTAAATATGCGTAATATATGAGTATATCAACTCTACACCTCTTAAGCAACAGTATCTTGCAATGTTGACAGCAAATAAAGTTGGGGAAGATAAGGCTCCTAAAGAAGAGGTTCCCACTAAAGTTGAAGAAACCCAAGTTACTAAGCTTGAAGATCCTGGTTGTTTTACACTACCATGTGAATTGGGAACACTCTCTTTCAAGAGTTCCTTGTGTGATCTTGGGTCCAGAATCAACCTTATGCCACTCTCTACTGCTAAAACCTTAGGCCACATTAACTTCAAGGAAAGTGATGTCTCTCTCACCCTAGCTGATGGGTCAAGAAAGCAACCAGTTGAATCTCTTGCGGATGTTCCATTGATGATTGACAAGGTGAAGGTACCAACTGATTTTCTGGTGCTAGATATAAAGAGTGATGAGGAGACTCCAATCATCTTGGAAAGACCATTTCTGGCATCTGCTGGTGCTGTTTTTTATGTTAAGAAGGGCATCATTTAGTTAAGTGATACAAGAGTTTTGACTCTCTTGGTCAATCACCCATTGCACTAGTCAGTTGTAGTATTTGGGTTTTTTTGTCAATCCAAAGTGAGTTAAGTTGAATAACATTAGAGTTACAAGTAGAAAGCTCTAAGTCAGGTGAAACAGAAGGTTTTGTTTTGCAAAGCAACCAAACTAACAACCTAAGATGATCAAACACCAACAGAACTCAAATAGAACACTTAGCAATGATCATATGAAGCAAAAACAGAGCAAACAAACAGAGCAATCACAAAATTCTAAAATCAATAATAAGAAGACAAGTTCCTAGATGTGGTTATTGACTTTGGAGAATTCAAAGACTGACTAAGGTTGTTACAAACATCACTGATCAAGCAAACAAGCTATCAATGTTGATTCCTAAACATAGAGTTCACAAACAATCAATTTAAGTCAAATCTCTTGTCAAATAAAACTTTGCTAATCATCCTAACAAGAACTAACTCTCATTAGTGCTAGAACAATCAACAAGCATGTAAAACCAACTCTATTCAAGTCAAAATACACCTCAAACAGTCAATCTCTTAAGCTAAGGCCAATAAATCCTCTGTTAACCAAGATCAGCATTTCATTAGACACTTGGTGGGCATAAAATGAAGCCTAGATCTAGATTCATGTGATCAAGACAAATCTAGCTTAAGAACAGATTAATAGAGAGGAATCAATCATATTAAGTGCTAACAAACCCTAATCAAGCCTATAAATTCCTCTAATCTACCACATCTAAAACCTCTAAGGTAACTACTCACTCATTATCATGTTAAACATCAAATCACTAAACATAATTAAGAGAAAGATTAAGAAAGGATTAAACGCAAATACAAACTTAGATTAAGCAAAGATAGAATTTGTCTTACAAAAACAGAAAAATCAACCAATAACAGTAAACTGGAAAAAGACTTACTCTCAAAATTCTCAAAACATGGTATTTATACTAAAACACAAATGCCCTATAACATAATGGCGAAATGGTAAATAGAAGCATGTTCGGATTGGATCCTATTTGATCATAAGTGATTTATGGTCTGACTGATAGGTTTGCAATCGGTCTTGAATATGATCAATAGGGTGATTGATATACATCTGTTACATTCTCATCGGTCATGAAGGTGATCGATAGGGTGATCGATATACATCTGTTGCATTCCCATCGGTCACTCCTTGACCGATAGTCTGATCGATAGCTCTTTATCGGTCTTGACTTGATCGATAGCTTGACAGGTGGAACTCTATAAAACATCTTCCTTGGCTCCTCTTGCTCCCTCTTGGGTTGGCTAGCCTCCTGATCCACTCCCACTCTTACTCTTTGCTCCATTCAGCTCCATAAGCACCTAAAAACATCCTTGATGCATAGAAAATGCAAACTATATCCTACATGCAACCTAAGTCTAAAAGAAAAAGAAAATTGGACTAAAGGGAAAGAAAATATGCAAAAGAGAACAAAAACATGAACTAAATGCAAGCCTAAATGATGTAATGCATGAGATATCAACACCCCCACACTTGCGTTTTGCTTGTCCTCAAGCAAACAAGCTAAGACAAAAGGAGGATGGGGTTTAAAAGTGGGCATTGAAATCCAAAACTGCAAAGGTAAAGAGATAAAATCAACATTTAAGTGCCTAGTTGTAGGATGCAAACACAATAAGCTATACTTTAAATAACTTAGCCATGCTTATCATGTTTCAAATTGATCACAAATCTCAACCAAGACAAATGCTCAAATCAATTAAAAACTTGTAACTATGAATCAAGTTTATGCAAATCACGAGAAGACATTTGGTTCAAAAGTGAGGTCATGAGATTAAAATGATATCATTCAAGCAAAGGGTTTATAAGCACAAGGGATCACTGAATGAAAATGATTCTATCTTAGGCAAAATGCTAAAGGTAAAAGCACACTTATGCATGCAATTCAAAGCTCTCTTCTACCTTTTGACCCAAAGATGAATCCTGATATTGCTACATATTTCATGTATTTTGCATGCATATAAGTTAGTTTCTCATACAATTACCTTGCATATTAGGCTAGTTTGCATCACTTTCGGTCCTAGAGCACTTTTGCACCAGCATTTGCATGTTTCTTGCATTTTGCATCGCATTCAGGTTGTTTTCGGCTACTTTGGAACTCTGGAGGATTCGTGGACATGCTAAGGCTCGTGAGAAAGTTCATGGAGACTTGGAGAGATCAGGATTGCATGCTAAGGACCCGAGATCGAGAAGTAGATCGAGCAAGGCAGGTCGATCTGGATGAGATCGACCAGAAGATCGAGTAGTCGAGTCGATGCAAGGAAATGGATCGAGACCAAGATCGAGACAGGAGATCGATCTGAAGTATGGACGTAAATGACGCCATACAGATCGAGGACCGGATCGAGCTTTCAACTCGATCAGCACAAGATCGACTCAGAGATCGACCAATGTCACCCGATCCCAGCCGAAGATCGAAAGCCAGATCGAGCTTCCGGCTCGATTCCAGACAACTTTAACCGTTTTTGGCTTCTAGCGAGGGGGAGACCATCGAGATGTTTGCCCATTTTGGGAAGGCGGCGATCCAGCTTTCACACACACGTTTTCACTTTATCTTTTTCGAGTTTTTCTCTCTATTCGAAGGCGATTTCGCCATTGTTAGACCTTGAAGCTTTTTCTTGCTTTGTTCTTGAATATTGAATCGTTTAAGTTTAAAGCAATCGTTTTTCATGTTTACTAGATCATCTTCTATGCTTTGTTTGGTTTACTTTATGTGTAGCGAGTAGTCTTTTCGAGTTTTGGGGTTGAGAGGATTCAAAGGGGTTGAAAAGGTTTTAAAAGCTAGGTGTTTTCTTGTTCTTCATTGCCTTCTCTTCTAGGATTTTGAGTGCTTAAGGCTTAGAGAGTCTCACGCCAATATCTCTAAGATCAAAAGGGCCTCTTACCTTGACAGGATCCATAGGTCCTGGAAAATCGAATCCTACAGGCTAGTCTACCTTTCCCAAACGCCATGGTAGTTTAGGGGACTAGTTAGGCCGTGTATTTGAAATCTATGTTTCATGCCCTTCAATCTCTTTTTCCACCAAACGCCATGGGTCTGGAGGAGAGAATGAAGGAGTGATCCATACCACATGCCATGGATGGATCCTGGTTTGTTTTCAAGGCTTGGAGAATCTCACAAAGTGAGTAGTACTATAGTTTTCAAACCAAGCTTGAAACTAAGTTGCTCGATCTAGTGGTCGATCCACTAGTCGATTTTTAATAATTCATAGCCTTGCATTTTAATCATTCTGTTTGTTCCTCGTGGTAGTTCACTCGTTTGTATTATTTTTAAAATAGGTTTGCTTTGCATATGGCTGTTGCATTTAGTTTTTAGGATTTTTACAAAACCGTTAATCATTTGCTTAGCTTTGCATGATCTTTGCATTCTCATTGCACTATACTACGACTGTGTGCTGCTTGAGTTTTGATAACCTCCTGCTTGCATTGCTTGCTCCTATAGACAGAAGAACCTTGTTGTCAAATCGCGCTCTTGCCGTCTTTTGGAGTGAATAGGAAGCACTGAGATTTGGGGTTTAGTAAAGACTAAGCCTTTGTTTTTCTTTTGGTTACTGATTTCTCTACTCTCAAACTTGTGTCTTTCAGGTACATGAATCTACGTTCAAGGGGAGACAACAATCTACTTCAACCCTAGGAAAACATTCATCAACTCGGACATTCAAGACAAAGAAGAGTTAGAGGGCAAGCTAAAGCGTTTGAGGAGATTGTTCAGCAAGGTTCAGTGGATTTTGGAGCAATGGCTGAGCACGAACATCCTGAGGGACCTCATGAAGCTGTAGGAAGGGGTAATGGAAACCCCCACCATGCGGCTAGACCCCCACAGATCATAGGAGCGGGAGATGCTCCCAACACTCATCATAATAGGTTTGGGATCACTCCTCCTCCTGTACAGAACAACAACTTCCAGATTAAGCCAGGATTCATCTCAATGGTGCAAAACAATAAGTTCCACGGGCTAACAATGGAAGATCCCTTGGAGCATCTTGACAACTTCGAGCAAGTATGTGGGATGATCAATATTAATGGCATATCCGAAGATGCTTTCAAGCTGCGTCTCTTTCCATTCTCTCTTGGAGACAAGACTAGACATTGGGAGAAGACCCTTCCATAAGGCATCATTACCTCTTGGGCTGAGTGTAAGAAGGTGTTCCTATCAAAGTTCTTCTCTAGCACCAGAACGGCAAGGTTGAGAAGTGAGATCAGCGGCTTCACTCAAGGGAACAATGAGACGTTCAATGAAGCCTTGGAGCGGTTCAAGGACTACACCATTCAGTGTCCTCACCACGGCTTCAACGAAGAGACTCTCCTAAGCACAATATACTGCGGAGCTTCACCAAAGATACGCTTGCTACTTGACACGGCTAGTAAAGGAAACTTCCTTGGTCAAGATGTAAAAGAGGGCATGGAGCTGATTGAAAACTTGGTATTGAGTGACGGCAACTATGCTGAACACTACGACCGTGCACCGAGAGGTTCTGAGCTAGAGTCTCAGAAGAAAGAGCTTAAATCATTGCATGAGAAGATTGGCAAGCTGGTGTTGGCTAATCAGAAGCATGTTCACTTCGTTGGTGAAGCGGATGAGACCTTAGAGGAGCTTAGGTTGAGTAAAAAAGAAGCCAATTGGTTGGCGGGTCAGAACAACTACCAACCTCAAGGGTATTCAAAAGGCTATAACCAGAACAACAATCTCTCCTATAGAAGCACCAATGTCGCGAACCCTAAAGATCAAGTGTACCCTGCTCAGCAAGCAAAACCATTCGTTCCCTACAACAGAGGTTTTCAGCAGAGTGGTGGTTTCCAAGGGCAAGGGCAAGGCAACTTCCAAGGACAACAGCAAGGAAACAAGGGTTATACGGCAATGTACCCTCTGGGCTTTGTTCCTCAACAACAACCGATGCAACCGCAACAAGTTGATCCGGTACAAGCCATGTTTCAACAACTGATTCAAAGGCAAGCCTCTACAAACCAGAAGTTTGCCGAGATGAACACTCACTTAGACTCCTCTCTCACTGATTTCTCTACTCAGACTACAAACTTGAATAACAAGATCAAGCAGCTAGAGAAAGGAAAGGCGAGTACAAGTGGTCAGAATAGCTTTTCGGGCAAGTGTGAGCAAAATCCCAAGGAATACACCAACGCATTACACTAAGGAGTGGGAAAGAGCTTGCACCTACGGTTACTCCTAAGAACAACGAGGACGTTATGATTCAAGAGGAGGAGGGTAAGCTTTCAGCTGATGATGAGATCAACTTCCACAATGTTTGGATTGCGGAGAACGACTCAGCATCTCGATCTCTCACTCGATCCACATTAAATCGATTGAACGAATCGAGTGAAAATACTCGATCTAGACGACATCGAGAGCAAGATCGACTGAATGACTCGATCTCAGAAGGGGCAGAGGTTCAAGAAAGCAGCCTTAAGGGTCATGTCTCGGATTCTAATGAGGGTTCCAAGGAGGAAAACAACAACAACAGCCACGAGGATGATTGGAGCAAGCTGCTAGCCCCAAAGGTTGACCTTAAGGAGCTCCCAAATGGGCTAAGGTATGCTTTCTTAGGGCTTAACGAAACTTATCCTGTGATTGTGAATGAAAACTTAAGTGATGATGAGTTGCACTCGCTCCTAACTGAGCTGAGAAAGTATAGGAAGGCCATTGGGTACTCTCTAAGTGACATCAAGGGCCTTTCACCAATGCTTTGCACTCATAGGATTCACTTAAATAATGAGAACGCCTCTTCTATAGAACACCAAAGGCGTTTGAATCCTAATTTGAAAGAGATTGTTAAGAAAGAGATTCTTAAGCTGTTAGAAGCTGACGTGATCTATCCCATAAGTGACAGCAGTGGGATTATCCCGTACACGTGGTGCCTAAGAAGGGAGGGATCAGGGTCATTAAGAATGATAAAGATGAGCTTATGCCTACTAGGACTATTACAGGACACCGTATGTGTACTGAATATAGGAAGCTTAATTTTGCTACTAGGACTTTTATTGATCAAATGCTTGAAAGACTTGCTCATCATCCCTACTATTGTTTTTTGATGGATATAGTGGATTTTTCCAAATACCAATCCATCCAAACGATCAGGAGAAGACGACCTTTACATGCCCTTATGGTACCTTCGCGTATCAAAGGATGCTATTCGGGTTGTGTAATGCACCGGCTACGTTTCAGCGGTGTATGATGTCGATCTTCTCTGATCTAATAGAAGAGATGGTAGAGGTGTTTATGGATGACTTCTCTGTCTATGGTGCGTCCTTTTCTGCGTGTTCGTTGAATCTTTGCAAGGTACTAAAGCGTTGTGAGAAGACAAACTTGGTGCTTAATTGGGAGAAATGTCACTTCATGGTGAAGGAAGGGATCGTGCTTGGTCATAAGATATCAGAGAAGGGCATTGAGGTTGATAAGGCTAAGTTTGAGGTCATGATGAGTCTTGAGCCGCTGGTTAATGTCAAAGGGATCAGGAGTTTCTTGGGGCACGCTGGCTTCTACAGGCGCTTCATCAAAGATATCTCCAAGATTGCACGCCCTCTCACACGGCTGTTGTGCAAGGAAGCCAACTTTGTCTTTGATGAGGAGTGCTTGCAAGCTTTCAACACCATTAAGGAAGCTCTTATCACGGCACCAATAGTTCAAGCACCAGACTGGAGTCTACCGTTTGAGATCATGTGTGATGCTAGTGACTATGCCGTGGGAGCTTTTCTAGGGCATAGAAAAGACAAGCGGCTGCATTTGATTTACTATGCTTCAAGAACCTTGGATGACACGTAAACGAGATACACTACTACGGAGAAGGAGCTACTGGCAGTAGTGTATACCTTTGAGAAGTTCAGAGCCTATCTAGTGGGAGACAAGGTTGTTGTCTACACACTTCACACAGCGCTTAGATACATCTATTCCAAGAAGAATACTAAGCCAAGGCTTTTGAGATGGATCCTCTTGCTCCAAGAATTTGACATGGAAATCAAGGACAAGAAAGGGATAGATAACAGTGTTGCTGATCACCTCTCTAGGTTGAGGATCGATGAAGCCTTACCTCTTGATGATTCGCTTCCGGAAGAGCAATTAATGATGATCACCACGGCGGTTTGTGGAAGGCTAGAAGGGTGGTTTGAGGAGGTTTTGAGTTTTAAAGAAGAGGATCTTTCTTGGTACGCTGACGTTGTGAACTACTTGGCATGCGGAGAGGAGCCAACTCATCTCAACAGCTATCATAAGAAGAAGTTCATGAGAGACGCAAGCAACTACTTTTGGGACGAACCTTAGTTCTACAAGAGGGACGTGGACAGTTTATACAGGAGATGTGTTACAAAGGTAGAAGCCAAGGACATTCTCTTTCACTGCCATGGCTCTTCATACGGCAGACACTTTGCTTCGTTATAAACTGCTACAAAAGTCTTACAAGCCGGTTTCTGGTGGCCGTCGTCCATCTTAAAGGACGCCCATGAGTTTGTGAAGAGTTGTGAAGCTTGTCAACGAGCAGGGAACATCACGAAGAGGAACGAGATGCCTCAAGTTCCTATCTTTGAGGTTGACGTCTTTGATGCATGGGGCATACACTTCATGGGGCCTTTCCCATCTTCCTACGGCAACAAGTTCATTTTTGTGGCTGCTGACTACGTTTCTAAATGGGTTGAGGCCATCGTGTCCCCTACAAACGACTCTAAGATGGTGATCAAGCTCTTTAAGAGCATCATATTCCCGAGGTTTGGAGTACCTAAGGTGGTGATAAGCGACGGAGGAAGCCATTTCATCAACAAGTTGTTTGAAAACCTTCTAAGGAAGTATGGCGTGAAGCACAAGGTAGCCACGCCTTACCATCCTCAAACGAGTGGCCAAGTGGAGGTCTCTAACCGACAGATAAAGGCCATACTTGAGAGAACAGTTGGGACAACTCGGAAGGATTGGGCGGTGAAGCTAGACGACGCTTTGTGGGCTTACCGGACTGCTTTCAAAATGCCCATTGGTACTACTCCTTTCACTCTTCTCTACGGCAAAGGATGCCACCTCCCCGTTGAGCTGGAACATAGAGCATTGTAGGCTGTAAAGCGGCTGAATTTTGATCTAAGGACAGCTCAGGAGAAGCGCTTGATCCAGCTACACGAACTTGATGAGCTACGGCTGAATGCTTCCGAAAGCGTTAGGATCTACAAGGAGCGTACTAAGGCTGCTCGTGACAAGAAGTTGGTATCCAAGGAGCTTAAGGAAGGGAGTTTGGTGCTGCTTTACAATCCTGATCCTTGAAAGATGATCAGCTACTCTATTCTCAATCCCTTTCTTATCTTTGATCTCTATATCAAACTCTTGAAGCAGCAAAATCCATCTCAAAAGTCTTGGTTTGATATCCTTCTTCTGCATCTGGAATTGGAGAGCAGATTTGTCAGTATGCACAATCACCTTAGCTACAACCAGGTACTGTCAAAATTTCTCAAATGCAAACACCACAGCCAACCGTTCCTTCTTTGTAGTAGCATAATTCTTCTGTGCTTCATCAAGAGTTCTGCTTGCATAATAGATGGCATGAAGCTTCTTCTCTTCACTCTGACCCAAGACAGCGCCCACTGCAAAGTCTAAAGCGTCACACATCACCTCAACCCAGTCAGGAGGTTACACAGTGGGAGCACTCACTAAGGCCTGCTTGAATTGCTTAAAGGCTGGATGACACTCTGCAGTAAAGTCAAACTTCACATCCTTGCAAAGCAGATCTGTGAGTGGTCTTGCAATCTTGCTGAAATCCATGATAAATCTTTTGTAGAATCCAGCATGTCCTAGAAAACTCCTCACTAATTTCACAGACTTTGGTGGCTGCAAACTTGTCATCACCTCAATTTTCGCTCTATCAACCTCAATGCCTTATCCAGAAACTCTATGCCCAAGTAAAATCCCATCTCTGACCATAAAGTGGCACTTTTCCCAGTTCAGAACAAGGTGCTTCTCTTCACATCTTGCAAGCACTTGACAGAGGTTATTAAAGCAGTCTTTGAAGGAGGAGCCATACACTGAAAAATCATCCATGAAGACCTCCATAAACTTCTCAATTACAAAGTCCAAATGGCATTCTTCGATACGCAAAGGTGCCATAGGGACAAGTTAATTTGGTCTTCTCCTGGTCATCTGGGTGAATAAGGATCTGAAAGAAGCTAGAGTAACCATCCATGAAGCAGTAGTAGGATTGATTTGTCAACCTCTCCAGCATATGATGGATGAATGGCAATGGGAAGTGATCCTTCCTTGTTGCAGCGTTGAGCTTCCAGTAGTCAATGGACATCATGTGCCCAGTGATGGTCCTTGTAGGAATTAGCTTATTCTTCTCATTTTTCACCACTGTGACTCCTCATTTCTTTAGAACCACATTACTGGACTGACCCAAGTACAGTCTGAGATAGGATAGATGATCCTAGCAGCTAGTAGCTTCATGATCTCCTTCTTGATTACATCCTGCAGATTCGGATTCAGTCTCCTCTGGTTCTCAATCAATGACTTTGACTCATCCTCAAGGTGTATCATGTAGATGCACAACTCTAGAGAGATACCTGAAATGTCATCAAGAGAATAGCCAAGAGCATTGCAAAATGTGCGCAGCTTGCTTAGCAGTAAAGTGAGCTATGCATTGTTTAAGAAAGCACTAACAATAACAAGATATGTAGAGGTAGGTCCCAGAAATGCATACCTTAGACCTGCAGGGAGCTGTTTGAGTTCGATTTTTGGAGTTTTTTCTTCAGTCCAATCGCCTAGTTTTGCAGCTTTTACAGAAGTTCCAACCAGATCCTTTTGTGTTACCAGCTGCATAACTTACTCACTTGCATCCAACATATTGACATACCCAGTTGTAATCCTGACATACTTGCATCAAACATCTTGACATACCCTGTTTCTTCTGCAGAAACTGTCAATGCTCTTTCCAAGGGGTATGTGGGATGCATCTCCTGAAAGATTGATATATCATGGTTTTTATGGTTTTTAACCATGATATAAGTTCTTTTTATTGAGTCTTTTTGGTCTTTTTAGAGTCCTAGAAGAGTCTTTGCAGGTTATAGCATGTCTGGAGCATAATTGGAGATTTTGGAACCTTTTGGAGCATTATGAGTGGAAGCCACGAAGTACCTAGCTCGAAGAAGAAAGTATGCCATATGGTGACGCTCGTCACCAAGCTGGTGACGCTCGTCACCCACCAAGGAAGGAGGTCGTGGCCTGTTTTTAAAAGATTGGGAAGAAATTGTAGTTTTGGCCCAAAAGTTCCAGTATATGCAAAAAGACCCCAGATCGTGTTTTAGCTTGTATATTAGGTTTTTCAGCCATTCTTTTGGCATATATCTTGTATCTTATTATTTTTGAGAGCTTGAGAGAGAGATTTGTAGAAGAGCTTTTGGAGAGACAAATCAGACTCCTTTAGAGCAGATTTTGAACTCCTTTATTTCTACTTCTTATTTCTTTTATGCAATCTATTCTTTTCATGATGTTTTCTCAAATCACCACGTCTGAGTAGTTTGTTAGTTAAGTTAGGGCTTTTCAAAGGTTGAAGAAGAGTTTGTAGAATTGCTAAAAACTTTTAGGAAATTCATTGGTTCTTCATCTGTGCTTGCATTCATATCGATTTCTTAGACACATCATCTGGATTTCGAAACCCTAGGTTTTTGATAGATGTGAGAGCATTATTAATCACCTGAACTAGTATTAGATGAGCAAAACGCCCTAGTACAAAGAGATTTGGCTTAGGAGTTTTGTGAACAATTGAACCTGATCATTACTGCATGTTTAGGTTGTTAGGGTTTGCAAAGAGATTTGAAACTCTGTGATTTAGACATAGATAACTTCTGCAATGAGAATTGATTAGTTATATCTTTGCGATTCATGTTCAAGACGGTTTTAATTCATTCCTGATTGCATGCATTCTACACTCTCAGATTCAACCTGCGAACTGTCCTGACTTAGCGCCTTTAGCTTTCTGAACTTTAAGAACAGTCTCAAAAACGCCCACTTGCTTTTATTACTTTAGTTATTTTGCATTACATTCATTACATTCTGCTTAGCTTAATCCGAACCTGAACTCGATAGTGTAGTTTACTTACTCCCTTGGGATTCGATAACCCCTTGTACTACAACTGCTTTTGCTGTTCACTTGCAGTAGTTTTATTTGGGTAAAACCTGACCCTATCAAGTTTTTGGCGCCGTTGCCGGGGAGTAATAGCTGCCTATCGATTTTTAGTATTAGGATTTTGTCTAAGTTTTTATTTCTTTACTGATTTTCAGCTACTTTTCTTTGTTCCTGTTTCAGGTGTATGCCTAATCGCAGAACCAGAAGCAACAAAGAGAAGGAGCTTGTGACTTTGAGCATCGACGAGCTTGCTAGGTTGGAGAGAACTAACAGGAAAGCTAAGAAGCAATCTACAATGGTCGCTCCACTGATCTAGGTTGAAGGTCACTTGGTTGACAGGGAAGGAAATAGGAGGAACGAAGAGGGGCAGAGAATTGATCAAGAGGGGAATGTCATTGTTGAACAGCAGGTTCAGCAAGTGGCTGAGAACGTGGGAGTCCCTGCTGCTTTCAATAACGCTGCTGGGCGTTTTGTTCAGAGGACTCTAGGCGACTACAACAGACCTGATCAGTTCTATGCCAACAGAGCTGCAATCCGACCTCCTGCCTTCCAGAGGAACGATTTTGAGGTCAAACCTGTCTACTACCAGCTGGTTGGTCAGCATCCCTTCCATGGTTTACCTCATGAGCATCCTATGGATCACATAGAGAGATTTGAGGACTTGGCTTCCAGTGTCAAAGCTAATGGGGTTAGCAATGACTTTCTGTTCTGCAAGCTGTTTTCTTACTCTCTTGAAGGAGAAGCTGCATATTGGCTGAAGCAACTGGAACCTGCTTCATTGACCACTTGGGAAGACACTAAGAACGCCTTTCTGAATAACTTCTATGATGATGCAAGGTCAGAGGACATGAAGACGAAAATTGCTTCCTTTACACAAGGCCCTACTGAAGCTTTTAAGGCTTCTTGGATCAGGTTCAAGTCTTATCAAAGGGACTGTCCTCATCATGGTTTCAGTCAGGTGCAATTACTTGGGATCTTCTTCAGAGGCATTGACTGGAAATATCAGATGGCACTGGATGCAGCAAGTGCAGGAAACTTCAACACCAACAGACCAGAAGAAGCTGTAAGATTGATTGAAAACTTGGCCTGCAGTAACAGCACTAAGAATGCAGATTTTCAGAGAAAGCAGCAGGCTGGTTTGAATGATGGAAACCAAATAGCTGAAGTTAAGGCTAAGTTAGACAGCATGCACAGCCTTTTGGTGGGAAAGAAGTCAGTCCAATTCGCTGCAGAAGTGGAGAGTTTCGAAAATCCTGAAGAATTTGAGCAGAAAGATGTTAATTTCATCAATGGAGGGGGTTTTCAGAGCCAAAGGTTTGGAAATCAGCAATGGAACAGAGGCTACAACAGCAATAATCAGCAGAGTACCTTTACAGGAGGACAGAGCACGCTTGGTTACACTCCTAAGCCCCCATTCCAGAAGACTGAAGTTGAGAAACCTTACCAAAACAGCAGGAATTATGGTTCTTCTTCCTACCAAACTGCACCTCCACAAGACAATAAAATGGAAGCTATGCTGGAGCAGGTACTTGAAGGACAGCAGAAGATGACAGTGAACTTCAATGGCAAACTAGATTCGCTGTATCAAGACCTGAATGGAAAAATTGAGAGTCTGAACTCTCACATGAAGAAGCTTGATGTGCAGGTTGCTCAAACTGCAGGAGCTGTTCAAAGGCAAGAGGGATTCCTTCCTGGAAGGACTGATATCAATCCCAAGCATCAGGTTAATGCCATCACAGTCAGGAATGAAAAGGAGCTTAAAACAGTGCAGAAAAAGAGGTTGAGTGCAGAACAGATCGTGCACCTCATGGAGTCTGAAGATGAAATTTTTTCTGTCTCAGAGGTGAGTGACGAGCGTCACCAAGGAGGAGTGACGCTCGTCACCAACATAGAAGAGAATCGGGGGTTGTCACAAGTGAGTGACGAGCGTCACCCCCCTGGTGACGCTCGTCACCCCCTGGTGAATGTCGTCACCCACCCCAGAACGAAGCTGCTTCGCCTGTAACTGCAAATTATGACCAGGAACGTGTCTATAAACCCAAAACACCATTCCCCAAGCATCCTAGGAAGTCTAAACATGAGATAGAAGAAGCCAGATGCAAAGCTATGATAGACAAGCTGATGCTTGAGATCCCTCTTGTTGATGCAGTCAAGCTTTCACCAGCTCTAAGAAGGTATGTAAAGAGAATGGTTGTGAATGGTGTAAGTCCTGAGGAAGGAGCATTGCTTACCAGAGACATCAGTGCAATTCTCTTAGGCACAGTTCCAAAGAAGAAGAAGAAGGTGACTGTTTCTGAACAAGTCAATACCATCACTCAAAGCAGAGTTCCAGAGAAGCTATCTGATCCAGGGACCTTTGTGCTTGATTGCTCAATATCTGCAGGACGTTTTCCACACTCTCTATGTGATCTAGGGTCAAGTATTAACTTGATGCCTTTCTCTGTTGCTGCTAGACTTGGAATGACTGATTTCAAGCCAGCTGGGATCTCTCTCATCCTAGCAGATCGATCCATAAGGACCCCAGAAGGCATGTTAGAGAATGTTCATGTTAACATTGAAGGCTGCATAATTCCTACAGATTTTGTGGTTCTGAAATATGCTGAAGAACCTAAAGATCCTCTTATTCTGGGAAGACCATTCTTGGCTACTGTTGGAGCCATCATTGATGTGAGAAAGGGGAACATTGAGCTTGATCTTGGTGATGTTGTCATGAACTTTGACATGGATAAGTTAAGAGGTAGTTCTACCATTGATGGTCAGACCTTTTCTGTAAGAACTTCTAGAGATAAAGAGACTGTCATGGAGCATTCAGAAGACACTATTGCTGAGTGTAACAATGAATCAGATATAAGTAGGCAAGTGAGCAAGATGGCTGTTGAAGAGCTAATATCTTAAACTTCTGCAGAAGTTGTTGGGTTTGAGGGTTGCAGTGAGGATCATATCTTCATGACTGGGCTTGAAAAAGAGGTTCTACTGAATGCCAAGTTGCTGGAGGAAGACGTGTATGTGATGGAAGCATCACTTGCAGAGCTGAATTGCAGGAAAACTGCAGAAACTCGAACTGCAGAGTCAGTGACGAGCGTCACTGACCTGGTGACGCTCGTCACCAACCTGAACACAAAGCAGCAACGTGATTTTACAGCTACAAGTCCATCATATGTTGCCAAACCGAAAATTCACCATTCCACAACCCAGAAACCTGCAACTAAGCAAAGGTATGCACTTCCTGGAACCAGTTCCAAACCTCCTAATCTCATCAATAAGAATTTAAAAGGTGAAAAAGCTGCTTCACACTTATGCAAGCAACGAGATTCTCGTAGAATGCTTGGTGTTTCTTTTGATGATTCTGCAGGAAAAAGAAGTATCCCACCCACAGTCACGACCCACTCTGCTGATGTTCCTCACTTCCTTGGAAGAATCCATGCATCTACTGCCTATAAACCACCATGGATGAGGAGACATTCTTCTCCAAGGCATTCAATGCCACCTTCTGTTCCACCAGCTATCTGAGCAGCATTCAAAGTCGAGCTAATGACTTTAAACAAGCGCTTAGTGGGAGGCAACCCACTGGTAAGTTTTCTTTTTCATATATTAGTTTAGTTTTCTATTACATAGCTAAAAAAAACCCAAAAACATGAGAAAAATCAAAAAAAAAAAAAAAAAAGTAGAGTCACTTTGTTCAGTTTGCTTGGATGATATCTTGTGAACTTGTTAGACCATGGGTTATGCTTTGTTTGGATGTTTTGATGTGTGTTTTGAGTGCTCTTACAGTTTGACTTCGGAGTACACATGATGGCATAGCATTTAAACATCCAACATGTTGATTTCTGGAGTATCAGAGATGGTGACGCTCGTCACCAATTTGGTGACGCTCGTCACTAGCTCCTTCGCGAGGTAACACTTTTCTGACTTGGTTTTTCGACTTCTCATTCATTTTTCTGACCAACTCTTAGCTTAATAACACTGGGGACAGTGTTGTTTAAGTCTGGGGGAGGTGGTTACTGACGTTGTGTGCTTTGTGTCATGTTTATAGAGTCTTAAAGTTGAGTCAAAAACCTGTTTTTCTAGAGTCAAAATTTTTGAAACTGTCAGTTTTTCTTGGAACTAGCCATAGGACGTTTTTGCTGATAAGAACCATTGCCACAGTAGTTGATTACAAGTCTCACTAAGTTGAAAGTCATAGGTAGATCAGTCTAGCAATGAAGGTTTAGGTTCTTAGAGAATCTGGAAAATTTGCTGTTAGCTCCACCTTAATGAACTTTAAACCTCTTGTCTTGGTGATTGATTCTTATTGATCTTGATTCTCTCTTTCAGCACTGAAAATAAGGTTAAAATACAGTCTCTCTTTGATCTTCCCTGATGTAGTTTTTAAAAGATTAAGTCCAAAGAATGGTGCATTCATGACCCTGTCTCCTCACAAGGAACAACAGTAGTGAACACACTCAAGAACCTGTCTCCTCACAAGGAACACAAGTATTGAGTAGCACCATATCTTAGACTGTAAAAGTTGAGAAAAAAAAGAAGTGAAAAATCGAAAATATTCAAAGGAAAAGATCAAGGGAAGAGAAAATAGGAGAGCTGTGTTGAGATTGATTTGTTCAGTTGTTAGGAAGGGAAAAGAATCTGTAAAGTGATTGAGATAATAGAGCCTTGATGAGATATCACACTTAGATAAAAAATAAGGAGTTAACAGTAGAAATTTTGGATTTCTTGAAGGGGTTTGGACTGGACTTGAAAGATTTGCTAAGCTTGTGATAATTAGACTGAAATTTGATCTTGTGTTGACTCTGTGGTATGTGGATTCGAAAGCTTTAACTAGTGTGGTGTTTCTGATGACTGACTGACTGTTTCTTGTTTTCAAACCTCGACCTTATTCTTTGTCTAATGTTTGCTTGAGGGCAAGCAAAAACTAAGTCTGGGGGAGTTGATATATCATGGTTTTTATGGTTTTTAACCATGATATAAGTTCTTTTTATTGAGTCTTTTTGGTCTTTTTAGAGTCCTAGAAGAGTCTTTGCAGGTTATAGCATGTCTGGAGCATAATTGGAGATTTTGGAACCTTTTGGAGCATTATGAGTGGAAGCCACGAAGTACCTAGCTCGAAGAAGAAAGTATGCCATATGGTGACGCTCGTCACCAAGCTGGTGACGCTCGTCACCCACCAAGGAAGGAGGTCGTGGCCTGTTTTTAAAAGATTGGGAAGAAATTGCAGTTTTGGCCTAAAAGTTCCAGTATTTGCAAAAAGACCCCAGATCGTGTTTTAGCTTGTATATTAGGTTTTTCAGCCATTCTTTTGGCATATATCTTGTATCTTATTATTTTTGAGAGCTTGAGAGAGAGATTTGTAGAAGAGCTTTTGGAGAGACAAATCAGACTCCTTCAGAGCAGATTTTGAACTCCTTTATTTCTACTTCTTATTTCTTTTATGCAGTCTATTCTTTTCATGATGTTTTCTCAAATCACCATGTCTGAGTAGTTTGTTAGTTAAGTTAGGGCTTTTCAAAGGTTGAAGAAGAGTTTGTAGAATTGCTAAAAACTTTTAGGAAATTCATTGGTTCTTCATCTGTGCTTGCATTCATATCGATTTCTTAGACACATCATCTGGATTTCGAAACCCTAGGTTTTTGATAGATGTGAGAGCATTATTAATCACCTGAACTAGTATTAGATGAGCAAAACGCCCTAGTACAAAGAGATTTGGCTTAGGAGTTTTGTGAACAATTGAACCTGATCATTACTGCATGTTTAGGTTGTTAGGATTTGCAAAGAGATTTGAAACTCTGTGATTTAGACATAGATAACTTCTGCAATGAGAATTGATTAGTTATATCTTTGCGATTCATGTTCAAGACAGTTTTATTTCATTCCTGATTGCATGCATTCTACACTCTCAGATTCAACCTGCGAACTGTCCTGACTTAGCGCCTTTAGCTTTCTGAACTTT
This sequence comes from Thlaspi arvense, assembly GCA_911865555.2. Taxonomy (NCBI): domain Eukaryota; kingdom Viridiplantae; phylum Streptophyta; class Magnoliopsida; order Brassicales; family Brassicaceae; genus Thlaspi; species Thlaspi arvense. The sequence goes on along the minus strand of OU466862.2, from coordinate 23,658,429 downwards.
AAGAACAGTCTCAAAAACGCCCACTTGCTTTTATTACTTTAGTTATTTTGCATTACATTCATTACATTCTGCTTAGCTTAATCCGAACCTGAACTCGATAGTGTAGTTTACTTACTCCCTTGGGATTCGATAACCCCTTGTACTACAACTGCTTTTGCTGTGCACTTGCAGTAGTTTTATTTGGATAAAACCTGACCCTATCAAAGATCTCTTCTGCAAGGCTGGTGAGGGAGTCTACATAGAATGTGTGACCATCTATTGTTGGCCTCTTCATCAGCTTAACCATGTCAATGTTCATGACAAAATTGCCTACATTCTTTCCTGACATCTATTATGGCGCCTGTAGTGGCTAAGAATGGCCTTTCCAAGTTCATGGAGTCTTTTGGTTCTTCCCCATAAGCTAGAACCACAAAGCCTGTAGGAATCATGCAGTCTTCCACATTGACTGGTACATCTTCCATTATGCCTTCAGAGATCCTCACATATCGATTTGCTAGGATAAGAGAGATCCTAGTTGGCTGAAAATATGTCATGCCTAAGCTGACAGCAACTGAGTGAGGCATCAGATTAACACTTGACCCCAAATCACACAAGGACCTCACAAACCTCAGAAAAGATTGTGCAGTCTAGGATAAAGCTCCCAAGATCTGTTAGCTTCTCTGGTATGTTGTTATGTATCACTGCACTGACCTGTTCTGAAATCAGCATTGTCCCTTGCTCAAGCCCCAGATTCTTGGTCATCATCCTTTTCACATATCTCCTGATCACATGAGTAGTCCTTATAGCATCAATCAAAGGAAAATCCACCACAAGCTTATCCATGATAGCTTAGATCCTACATCCTCCTGTTCCTGTTTAGACTTCTTTTGGTTCTTTGGGTAAGGTACCTGAAGTCTGAACAATCACAGGTTACTTCTATAGAGGGTGTCGATCGACACCAAGTGGTGGGTGTTGATCGACACTCGTCTCTGCATCTGGTGTCGACGTTCCAATGTGCTCCTTGTCGACCTTGATCGACATCTCTTCATCTCGACTCGAAGAGTCGAGAAAATCCTCTGGTGTCGATCGACACTGAGTGGTGGGTGTCGATCGACACTGCTCAAAACTGGCAAAATCATCCTCTTCAAACTCTTGGAGTTGCTCAAAATCTTCTGCACTGGTTGCAGATTCTTTCCACTCTTCAGCGTGATGGCATTGATAGAGTGTCTTGGGTTGGTGTCTGTTCTTCCTGGAAAAAATCCATCTTGCCTTTTCATACCTCCAGCAGTTTGAACAACTTGAGTATCAAGAGTTTTGACATGGGTGTTCAGGGCTTCGAATTTGCCATTAAAATCCTGGTAGAGAGCATTAATCTTTCCATTCAAGTCAACTGTGATCTTTTGCTTATCCTCTATCAGCTGTTCAAGCATAACTTCCATCTTAGTTGAAGTTGATGGTGCAGGTGGTGACTGATAAGGAGAGGAACCATAGTTCCTAGTGAAGCTGTTGTTCTGGTAAGTCTTCTGATATTCAGTCTTCTGAAACTCAGGCTTGGGAGTGTAACCAGAAGAATTCAGGTTCCCTGTGAAGTTGCTCCTCTGATTATTGCCACTGAATCCTCTGTTTCCTTGCTGATTCTTGTACCTTTGACCCTGCAAACCAGCCCCATTGATGTAGTTGACATCTTCTTCTTCAAACTCCTCAGCTGGCTCATATATCTCCACTTCAGCAGCAAACTGAACAGACTTCTTACCCACCAAAAGCTTAGCCTTCATCTCAGCAGCAAATTGATTGTCCCCATCATTCCCAGCCATTTTCTGTCTCTCAAAATCAACATAATTTGTACTGTTACTGGATGCCATGTTCTCTATCAATGTGATGGCGTCAGCTGGGACTCTAGTGTTGAAGTTTCCATTGCTTGCAGCATCTAAAGCCATCTGGTATCTCCAATCAATGTCTCTGAAAAAGATACCCAACAACTGCACCTCATTGTAGCCATGATGTGGCCAGTCTCTCTGATATAACTTGAACCTCAGCCATGCTGTCTTGAAAGCTTATGTAGGACCTTGAGAGAAGGAAGCAATTTTCGTCCTCAACTCCTCTGATCTTGCATCATCAAAGAAGTTGTTAAGAAAAGTGTTCTTGGTGTCCTCCCAAGTGGTCAAAGAGCCAGGCTCTAATTGTTTCAGCCAATGAGCTGCATCTCCTCCCAAAGAGTAGGGAAATAGCTTGTAGAATAGGAAATTATTGCTGACTCCCTTGGCTTTGACACTTTTAGCCAGATCTTCAAACCTTTCTATGTGGTCCATAGGATGCTCATGTGGAAGCCGATGGAATGGGTGCTGACCCACAAGCTGGTAGTAAGTAGGCTTTAGTTCAAAGTCATTCCTCTGAAAGGCAGGAGGGTGGATTGCAGCTCTATTTGCGTAGAACTGATCAGGCATGTTGGAATCTCCAAGGGTCCTCTGTTGAAAACGCCCAGCATCATTTCCAGTAGCTTGTTGTTGCACATTCTGAGCAACTGGTGGAACAACTTGTTCCTCAATCACAACGCCATTCTCATCTATCCCCTGAATTTCCTCATTCCTTATGTTTCCTTCCCTGTCAACTAAATGACCCTCAACATCTGTCCTCAAAACAATCGGTCCAACCATCTTAGTTTGCTTCTTGGCTTTTGTGATGGTTGTTTCCAACTTGGCGAGTTCGTCGATGCCTAAAGTCACAAGCTCTTTGACTTTGTCTTTGGTACTGCGATTATGCATACACCTGAAACAGACAACAAAGAAGTAGCAGAAGTAAGTGAATAGAAAGTAAAAGCTTAGTCAAAATTCTAAAACTAAAAATCTGAAAGTAATAACTAAGTCTCCGGCAACGGCGCCAAAATTTGATATGCTCAAATTATCCCTTAAAGCTTGATATCTCTTGTATTTACACCATTTAGGCTTGCATTTAGTACATGTTTTGGTTCTCTTTTGCATGTTTTCCTTATCTTTTGTCCCATTTTCTTCTCCTTTTAGACTTAGGTTGCATTTAGGACATATTTTGCATTTTCTATGCAATATGGATGTTTTTATGTACCTATGGAGTCATAAGCCATGATGAGCTTTGAGGATGTTCCAGGAAGCTAGCTGGACCAAGAGGAGCAAAAGGTACCAAGGCAGACGATCTTTGCAGAGCCTATCAATCAAGGCGCAAGACCTATCGGTCAAGGAGTGACTGATAGGATCCCTATCGACCAGGCCTATCGGTCAGTGAAGTGACCGATAGCAGTGCGCCGTTTATATTTTGGTCACCCTATCGGTCATCTTCCAGACCGATAGGATACCTATCGATCATTCCTTTCGGTCACAACTGACCGATAGGAACCCAGTCCGAGCCTGTTTTTATTTACATCTTTGCCATTACTTTAGGGCTTCCTTATCTTTTGTATAAATATCTTTTTCTGGGTTTTTCAACAAGTCACCTCATAACACTATTCTTGAGTTTATTTTCTGGGTTTGTAAACAATTTTCTTGCTTTATTTAATATAAGTTTGTATTTTCCATTAATTTCTCTCTAATCTCTCTTCTAATCATGATTAACATCTTTTCCTCTTGTGATTTGGTGTTAAACATGAGTATTAGTGAGTAGTTTGCTTAGGGTTATTAGATGTGGTAGATTAAAGGGATTTTGGGATTGATTAAGGTTTGTTTAGTGTTTAATTTCATGGGTTCCTCTCTATTGATCTGTTTTTAAGCTAGATTTGTCTTGATTTTACTTATCTAGAATTTACGCTTTCTCTTATGCCCAGCAAGTGTTTGATGAAATGCTGACCTTGTTTGATAGAGTATTTGCTGGCCTTGGCTCAAGAGATTGACTGTTTGAGGAGCATTTTGACATGAATAGAGTTGGTTGCTATTTCTTGCTAGATGTTTTAGCACTAATGAGAGTTAGATCTTGCTAAGGTGTTTAGTAAAAGGCTATTTTACAAGAGATTGGACTTAGCTTGCTTTACTGTGAACTCTATGTCTAGGAACCACTATTGCTAGCTTGTTTGCTTGATCAATGCTGTTTGAAACAACCTTAGTTAGTCTCTAGATTCCCAAAAATCAATAACCACATCTAGGAACTTGCTTTCTCTTTTATTGAATTTCGAATTTGTTAAGTGCTCTGTTTATTTTGCTCTGTTTTCCTTCTTGATCATTGCTAAACTGTCTTCTTTTGAATTCTCTTTGGTGATTGATCATTCTAGGTTGTTAGATAAGTTGCTTAGGCAACAAAAACTCTTCTTTGCTTTGCCTGAATTATAGATCTCTGCTCACAACTCTTATGCTTTCAACAAACCCACTTGGATTGACATAAAACCCTTGCTATACTACAATTGATTAACATAGAGGGGTGATTGACTTGAGAGTAAAAACCTCTGTGACAATTTGGCGCCGTTGCCATTTGGGATTTGAGTTTGAAACATTAGAGTTTGTAGAATCTTTAAGATCAAGTTTTTAGTTTTCTTTGGTTACTAGTCTCCTTTGACTCTCATTGCTGTCTTTCAGGTATATGAACTTGAGATCCAGAGGTTCAAACAGTCTTTTGGACTTCATAGATAACATCAATCTGTTGGACAGAGGTCAGAGAGCAAGGAGACAGCAAGAAAGGCAGCAACACTTGCAGAGACTTGGGATGAACAATCAGGAACAAGTTATGGATAATATCAGATCTCAGGATCCTTGATATTACCATATATTTTGCTTATTTAGCATGCATTTAGAGTAGTTTTTATGCATTCTTCTTGCATTATAGGCTAGTTTCTACCATTTGTTGCATTTTAGGTCCTAGATCACTTGCATCCTTTGCATCATTATCAGTTTTTTTGGGACACTCTGGAGTTGTGGAGGTTGCGTGGACATGCATAGAATCAAGAGGAGGCTTGTGGACACTTGGAGAACTCAGCCATGCATGCAAAGGACCCAAGATCGAGCAGCGAATCGAGCAAGGCAGGTCGATCTAGACGAGATCGACCAGAAGATCGAGTGACTCAAGTTGTTCCAAGATCGAGAGAGGTGATCGATCGCGAGTACGGACGTAGATGACACCATGCAGAACGAGAGCCAGATCGAGATCACGACTCGATCACCCAAGGATCGAGTAGGCGATCAAAGGAAGTGCTCGATCCATCCTACCAAATCGACTTGAAGATCGAGAAGAAGAAGGCGATCCATGGAGAAGATCGAGTGAGCTGATCGATCTCGAGATCGATCTCTGGGACCTTATCCGACCAGCTCATTCCTGGAGCGTAGTGAGAGGACCATTAGGGATGTTTAGCTATTTCGGGGAGGGGGCAGCTATCACTTTCAGAACTTACACTTTGTCTTATCTTTTATGTTCTTCCTCTTAGGCGATTCTTGTTTTAAGCTTTTCTTGTTTTTAAACTTTGAATCTGGTTAATCATTAAGTCTTTTTTCATAATCGCTTGCTTAATCATGCTTAGTTTACCTTTCTTTGCATTTGAATCGGTTTCAAATATGAGTGGTGAGTAGTTTTCTTTTTTTTTAAAGGTTAGGGCGATTTGAGGGTTTAAAGGTTTAAGCTTTTGAGAGTTTTTCTTGTTCTTAACCTATTCTCTTTTAGGATTGGGGGTCTTAAAGCTTAGAGGGTCTTGGAAAAGATCTCTATGATTCCAGGGCTTTCTTACCTTGACCGGATTCAGAGATCCTTGAAAACCAAATCCTAGAGACTAATCTATCCTCTCTCAAACGCCATGGTTGAAGAGGGGGTTAGTTAAACCAATATTTGAGGTCTTTGCTTAGTGTTCTTTGATCCTTTTTTCCACTACACGCCATAGGTTATGAGGAAGGATTGTGGAAAGGGGTTATACCACACACCATGGATAACCCTCCTTTAGATCCTCAAGGTTTAGAGATAGCTCTTTAAAAGAGAAGATTTATGTTTTCAAACCCAAAGCTTGAATCTTGAACCTTTTGAATATGAACCTCAACCTTAGATCCTCTTTTTTAGTATTTTAATACCTCTGTTTATCATTCTCTAGTCATAAAGCTTGCTTCTTTGTTCATTTGAAGTCATTCATCTAAGTTGTTAGACTGTTTTACCCGTTTCAGTACTCGATTTTTAGTAATTAGTAGATTTGCATTTTAGAGTCTCTGTTTTCTCCTAGTAGTTGTTAACCCTCTTCCAAGGATTTTAAAATAGTTTTAATAGTAGTTTAGTCATTGGATTTAGTTTTTATCGATTTTACCATCTATTTACCCGATTCTGCTTAGATTTGCTTAGTACTTGCATTCCTAGTGTTCTTTCTTCACCCAGGCTGGATTGGTACTCTCTTGCATATTATACTACAATTATAGGTTGCTTAGGCTTTGATATTCTTGCTTGAAAACATTCCTGTTTATCAAATGGCGCTGTTGCCAACTTGGGTTTGTTAGAAAGCATTAGGATTTGGTGCTTAGCAAAGACTAAGCCTTTTACTTTTATTTTGGTTACTCATTGCTCTCCCTTACTGATTGTGTTTTCAGGTACATGAATTTGCGTTCCAGGGGTGACAACAATCTACTTAAACCCCTGGACAATATTCACCAACTCGGACACGCAAGACCAAGAAGAGGAAGAGAACAAGCTCAAGCCTTTGAAGAGATTGTGCAAGTTGGTACAGTAGACTTTGCAAGAATGGCTGAGCAAGAACATCCTGAGGGACCTCCACCAGCTCATGGTGCTGTAGGAAGGGGTAATGGAAACCCCAACCATGCAGCTAGACCACCACGGATCATTGGTGCTCGAGATGCTCCAAATACACATCATAACCGCTTTGGGATCACTCCTCCACCAGTACAGAACAACAATTTCGAGATAAAGCCTGAATCTGTCTCTATGGTTCAGAACAGCAAATTCCACGGGCTGGCTATGGAAGACCCTTTGGAGCATCTTGACAACTTTGAGCAAGTGTGTGGGATGATAAATATCAATGGGATCTCGGAAGATGCTTTCAAGCTACGGCTCTTTCCATTTTCTCTTGGAGATAAGGCTAGGCACTAGGAGAAGACCCATCCACAAGGCACCATTACTTCTTGGGCAGAATGTAAGAAGGCGTTCCTCTCAAAGTATTTATCGAGCACAAGAACAGCTAGGCTGCAAAGTGAGATCAGCGGATTCACTTAAAGGCAGAACGAGACATTCAGTGAAGCTATGGAGCGGTTCAAGGACTATACCATTCAGTGTCCTCACCACGGCTTCAGTGAAGAGACTCTCTTGAGCATAATATACCGAGGAGCATTACCCGAGATCAGAATGTTGCTTGATACGACAAGCAAGGGTAACTTTCTTTGTCAAGAAGTGGAAGAGGGTATAGAGCTTATAGAGAACTTGGCTTTGAGTGATAGGAATTACACTGAAGATTACGACTGAGCACCTAGAGGTTCTGAGCTGGAGTCACACAAAAAAGAGCTCAAATCGCTCCATGAGAAGATAGACAAGCTAGTGCTTGCAAATCAGAAGCAAGTACATTTCGTGGGAGAAGCCGAAGATGTCTTAGAGGAGTTAGAGCTGAGTCAAGAAGAAGCTAATTGGGTTGCTGGTCAGAACTACAACAAGCCTCAGGGCTATTCACAAGGCTACCAAGGCAACATCAATCTCTCATACAGGAGCACCAACGTTGAGAATCCAAAGGATCAGGTGTACCCCCCTCAACAAGCAAAGCCATTTGTACCTTACAACAAGGGGTTTCAACAAAACAGTGGGTACCAAGGTCAGAGACAAGGGAACTTACAAGGTCAGCAGCAACAGCAAGGAAACAAAGGCTACACTCCTATGTTTCCTCCTGGTTTCGTTCCGCAGCAGCAAAAAATACAACCCCCACCTCAGGATCCGGTTCAAGCAATGTTCCAACAGTTGCTTCTAGGTCAAGCTTCTACAAATCAGAAGTTTGTTGAGATGAACAACCGGCTAGACTCCTCTCTTACTGACGTATCTACTCAGATCACCAACCTGAACAACAAGATCAAGCAGTTAGAGAAAGGCAAAGCTAGCATAAGCGGTCAAGGCAGCTTACCGGGCATGTGTGATCAAAATCCCAAGGAGTATGCAAATGCTATTACTTTGCAAAGTGGGAAAGAGCTACCACCGAGAGTTGCACCTAAAGACAATGAGGACATTTTGGTTCAAGAGGGGTAGGGTAAGATTTCAAATGATGAGGAGATTACCTTTGACAATGTGTGGATTGAAAGACCGAGGAAAGGCAAGGAAGCCGTTGTAGAGAAGAAAGTAGAGGAGGTGAGCAAAGAGAAAGATGCATTTGTTTCTCCACCATACAAACCGAAGCTTCCTTTTCATGAGCGGTTCAAGAAGCAGCTACTTGAGAAGCATAGAGCAGTCTTTGAGAAGCATTTGAAAGATGTTGAGATCAAGCTGCCCTTAGTTGATTGTTTAGCCATGATGCCTAAATGTGCTAAGTTCTTCAAAGATACTCTAACTAAGAAGAGCAAGGAGAGTGAAGAAATTTTGGTGCTTAGTGAAGAGTGCAGCGCCATCATTCACAAAGAGATAGCTCCAAAGAAGCTTGGAGATCCAGGATCATTCACCATTCCTTGTGCTCTTGGTCCTTTGACGTTTGAAAGCTGCTTATGTGATCTTGGTGCAAGCATTAATCTTATGCCTCGTTCCATTGCAAAGAAGCTCAGTTTCACCAAATTTAAAGAGTGTAGAATCTCTCTCGTGCACGCTGATAGAAGTATAAGGCTTCCTGTGGGTATGCTTGAAGATTTGCCTGTGGGGATCAGTGGAGTTAACGTGCCAACCGACTTTGTTGTTTTAGAAATGGATGAAAAGCCAAAGGATCCTCTTATCCTTGGAAGACCGTTTCTTGCAACAGCTGGAGCCATCATTGACGTGAAGAATGGCAAGATCTCTCTACACTTGGGCAAAGACATAAAGCTAGACTTCGATATCAATGAAGTCTTGAAGAAGCCAACCATTGGAGGACAAGCTTTCTACATTGAGACTTTGGATGCTTTAGCCGATGAGTTGCTTGAGGAGTTGGCACAAGAAGATCACTTGCAGCTAGCTTTGACTAAGGAGTGTGGAGAGTATGATTTCCTGAATGAGCAGACCCAGGAGTATGTTCACATCCTTGATTCTCGCAAGGTTATGAAAGAAGATGAAGGCGGATACCTAGAGATCAATCAGGAAATCGAGGACATCACTCGATCCAAAACAAAGATCGACAACAAGATCGAGGAGGTTGGTCGATCCGGTAAAGAAATCGATGGGAAGATTGAGAGAAGCAACTCGATCAGTTCAGAGAACGACTCAGTGAATCGATCCTCTGCTCCATCCACATCAAATCGAGCAAGATATCGATGTGAGTGTAATCGCTCCGGACCAGAACGAGTGGAAGATCGACTGGATGACTCGATCTCAGAGGAGACAAAGGTTCAAGAAAGCAGCCTTAAAGCTCATGACCCGAGGTCTAAGGAGGGCAGTGAGGACAGTGATGTCAACACAAGCCAACTGGAGCGAGTTGCTAGCCCCAAAGGTGGACATAAAGGAGCTCCCAAAAGGGCTAAAGTATGCTTTCTTAGGGCTTAATGAGACTTATCCTGTGATTGTGAATGAAATTCTGAGTGATGATGAGTTAAACTCGCTTTTTAAGGAGCTGAGAAAGTATAGGAAGGTCATTGGGTACACTCTAAGTGACATCAAGGGCCTTTCACCAATGCTTTGTACTCAGAGGATTCACTTAGAGAATGAAAACACTTCTTCTATTGAACATCAAAGACGCTTAAACCCGAATTTGAAAGAAGTAGTTAAGAAAGCGATCTTGACACTGTTAGAGGCTGACGTGATATTGATATAGCTACATATTCCATGCGTTTTGCATACATATAAGTTAGTTTCTCCCGCATATACATTGCATTTTAGACTAGTTTGCATCACTTTAGGTCCTAGAGTATTCTTGCGCCAGCATATGCATATTTCTTGCATTTTGCATCGCATACAGGTTGTTTTCGGCTACTTTGGAGTCTTGGAGGGTTCGTGGACGTGCTGAGGCGCGTGAGGAGGTTTGTGGGACTTGGAGAATTCAAGATTGCTTGCTAAGGACCAGAGATCGAGAATCAGATAGAGCATGGCCGGTCAATCTATATGAGATCGACCACAAGATCCAGTAGTCAAGCCGATCCAAGGGAGCTGATCGAGAGGGAGATTGAGTGAAGCGATTGATCAAGGGGTACAGACGTGAATGACGCCATGCAGAGCGAGAGCCGGATCGAGTCCATCACTCGATCCTCCGAAGATCGACTCCAAGATCGAACGAAGCACTCGATCCACCGAAGAAGATCGAGACACAGATCGAGCTGAAGGCACGATGTCCGAAGATGATCGAGCGAGATGCTCGATCTCGAGGTCGATCTCAGTGCACTTTAACCGTTTTTGGCCGCTAGCGAGGGGGGAACCATCGAGCTGTTTGGCCTATTTTGGGAAGGCAGTGATCATGCTTTCAGAGACACGTTTTTCACTTTATCATTTTCATCTTTTTCTCTCTGCTCGAAGGCGATATCGCCATTGTTAGACTTTGAAGCTTTGTTCTTGAATTTTTGAATCGTTTAAGTTTAAATCCATCGTTCTTTATGTATATGAGTTCGTCGTTTATGCTTTCCTTTGTTTACCTAATCTGTAGTGAGTAGTTTAATCGGGTTTTGGGGTTGAGAGGATTCAAAGGGGTCGAAAAGGTTTTCAAGTTTGGTGTTTTCTTGTTCTTCATGGCTTTCTCTTCTAGGATGTCGAGTTCTTAAGGCTTAAAGAGTCTCACGCCAAGATCTTTTTGATCAGAGAGGTCTCTTACCTTGACAGGATCTAGAGATCTCTGAAAATCGCATCCTAGAGACTAGTTACCCTTTCCCAAACGCCATGGTAGTTTAGGGGACTAGTTAAGCTGCGTGTTTGAAATCTGATTTCCTTGCCCTTCAATCTCTTTTTCCGCCAAACGCCATGGGTCTGGAGGAGAGAATGAAGGAGTGATCCATGCCACACGCCATGGATGGATCTTGTTTTGTTTTCAAGGCTTTGAAAATCTCACAAAGTGAGTAGATCTAGAGTTTTCAAACCAAGCTTGAACCTTTGAAACCCTTGAACATGAATCTCAACCCTAGACCCTCTTTCTGAGTAGTCTTACATCTCTGTTAATCATTCGCTTGTTATCTGTTGCATCCTGGTCATTAGTTTCGTTGCATTTAAACTTTTAGGCGAGATCGATCGTTGTTGCTCGATCTAGTGGTTGATCCTGTGGTCGATCCACTAGTCGATTTTTATAAATTCATAGCTTTGCATTTTAATCATTCTGTTTGTTCGTCGCGGTAGTTCACTCGTTCCTAGTGTTTTTAAAATAGCTTTGCCTTGCATTTAGTCGTTGCATCTAGTTTTTAGGATTTTTCCAAAACCGTTCATCATTCGCTTAGCTTTACATGATCCTTGTATTCTCATTGCACTTTCTAGCTCGTAGGATGGATTGATTCCTCTTGCATGCTATACTACGACTGTGTGCTGCTTGAGTTTTCATAACCTCCTGTTGCATTGCATCACTCCCTTTAGAGATTAAAAATCTTGTTATCAAATGGCGCCGTTGTCATCTTAGGAATGTTTAAAAAGCATTGAGATTTGGGGTTTAGTAAAGACTAGGCCTTTCTTTTTCTTTTGGTTACTAATTTTTCTACTCTCAAACTTGTGTTTTCTCAGGTACATGAATCTTTGTTCAAGGGGAGACAACAATCTACTTCAACCCTTGGACAACATTCATCAACTTGGTTATTTACGACAAAGAAGAGTACGAGAGCAAGCTAGAGCTTTTGAGGAGATTGTTCAGCAAATTTCAGTGGATTTTGAAGCGATGGCTGAGCACGAGCATCCAGAGGGACCTCCTCCAGCTCACGGAGCAATGGGAAGGGGTAATGGAAACCCCCAACACGCGGCTAGACCCCCCAAGGATCATAGGCGCAGGAGATGCTCCCAATACTCATCACAATAGGTTTGGGATCACTCCTCCTCCTGTACAGTACAACAACTTCGAGATTAAATCGGGATTCATCTCAATGGTGCAAAACAATAAGTTTCACGGGCTAGCAATGGAAGATCCTTTGGAGCACCTTGATAACTTTGAACAAGTATGTGGGATGATCAAGATAAATGGCATATCCGAAGATGCTTTCAAGCTGCGTCTCTTTCCATTTTCTCTTGGAGACAAGGCTAGACATTGGGAGAAGACACTTCCACAAGGCACCATTACCTCTTGGGTTGAGTGTAAGAAGGCTTTCCTCTCATAGTTTTTTTCTAGCACCAGAACAGCAAGGCTGAGAAGCGAGATCAGCAGCTTCACTCAAAGGAACAATGAGACTTTCAATGAAGCCATGGAGCGGTTCAAGGACTACACTATCCAGTGTCCTCACCACGGCTTCAGCGAAGAGACTCTTCTAAGCACTATCTACTGCGGAGCTTCACCAAAGATTCGCTTGTTGCTTGACATGGCTAGTAAAGGAAACTTCATTGGTCAAGAGGTAAAGGAGGGCATGGAGCTGATTGAGAACTTTTCCCTAAGTGACGGCAACTATGCTGAAGATTATGACCGTGCACCGAGAGGGTCTGAGCTAGAGTCTCACAAGAAAGAGCTTAAGTCATCACATGAGAAGATTGATAAGCTGGTGTTGGCTAATCAGAAGCATGTTCACTTTGTTGGGGAAGCGGATGAAACCTTAGAGGAGCTTGAGTTGAGTCAAGAAGATGCCAATTGGGTGGCGGGTCAAAACAACTACAAACCTCAAGGGTATTCACAAGGCTACAACCAGAACAACAATCTCTCATACCGTAGCACCAATGTCGCGAACCCTAAGGATCAAGTATACCCTGCTCAGCAAGCAAAGCCTTTCGTACCGTTCAACAATGGTTTTCAGCCGAGTGGTGGCTTCCAAGGGCAAGGGCAGAACAACTTCCAAGGACAACAGCAAGGAAATAAGGGTTATACGCCAATGTACCCTCCGGGCTTTGTACCTGAACAACAACCGATGCAACAACAACAAGTTGATCCTGTCCAAGCTATGTTTCAACAATTGATTCAAGGGCAAGCGTCTACAAATCAGAAGTTTGCAGAGATGAACACTCGTTTAAACTCGTCTCTCATGGATTTTTCTACTCAGATCACTAACTTGAATAACCTAGATCAAGCAGTTAGAGAAGGAAAAGGCGAGTACAAGCGGTCAAAATTGCTTACCGGGCAAGTGTGAGCAGAATCCCAAGGAATACGCCAATACTCCAAAGATCAACGAGGACGTTGTAATTCAAGAGGGGAGGGTAAGCTTTCAGCCAATGATGAGATAAACTTTGACAATTTTTGGATTCAAGGACCAAGGAGAGGTGAGAAAGCGGTTGTTGAGAAGAAAGCAGAGCAATATACTAAGGAGAAGGATGCTTATGTGCCTCCACCGTATCTACCTTAGCTACCTTTTCCTGGTCGCTTCAAGAAGCAACTAATAGAGAAGCATAGAGTCTTGTTTGAAAAGCAACTTAAGGACGTAGAGATCAAGCTACCATTCGTGGACTGCCTTGCAATGATGCCTAAATGCGCCAAATTCTTCAAAGACACGCTCGTGAAAAAGAATAAGAAAAGCAAGGAAGTGCTTGTTCTTAGTGAGGAATGTAGTGCTGTGATACATAAGGTGATAATCCCTAAGAAGTTGGGAGACCCTGGAAGCTTCACTATACCTTGCGCTTTAGGTCCTTTGGAGTTCAAGAGTTGCCTTTGTGATCTCGGAGCTAGTATAACTCTGATGCCTCATTCCGTGGCAAAGAAGCTTGGCTTTACCCGGTTCAAAGATTGTAGAATCTCGTTGGTACTATCTGACAGGAGTGTGAGGTTACCCGTGGGTTTGCTTGAGGACTTGCCAGTGAGAATCAGTGGAGTAAACGTGCCTACGGACTTCGTTGTGTTGGAAATGGATGAAGAGCCTAAGGATCCACTCATTCTTGGTAGACCTTTCTTAGCCACCGCCAGAGCTATCATAGACGTCAAGAACGGGAAGATAGCTCTGCACTTGGGTAAAGATATAAGGTTGGACTTTGACATCAACGAGGTTCTGAAGAAGCCTACGATAGAAGGGCAAGCTTTCTACATTGAAACGTTGGACGCATTAGCGGATGAGTTGCTAGAGGAGTTTGCTCAGGAAGATCTTTGAAGCTGGCATTGACTAAGGAGCCAGGAGAATTTGGTTATGTGGATCAGAGGACTCATGAATACGTCAACTGGCTCGATTCAAGGAAGGTTGTGCTAGAAGATGAAGGCGTTTGCCTAGAGATCGACTCCGAGATCGATGACATTACTCGATCCAAGGGTCAAATCGACAGGACAATCGAGAGCACAACTCGATCCGGTGCAACAATCGACAGACAGATCGAGGAGGGTGATCGATCAAGGAAAACAATCGAGTCTGAGATCGAGAGAAGCCTTCCGATCAGTTTGGGGTCTAATCCGGAGATCGACTCAATGTCTCGATCTCTCGCTCGACCCACATTAAATCGAGTGAGTCAATCGAGCCAAACTGCTCGATCTAGATGACATCGAGAGCAAGATCGACTGGACGACTCGATTTCAGAAGGGATAGAAGTTGGAGAAAGCAGCCTCAAGGGTCATGTCTTGGGTTATAAGGAAGGTTCCAAGGAGGAAAACAACAGCAACAGCCACGAGGATGATTGGAGCGAGCTATTAGCCCCAAAGGTGGACCTTAAGGAGCTCCCAAAAGGGCTAAGGTATGCTTTCTTAGGGATTAACGAAACCTATCCTGTGATTGTAAATGAAAACTTAAGTGATGATGAGTTGCACTCGCTCTTAACTGAGTTGAGAAAGTATAGGAAGGCCATTGGGTACTCCTTAAGTGACATCAAGGGTCTTTCACCAATGCTTTGCACTCATAGGATTCACTTGGATAATGAGAACGCCTCTTCTATAGAACATCAAAGGCGTTTGAGTCCTAATTTGAAAGAGGTTGTTAAGAAAGATATTCTTAAGCTGCTAGAAGCTGACGTGATCTATCCCATAAGTGACAGCAAGTGGGTCTCTCCCGTACACGTGGTGCCTAAGAAGGGAGGGATCACGGTAATTAAGAATGACAAATATGAGCTTATACCTACTAGGACTATTACTGTATGGATATTGATTATAGGAAGCTTAATCTTGCTACTAGAAAGGATCATTTTCCCTTGCCTTTTATTGATCAAATGCTTGAAAGACTTGCTAATCACCCCTACTATTGCTTTCTTGATGGATATAGTGGATTTTTCCAAATACCAATCCATCCAAATGATCAGGAGAAGACGACCTTTACATGCCCTTATGGCACCTTCGCGTATCGAAGGATGCCATTCGGGTTGTGTAATGCACCGGCTACGTTTCAGCGGTGTGTGGTTTCGATCTTCTCCGATCTAATAAAAGAGATGGTAGAGGTGTTTATGGATGACTTCTCGGTCTATGGTGCGACCTTTTCTGCGTGTTTGTTGAATATTTGCAAGGTACTAAAGCGTTGTGAGGAGACAAACTTGGTGCTTAATTGGGAAAAATGTCACTTCATGGTGAAGTAAGGGATCGTGCTTGGCCATAAGATATCAGAGAAGGGCATTGAGGTTGACAAGGCTAAGGTTGAGGTTATGATGAGTCTTGAGCCGCCGGTTAACATCAAAGGAGTGAGTGATATCATTGCATATTGCATACATTCTGCATACTCATTAGGTAGTTTTTCATGCATTTGTATCATGTTTTAGGCTAGATTGCATCATTTAGGGTCCTAGAGCATTCTTGCATCAGCATGTGCATTTTCTCTGCATTTTGCATTCATTCCAGGTTGTTTCTGGTTGCTTTGGAGACACGGAGGTTCGTGGAGGTGTGGAGGCCGATGTAGCAGTTCATGGAAGCTCGGGAGTGTGCTAAGGACCAGTGATCAAGGAGCAGATCGAGCATGGCCGGTCGATCTAGGAGTTGATCGACCAGAAGATCGAGCCAACTAGGCGATCCGAGGATAATGATCGAGATGGAGATCGAGTGAAGCAATCGATGTATCGGTACGGACGTAAATGACACCATGCAGAGCAAGAGCCGGATCGAGTACACCACTCGATCCTCCCGAAGATCGATACCGAGATCGGATGCAACACTCGATTCACCGAAGAAGTTCGAGACCCGGATCGAGCTGAAGACACGATGGCCGGATATGATCGATAGAACAACTCGATCCAATGGTCGATCTCTGTCCTTTCAACCGTTTTTGGCTGTTAGCGAAGGGGGGACCATTGGACTGTTTTGACATTTTAGGCAAGGCGGCGAATGCTTTTTTTCGATAACTTTTAGATTTTCTAACTTTTTCCTTCAAGTTTTTCTCTCTCATTTTCGGAAGAACGCCATTGTTGAACCAGTTTTCTTTTCAAGCTTTTGTATTCTCGAACCTTATCGTTTAATCTAGTCGTTGTTTCATGTTTATCGTTTCATCTCTTCCACCTTGCTTGATTTACTTTATGTGTAGTGAGTAGTTCACTTTGGGTTAGGGGTTGAGAGGATTAAGGGGTAGAAAAGGTTCGATCTTGGTTTGTTTTCTAAACGTTTTAAGGCCATCTCTTCTAAGGTGTTGAAAGCTTAATGCTTGAAGACTCTCACGCCAAGAGCTTCATGATCCGAGAGGTCCCTTATCTTGACAGGATCCAAGGGCCTCGGAAAATCTCACCTTAGAGACTAGTTACCCCTTCCCAAAAGCCATGGAAGTTTGGGGGACTAGTTAAGCCATTGTTCGAAATCTGTTTTCCTTGCCTTTCGACCTCTTTTTCCACCAAAAGCCATGGGTTTGGACGAGAGGATGAAAGAGTGATCTATACCGAAAGCCACAGATAGATCTTGTTTTGTTTTCGAGGCTTAGAGATCCTCACCAAAGTGAGTCGATCCAAAGTTTCAAACCCAAGATCGTTCCTTGAAACCCCTTATATGAATCTCAACCCTCAAGCCCTCTCCTCTAGCATATTTACGTCTCATATCATCTTTAGCTTATTACCTGATAGCATCCTGGTCTTTAGATTCATTGTTCTTACGGTTTTAGACGAGATCGATCGTTTCTGCTCGATCTAGTGGTCGATCTTGTGGTCGATCCACTAGTCGAATTTTAACAATTCGAAGCTCTTCTCTTTAATTTATCTGTTTGTTCCTCGTGGTAACTGCTTCCTTTCTAGTATTTTTAAAATAGGTTTCACTCCATTTAGGTTGCTGCATTTAGTTTTTAGATTATTTCTCATAAACTGTCTCATTCGCTTAGATTTGTCTTAGACCTTGCATTCTATGTGGATTCTCTATCATCTAGAAGTGGATTGACACTCTCCTGCTTGCCTTACTACAACATTGCTTGCATTAGAGTTTTGATAACCTCTCTGCTGCATTAGAGCATAAAGAAAATAGCTTATCAAATGGCGCCGTTGCCATTCTAGGTTGCTTAGAGAACATAGAGATTTGGGTCTTAGCAAAGACTAAGTCTTTACCTTTTTCAAGTTACTAATCCTACTACTCTAAACCGTGTGTTTTCAGGTACATGAATCTTCTTTCAAGGGGAGACAACAATCTTCTACAACCCTTAGACAACATTCATCTGCTTGGTCACTCACGGCAAAGAAGAGTCAGAGATCAAACAAGAGCCTTTGAGGAGATTGTTCAGCAAGGTCTGGTTAACTTTGAAGACATGGCTGCACACGAGCATCCAGAAGGACCACCTCCAGCAGGACGGGGCAATGGAAACCCCCAACACGCGGCTAGACCTCCGAGGATCATAGGAGCCGGAGATGCTCCCAATACCCACCACAATAGGTTTGGGATCACTCCTCCTCCGGTACAAAACAATAACTTTGAGAGCAAGCCGGGGTTCATATCTATGGTGCAAAACAACAAGTTCCACGGCTTAGCAATGGAACACCCCTTGGAGCACTTGGACAATTTCGAGCAAGTGTGTGGAATGATTAAGATCAACGGTATATCAGAAGATGCCTTCAAGCTGCGTCTCTTCCCCTTTTCACTCGGAGACAAAGCCAGACATTGGGAGAAGACCCTCCCACAAGGCACCATCACATCATGGGCTGAATGTAAGAAGGCTTTCCTCTCAAAGTTCTTCTCAAGCAACAGGACTGCTCGGTTGAGAAGCGAAATCAGCGGTTTCACTCAAAGGAACAATGAGACATTCAATGAGGCTATGGAGCGTTTCAAAGATTACACGATCCAATGCCCTCATCACGGGTTCAGTGAGGAGACTCTACTCAGTACCATATACCGTGGGGCTTCACCAAAGATCCGGTTGTTGCTTGATACAGCTAGCAAAGGGAACTTCCTCGGTCAAGAAGTAGAAGAGGGTATGGAGCTGATAGAGAACCTGGCGTTGAGTGATGGAAACTATGCTGAGGATTATGACCGAGCACCAAGGGGATCAGAATTAGAGTCTCACAAGAAGGAGCTCAAATCGTTGCATGAGAAGATTGACAAGTTGGTTTTAGCTAACCAGAAGCATGTTCACTTCGTTGGTGAAGCTGATGAAAACCAAGAGGAGTTAGAGCTAAGCCAAGAAGAAGCAAATAGGGTGGCTGGAAAAAACAACTACAAGTCTCAAGGCTACAACCAAGGCTACAACCAAGGCTACCAGAACAACAACCTCTCTTACCGAAACACCAATGTAGCCAACCCTAAAGATCAAGTGTACCCTGCTCAACAAGCTAAGCCTTTCATCCCTTACAACAAAGGTTTTCAACCGAGCAGTGGTTTCCAAGGTCAAGGGCAAGGCAATTTCCAAGGTCAAGGGCAAGGCAATTTCCAAGGTCAAGGGCAACAACAACAAAACAAGGGTTATACTACCAACTACCCTCCGGGCTTTGCACCTCAACAGCCACAACAACCGATGCATCAACAAGTTGATCCGGTTCAAGCAATGTTCCAACAGCTAATACAAGGGCAAGCTTCTACAAATCAGAAGTTAGCTGAAATAAACACTCGGCTAGATTCATCCTTAACCGACTTCTCCACTCAAATCACAAACCTCAACAACAAAATAAAGCAGCTGGAGAAGGGCAAGGCAAGCACGAGTGGACAGAGCAGCCTCCTGGGAAAGTGTGAGCAAAACCCCAAGGAATATGCCAATGCTATTACGTTACGAAGTGGCAAAGAGCTTAAGCCTCCGGTCTCTACCAAGAACAACGAGGACGTTGTAATTCAAGAGGGGGAGGGTAAACTTTCAGCTGATAATGAGGAGATAAACTTTGACAACGTATGGATCCAAGGACCGAGAAGAGGTGACAAGGCATTCATTGAGAAAAAGGCTGAGAAAACCACCAAGGAAAAGGATGACTACGTGCCCCCACCTTACGTACCAAAGTTGCCATTCCCGGGTCGTTTCAAAAAGCAGTTAATAGAGAAACACCGGATCCTGTTTGAGAAGCACTTGAGAGACGTGGAGATAAAGTTGCCTCTTGTAGACTGTCTCGCTATGATGCCCAAGTGCGCCAAGTTTTTCAAGGACACCCTTGTGAAGAAGAACAAAGAAAGCAAAGAGGTGCTTGTACTAAGCGAAGAGTGTAGCGCGGTTATTCATAAGGAGATAGTGCCTAAGAAGCTGGGAGATCCGGGAAGCTTCACCATACCTTGTGCTTTAGGTCCTCTAGAGTTCAAGAGTTGCTTGTGTGATCTCAGAGCTAGCATAAACTTGATGCCTCACTCCGTGGCTAAGAAGCTTGGTTTCACTCGGTTTAAGGAATGTCGGATCTCATTGGTGCTGGCTGATAGAAGCGTGAGATTACCGGTAGGGCTGCTCGAAGACTTACCGGTGCGAATCAGTGGTGTGAATGTACCTACAGACTTTGTAGTGCTGGAAATGGACGAGGAGCCGAAAGACCCACTCATCTTAGGGAGACCATTCCTCGCAACTGCCGGAGCCATAATAGACGTGAAGAATGGGAAGATTGCCTTGCATTTGGGGAAAGAGATCAGGCTAGACTTTGACATCAACAAGGTTCTAAAGAAGCCAACCATTGAAGGACAAGCTTTCTATATCGAAACGATGGATGCCTTGGCGGATGATTTGCTGGAAGAGCTAGCTTTAGAAGACCATTTGAAGCTAGCACTCACTAAGGAGCCAGGAGAGTTTGGCTATGTGGACCAAAGGACCCAAGAGTACGTGAACCTGCTAGATTCGAGGAGAATCATCAAGAATGAAGAAGGATGTTGCCTAGAAATCGACCCCGAGATCGACGCTATCACTCGATCCAGGAGTCAGATCGACAAGCCAATCGAGAAACCAACTCGATCCGGTGCAACAATCGACCAACAGATCGAGAATGATGCTCGATCGAGAAAGACCCCCCGATCATTTTGGAGTCCAATCAAGAGATCGACTCAACGTCTCGATCCCTTACTCGATCCATATCAAATCGAGTAAGTGAATCGAGTGAAATGGCTCGATCTAGACGACATCGAGAGGAGAATCGACCGGAGGACTCGATCACAGAAGGGATAGCGATAGAGGAAAGCAGTCTGAAGGGCCATGCCTCGAGTTCAAGGGAGAGTTCCAAGGAGGAGAACAACAACAACAGCCACGAGGATGACTGGAGTGAGCTGTTAGCCCCAAAGGTGGACCTTAAAGAGCTCCCAAAAGGGCTAAGGTATGCTTTCTTAGGACCTAATGACACCTATCCCGTGATAGTAAATGAAAACCTTAGTGATGATGAGTTGCACTCGCTCTTAACTGAGCAGAGAAAGTATAGGAAGGCCATTGGGTACTCTTTAAGTGATATCAAAGGCCTTTCACCAATGCTTTGCACTCATAGGATTCACTTGGATAATGAGAACGCCACTTCTGTAGAACATCAAAGGCGTTTGAATCCTAACTTGAGAGAGGTTGTTAAGAAGGAAATCCTTAAGCTTTTAGAGGCTGACGTGATCTATCCCATAAGTGACAGCACGTGGGTTTCACCTGTACACGTGGTGCCTAAGAAGGGAGGGATCACGGTCATAAGGAATGAAAAGGATGAACTTATCCCTACTAGGACCATTACTGGTCATAGAATGTGTATTGAATATAGAAAGCTTAACCTTGCGACTAGAAAAGACCATTTCCCTTTGCCTTTCATTGATCAAATGCTTGAGAGACTTGCAAATCACCCTTACTACTGTTTTCTCGATGGGTATAGCGGTTTCTTTCAAATACCTATTCACCCAAATGATCAGGAGAAAACGACTTTTACATGTCCCTACGGTACCTTTGCATATCGAAGGATGCCGTTTGGATTGTGTAATGCACCGGCTACCTTTCAGCGGTGTATGATGTCGATCTTCTCCGATCTTATAGAGGAGATGGTAGAAGTGTTTATGGATGACTTCTCTGTGTATGGTGCGTCCTTTCCTGCGTGTTTGTTGAATCTTTGCAGGGTACTTAAACGTTGTGAAGAGACAAACCTGGTGCTGAACTGGGAGAAATGCCACTTCATGGTCAAGGAAGGGATAGTACTCGGTCACAAGATTTCAGAGAGGGGTATTGAGGTTGATCAGGCTAAGGTTGAGGTTATGATGGGTTTGGAGCTGCCGGTTAATGTTAAAGGGATTAGAAGCTTCCTGGGACACGCAGGGTTCTATAGGCGCTTCATCAAAGATTTCTCCAAGATTGCACGCCCCCTTACACGGCTGTTATGCAAGGAAGCTGAGTTTGTATTCGATGAGGAGTGTTTGAAGGCTTCCGTGACCATCAAGGAAGCCCTCACGTCAGCCCCTATAGTCCAAGCACCAGACTGGTCTCTCCCTTTTGAGATTATGTGTGATGCTAGTGACTATGCTGTAGGAGCAGTCCTTGGTCAGAAGAAGGACAAGAAGCTACATGTGATCTATTATGCTTCAAGGACCTTGGATGACACGCAATCACGATACACCACTACGGAGAAGGAGCTGCTTGCAGTAGTCTTCGCCTTTGAGAAGTTCAGATCGTATCTCGTTGGCTCCAAGGCTATTGTATACACGGATCATGCTGCTCTACGATACATCTACTCAAAGAAAGACACTAAGCCTCGGCTCTTAAGATGGATTCTCTTACTTCAGGAGTTTGACATGGAAATTAAAGACAAGAAGGGGATAGAAAATGGAGTCGCTGACCACCTCTCAAGACTAAGGATCAACGAGTCTCTCCCTTTAGACGATTCTCTTCCAGAAGAATAACTTATGGCGATTACTACTGCTGTTTGTGGGAAGCTAGAAGGAAGGTTTGAGGAAATGTTGAGTTTTAAAGAGGAGGATCTACCATGGTATGCTGATATGGTGAACTACCTAGCATGTGGTGAGGAGCCAACACATCTCAACAGCTATCACAAGAAGAGGTTTTTGAGGGAGGCTAGTGACTACTTTTGGGATGAGCCTTACCTATACAAAAGAGGAGTAGACAGCTTGTACCGAAGATGTGTTACGAAGGAAGAAGCCAGGGATATCCTCTATCATTGCCATGGCTCTTCCTACGGAGGACACTTCGCTTCATTCAAAACTGCCACGAAAGTGTTGCAAGCGGGTTTCTGGTGGCCGTCTATCTTCAAAGATGCACACGAGTTTGTGAAGAGCTGTGAGGCATGTCAGCGAGCAGGGAACATTACCAAGAGGAATGAAATGCCTCAAGTTCCTATCTTCGAGGTTGACGTGTTCGATGCGCGGGGTATTGACTTCATGGGGCCTTTTCCTTCTTCATACGGCAACAAGTACATCTTAGTAGCTGTGGATTATGTCTCCAAATGGGTTGAGGCTGTTGCTTCCCCTACAAACGACTCTAAGGTTGTGATCAAGTTGTTCAAGAGTATCATCTTTCCAAGGTTTGGGGTACCCAAGGTTGTTATAAGTGATGCAGGAAGCCATTTTGTAAACAAGGTTTTTAAGAGCCTCTTGAGAAAGTATGGGGTTAAGCATAAGGTGGCTACACCGTATCATCCTCAAACGAGCGGTCAGGTGGAAGTCTCTAACAGGCAGATCAAAGCTATTCTGGAGATGACCGTTGGAGCAACAAGGAAGGACTGGTCAGTGAAGTTGGACGATGCTCTTTGGGCCTACCGTACTGCCTTCAAGACGCCGATTGGTACAACCCCTTTCACTCTACTCTATGGCAAGGGTTGTCACCTCCCGGTTGAGCTGGAACACCGTGCATTGTGGGCTTTGAAGAGGCTGAACTTTGATCTCAAGACGGCTCAGGAAAGGCGTCTTATTCAGCTACACGAACTGGACGAGTTGAGATTGAATGCTTACGAGAGTTCCAAGATCTACAAGGAGCGGACTAAGGAGGCTCATGACAAGAAATTGGTTGCCCAGGAGCTTAAGGAAGGAGGACTGGTGTTGCTGTACAACTCGAGGCTGAAGCTCTTCCCGGGCAAGCTGAAATCAAGGTGGAGCGGACCGTTCGTGATTCAAGAGGTCTTGCCATATGGAGCTGTTACTCTGATGGGAAGAAGTGGTAGTGCATTCACCGTCAACGGACACAGAGTCAAGCCCTACCTGGCGGACAGCTTTGACAAGGAAAGTACCTCGGTGCTTCTCCAAGACCCACCATCCGCCTAGACCAAGTAAGGTCTAGCTAAAGAAGTTAAAGAAAGCGCACTTGGGAGGCATTCCCATGTTTATCTTGTACATATTTTTGCTTTCATATCTCTTTCAGTTTTATGTTTTTATGTTTTTAGTGTGTAGGAACAGGTATAAGGAATCTAAGCCTTGTCTTTCGGTTCCAAAAGGGGCAATAGGGGTTAAGATAAAGCTAGAGATCGAGTGCTAGATCGACTGATTCTGGCTCGATCTTTGCTTGATCGAGCCAGTGAATCGAGAGGAGCCAGTCGATCTAGACGAGAACGAGTGACAAGATCGACCTTGACGAAAAAGGATCGATCGATCCAAATCGGATCAACCGATCTAATTTCTCTCGGGAAAATCTGTTGAAAATTGATCGATCACTCGACTCGATCCATCACTCGATCTATGCTAAATCGACCCCTAAATCGAGGACATAGCTCGATCAGAGGGACATGGCCGAGGAGCCAACATCTCAATGATCGAGAGAGCCAATCGATCCAGGGCTCGATTCACCTTGAATCGAGTCACAAATCGAGTAACCCTCTCGATCTAAGCCATTTTAGGCATGAGATCGAGTCCTAGATCGACCAAAAGGACTCGATCTCATGCCGAGGTAACAATTTTCTTTCCCTCCTTTACTCCTTTCCCTCCAATTTTTAAAATTCAAAACTTGGTCAAGGCAAGCATCTTTGACCATGAAAGATGTGCCTTGACCAAGACTTTTGTCAGAAACCACTTTGACCACTCATTGTTTTGGTTTGTTAAACTCTTTAAATGTTTCAATCTATTCCTCACCCTCTCATTTCTGTTTGCTCGAGTTTTTCTTACAAAGAGAGTGAGAATTTAAAAGCTTTTCAAGTTTAGCAAAGATATCCTCTACTCTTGCAAAGGTATTTTCAAGGTTTAATGATTTTATTTCAAGAAAATCTCCTTAAAAATCGCAAGTTCTTGTTTTAGGATATAGGATCGGGTTTGAATTTTTAAAATTAGCTAAGTAATAGGAAAAATTCTTGATTTTCAGTATCTCAAAGATTTTATTTCCTTTTATCTAGCTATTATTTTTATTTGATCCCCAAAATTCTAGAGTAGTTTATATAAATCTTCTTCTCCTCTTCTCTTATTCTCATTCAATCGCCTCTTGCTAATCATTCTCTAGAAAAATTTGTTTTAGGAGCAATGGCACCAAAGAGAACAAGAGAGGAGCGAGTGCAAGAAGGAGAAACACAAGAAGTGGTGGCTCAAGAGAGGGTCCGGTGGAGCAAAGATGAGAAGAGGGATAAGAAGAGGTTGGAGAGGCTCCGGTTTGAACCTACAAAGTTTGCTGATCGAGAGCTTCTGTCCAGGCTCGGGATCCTTGGAGACTTCGACCAACTCCTCAAGAACATTGGTCTGAGGTGCTTGTCGCTGATGGACTGCCCTACAATTCCCGAGGTGACGATAGATTTCCTAGCCACTTTGGAGTTCCGGTACGAGAATCCGAGTGCACCTGTTCCTTCTCAAGGGCGTCTCTATTTCAAGGTTGGCCGCCAAGCCTACACACTATCCATCCCCGAGCTATGCCAAGCCTACGGTCTCAAGGCTGATGCACACAAGGTGGAGTTCCCAGCCTTCAAGAAAGCCGACGAGTTTTGGGACCTAATCTGCAATGAAGACTACAAAGCCAACACCGCCAAGATCAAGAGAGTTAGGAGTCCGGTGCTGAGGTATACTTTGAAGCTGATAGCTAATACATTCAGTGGGAGGTCTGTTGCCCCTACTGTCACGAAGACGGAGCTGTGCTTCCTTTTCCAAGGCGTGAAGCATTTGGTGTCTGATCCGGATGCGAATGAAGAACCCATAGAGGATGAACTCGGCGATGAAGTGAATTACGACTGTGTGCTCGCGGCTTCTCTGGTGAAGTACAAGGGTTATGCCTTACGGTGCAAGGCAACCGCTTCCTACATTGGCGGTTTCCTTACTCCTTTGTTCGTGCAGGCCGGTGTGCCCATCCATGACTTTGCTCACGTCCCAAACAGAGCTTTCATGGATGAAGCATACATGAGAAACACTGATAGCTTGGGACGCACGCCAGCAGAAGGGTTTTATGCTTACCTCTTCATAGATGAGGAAGACAAGAAGAGAGTGTGCATCCTCCCCAACAAAGACGAGACCGAGCTGCTTGGTGTTGGGAACATCGAGTTCTTACCCACGGAGGAAGAATGCTTTGCCCCTTTAGGAGGACCGCCTGCTTCAGCCATTGCCCCGCGCCAAAGGTCAGAGTCTCCAGGAACAGAGGATGAGATGCCCGAGGTTTACACACTTCCCAAGCTGGATTTTGAACCTAAGACCAAAACCGAGAAGTTCTTAGCCTCGGTGGTAGAGATGCAGCGGAAGATAAACAAGTGGCAAGGGAAGATGCTTAAGAAGCTGGGGAAGAAGGTCAAACAACTCCAAGGAAGCCAGCCTAAGCCAGCTGTAAGCCAGGAGATACAACAACCCGAGAAGAGGAGACTCTCAACCGGAGGAGTTGTGATCCGCGAGACCCAAGGAGAAAACATTCAACCGGCTCGCCACTCCCTCCAAGAACCAGGCAACAAAGGAAAGGCAACAATCTCTAGCTCCTCTGGAACATCCTCAAGTTCCAGCCGAGCCTAGACAAGAGGTAACAACCTTCCTCCATTGTATATAACCGCACATCTTTGTTTCTTGCATGGTGTTTGTTTGCTTCTTCGGATGAGTTTGCCACCGGGACAGTGTCAAGCAAGTTTGGGGGAGTACTTGTGTGATTTAATCTTGTGTTCTTTGATCTTATTTTCCTTTTTACATCCTTGAGTCTTAGTCATGAAAAATTGGTAAAATTTTTAAAAAAAAATTTTTCAAAGATTCATGTAGTTGCATTCATCTCTTTAAAAACATGTTAGGATTGAGTCTAGAATTTCTCATATCACCTAGGTTGTTTGCATTTTGCAGAAGGGGTTAGAATTTCTTAAAAAGGTGTTTTACTTATGAATCATTTCAATGCCCTACTTAGTAGTTCTCTAATGCTTTGTTTATTCTTTGAAAGTAAGTTCTAACCATGCTTGGATCACTAGTTAGGATTTTCGTGGCTTGAATTGAACTCTCATGATTTGAAACTCATCCTACTAAGTGAAAACCTTAATTTGAAAATCTAATTATCATTCTTATGCATTTGAAAATGAACACATGGTTTTAAAATATTTAGGCTCTCTTCTTCCTTTTTACCTCTCTTTGTGAGCCTAAGTAGAACTCCCTCCTTGAACCTTACCCTCCTTTGAAGCCAAATGTTCTTGTGTGACATCTTTGTGAGGCCTTATTTTCGGTTTGAACTTGGCATAAAGTGTTAGGTTTAGGCGACATGATTTGGTTTTCATAATTGATTGCTAGCTTTACATTTTGAAGCTAGGTATAGGCTTATGATAAGTTTGGGGGATCATTGGGGTTGCCTTCTTGTGAATTTGTTTTCGGTTCAAAAGAGTTTGTGTTTTAAGGAAAGAAATGAGGTTTTAAGTGAAAGGTTTGTTTTTAAAAAACTAAGTATGCTCTATTTCAGAAGGTAGCTCTCTCTAAATAAAAAAAAAAAAAAGAGAAAAAGAAAAGAAAAAAAAAAAATAAAAATAAAAGAGCCTAAGTGCCAAATAAATAAAAAAAAATGAAGAGAAAAATAGTAATAATAAGAGAGCTACTAATAAGAAATTCCTAAGAGCAAAAATATTTTTCAAAACCTTTTCACTAGCCTAAAAAGTTTAAAAATGTCTTTATTTTGAATTGGGGATTGCTAAGTTGAGAAGAAGGGGTAGACTTTTAAGTGGTGAGTGAGGATTAAATCTCTTAAATGAGAGGGGTATAGGACTGTTTGATAGTTTACATGGGTAGATGAGAATCTAATCATGTATGCATAAATTGCCTTTACCTTTAGCATTATGCATTAGTTCAAACCATTTTTGAGAGAAACCCTTGTCTAATTGTAAACCCTTTTCAAATGAGATCATTCTATGCTCATAACCATAACCCTTAGCCAAATGTGTTTTGCTTTAAAGTGCATAAGTTTGATTCATGGTTCGAATGATTAATGAATGTTAAAGGATGAATTTCTTTGATTGTTAGGAATAAGAGACTCATGATTTGAATTTCTTTGTGTGATGAGTATGGCTAAGTCCTTTGGAGTATGAGTGTAAGCTTAGCATTTTAGAACTGTTAACTAGGACATTGAGATGATCTATTCGAAAGGCACCTTTGCAAAAAGTTTAAAACCCCTTTGAATTTTCTGAAAACCTCTCTTCCTTACTTGTTTTTTTGTTGCTTGAGGGCAAGCAAGAAGTAAGTTTGGGGGAGTTGATATCATTGCATATTGCATATATTCTGCATACTCATTAGGTAGTTTTTCATGCATTTGTATCATGTTTTAGGCTAGATTGCATCATTTAGGGTCCTAGAGCATTCTTGCATCAGCATGTGCATTTTCTCTGCATTTTGCATTCATTCCAGGTTGTTTCTGGTTGCTTTGGAGACACAGAGGTTCGTGGAGGTGTGGATGCCGATGTAGCAGTTCATGGAAGCTCGGGAGTGTACTAAGGACCAGTGATCGAGGAGCAGATCGAGCATGGCCGGTCGATCTAGGAGTTGATCGACCAGAAGATCGAGCCAACTAGGCGATCCGAGGATAATGATCGAGATGGAGATCGAGTGAAGCAATCGATGTATCGGTACGGACGTAAATGACGCCATGCAGAGCGAGAGCCGGATCGAGTACACCAGTCGATCCTCCCGAAGATCGATACCGAGATCGGATGCAACACTCGATTCACCGAAGAAGATCGAGACCCGGATCGAGCTGAAGACACGATGGCCGGATATGATCGATAGAACAACTCGATCCAATGGTCGATCTCTGTCCTTTCAACCGTTTTGACATTTTAGGCAAGGCGGCGAATGCTTTTTTTCGATAACTTTTAGATTTTCTAACTTTTTCCTTCAAGTTTTTCTCTCTCGCTTTCGGAAGAACACCATTGTTGAACCAGTTTTCTTTTCAAGCTTTTGTATTCTCGAACCTTATCGTTTAATCTAGTCGTTGTTTCATGTTTATCGTTTCATCTCTTCCACCTTGCTTGATTTACTTTATGTGTAGTGAGTAGTTCACTTTGGGTTAGGGGTTGAGAGGATTAAGGGGTAGAAAAGGTTCGATCTTGGTTTGTTTTCTAAACGTTTTAAGGCTATCTCTTCTAAGGTGTTGAAAGCTTAATGCTTGAAGACTCTCACGCCAAGAGCTTCATGATCCGAGAGGTCCCTTACCTTGACAGGATCCAGAGGCCTCGGAAAATCTCACCTTAGAGACTAGTTACCCCTTCCCAAAAGCCATGGAAGTTTGGGGGACTAGTTAAGCCATTGTTCGAAATCTGTTTTCCTTGCCTTTCGACCTCTTTTTCCACCAAAAGCCATGGGTTTGGAGGAGAGGATGAAAGAGTGATCTATACCGAAAGCCACGGATAGATCTTGTTTTGTTTTCGAGGCTTAGAGATCCTATCCAAAGTGAGTCGATCCAAAGTTTCAAACCCAAGATCGTTCCTTGAAACCCCTTATATGAATCTCAACCCTCAAGCCCTCTCCTCTAGCATATTTACGTCTCATATCATCTTTAGCTTATTACCTGATAGCATCCTGGTCTTTAGATTCATTGTTCTTACGGTTTTAGACGAGATCGCACGTTTCTGCTCGATCTAGTGGTCGATCTTGTGGTCGATCCACTAGTCGAATTTTAACAATTCGAAGCTCTTCTCTTTAATTTATCTGTTTGTTCCTCGTGGTAACTGCTTCCTTTCTAGTATTTTTAAAATAGGTTTCACTCCATTTAGGTTGCTGCATTTAGTTTTTAGATTATTTCTCATAAACTGTCTCATTCGCTTAGATTTGTCTTAGACCTTGCATTCTCTGTGGATTCTCTATCATCTAGAAGTGGATTGACACTCTCCTGCTTGCCTTACTACAACATTGCTTGCATTAGAGTTTTGATAACCTCTCTGCTGCATTAGAGCATAAAGAAAATAGCTTATCAGTGAGGAGTTTCTTGGGACACGCCAGCTTCTACAGGCGCTTCATCAAGGATTTTTCTAAGATTGCAAGCCCTCTTACACGGCTGTTGTGCAAGGAAGCTGATTTAGCCTTTGATGTGGAGTGTTTGCAAGCTTTCGTGCCTATAGTGCAAGCACCGGACTGGACTCTACCGATCGAGATTATGTGTGATGCTAGCGACTACGCCGAGGAAAGATAAGAAGCTGCACGTGATTTACTATGCATCAAGAACCTTGGATGACACGCAAACAAGGTACACCACCACGGAGAAGGAGCTATTGGCAGTAATGTTCACCTTTGAGAAGTTCCGGTCATACCTCGTGGGTTCCAAGGCTATTGTCTACACAGATCACGCGGCTTTGAGGTACATCTATTCCAAGAAGGACACTAAGCCAAGGCTTTTGAGATGGATTCTTCTTCTTCAGGAGTTTGACATGGAGATCAAGGACAAGAAAAGGATAGAGAACGGTGTTGCTGACCATCTCTTTGTTTAAGATTCAACGAGTCTCTTCCTTTAGATGATTCTCTCCCCGAGGAACAACTCATGGCAATCACTACGGCTGTTTGTGGGAACCTAGAAGGGCGGTTTGAGGAAGTTCTGAGCCTCAAAGAGGAGGATCTCCCTTGGTACGCGGATATCAAGAACTACTTGGCATGTGGGGAAGAGCCTTTGCATCTTGACAACTACCATATGAAGAAGTTCATGAGGGACGTGAGCCACTATTATTGGGATGATCCCTATTTATACAAGAGAGGTGTTGATAGCCTGTACAGAAGATGCGTGACAAAAGGAGGAAGCAAGAGATATCATCTTTCATTGCCACGGTTCTTTGTATGGCGGGCACTTTGCTTCATTCAAAACCACCACTAAGGTCTTACAAGCCGGCTTCTGCTGGCCGTCCATCTTCAAAGACACCCATGAGTTCGTGATGAGTTGCGAGGCTTGTCAAAGAGCAGGGAATATCACTAAGAGGAATGAGATGCCTCAAGTTCCCATATTTGAGGTAGACATCTTTGACGCGTGGGGCATAGACTTCATGGGGCCGTTTCCTTCATCATATGGCAACAAGTTCATACTAGTAGCTGTTGATTACGTCTCTAAATGGGTTGAGGCCATTGCTTCCCCAACAAACAACTCTAAGGTGGTGATCAAGCTCTTTAAGAGCATCATTTTACCGAGGTTTGGAGTACCCAAGGTGGTGATAAGCGACGGAGGAAGCCATTTCATCAACAAGCTGTTTGAAAGTCTTCTAAGAAAGTATGGCGTGAAGCACAAGGTAGCTACGCCGTACCATCCTCAAACGATTGGCCAAGTGAAGGTCTCTAACCGTCAGATCAAGGCGATACTCGAGAGAATAGTGGGGACAACTCGGAAGGATTGGGCTGTGAAGTTAGATGACGCTTTGTGGGCTTACCGGACTGCTTTCAAAACGCCCATTGGTACCACTCCTTTCACTCTTCTCTACGGCAAAGGATTTCACCTCCCCGTTGAGCTTGAACATAGGGCGTTGTGGGCTGTGAAGCGGCTGAATTTTGATCTGAAGAAGGCTCAGGAAAAGCAGTTGATCCAGTTGCACGAGCTTGATGAGCTAAGGCTGGATGCTTACGAAAGCGCTAGGATCTACAAGGAGCGTACGAAGGCTACTCACGACAAGAAGTTGGTACCTAAGGAGCTTAAGGAAGGGAGTTTGGTGCTACTTTACAATTCAAGGCTTAAGCTCTTTCCAGGGAAGCTGAAGTCACGGTGGAGTGGTCCGTATGAAATCAAGGAAGTATTACCTTACGGAGCTGTCACGTTGGTAGGCAAGAGTGGGAATGCATTCACAGTGAATGGACACAGAGTTAAGCCATACATGGCGAGTGCATTTGACAAGGAGAGCACCTCAATGCTTCTCCAAGACCCACCATCTGCCTAAACAAAGTAAAGTCTAGCAAAAGACGTTAAAGAAAGCGCACTTGGGAGGCATTCCCATGTCTATCCTGTACATATTTTTGCTTTATTTCTTTTCCAGTTTTATGTTTTTGTCTTATGAGTGTGTAGGGACAAGTATGAGGGATTGCAGGTCATGATCTTAGATCCAAAAGGAGTAACAAAGGGCGAGTATATGCTAGAGATCGAGTGCTAGATCGACTCATCCTGGCTTGATCTTTCCTAGATCGAGCTAGTGAATCGAGAGGAGTCAGTCGATCTAGACAAGATCGAGTAGACAGATCGTGGGACTTAGTCGATCACGAGAGGACGAACACCCTATACGTTTAGCCTGAAAAGCAACCGAGAGGTGGATCGACTGAGTCACTTGATTCTCAAGACTAGATCGAATAGTCTACTCGATCTGCCACTCGATCCAAGCTAAAATCGACCCCTAAATCGAGAACGTGGCTCGATCATGAGGACTTAGCCGTCGTGCCAATGATTCAAGGAACGAGAGGTGTTATCGATCCAAGACTCGATTCAATTTGAATCGAGTCCCAAATCGAGCAACCCTCTCGATCCACGCCATTATGGGCATGAGATCGAGTCCCAGATCGACCAAAAGGACTCGATCTCGTGCCGAGGTAACATTTTATTTTCCCTCTCTTACTCTTTCCCTCTGGTTTTTAAATTCAAAAAGTGGTCAAGGCAAGCATCTTTGACCATGAAAGATGAGCCTTGCCTACAGCTTTTGTCAGAAAACCACTTTTTTTTACCCATGGTTTTGTTTTGTTGGCCTTCAAATGTTTTCGACTACTTTCACACTCTCTCAGTCTTGTTTTCTCGAGTGTTAAGCAAAAAGAGAGTGTGAGCTCTTGTTTTCTAAAGGCTAACAAGCATCTTTTTCAATCTTTGCAAAGATATTTTCGAATCTTTAAGAAAATCTTTAAGAAAATATCCTTTTTATTCGCTTTGATTGTTTTAGATGCTAGGGCGGTTTTAAATTTTTTAAAAATAGCTTGATAATAAGAAAGATTCTAGATTTCTCTCTATCTCTATATTTGATTCTCTATTATTTTGCCATAATTTTTATAAATTCCCCAAAATTCTAGGGTGTTAGTTATAGGTTTTCTTCTTTGCTTCTCTTTTTCCCTCATTATATCGCCGAATTGCTCATTGTTTTGCTTGAGAAACTTGTTTCAGGCGCAATGGCTCCAAAGGGAACGAGAGAAGAGAGAGCACAAGAGGGAGGAAACCAAGAAGTGGCTGTTCAGGAGAGGGTTCGTTGGAGTAAGGATGAGAAACAGGACAAAGAACGGCTTCAAAGGCTGAGGTTCGAAGCGACTAAGTTTGCGTACAGAGGATTGCTGGCCAAGATGGGGATTCTAGGAGACTTTGACCAGCTCCTCCAGAAGATAGGGCTGAGGTGTTTGTCACGGATGGATTGCCCAACCTTTCCTGAACTGACAATCGACTTCCTTGCCACTTTGGAGTTTGGGTACGAGATTCCTAGCGTTCCAATTCCTTCTCAAGGCCGCCTCTCCTTCAAGATAAAGCGCCAAGCCTTCAGCCACTCAATCCCCGAGCTTTGCCAAGCTTATGGCCTCGATGCTGAAGCCGAAAAGGTGGAGTTCCCCTCCTTCACTCAAGCGAATGATTTTTGGGATCTCATCCCCAATGAAGATTACAAGGCGAATACCGCGAAGATCAAGTGAGTGAGTAACCCGGTGCTACGTTACACCTTGAAGCTGATGGCCAACACTTTTAGTGGTCGGTCCGTAGCCCCCACGGTGACCAAGACGGAGCTTTGCTTCTTGTTCCAAGGCCTCAAGCATCTTCTTTGTGATTCGGATGAGAACGATGAGCCGTTGGAAGATCAGCTCGGAGATGACGTCAACTATGGATGCATCCTCGCCGCTTCATTGGTCAAATACAAGGCGTATGCCTTGAGTTGCAAGGCAAGCTCGTCAGTCATTGGCGGTTTCCTCACTCCCTTGTTCGTGCAAGCCGGCGTGCCGCTTCAGAACTTCACTCCCGTTCCAGATAGAGCCTTCATGGACGAGACTTACCTGAGGAACACTGATAGCTTGGGACGCACGCCAGCCGAGGGCTTCGTCGAGTACTTGTTCATTGACAAGGAGAATGAGAAGAGGACATGGATCTTGCCAAACCAAACCGAGACCGAGCTGTTGGGCATTGGGAACATCGAGTTTCTCTCGAGTATAGAGGAGTGCTTTGCTCCTCTAGGAGCGGCGGCAACAATTCAGCAGGCTACTCGCCCAAGATCAGAGTCTCCAGCCACGGATGATGAGATGCCCGAAGCCTTTGTCCTTCCCAAGCTTGACTTTGAGCCGCGGACCAAGATAGAAAAGTTCTTTGCTTCTGTTGTGGAGATGCAAAGGAAGATCAACAAGTGGCAGAGCAAGGTCATCAAGAAGCTTGCCAAGAAGGTCAAAGCGCTTCAAAGAGGTTCACCAAAGCAGGCTGCGAGTGAAGAGGTTCAACAGCCCGAGAAGAGAAGGCTTTCAACCGGTGGAGTTATCATCCGTGAGACTCAAGGCAGCAACATTCAACCGGCGCGTCTCTCTCTCCAAGAGCCAGGCTCCAAAGGCAAAGCCATTGTATCTAGCTCTTCTAGAACATCCTCAAGTTCCAGCCGAGACTAGACCCGAGGTAACAACCATCTTCCATTGTATATACCATTCATGCTCTCTCTATTTTTGCTTTATGTTTTGAGCTCTCTCGAACATGTTTGCCACCGGGACGGTGTCATTCAAGTTTGGGGGAATATGTGTGTGATTTGACTTGTTTATTTTGATCTTATTTTATCTTTGCATCTCTTGAGTCTTGCATGCATCTAAGGCATAGAAAAGAAAAGGAAAAAATTGGTAAAATTTTTAAAAATTTTCAAAAAATATATTCATGTAGTTGCATTCATCTTTTTAAGCATTATAGGATTGAGTCTAGAATTTTTGAGCATCTAGGTTGTTTGCATTTGCATAAGGGGTTAATGTTTTCCTAAAAAAGAGTTTTATGCTTATGAATAGGTTCAATATCCTAGTTATTCGTTCTCTAATGCTTTGCTCACACTTTTAAAGTAAGTTCTTATTATGCTTGGATCACTTGTTTTGATTTTCGTGACTTGAATTGAACTCTCATGATTTGAAACTTGTCCTAATAAGTGAAAACCTTAATCTGAATTTTTAAATATCATTCTTATGCACTTGAAAATAAACACATGGATCTGAAAAATATTTAGGCTCTCTTCTTTCTTTTACCACTTTTTGTGAGCCTAAATAGAACTCTCGCCTTGACCCTTACCTTTTTTTGAAGCCAAGTTTTCGTGTGTGACATCATTGTGAGGCCTCTTTCGGTTCGAACTTAGCATAACGTGTTACGTTTAGGCGACATGATTAGGTTCTCATATGATATCTAGCTTTGCATTTTGAAGCTAGATGTAGGCTTAGGATAAGTTTGGGGGATCATTGGGGTTGCTTTCATGTTTATATGTTTTCGTTTCAAAAGAGTTTGGCATTTGAAGTGAATAAAAGGTTTTAAGTGAAAGGTTTTGTGTTTAATATGTATAATGCTCTAATAATTTCAGAAGATAGCTCTCTCAAAATAAAAATAAAAAAGAAAAATAAAAGAGCCTCAGTGCCAAAATAAAAAGAAAATAAAATCAAAGAAAAAATAATAATAATAATAATAATAATAAGAGAGCTATCAATAAGAAAGAAATAAGGAGCCTAATATTTTCAAACCTTTTCACTAGCCTAAAAGAGTTAAGATGTTTTCTATTTTGATTTGGGGATTGCTAAGCTTTTGCTTTGAAGATAAGGGTAGATTTTAGGAGGGTGAGTAAGCTAAAAAGAAAAAAAATGAGAGGGGTTTTAGGATCATTGTTAGCTTGCATGGGTAGATGAGAATCTGATCATGTATGCATCAGTTGCCTTTACCTTTAGCATTATGCATAAAGTTCTTACCAACTTTGAGAGAAACTCGTGCTTTAAAATAAACCCACTTTAAAATGAGATCACTCTATGCTCGTAGCCTTCACCCTTACCCAAATGTGTTTTGCTTTAAAGTGCATAAGTTTGATTCATGGTTTGGTCATTAATGAATGTTAAAGGATGAGTTTCTTTGAAATTCTGGAATAGGAGAGTCATGATCTGAAATTCTTTGTGTGATGAGTATGGCTAAGTTCTTTGGAGTATGAGCATGTATATTGCATTTTAGAACTAGTAACTAGAACGTTGAGATTGATTCATTTGAAAAATACCTTTGCAAGAAGCTTAAACCCCCGTTAGTTTTAAAACCTCTCTCCCTTCTTTAATTTTGTTTGCTTGAGGGCAAGCAAAAGGTAAGTTTGGGGGAGTTGATATAGCTACATATTCCATGCATTTTGCATACATATAAGTTAGTTTCTCACGCATATACATTGCATTTTAGACTAACTTGCATCACTTTAGGTCCTAGTGTATTCTTGCACCAGCATATGCATATTTCTTGCATTTTGCATCGCATACAGGTTGTTTTCGGCTACTTTGGAGCCTTGGAGGGTTCGTGGACGTGCTGAGGCTCGTGAGGAGGTTCGTGGGACTTGGAGAATTCAAGAATGCTATCTAAGGACCAGAGATCAATAATCGGATCGAGCATGGCCGATCGATCTAGATAAGATCGCCCACAAGATCAAGTAGTCCAGCTGATCCAAGGGAGCTGATCGAGACGGAGATCGAGTGAATCGATCGATCAAGGGATACGGACGTGAATGACGCTATGCAGAGCGAGAGCCGGATCAAGTCCATCACTCGATCCTCCGAAGATCGACTCCAAGATCGAACGAAGCACTCGATCCACCGAAGAAGATCGAGACACAGATCGAGCTGAAGGCACGATGTCCGAAGATGATCGAGCGAGATGATCAATCTCGAGGTCGATCTCATTTCACTTTAACCGTTTTTGGCCGCTAGTGAGGGGGGAGACCATCGAGCTGTTTGGCCTATTTTGGGAAGGCGGCGATCATGCTTTCAGAGACACGTTTTTCACTTTATCATTTTCATCTTTTTCGCTCTGTTCGAAGGCGATTTCGCCATTGTTAGACTTTGAAGCTTTGTTCTTGAATTTTTGAATCGTTTAAGTTTAAATCCATCGTTCTTTATGTATATTAGTTCGTCGTTTATACTTTGCTTTGTTTACCTAATGTGTAGTGAGTAGTTTAAAAGGGTTTTGGGGTTGAGAGGATTCAAAGGGGTCGAAAAGGTTTTCAAGTTTGGTGTTTTCTTGTTCTTCATGGCTTTCTCTTCTAGGATATCGAGTTCTTAAGGCTTAAAGAGGCTCACGCCAAGATCTTTATGATCGGAGAGGTCTCTTACCTTGACAGGATCCAGAGATCTCTGAAAATCGCATCTTAGAGACTAGTTACCCTTTCCCAAACGCCATGGTAGTTTAGGGGACTAGTTAAGCCGCGTGTTTGAAATCTGATTTCCTTGCCCTTCAATCTCTTTTTCCACCAAACGCCATGGGTCTGGAGGAGAGAATGAAGGAGTGATCCATGCCACACGCCATGGATGGATCTTGTTTTGTTTTCAAGGCTTAGAAAATCTCACAAAGTGAGTAGATCTAGAGTTTTCATACCAAGCTTGAACCTTTGAAACCCTTGAACATGAATCTCAACCCTAGACCCTCTTTCTTAGTAGTCTTACATCTCTGTTAATCATTCGCTTGTTATCTGTTGCATCCTGGTCATTAGTTTTGTTGCATTTTAACTTTTAGCCGAGATCGATCGTTGTTGTTCGATCTAGTGGTCGATCCTGTGGTCGATCCACTAGTCGATTTTTATAAATTCATAGCTTTGCATTTTAATCATTCTGTTTGTTCGTCGCGGTAGTTCACTCGTTCTGAGTGTTTTTAAAATAGTTTTGCCTTGCATTTAGTCGTTGCATCTAGTTTTTAGGATTTTTGCAACACCGTTCATCATTCGCTTAGCTTTACATGATCTTTGCATTCTCATTGCACTTTCTAGCTCCTAGGTTGGATTGATTCCTCTTGCATGCTATACTACGACTGTGTGCTGCTTGAGTTTTGATAACCTCCTGTTGCATTGCATCACTCCCCTTAGAGATTAAAAATCTTGTTATCAGATATACACTATCAGTGATAGCACATGGGTCTCTCCGGTGCATGTGGTACCAAAGAAACGGGGTATCACGGTCATTAAAAATGAAAAAGATGAGTTGATTCCTACAAGAACCATAACTGGACATCGAATGTGTATTGATTATAGGAAGCTTAACTCAGCTACTAGAAAATATCATTTTCCTCTTCCCTTTATTGATCAGAGGCTTGAAAGATTAGCTAATCACCCATATTATTGCTTTCTTGATGGTTATAGTGGTTTCTTTCAAATACCAATTCATCCTAACGATCAAGAGAAGACGACTTTCACATGCCCTTATGGTACCTTCGCTTATCGAAGAATGCCTTTTGGGTTATGTAATGCACCAGCAACCTTTCAAAAGTGCATGATGTCTATCTTCTCTGATCTTATAGAGGAGATGGTGGAAGTTTTTATGGATGATTTTTCTGTGTATGGTGTGTCCTTTTCTGCTTGTTTGTCAAATCTGTGCAAGGTACTCAAGCGATGTGAGGAGACAAACTTGGTGCTGAACTGGGAGAAGTGTCACTTCAAGGAGAATGAAGGGATTGTACTCGGTCACAAGATATCTGAGCAAGGGATAGAGGTTGATAAAGTAAAGACTGAGGTCATGATGAGCTTAGAACCGCCGGCTAATGTGAAGGGTATAAGGAGTTTCTTGGGTCACGCTGGCTTTTACAGACGGTTTATCAAGGATTTCTCCAAGATAGGTTGCCCTCTTACACAGCTGTTATGCAAGGACGCTGACTTTGTCTTTGATGAGGAGTGTCTTCACGCTTTCAAGACCATCAAGGAAGCTCTTGTCACGGCGCCTATAGTGCAAGCACCAGCCTGGAGTTTACCCTTCGAGATCATGTGCGACGCGAGTGACTACGCCGTGGGAGCTGTTCTAGGGCGGAGGAAAGACAAGAGGTTGTATGTTATCTACCACGCCAGTCGTACCTTGGATGACACGCAAGTGAGATATGCTACAACCGAGAAGGAGCTGCTGGCCGTTGTGTTTGCTTTTGAGAAGTTGAGATCATACTTGGTGGGATCTAAGGTTGTTGTATACACTGATCACGCGGCGTTGAGGTACATCTAATCCAAGAAGGATACCAAGCCGAGGCTCTTAAGGTGGATTCTTCTTCTACAAGAGTTTGATATGGAGATAAAGGATAAGAAGGGGATAGAGAATGGCGTAGCAGATCACCTTTCTGGGATGAGAGTGAATGAAGCTTTATGATAACAGCTTTTTAGCAACGTCCAAAGGGAGTGATGCAATGCAACACGAGGTTATCAAAACTCAAGCAGCACACAGTCGTAGTATATCATGCAAGAGGAATCAATCCAACCTAGGAGCTAGAAAGTGCAATGAGAATGCAAAGATCGAGTGAAGCTAGGCAAATGATGAACGGTTTTGTGAAAACACTAAATGCAAAACAAAACTATTTTAAAATTACCAGGAACGAGTGAACTACCACGACGAAAAAACAGAATGATTAAAATGCAAAGCTATGAATTTATAAAAATCGACTAGTGGATCGAGCACAGGATCGACCACTAGATCGGGCAACAACGATCGATCTCGTCTAAAAGTTCAAATGCAACAAAACTAATGACAAGGATGCAACAGATAACAAGCGAATGATTAACAGAGATGTAAGAATACTAAGAAAGAGGGTCTATGGTTAAGATTCATGTTCAAGGGTCTCAAAGGTCCAAGCTTGGTTTGAAAACTCTAGATCTACTCACTTTATGAGATTCTCTAAGCCTTGAAAACAAAACAAGATCCATCCATGGCGTGTGGTATGGATCACTCCTTCATTCTCTCCGCCAGACCCATGGCGTTTGGCGGAAAAAAGAGATTGAAGGGCAAGGAAACCAGATTTCAAACACGCGGATTAACTAGTCCTCTAAACTACCATGGCGTTTGGGAATGAGTAACTAGTCTCTAGGATGCGATTTTCAGAGATCTCTGGATCCTGTCAAGGTAAGAGCTCTCTCTGATCATAAAGATCTTGGCATGAGACACTTTAAGCCTTAAGAACTCGACATCCTTGAAGAGAAAGCCATGAAGAACAAGAAAACACCAAACTTGAAAACCTTTTTCGACCCCTTTGAATCCTCTTAACCCAAAACTCGATGAAACTACTCGCGACTCATGAAATAAACCGCACGAAATGCAATAAACGAAGAACTAAACATGAAAAACGAATGATTTAACTTAAACGATCCAATATTCGAAAGTAAAACAAGAAAAACTCGAAGTCTAACAATGGCGAATCGCCTAAAACGAGAGAGGGAATAGAAAAGTAGTCGACAGGGTGGAATAATGAAAGGGATCGTTGCTTTTTTCCAAAAATGGCTGAACCGCAACTGGTCCCCCCCTTCGCTATGGTCCAAAAACAGGCTTGACGGATAAGGTTGGTCTGGGATCGATCATGAAGCTCGATCTGGCACTCGATCTCGTCTTGGATCGGATGGCTCTTGGTCAATCTCTATGTCGATCTTGTGCTGATCGGGTTGGATGCTCGATCCGGTCCTCGATCTGCATGGCGTCGTCTACGTCCGTACTCCAAATTGATTTCATTACTCGATCTTCTGGTC
Organism: Thlaspi arvense; assembly: GCA_911865555.2. Classification (NCBI taxonomy): domain Eukaryota; kingdom Viridiplantae; phylum Streptophyta; class Magnoliopsida; order Brassicales; family Brassicaceae; genus Thlaspi; species Thlaspi arvense. The sequence continues at coordinate 23,618,118 of OU466862.2, read as the reverse complement.
GATCTCGTCCAGATCAACCTGCCTTGCTCGATCTGCTACTCGTTCTCAGGTCCTTAGCGTGTAATCCTTATTTCTCCAAGTGTCCACGGACTTCCTCACGAGCCTTCGCGCGTCCACAAGTCATCCATAGCTCCAAAGTAACCGAAAGCAACCTGATTGTGATGCAAAATGCACGAAACATGCAAATGCTGGTGCAAAAGTGCTCTAGGACCTAAAGCGATGCAAACTAGCCTAATATGCAAGGTAAATGCATGAAAACTAACATATATGTATGCAAAATACACTAAATATGCAGCAATATCAATTCCCCCAAACTTGCCTTTTGCTTGCCCTCAAGCAAACAAAATTAAAGAAGGGAGAGAGGTTTTAAAACAAACGGGGTTTTAAGCTTCTTGCAAAGGTGTCTTTCAAATGAATCAATCTCAACGCCCTAGTTACTAGTTTTAAAATGCAATGCGCACACTCTTACTCCAAAGAACTTAGCCATACTCATCACACAATGAATTTCAAATCGTGACTCTCTTATTCCAAACAATCAAAGAAACTCATCCTTTAACATTTATTAAAGACCGAACCATGAATCAAACTTATGCACTTTAAAGCAAAACACATTTGGCTAAGGGTTAAGGCTATGAGCATAGAATGATCTCATTTTAAAGAAGGATTTATTTTAAGTATGGGTTTTTCTCAAACTTTATGCATAATGCTAAAAGTAAAGGCAATTGATGCATACATGATCAGATTCTCATCTACCCATGCAAGCTAACAATGATCCTACAACCCCTCTTATTTTTCTCTTTTTAGCTTACTCACCCTCCTAAAATCTACCCTTATCTTCAAAGCAAAAAGCTTAGCAATCCCCAAATCAAAATAGAAAACATCTTAACTCTTTTTTGGCTAGTGAAAAGGTTTGAAAATATTAGGCTCCTTATTTCTTTCTTTTTGATAGGTCTCTTTATTTTTATTTTTTATTTTTTATTGTTTTTTCTTTCTTTTTCTTCTTTTTTTTCTTTTTATTTTGGCACTTATGCCCTTTTATTTTTCTTTTTTTTGCATTTTGAGAGAGCTATCTTCTGAAATTATTGGAGCATTATACATTTTAAACAAAAAACTTTTCACTTAAAACCTTTTATTCACTTCAAATGCCAAACTCTTTTGAAACCGAAAGCATATAAACAAGAAAGCAACCTCAATGATCCCCCAAACTTATCCTAAGCCTAATCTAGCTTCAAAATGCAAAGCTAGCAATCATATGAGAACCTAATCATGTCGCCTAAACGTAACGCATTATGCTAAGTTCAAACCGAAAGAGGCCTCACAATGATGTCACACACGAAAACTTGGCTTCAAAGAAAGGTAAGGGTCAAGGTGGGAGTCCTACTTAGGCTTACAAAGAGTGGTAAAAGGAAGAAGAGAGCCTAAATATTTTTTTAGATCCATGTGTTTATTTTCAAGTGCATAAGAATGATATTTTAAAAAATTCAGATTAAGGTTTTCACTTATTAGGATAAGTTTCAAATCATTAGAGTTCAATTCAGGTCACGAAAATCAAAACAAGTGATCCAAGCATTGTAAGAACTTACTATCAAAGTGTGAGCAAAGCATTAGAGAACTAATAACTAGGATATTGAAACCATTCATAAGCTTAAAACACCTTTTTAAGAGAACTCTAACCCCTCATGCAAATGTGAGAAACTTAGATGCTTAAATATTCTAGACTCAATCCTAAAATGCTTAACAAGATGAATGCAACTACGTGAATGTTTTTGAAAATTTTGAAAACAATTTACCATTTTTTTCTTTTCTTTTCTATGGCTTAGATGCATGCATGACTCAAGAGATGCAAAGATAAAATAAGATCAAAATAAATATGTCAAATAACACACACACTCCCCCAAACTTGAATGACACCATCCCAGTGGCAAACAAATTCGAGAGAGCTCAGAACACAAAGAAAAAATCATGAAACACATGAACGGTATGTACAATGGAGGGTTGTTTGTACCTTGGAGCTAAACTCGGCTGGAACTTGAGGATGTTCCAGCGGAGCTGCTCGTGCTAGAGGAGCGTCGGGCTATGTTCTTGCCTTTATCCTCGGTGGGGAAACCATGAACGGAATGGCGAGCTTGTTGCGCGGTGCCTTGCTGCTCACGGATGACAATACCGCCAGTTGACATCCTCCTCTTCTCGGGCTGGTTAACCTCTTCACTCTTGGACCCCTTAGACTTCGCGGATGAGCTCCCTTGAAGCGCCTTGACTTTCTTGGCAAGCTTCTTGATCATTTTCTCTTGCCACTTGGTTATCTTTCGCTGCACCTCCACCACCGAAGCAAGAAACTTCTCAGCCTTGGTCCGCGGCTCAAAGTCCATCCTTGGAAGCTCAAAGTGGGCTGGCATTGCGCCATCTGATGGTGGTGACTCTGACTGCTCACGCGCGGACTGAATAGGCATCATTGTTGTACCAAGTTGGGCGTAGCACTCCTCGTGGGTCGGCAAAACTATATCGTGCCGATGCTGTCCAAGTTTGTCTCCGCAACATTTGGTAATATGCACACACTCTTCTTCACCGCGTCATTGTAGAACTGATAGGCGAAGAATTCTGGAGCTGGCGTAGGTCCCAAGCTATCGCTGTTGCGCATGTATGTCTCGTCCATGAAGGCTCTATCCGCGCAAGGTTCGAACCGTTGAAGGGGTACATTGGCCTGGATGAAGAGTGGCGTGAGAAACCCTCCGATGTAAGCTGAACTTGCCTTGCACCTCAGAGCATATGCCTTGTTCTTTACCAAGGAAGATGCTAGTATACACCCGTAGTTAACATCGTTTCCAAGGTCATCCATCAGCGGGTCATGGTTCTCTTCTTCGCTGCTGCATAGTATCCTCTTGATCCCTTGGAAGAGGAAACACAGCTCGGTCTTTGTCACCGTAGGAGACACGGCCCGCCCGCTGAAGGTGTTTGCCAACAACTTGAGAGTGTACCTCAGAACGGGATTCCTCACTTTCTTGATTTTAGCCGTGTTGGCCTTGTAGTCTTCATCGCATAGCACGTCCCATATGATGCTAGCGTTCTTGAGAGGAGGAAACTCCACTTGTTTAGCCGCGGCGTTGAGTCCATACGCTTGGCAAAGCTCCTCAATGGAAAGGTGATATGACCGCTTCTTAACCTTGAAAGTGAGATATCCTTGTGAGGGAGTAGGGAGGCTCGGGTTCTCGTAGGAAAACGCCAAGGTAGAGAGGAAATCAATGGTTACTTCCGGATAATTGGGGCAATCCATTCTTGAAAGGCAAGCAAGCCCCATGTGTTGGAGAAGGAAGTCAAAATCTTCAAGGAGATCCATTCTTTCCAGCAAGTCTCTGCTCGCGAACTTGGTAGGCTCGAAGCACAGCCTCTCTAACCTCTTCTTTGCCGCCTTTTCCTCCTTAGTCCAACTGATCCTTTCATGAACTTGCTGAGGTTCCTCCTCTTGAACTTGTTGAGTTCCCTCTTCTTGAACCACTCGTTGTTCATCCTCTCTCTGTGCAGCCTCTTCTCTGGTTCTCTTAGGTGCCATTGGTGCCTGAAACACGATTCTCAAACAAAAGAATGAGCAAAGGCGGCGAAAGATCGAGAAAGAGACAAGCGAGAAGGAAAAAATCCACAACTGATACCCTAGATTTTTGGGGAATTTATAAAAATTGTAACTAAATAAAGGAAAAGAAAATCTAGACATGAGATTAAATCTAGAATATTTTCTGATTTCTAGCTACTTTAAAAAAAACAATTGTTACAACCCTTAGCTACTCAAATCGATTAAGCGATGATAAAAGGAAATTTTGAAAAGATTTAATTAAAAATCTTAAAATACCTTTGCAGGATCGAAGACAAGAGCTAAATGCCTTTAGGAAAGGAAGAAAAGCACTCTCTCTCGATTTAAAATTTGTAAGAACAGAAATGAGATAGTGTGAAATTGTTGAAAATATAAAGGCAACAAAAATCTAAAACCATGGGTGATAAAAGCGGTTTTCTGTCAAAAAGTGTGGTCAATGCACATCTTTCGTGGTCAAAGATTCTTGCCTTGACCACCATTCAAATTTAAAAAAAACGAGGGAAAGGAGAAAGGGAGGAAAAAAATTTTGTTACCTCGGCATGAGATCAAGTCCGTTCGGTCGATCTAGGACTCGATCTCACACCACGTTTGCTGGATCGAGAGATTTGATCGATTTGTGACTCGATTGATATAAAATCGAGTCTTAGATCGATTTGATTCTCTCGTTCCTTGACTTTTGGTCAACATGGCTGTGCTCCTTGGATCGATTTCCTTGATCTATTCAGGGGTCGATTTGGCTGAAATCGAATGGCAGATCGAGTAGACCGCTCGATCTTTTCAAGGATCGAGTGACTCGGTCGATCTACACCTCGTTCGCTTTTTAGGCTGAACGCATTGGTGAATTGTCCTCTCATGATCGACCGTCCCACTCGATTCGTCTACTCGATCTCGTCTAGATCGACTGGCTCCTCTCGATTCGCTAGCTTGATCTAGTAAAGATCAAGCCAGGATGAGCCGATCTAGCACTCGATCTGTAGCCTATGTTCGCCCATTCTGACTCTCCTCGGATCTAAGAACATGACCTGCGATTACTTATCTCTGTTTCTGCACACTTAGAAGATAAAAACATAAAACTGAAAGAGAAATAAGGCAATAATATATACAGGATAAACATGGGAATTCCTCCCAAGTGCGCTTTCTTTAACGTCTTTAGCTAGACTTCACTTGGTTTAGGCAGATGGTGGGTCTTGGAGAAGCATTGAGGTGCTCTCCTTGTCAAATGCACTCGCCATGTATGGCTTAACTCTGTCTATGTTCACTGTGAATGCATTCCCACTCTTGCCGACCAACGTGACAGCTCCGTAGGGCAACACCTCCTTGATTTCATACGGACCGCTCCACCGTGACTTTAGCTTCCCTGGAAAGAGCTTGAGCCTTGAATTGTAAAGCAGCACCAAACTCCCTTCCTTAAGCTCCTTAGGTACCAGCTTCTTGTCATGAGCAGCCTTGGTACGCTCCTTGTAGATCCTAGCGCTTTCGTAAGCATCCAGCCTTAGCTCATCAAGCTCGTGCAACTGGATCAACCGCTTCTCCTGAGCCGTCTTCAGATCAAAATTCAGCCGCTTCACAGCCCACAACGCCTTATGTTCCAACTCAACTGGGAGATGACATCCTTTGCCGTAGAGAAGGATGAAAGGAGTAGTACCAATGGGCGTTTTGAAAGAGGTCCGGTAAGCCCACAAAGCGTCATCTAACTTGACCGCCCAATCCTTCCGAGTTGTCCCAACTGTTCTCTCGAGTATCGCCTTTATCTGCCAGTTAGAAACCTCGACTTGGCCACTCGTTTGAGGATGGTAAGGTGTCGCTACCTTATGCTTCACGCCATACTTCCTTAGAAGATTTTCAAACAGCTTGTTGATGAAATGGCTTCCTCCGTCGCTTATCACCACCTTAGGCACTTGAAACCTCGGGAAAATAATGCTCTTAAAGAGTTTGATCATCACCTTAGAGTCATTTGTTGGGGAAGCAATGGACTCAACCCATTTAGAGACGTAATCAATAGCTACGAGTATGAACTTGTTGCCGTATTATGAAGGAAACAGTCCCATGAAGTCTATGCCCCACGCGTCAAAGATGTCTACCTCAAATATGGGAACTTGAGGCATCTCATTCCTCTTAGTGATATTCCCTGCTCTTTGACAAGCCTCGCAACTCATCACGAACTCATGGGTGTCTTTGAAGATTGACGGCCACCAGAAGCCGGCTTGTAAGACCTTAGTGGCGGTTTTGAATAAAGCAAAGTGTCCGCCATACAAAGAACCGTGGCAATGGAAGATGATATCTCTTGCTTCCTCCTTTGTCACGCATCTTCTGTACAGGCTATCAACACCTCTCTTGTATAAATAGGGCTCATCCCAATAGTAGTGGCTCACGTCCCTCATGAACTTCTTCCTATGGTAATTGTCAAGATGCGAAGGCTCTTCCCCACATGCCAAGTAGTTCACAATGTCCGCGTACCACAGGAAGTCCTCCTCTTTGAAGCTCAGAACTTCCTCAAACCACCCTTTTAGGTTCCCACAAACAGTCGTAGTGATTGCCATGAGTTGTTCTTCGGGGAGAGAATCATCTAAAGGAAGAGACTCGTTGATTCTTAACCGAGAGAGATGGTCAGCAACACCATTCTCTATGCCTTTCTTGTCTTTGATCTCCCTGTCAAACTCCTGAAGAAGAAGAATCCATCTCAAAAGCCTCGGCTTAGTGTCCTTCTTGGAAAAGATGTAGCGCAAAGCCGCGTGATCAGTGTAGACAATGGCCTTGGAACCCACGAGGTATGACCGGAACTTCTCAAAGGCAAACACTACTGCCAATAGCTCCTTCTCTGTGTTGGTGTACCTTGTTTGCGTGTCATCCAAGGTTCTTGAAGCATAGTAAATCACGTGCAGCTTCTTCTCTTTCTTTTGACCTAGAACGGTTCCCACGGCGTAGTCACTAGCATCACACGTAATCTCGAAAGGTAGAGTCCAGTCCGGTGCTTGCACTATAGGCGCGGATACTAAAGCCTCCTTGATGGTGACGAAAGCTTGCAAACACTCCTTATCAAAGACGAAATCAGCTTCCTTGCACAACAGCCGTGTAAGAGGGCGTGCAATCTTAGAAAAATCCTTGATGAAGCGCCTGTAGAAGCCGGCGTGTCCCAAGAAACTTCTCACTCCTTTGACGTTAACCGGCGGCTCAAGACTCATCATCACTTCGACCTTAGCCTTGTCAACCTCAATACCCTTCTCTGATATCTTATGGCCAAGCACGATCCTTCCTTCACCATGAAGTGGCATTTTTCCCAATTAAGCACCAAGTTTGTTTCCTCACAACGCTTTAGTACCTTGCAAAGATTCAACAAACACGCAGAAAAGGACGCACCATAGACCGAGAAGTCATCCATAAACACCTCTACCATCTCTTCTATTAGATCGGAGAAGATCGACATCATACACCGCTGAAACGTAGCCGGTGCCTTACACAACCCGAATGGCATCCTTCGATACGCAAAGGTGCCATAAGGGCACGTAAAGGTCGTGTTCTCCTGATCATTTGGATGGATTGGTATTTGGAAAAATCCACTATATCCATCAAGAAAGCAATAGTAGGGGTGATTAGCAAGTCTTTCAAGCATTTGATCAATAAAAGGCAAGGGAAAATGGTCCTTTCTAGTAGCAAGATTAAGCTTCCTATAATCAATAAACATACGGTGTCCAGTAATAGTCCTAGTATGTATAAGCTCATCTTTGTCATTCTTAATGACCGTGATCCCTCCCTTCTTAGGCACCACGTGTACGGGAGAAACCAACGTGCTGTCAGTTATGGGATAGATCACGTCAGCTTCTAGCAGCTTAAGAATCTCTTTCTTAACAACCTCTTTCAAATTAGGATTCAAACACCTTTGATGTTCTATAGAAGAGGCGTTCCCATTATCCAAGTGAATCTTATAAGTGCAAAGCATCGGTGAAAGGCCCTTGATGTCACTTAGAGAGTACCCAACGGCCTTCCTATACTTTCTCAACTCAGTTAAGAGTGAGTGCAACTCATCATCACTTACATTTTCATTCACAATCATAGGATAGGTTTCGTTAAGCCCTAAGAAAGCATACCTTAGCCCTTTTGGGAGCTCCTTAAGGTCCACCTTTGGGGCTAGCAGCTCGCTCCACTCATCCTCGTGGCTGTTGCTGCCGTTTTCCTCCTTGGAACCTACCTTAGAACCCGAGGCATGGCCCTTGAGGCTGCTTTCTCCAACCGCTATCCCTTCTGAAATCGAGTCTTCCAGGCGTCTGGATCGAGCAGTTTCGCCCGATTCACTCACTCGATTTAATGTGGATCGAGTGAGAGATCGAGACTCTGAGTCGATCTCCGGATTAGACCCTAAACTGATCGGAAGGCCTCTCTCGATCTTGGACTTGATTGTTTTCCTGGATCGATCACACTCCTCGATCTGACTGTCGATTGCTGCACCGGATCGAGTTGTGCTCTCGATTGTCTTGTCGATTTGACCCCTGGATCGAGTAATATCATCGATCTCGGAGTCGATCTCTAGGCAAACGCCTTCATCTTCTAGCACAACCTTCCTTGAATCAAGCAAGTTGATGTATTCCTGAGTCCTCTGATCCACATAACCGAACTCTCCTGGCTCCTTAGTCAATGCCAGCTTCAAATGATCTTCCTGAGCCAACTCCTCTAGCAACTCATCCGCTAAGGCATCCAACGTATCAATGTAGAAAGCTTGCCCTTCTATCGTAGGCTTCTTCAGAACCTCGTTGATATCGAAGTCCAGCCTTATATCTTTACCCAAGTGCAGAGCAATCTTCCCATTCTTGACGTCTATGATGGCTCCGGCAGTGGCTAAGAAAGGTCTACCGAGAATGAGTGGATCTTTAGGCTCTTCGTCCATTTCCAACACAATGAAGTCTGTGGGCACGTTTACTCCGCTGATTCTCACTGGCAAGTCCTCAAGCAAACCTACGGGTAACCTCACACTTCTGTCAGCTAGTACCAACGAGATTCTACAATCCTTGAAACGGGTAAAGCCAAGCTTCTTTGCCACGAAATGAGGCACAAAATTTATACTAGCTCCGAGATCACAAAGGCAAGGTATAGTGAAGCTTCCAGGGTCTCCCAACTTCTTAGGGACTATCTCCTTGTGTATCACAGCACTACACTCCTCACTAAGAACAAGCACTTCCTTGCTTTCCTTATTCTTCTTCACGAGCGTATCTTTGAAGAATTTGGCGCATTTAGGCATCATTGCAAGGCAGTCCACGAGAGGTAGCTTGATCTCTACGTCCTTAAGGTGCTTCTCAAACAACACTCTATGTTTCTCTATGAGTTGCTTCTTGAAATGGCCAGGAAAAGGTAGCTTAGGTACATACGGTGGAGGTACGTAAGCATCCTTCTCCTTAGTAGTTTGCTCCGTTTTCTTCTTAACAACCGCTTTCTCACCTCTCCTTGGTCCTTGAATCCAAACATTGTCAAAGTTTATCTCATCATCGGCTGAAAGCTTACCCTCCCCCTCTTGAATTACAACGTCCTCGTTGATCTTTGGAGTAAACGTAGGTGCAAGCTCTTTCCCACTCCTTAGCGTAATAGCGTTGGCGTATTCCTTGGGATTCTGCTCACACTTGCCTCGTAAGCTATTCTGACCTCTTGTACTCGCCTTTCCCTTCTCTAGCTACTTGATTTTTTTATTCAAGTTTGTAATCTGAGTAGAGAAATCCGTGAGAGACGAGTCTAAACGAGTGTTCATCTCGGCAAACTTCTGATTTGTAGATGCTTGCCCCTGGATCAATTGTTGAAACATAGCTTGAACAGGATTAACTTGTTGTTGTTGCATCGGTTGTTGTTAAGCTACAAAGCTGGGAGGGTACATTGGCATATAACCCTTGTTTCCTTGCTGTTGTCCTTGGAAGTTGTTCTGCCCTTGCCCTTGGAAGCCACCACTCGGCTGAAAACCTTTGTTGTATGGTACAAAAGGCTTTGCTTGTTGAGAAGGGTACACTTGATCCTTAGGGTTCGCGACGTTGGTGCTACGGTATGAGAGATTGTTGTTCTGGTTGAAGCCATGTGAATACCCTTGAGGTTTGTAGTTGTTTTGACCCGCCACCCAGTTGGCTTCTTCTTGACTCAACTCAAACTCCTCTAAGGTTTTATCCGCTTCACCAACAAAGTGAACATGCTTCTGAGTAGCCAACACCAGCTTATCAATCTTCTCATGTAATGACTTAAGCTCTTTCTTGTGAGACTCTAGCTCAGAACCTCTCGGTGCACGGTCGTAATCTTCAGCGTAGTTGCCGTCACTCAATGCCAAGTTCTCAATAGCTCCATGCCTTCCTCTACCTCTTGACCAAGGAAGTTTCCCTTACTAGCCGTGTCAAGCAACAAGCGAATCTTGGGTGAAGCTCCGCGGTAGATAGTGCTTAGAAGAGTCTCTTCGTTTGAAGCCGTGGTGAGGACATTGGATAGTGTAGTCCTTGAACCGCTCCCTAGCTTCATTGAAAGTCTCATTGTTCCTTTGAATGAAGCCGCTGATCTCACTTCTCAGCCTTGCTGTTCTGGTGCTAGAGAAAAACTTTTAGAGGAAAGCCTTCTTAAACTCAGCCCAAGATGTAATGGTGCCTTATGGAAGTGTCTTCTCCCAATGTCTAGCCTTGTCTCCAAGAGAAAATGGAAAGAGACGCAGCTTGAAAGCATCTTCGGATATGCCATATATCTTGATCATCCCACATACTTGCTCGAAGTTATCAAGGTGCTCTAAGGGATCTTCCATTGCTAGCCCGTGAAACTTATTCTTTTGCACCATTGTGATGAAACCTAGCTTAATCTCGAAGTTGATGTTCTGTACTGGAGGAGGAGTGATCCCAAACCTATTGTGATGGGTTTTGGGAGCATCTCCCGCTCCTATGATCCTTGGGGGTCTAGCCGCGTGTTGGGGGTTTCCATTACCCCTTCCCACTGCTCCATGAGCTGGAGGAGGTCCTTCTGGATGCTCGTGCTCAGACATCGCTTTAAAATCCACTGAACCTTGCTGAACAATCTCCTCAAAAGCTCTAGCTTGCTCTCGTACTCGTCTTTGTCATGAATGACCAAGTTGATGAATGTTGTCCAAGGGTTGAAGTAGATTGTTGTCTCCCCTTGAACGAAGATTCATGTACCTGAGAAACACAAGTTTGAGAGTAGAGAAATTTGTAGCCAAAAGAAAAAGAAAGGCCGAGTCTTTACTAAACCTCAAATCTCAATGCTTTCTAAACACTCCTAAGATGGCAACGGCGCCATTTGATAACAGCTTTTTAGCAACGTCAAAAGGGAGTGATGCAATGCAACAGGATGTTATCAAAACTCAAGCAGCACACAGTCGTTGTATAGCATGCAAGAGGAATCAATCTAACCTAGGAGCTAGAAAGTGCAAGGAGAATGCAAAGATCGAGTGAAGCTAGGCAAATGATGAACGGTTTTGTGAAAATTTTTAAAACTAGATGCAACGACTAAATGCAAGACAAAACTATTTTAAAATTACCAGGAACGAGTGAACTACCACGACGAAAAAACAGAATGATTAAAATGCAAAGCTATGGAATTTCTAAAAATCGACTAGTGGATCGACCACGGGGAACGACCACTAGATCGGGCAACAACGATCGATCTCGTCTAAAAGTTCAAATGCAACGAAACTAATGACCAGAATGCAACAGATAACAAGCGAATGATTAACAGAGATGTAAGAATACTAAGAAAGAGGGTCTAGGGTTGATATTCATGTTCAAGAGTCTCAAAGGTCCAAGCTTGGTTTGAAAACTCTAGATCTACTCATTTTGTGAGATTCTCTAAGCCTTGAAAACAAAACAAGATCCATCCATGGCGTGTGGTATGGATCACTCCTTCATTCTCTCCTCCAGACCCATGGCGTTCGGCTGAACAAGAGATTGAAGGGCAAGGAAACCAGATTTCAAACACGCGGCTTAACTAGTCCTCTAAACTACCATGGCGTTTGGGAAAGAGTAACTAGTCTCTAGGATGCGATTTTCAGAGATCTCTGGATCGTGTCAAGATAAGAGATCTCTCTGATCATAAAGATCTTGGCGTGAGACTCTTTAAGCCATAAGAACTCGACATCCTAGTAGAGAAAGCCATAAAGAACAAAAAAACACTAAACTTGAAAACCTTTTTCGACCCCTTTGAATCCTCTCAACCCCAAAACCCGATGAAACTACTCGCGACTCATGAAATAAACCGTACGAAAATGCAATAAACGAAGAACTAAACATGAAAAATGATTGATTTAACTTAAACGATCCAATATTTGAAAGTAAAACAAGAAAAACTCGAAGTCTAACAATGGCGAATCGCCTACAACGAGAGAGGTGGAATAATGAAAGGGATCATTGTTTTTTGCAAAAAATGGCCAAACCGCAACTGGTCCCCCCCCTTCGCTACGGTCCAAAAACAGGCTGGACGGATAAGGTTCGTTTGGGATCGATCATGAAGCTCGATCTGGCAGTCGATCTCGTCTTGGATCGGATGGCTCTTGGTCGATCTTGTGCTTATCGGGTTGGAAGCTCGATCCGGTCCTCGATCTGCATGGCGTCGTCTACGTCCGTACTCCAAATCGATCTCCATACTCGCTCTTCTGGTCGATCTCGTCTAGATCGACCTGCCTTGCTCGATCTGCTACTCGATCTCAGGTCCTTAGCGTGCAATCCTGATTTCTCAAAGTGTCCACGGACTTCCTCACGAGCCTTCGCGCGTGCACAAGTCATCCATAGCTCCAAAGTAATCGAAAGCAACCTGATTGTGATGCAAAATGCACGAAACATGCAAATGCTGGTGCAAAAGTACTCTAGGACCTAACATGCAAGGTAAATGCGTGAAAACTAACTTATATGTATGCAAAATACACTAAATATGCAGCAATATCACTTTACCCTTAGATTATTCACTCCCTGAAGAGCAGCTCATGATGATCAACACAGTGGTGTGCACACGGCTAGAAGGTCAGTTTGAAGAAGTTCTGAGTTTGAGAGAAAAGAACCTGCCTTGGTATGCTGATATAGTGAACTTCTTAGCTTGTGGAGAGGATCCTACTCATCTTGACCACTACCACCAGAAGAAGTTCATGAGGGACATCTCCTACTACTTTTGGGACGAGCCTTACTTATACAAGAGGGGAGTAGATAACTTGTACAGAAGATGTGTTTCAAGAGAGGAAGCACATGACATCCTTCTTCACTGCCACGGATAATCCTATGGAGGACATTTCGCTTCTTTCAAGACGGCAACAAAGGTCTTACAAGCCGGGTTTTGGTGGCCATCGCTATTCAAAGACGCTCACGAGTTTGTAAAAGCATGTGAGGCTTGTCAAAGAGCTGGAAACATCACCAAGAGAAATGAGATGCCTCAGGTGCCAATCTTCGAAGTTGATGTGTTTGATGCTTGGGGAATAGACTTCATGGGTCTGTTCCCATCTTCTTACGGCAACAAATTCATCTTGGTGGCTGTTGATTATGTGTCTAAGTGGGTTGAGGCTATAGCTTCCCTAACCAACGACTCAAAGGTGGTGGTTAAACTCTTCAAAACTATCATCTTCCCACGGTTTGGAGTTCCAAAAGTATATCAGTGATGGGGGCAGCCACTTTATCAACAAAGTGTTTGAAAGTCTCTTGAAGAAGTATGGCGTGAAGCATAAGGTAGCTACACCTTACCACCCACAAACTAGTGGGCAAGTAGAGGTTTCGAATAGACAGATCAAAGCTATCTTAGAGAGGACAGTAGGAGCAACTCCGAAGGATTGGGCAAGTAAGCTAGCCGATGCTTTATAGGCATATAGAACCGCCTTTAAAACTCCAATAGGTACCACCCCCATCACTCTCCTTTACGGAAAGGCATGTCACCTCCCTATGGAGCTAGAGCATAGAGCATTGTGGGCCGTGAAGCAGCTGAACTACAACCTCAAGACGGCACAGGAGAAGCGGTTGATTCAACTCCATAAGCTTGATGAGTTAAGGCTAGACGCTTATGAGAGCGCCAAAATATACAAGGTAAGGACCAAGGCGGTTCATGACAAGAAGTTGGTGCACAAGCAGCTTAAGGAGGGCAGTCTGGTCTTGCTTTACAACTCACGCTTGAAGCTATTCCCTGGGAAGCTAAAGTCAAGATGGTGTGGACCGTTTGGGATCAAGGAAGTTCTGCCCTATGGAGCGGTCACTTTGGTTGGCAAGAGTGGGAAGGGTTTCACGGTCAATGGGCACAGAGTCAAGCCCTACATGGCGAGTCATTGCAGCAAGGAGAGCACCACAATGCTTCTCCAGGACCCACCTCTAGCCTGAACCAAGTAAAGTCTAGTTAAAGACGTTAAAGAAAGCGCACTTGGGAGGCATTCTCATGTCTATCTTGTATATATTTTTGCTTTCTTTCTATTTCAGTTTTATGCTTTTTATGTTTAATTGTGTAGGTGAAAGGATAGGTGATTGGAGATCACGATCTTGGAGTCAAAAGAGGCGAGGAAAGGAGAAGTATGGGCATGAGATCGAGTCAAAGATCGACCAAAACGACTCGATCTCATGCCGAGGTAAGTTTGTGTTTTCCCTCCTTTCTTCTTTACCTCCTATTTTGAATTCAACATTTGGTGAAGGCAAGCATCTTTGACCATGAAAGATGTGCATTGACCAACTTTGTCAGAAAACCACTCGCATAATCCATAGTTTTCTTTGCCTTTATATTTGCATGCATCCACACTCTCTCTCATTTGTTTTTCGAGTTTTCTAAAGAAAGAGAGAGTGTGAGATAACATCTTGTTTTCATCTTTTCAAAAGGTATTTTCGGTTCTCTGATTTGCTTATTTAAAATTTTTGGAAAATTTCCTTTTGATTGCTTAGGATGATTGTTATTTGTTAGGGAGATAGGATAAATTTTAGAAATAGCTAAATATTAGGAAAATTTCTAGATTTGATCCTATCTCTAGATATTCTCCTCTCGTATTTATCTATAATTTTATAAATTCTCTAAAAATCTAGGATTATTGTTAGAAGTTTTTCTCTCTTACCTTGTCTTTCTCTCAATTTGGCCGCCTATACTTATTCTCTTCTTTGAGATTTGTGTTTCAGGAACCAATGGCACCCAAAAGGAACAGAGATGAGACAACACAAGGAGGAGAAGCTCAAGAAGTGGTTCAGGAGAGGGTTAGATGGACAAAGGAGGAAAAACAAGCTAAGAAAAGGTTGGAGAGGCTCCGGTTTGACCCTACAAAGTTGGTGACAGGGATCTGTTGGCAAAGATGGGGATATTGGGAGATTTTGATCAGCTTCTCAAGAACATTTGGCTCCGGTGCTTGTCAAGGATGGATTGCCCAACCTATTCCGAGGTAACCCTAGACTTCTTCGCCACCTTGGAGTTTACCTATGAGAATGCAAGCCTCCCCACGCCATCACAAGGTCACCTCACATTCAAGATAAGGAAGCAAGCCTATCACCTCTCCATCCCCGAGCTCTGCCAAGCCTACGGTCTAAAAGCTAGTGCCAAGCTCGTTGAGTTTCCTCCTTTCACTCAAGCCAACGACCTATGGGATTTGATCAGCAACGATGACTACAAGGCTAACACGGCCAAGATCAAGGGAGTCTGCAGCCCCGTGCTGAGATAAACCCTCAAGCTCATAGCCAACACTTTCAGCGGAAGGTCCGTGGCTCCAGTAGTCACAAAGAATGAGTTGTGTTTTCTCTTCCAAGGCGTTAAGCATCTTCTATGCGATCCTAAGAAGAATGACGAGCCGATGGAAGACGAGCTTGGAGATGATGTCAATTATGGATGCATTTTGGCTTCCTCTTTGATCAAGTACAAGGCGTGGGCAATGAGGTGCAAGGCGAGTTCAGTGCTGATAAAAGGCTTCCTCACACCGATGTTTGTTCAGGCCAGGGTACCTCTTCCTGACTTTGTTCCTTGCGCGGATAGAGGTTATATGGATGAGACATACATGTGGAACACAGACAGCTTGGGATGCACGCCAGCTGAAGGCTTCTTTGCCTATCTGTTCTACGATTGTGAGAATGAGAAGAGGGTGTGCATCTTTCCAAACAAAGAGGAAACGGAGCTGCTAGGTGTTGGCAACATAGAGTTTCTGCCGAGCAATGAGGAATGCTATGCACCTCTAGGAGCCACAGCCGCGCCACCACAAGCTGCTTGTCCGCGTTCAGAGTCACCTCCCTCCGATGCTGAGATACCAGCTAGCTTTGACCTTCCCAAGCTTAATTACGAGCCAAGAACCAAGGCGGAGAAGTTTCTTGCTTCTGTTGTCAAGATGCAGCGGAAGGTGAATAAGTGCCAGAGCAAGATGATTAAAAAGCTTGCTAAGAAGATCAAGGGCTTGCAAAAGAACTCATCCGAGGCATCTTCAAGCGAAGAAGTTGAGCAACCCGAGAAGAGAAGGAGATCAACCGGTGGGATAGTGATCCGTGAGCCCCAAGGCGACAACCAAGCTGCACGCCGGTCTCTACACGAAGGAGCAAGCAAGGAGAAAGGGAAGGCGGTCACCCACGAGACTCCTAGAATGAGCAAGAAGTCTGGAGCATCCTCAAGCTCCAGCCATGCCTAGCTCCGAGGTACCAACTCACAACCTTGTAAATATCATGCATTTTCTTTAATTTTTGCTTTGTGTTTTGACTCCTCTTGAATTTGTTTGCCACCGAGACGGTGTCATTCAAGTTTGGGGGAGTGTGTGTGTTATTTGACATGTTTTCTTTGATCTTATTTTGTGTTATCATCCTTTGAGTCATCATGCATCATGTAAGGCATAGAAAATACCAAAAAAAATGATAAAAAATTAAAAAATTAAAAAAAAATTCATGTTGTTTGCATTTGAATTGTTAAATATTGTAGGATTGAGTCTAGAATTTTTTAAATCATTTAGGTTGTTTACATTTGCATAAGGGGCAAAAGTTTTCTTAAAAAAGTGTTTTAAGCTCATGAATTGTTTCAAAGCCCTAGTTAGTAGTTCTTTGATGCATTGTTCTCACTTTGAAAGTAAGCTCTAACCATATTTGGATCATTTGTTTTGATTTTTGTGGCTTAAGTTGAACATTCATGAATTGAATCATTTCCTAATAAGTGAGAACCTTAATTTGAACTTTTTAATTATCATACTTATGCATTTGAAAAAGGATACATGGATCACTTATACATATTTAGGCTTTTTTCTTCCTTTCACCACTCTCTTGTAAGCCTAAATAGACTTCCCCACCTTTACCCTACCCTCCTTTCAAGCCAATGTTCTTGTGTGATGAATCATTGTGAGGCCTCTTTTCGGTTGGACTTAGCATAATGTGTTAGGTTTAGGCGACATGATTAGGGTTTCATATTGATGCTAGCTTTGCATTTTGAAGCTAGTTTTAGGCTTAGGATAGGGCGGGTATTCATGGGAGTTGTTCTGTTTTTGTTTCGGTTTAAAGAGTTTGAAGTTTGGATGTTGAATAAAATGGTTTAATGGTTTTAAGTGGAAGGCTTTGTGTTTTAAAATAAAAGCTCTAGTTTGAATAAGAAGGTAGCTCTCAAAAGAAAAGAAAAAAAAAGAGAAAAAAAAGAGACTAATAAAAGAGCCTAAGTGCCAAAATAAAAAGAAAAAAAAAATAAGGAGAGAGCTATCAAAGTGTTTAAAAAGAGCTAAGTATATTTATAGCCTTACCACTAGGCAAAAAGGTATTAACGTGATGTGTTTATTTGGAGCTTTGCTTGATAAGGGTAGTCTTTAGGTGGTTGAGTGAGCTTAAAAAGAAAAGAAAAATGAGAGAGGGTTCTAGGATCATTGTTAGTGTATATGGGTAGATGAGAGTCTAGTCATGTATGCATCGATTGTCTTTACCTTTAGCATTATGCATAAGTTCAACCATTCTTTAAGATGACCCATTGTTTGAATCACCCTTATACATGAGATCATTTTTATCTCATAACCTTTTTCCCTTAGCCAAATGTATTCGGTTTTAAAGTGCATAAGTGTGATTCACGGTTTTAAGCTTAATGAATGTTAAAGGTTAGGATTCTTGGATTGTTTGGGATATGAGAGTCATGATCTGAAATTCAACATGTGATGAATATGGCTAAGTTCTTTGGAGTATGAGTGTGTGCATTGCATCTTAGGATTAAGAACTAGGACCATTAAATTGATTCATTTGAAAAACACTTTTGCAAAGAATTTGAGCCCCCGTTTTCAAAACCTCTCTTCCTCTCTTGAATTTTGTTTGCTTGAGGGCAAGCAAAAGGCAAGTTTGGGAGAGTTGATATTACCATATATTTTGCATATTTAGCATGCATTTAGAGTAGTTTTCATGCATTCATCTTGTATTATAGGCTAGTTTCTATCATTTGTTGCATTTAAGATCCTAGATCACTTTTATTTTGCATATTTCTTGCATCTTTTGCATCATTATCAGGTTGTTTGGGACACTTTAGAGTTGTAAAGGTTGCGTGGACGTGCATAGAATCAAGAGGAGGCTTGTGGACACTTGGAGAACTCAGCCATGCATGCAAACGACCCGAGATCGAGCAGCGGATCGAGCAAGGCAGGTCGATCTAGATGAGATCGTCCAGAAGATCGAGTGACTCAAGTCGTTTCAAGGAGAAGGATCGAGACCAAGATCGAGAGAAGCGATCGATCGCGAGTACGGACGTAGATGACGCCATGCAGAACGAAAGCCAGATCGAGATCACGACTCGATCACCCAAGGATCGAGTAGGAGATCGAAGGAAGTGCTCGATCCATCCAACCAAATCGACTTGAAGATCGATCCATGGAGAAAATCGAGTGAGCTGATCGATCTCGAGATCGTCTCTGGGACCTTATCCGACCAGCTCATTCTTGGAGCGTAGTGAGGGGACCATTAGGGATGTTTAGCTATTTCGGGAAGGGGGCAGCTATCACTTTCAGAACTTTCACTTTGTCTTATCATTTCTGTTCTTCCTCTTAGGCGATTCTGCCATTGCAAAACCTTTTAAGCTTTTCTTGTTTTTAAACTTAGAATCTGGTTAATCATTAAGTCTCTTTCCATAATCGGTTGCTTAATCATGCTTAGTTTACCTTTCTTTGCATTTGAATCGATTTCAAAAATGAGTAGTGAGTCGTTTTCTTTTGGGTTTAAGGTTGGGGTGATTTGAGGGTTTAAGGGTTTAAGCTTTAAGGAGTTTTTCTTGTTCTTAACCTATTCCCTTCTAGGATTTGGGATCTTAAAGCTTAGAGAGTCTTGGAAAAGATCCCTATGATTCCAGGTTTTCTTACCTTGATCGGATTCAAAGATCATTGAAAACCAAATCCTAGAGACTAATCTATCCTCTCTCAAACGCCATGGTTGAAGAGGGGGTTAGTTAAACCAATATTTGAGGTCTTTGCTTAGTGTTCTTCGATCCTTTTTTCCACTACACGCCATAGGTTAGGAGGAAGGATAGGGGAAAGGGGTTATACCACACGCCATCGATAACTCTCTTTTAGATCCTCAAGGTTTAGAGATAGCTCTTTAAAAGAGTAGATTTATGTTTTCAAACCCCTTAAATCTTGAACCTCTTGAATATGACCCTCAACCTTAGATCCTCTATTTTTAGTATTTTAAAACCTCTGTTTATTATTCTCTAGTCATAAAGCTTGCTTCTTTGTTCATTTGAAGTCATTTATCTAAGTTGTTAGAAGTGTCCTGTTTTACCCGTTTCAGTGCTCGACTTTTAGTAATTAGTAGATTTGCATTTTAGAGTCTCTGTTTTCTCCTAGTAGTTGTTACCCCTCTTTCAGGAATTTTAAAATAGTTTTCGTAGTAGTTTAGTCATTGCATTTAGTTTTTATCGATTTTACCATCTATTTACCCGATTCTGCTTAGATTTGCTTAGTACTTGCATTCCTAGTGTTCTTTCTTCACCCAGGCTGGATTGATACTCTCTTGCATACTGTACTACAACTATAGGTTGCTTGAGCTTTGATATTCTTGATTGAAAACATTCCTGTTTATCAGTCCACAAGGAGTTGCTGGCGCTCAGGGTATACAAGGACAACAAGGTGTTCATGGCTTACAAGGTGAGCAAGGACCAAGAGGCGCTGCACAAGCTCCAAGAGCAGCTAGACCCATTGGCGCTGGTGATGCACCACATTCCTACAACAAACAGAGCTGGTATCATTACACCAGCAGTCCAAAACAACAACTTTGAAATCAAGTCTGGATTGATTTCAACGGTTCAGGGCAGTAAGTTCCATGGTTTGCCACTTGAAGATCTTCTAGATCATCTGGATAATTTTGATAGACTATGCTCCCTAACAAATATCAATGGAGTGAGTGAAGATGGCTTCAAGCTGAGGTTGTTTCCTTTTTCTCTTGGAGACAAAGCACACCAATGGGAGAAGACCTGCCCCAATGAAGCATAACTAGTTGGGATGAGTGCAAGAGAGCCTTCTTAGCCAAATTTTTCTCAACTTCAAGAACTGCAAGAATCAGGAATGAGATTTCAGGGTTTGCACAGAGGAACAATGAAAGCATTGGTGAATCTTGGGAAATATTCAAGGGCTACACATTGCAATGCCCTCACCATGGCTTCTCACAAGCTTCTCTGTTCTCTACTCTCTACAGAGGAGCTTTTCCAGAGATAAGAATGCTTCTGGACACTGCATCAAATGGGAACTTCTTGTCAAAGGATGTAGATGAAGGATTGGAGCTTGTTGAAAATCTAGCTCAATCTGATGGAAAGTACAATGAGGAATATGACAGAGCTCCAAGAAGTGCTAAAGATGAACTGGAGTCTAGCAGGAAAGAGATCAAGACCTTACATGAGAAGCTGGATATGCTGCTAAGGGAGAAGAAAGAGGTTCACTTTGTTGGTGATATGGTTCAGCTTGATGATCAAGAAACATGCCAAGTGGAAGAGATGAACTACTTAGGTAATCAAGGTGGATACAATGGATATGGGAACTACAGACCCAATCCCAACTTGTCATACAGGAGCAACAATGTTGTCAATCCACAGAATCAAGTGTACTCACCATAACAACAACAACAAGCTTCTCCAAAACCTTATGTTCCCTACAACAATCAAGGTTTACAACAGAGAAACAACAATTTCCAGCCAAGAGCGTCTTACCATCCTCCAGGATTCAGTGCACAAGCTCCAGCTCAAGCTTCTTCCAGCTCTCAAGATCGTGAGCTCAAGACAATGGCTCAGCAGATGCTTCACAATCAGACTACCAACAACATGGAATTAAACAAGAGGTTTGCTGAGGTTCATAACAAAATAGACTCAGTACATGTTGAACTAACGAACAAGTTTGATGGGTTGGCTGCAAGAGTCAACCACATGAGGTTGTTGATGCTACAGGGGAAGACTTTGTTGAAGCCTCTTATGCCAAGAAGGTAACTCAAGCTGCTGATCTCCCTATCTATCAGCCCACTATCCTTTTTCCAGGAAGATTCAAAGAGCAGCTAATGCAGAAGTATGAGACTCTCTATGCTTCTCAAATGGAAATGAGAGGTCTGAATGGTCAAGAGGAGCTTGAAAAACTAAGAGCTAAAGCTTGAGCATCTGAGGTTAAGGAGCTTAACATCAAGAATCTTGGAGATCCAGGTTGTTTCACTCTACCATGAGAGCTTAAAGGGCAGACTTTTAAGAACTGTCTTTGTGATCTTGGAGCAAGTATCAACCTTCTCCCATCCTCTAATGCTAAGGCTCTTGGATACACTAAACTTCAAGAGAGAAATGTGTTCTCTCTCCATAGTTGATGGGACTGTCAAGACACAACTAGGGACCCTCAAGGATGTGCCAATGATGATTGAAGGAGTCACCATACCTACTGATGTTTTGGTGCTTGATATGGAACGACAGATAAGGAATGATATCATTCTAGGGAGACCATTTTTAGCTTCAGCTGGCGCTGTATTTGATGTTAGAGAGTGCACAACAGAGCTAAGGCTTTTAAAGAACAAGGTCTTGAAGTTTGACAGCAAGGGTAACAAGCTAGAGCATGATCATGCTTTCTCTATGGACCTTAACAAGGTGTAAAAGATTGATAAGAACTGGCCATAGTTTGAGGGCTACCAAGGAGAGAGTTTTTATGGATGCTGCTTGACCAAGTTGTTTGCTGAAACCACTGAAGAGGAGGTCCTCAAAGTGGGTGTTTCTGATTGCATGAATGAGATTATGTTGGGTAACAAAGAAGATGGGGTTGTCTTGTAGCCCTTTATGTCAAAGAATGGTGAAGTCCACAACAAGATGGAAAGGGGAGGCAAGCCAAAACCCTTTGCTGTGTTGAAGAATTATGGAGTCACCAAGAAGATCAAGGTGGACACTGCAACACCAAGGAGTTCCAAGACTCCTTCTCACCACCTCAACTATAGAGGTAAGCAAAGTCAAGCTTAGTGACTTTAAACAAGCACAGAGGTAGTCCCATGGTATCCTTTTGTATATATATTGCTTTCTAGTTTATTTTTATGCTTAGTTAATGTGGGGTTGAGAAAGTCTCTAAGGGACAATGAACAGGTGCATTCTGGCTGCTATCGATCACCGTATCGGTCTAGACGAGACCGATACAGACCATATCGGTCATGACTATCAGTCAGTTGTGATCGATAGCAGTAGAGCCAGACTGCACCAGTCAACCTATTGGTCACTTGTGATCGATAGGGAAAGGATCGGTCATACCTATCGGTTACTTGTGATCGATACGCACCCTATCGGTCATTTCTATCGGTCACATTATGACTGATAGCCCAGCGAGGTAAGTGCTTCAATTTTCAAAAAAATTTCCCTCCTTTGGTTTGGAGCCAAGGAGGTTTAAATTAAAACTTTGGATCCTTCCTGCCACTTTGCAGAGCTTCTGAGCACTTTTGTTCTTGTCCCCCACTCTTTAGATTCCTTTGGTTCCCTCACCATTTTTGATTCCTTTGGTTTCCCCTTTTCCACTCTATATAAACAACAATCTTCTCCTCTTCTCTTCACACTTTATTTTACTACTTCTCTCACTTATAGCACGAAAATTTTAGCTATTTCTCTCTTTTATTTATCTTCTCTAAGTGCTCAAAAGCTTCATTAAGGTTTACTTCCTCAACTATTCATCTTTTGTTCTTAATCAATGATGGTGCTTATGATTGCTTAATCTATGGTTTTAAGAGCAAGTTTTGTTTAGTTTAAGATGTTGTGCTTTGGTTTTGCATGGTGGATATGTTTAAATTGAGCAAGTTTACTGTTAAAGCTTTGTTTACTGTTCTTTAATCTCAGTTCTTGCTAGTTTGATATCCCTTTGCATGATCATTTTCTCTTTTGCTTAGAGCCACCATGCTAGGTTCACATGCATGAATGTCTTATCTCTATGAACTCTAGCATGTTTAAACTGTTAGCTTGTGAATTCTTCTTGCTTTGTAGGATTTCAATCTTGTTTAGTGACTAGATAAACTTCTTTTAGCTTAGATAAATTCATTTTAAAGCTTTCAGTTATTAGTTTCTCAAACTTTTGTTCTTGTACTTATAGTATCTTCAAGCTTTGATTTTGTAGGTACCATGGGTAAAACAAGAGCAACTGCTAGAAGCAAGGGAAAGGCACATCAGGAGGAAGCGCACACTTCTCCTAGAGCAAGAATGGATAAAGGAAAGGGTGCTGCTGCTGAACACTCATCAAAGGCTGCTGGAAAGAGACCAGTTGGAGACAAGGGCGCCAAGCAGAAAGGAAAAGGAAAAACTGTGGAGGAGGAAGTCCCACACCATGAGCCAAGTGCTAGGGAGCTCATGGAAGCTTTCAACCAGTGCACCTTCAAGCCAACCAGATACCCTTGTGCCAACATAATGAAAGCACTTGGGATCTTAGCGAATTGATGTCAAAGCCACTTCCCTCCTACAAGCAGCTCAATTATCAATTTATCTCTACTGTCAAGGTGGTTGGATATGATGGAAGTGAGCTGCCCAAGAAAGATGGATGGATCTCCTTTAAGCTTGGAAGGCAAAGGTTCACAACAACTTTCCTTGACCTCTCTCAAGAGCTTGGGCTGATGTCTTATGCACAAAGAGGGAACAAGTTCTCAATCACTCAAAAACAGCACATAAAGCTATGGAAGATGATTAGAGCTGGGGAATTCATAGCTGGCACCACAAGGAATCAGCACCTGAAGCATCCTGCAGTGAGATATGCTAATAAGGCGCTTGCAAATACTTTCTTTGCAAGGAAGGAGACAAAAAACCTAACTGGCAAGGAGAGGGACTTCATCTACACTGGAATGTTTGCACTCGTGGATACCAGCGACAATGGGACACCTATAGGCCCTCCAAGCAGATTCACATGCTTTGTGAGATTACTGATGGAACAGCTGCTGACCTAGCAGAGCTGGGTTTTAAACAAGGGGGAAAGAGAGAAGAATCCACAGCTGCACATTGGAGGAATTGTTACTGCGGTTCTAATAGCCAGTGGTGTGGACTTTGAAGAACATGTTGATGATGCTCTGGGTCCTTTATTGATAGATATGGATTACCTTAGGAGAAGCCATTACATTGAAAAGAGCATTCAAGACAAGCATGTCTACAAGTTCCTCAATGAACTCCAAGAGCCAGCAAGAGTCATTCTCCCTAATCCAAGGCTTACCTCCTTCACCAGAAGGAGCAACATCAATTTCAATCCAAGTGATGATCAGCTCTACCAAGGCGGCCCTGTCCCTGAAGAAAGAGCAGAAGCTAGTGAGGAAGAAGAACAAGAAGTGGTTGAAGAAGAAGTAAGAGAAGAGAGAAGAGAAGAAGGTGAAGAAGAAGTCCATGAATATTCTACTGCTGGCGCTGAAAGCCAAGGGGAAACACAAGAAGAAGAAGATGAGCTTGATGAAGAAGAAGTGTTGAACTACAGCTCAAGGCAGTTCCACTTCAAACCTTATGGAGGCCCAAGCCAAGAGAGCTCTATGAAGTCTGCTCATGAACACATCAACACCCTTCAGAAATGGTGTAAGTGGCAAGAAAAGGCCATTAAGAGTTTGGTGAAAATGGTTAAAGGGAAGTTCAGGAAGAACAAAGCTACATCAGCAGGAACTTTCTATCAGAGCCACACCCATGAGCACACTTCTCATCAAGAAGAGCCTATGCCACAAGCTGATCCAACTGAAGAAGAAGAGGCTGTTTGGAACCCCCATGGAAGACATTCCTTTCATGCACAGCCAAGTGATCAATGGGGGACATGGGCACAACCAAGGGCTTCATCATATGAACCAAGGTCCCATATTCCATTAGCATGGGAACCAACTCCCATCCCTTCTGAGGTTCAACAAACATGGCAATGGGGTCACCAAGGTACTTCTTCTCAAGCTGAGCAGTTATGGTTAAGTTGGGTTCCCCCACCACAAGAAGCAGCAGCATCTTCAAAGACATATGAGAGGAGGAACAAGAGGAGAGCTAGCAAGTCTCCTCAGACATCTGGATCCTCCCACCACTCCACTTATTAAACAAGTATCACATCCTATCCAATGTCTATACCATTGCATTTTTTTTTCAATTCTGTATTATATTTTGTTGCTTCTCTCTCTCATTGCTTTCATTACATAAGGGACTGTGTAATTTAAGTGTGGGGGAGAGATTTGGGGTTTGACTTTGTGTTTTGTTTTCTTAGTTTTTCATTTTCTTTCACTTTGAGTCACATGCATATCATGCATTCATCTAAGGCATAAAAAATTAAAAAATTTGAAATTTTTTGCACTTTTGCAAACCAAAAAGAAAGCATATAGTTGCATTTCATTCATATAGGAATGAGTCTAGTGCTGATATATAGGTTGCATTGCATTTGCATAGGGCATAATGATGAAATTCCCTTGTAAAGTGCTTAGAGTTTAGAGATGATTTCAATGTTTAAGTGATTAGTTGTTTGATGCATCATAAGAAAGCTAGAAGTTAAGACTGATCCGTGCTTGGAATGCTAATTTTGATCATCTCATCTCATACTTAAAGCACTTGTTCTTTGAAAATCAACTCTATCAACTTGAACTTTAATTTGGACTTTTAATTATCACGTCTTATGCATTGAATAGTGAATTCATGGATACCATATACATATTTGGATCATCTTTTTCTTTTCTACCACTCTTGTTGATTCAAATAGCTGATCCTCATACTTATGGGACAGTTAATCCACTCCCTTAACCAAAACCTTCTTTTGAGCCTAAACACTATCTTGAGAGCTGTGAGGCCTTTGCATATCATTTTCGATTTTGTCTTGG
This sequence comes from Thlaspi arvense, assembly GCA_911865555.2. Taxonomy (NCBI): domain Eukaryota; kingdom Viridiplantae; phylum Streptophyta; class Magnoliopsida; order Brassicales; family Brassicaceae; genus Thlaspi; species Thlaspi arvense. Next base: position 23,592,369 of record OU466862.2, on the reverse strand, counting down.
CAAAAAGTGTTAGGAATAAGGCTGGCAATAATAAGCTCTCTTGTAGATATGAGCTTGCATCTTGAGCTTGATTCTAGGATAGGAGTTTTGCGTTAAAAGGGTAGTGTTAAGTGGTTTGAACTTCATGTATATATGTCTTGAAAGAAAAGGAAAAGGTTTGAAATGGTAGAAAAAGGGAAACAGTCTAGAGTTGTGGTTAAGTAAAGGGAAGTAAAAGCTCTAAGTGTAAAGAAGAAAGGCGCCAGCAACAAAGGTCAGAAAGGACAAAAGAAGAAAAATCAGACCAAGAGCAATCCACCAAAGGTGATGAAGGTGCCAATACAACAAAGAAGAGCAAGTCCCAACACAAAGGAAGAAACCGCACAAGCAAAAAGAGGAGGTTCCCCAGCCATGAAGAAGGGTAAAGGGTAGAGTTTAGGAAAAGGGTAGACTTAGGGGTTCACTTTTGGGTTTAGAAGTATTTAGGATTCATCTTTGGGTAGAAGGGAGCTTCGAATAGCATGCATAAGTGTGCATTTACTTTTAGCATTTTGCCTAAAATGGAATCTGTTTCATTGAGTGATCCCTTGTGTTTGAAAACCTTTTTGCTAAAATGAGATCATTTTTGTCTCATAACCTTACCCTTTGAACCAAATGTCTTCACTTGATTTGCATAAGCATGATTCATGTTCTGAACTTAATTGAATGTTAAAGAGTTGGATGATTTGAGCATTTGCCTATGTTGAGATTTGAGGTCATTTTGAAACATGATGAGCAAGGCTAGGTTCTTTAATGTATAGCTGATTATGTTTGCATCCTACAACTAGGCATTTAATCATTGATACCATCTCTTTACCTTTGCACTTTTGGATTTGAATGCCCACCTTCAAACCTCACTCTCTCATTTGTTCTTATTTGCTTGAGGACAAGCAAAAGACAAGTGTGGAGGTGTTGATATCTCTTGTATTTACACCATTTAGGCTTGCATTTAGTACATGTTTTGGTTCTCTTTTGCATGTTTTCCTTATTTTTTGTCCCATTTTCTTCTCTTTTAGACTTAGGTTGTATTTAGGACATAGTTTGCATCTTCTATGCATTATGGATGTTTTTAGGTACCAATGTAGCCATAAGGAGCATGGAGAAGCTTTGAGGATGATCCAGGAAGCTAGCTGGACCAAGAGGAGCAAAAGGGACCAAGGTAGACGATCTCTGCAGAGCCTATCGATCAAGGCACAAGACCTATCGGTCAAGGAGTGACCGATATAGGATCCCTATCGACCAGGCCTATCGGTCAGTGAAGTGACCGAAAACAGTGCACCGTTTATATTTCGGTCACCCTATCGGTCATCTTCCAGACCGATAGGATCCTTATAGATCATTCCTATCGGTCACAACTGACCGATAGGAACCTAGTCCGAGCCTGTTTTTATTTACATCTTTGCCATTACTTTTAGGGGCTTCCTTATCTTTTGTATAAATACCCTTTTCTGTGATTTTCGATAAGACACCTCATAACACTGTTCTTAAGTTTATTTTCTGGTTTTGTAAACATTTTTCTTGCTTTATTTAATATAAGTCTGTATTTGCCATTAATTTCTCTCTAATCTCTTTTCTAATCATGATTAACATATTTTCCTCTTGTGATTTGGTGTTAAACATGATTATTAGTGAGTAGTTTGCGTAGGATTCTTAGATGTGGTAGATTAAGGGGATTTAGGGATTGATTAAGGTTTGATTAGTGTTTATTTTCATGGGTTCCTCTCTATTGATCTGTTTTTAAGCTAGATTTGTCTTGATCACACTTATCTAGAATTTAGGCTTTCTCATATGTCCACCAAGTGTTTGATGAAATGCTGATCTTGTTTGATAGAGGATTTGCTGGCATTGGCTCAAGAGACTGACTGTTTGAGGAGCATTTTGACATGAATAGAGTAGGTTGCTATTGCTTGCTAGATGTTTTAGCGCTAATGAGAGTTAGATCTTGCTAAGGTGTTTAGTAAAAGGCTATTTTACAAGAGATTGGACTTAGCTTGCTTGACTGTGAACTCTATGTCTAGGAACCACCATTGCTGGCTTGTTTTCTTGATCAACGCTGTTTGAAACAACCTTAGTTAGCCTCTAGATTCCCTAAAATCAATAACCACATCTAGGAACTTGCTTTCTCTTTTATTGAATTTCGAATTTGTTAAGTGCTCTGTTTATTTTGCTCTGTTTTCCTTCTTGATCATTGCTAAACTGTCTTCTTTTGAATTCTCTTTCGTGATTGATCATTCTAGGTTGTTAGATAATTTTCTTAGGAAACAAAAACTCTTCTTTTCATTGCTTGACTTATAGATCTCTGATCACAACTCTTCTGCTTTCAACAAATTCATTTGGATTGACATAAAACCCTTGCTATACTACAACTGATTAACATAGAGGGGTGATTGACTTGAGAGTAAAAACCTCTATGTCAGAGCTACTCTCTCAAATCAAGAGATGTCTGTAGTACTTAGGTGTCAAATAGAAAGTAAAAGCTTAGTCAAAATTCTAAAACTAAAAAACTGAAAGTAATAACTAAGTCCCTAGCAACGGCGCAAAAATTTGATATGCTCAAATTATCCCTTAGAGCTACTCTCTCAAATTAAGAGATGACTATAGTACTTAGGGGTCGAATCTACAAGAATATTACACAACAGACTTTAGGTTCAAATATAGCTAAACAATCGATAACTAGTAAAACGAAATGGCAAATAAAAGTAACAAGAGCAGGTGCGGATTATGGATAATGAGACAAGGCGCTAGGTAATGGGAAATTCGCAGGTTGACACAAATCGCAGACTACAGACTGAAAGGATTATTTGTCTAAACCATTCTAGAACTCGAAAACAAGAATGTAAAACCAATCGATTTCCGTCGCAGAAATTATCTATGATCAGATTTTAAAATCTCAAATTCCTTTGCAAATTCTAACAACCTAAGCAAGCATTATGGTTCAGGTTTGATATGTTCACAAAATCACTAATCCAAATTCCTCTGCAATCAGTTATTTTTCTTATCTAAGATAGTTCTGGTGATTAATTATGTTTCCACATCTATTAAACAACCTAAGATTTGATTTCTAGGTGATCAGTCTTAAAACCAATATTAAAGCAATCTAGATGAAGAACAAAAAGATTTATCCTTTCAGTATTGCAGTTCTAACAGTTCATTATCGACCTTTGAATAACCCAAAGCCTAACTCGCAAATTACTCAGATATAGAAATTGAAACACAAATCATGACTGAATAATTTTGCATTAAAAGATAGAGTAAAAGACAAAGGAGGTTCGAAATTCTTCTCTAACAGAGTATAGATTTGTGTCCCCAAAAGCTCTGAATCGAATCTCTCTCTTAGTCTCAATGAAAACAAGATAATAGTCTAACAATGGCTTTCAAAACCTAAATACATCTCTAAACACGACTGGGGTAAATTTGCAAATAATAAGAAACTTCTCGGCCAAGTTGCAATTCTTTAAAGAGTTTTTAAGGCTCCTTTGCGCATCCACGATCGGTGTCAATCGACACCAAAGAGTGGTGTCGATCGACACTCTGCTCCAGAATGCTCTCCGACTTGGTCTTTTCAGCATCAGCTTCAACATAGCTCCAAAAAAGCTCCAAAATCCACAATTATGCTCCAAACGTACCTAGACCTGCAAAGACTCGAAAGACTCGAAAAATACCAAAAAGACTCTATAAACAAGACTTATATCATGGTAAAAAACCCTTTAAAACCATGATATATCACTAGGACAAGCAATTATCTTGCAAAGCAGTTCAGGCATTTCATCAAACACTTGGTGAGCATAAAATGAGCCTAAGGACCTAATCAACTTAGCTAAGGCTAATCAGGCATTTAACACATCAATCAAGAAAGGAAATGGAAGAATTAACACTAAGCAATCATAGATCAATTCTTAAATTCCCTAAACCTAACCCATCTCAAATCCCTAAGTCACTACTCACTAATCACCATCAAAACTATTAATCCAAAGAGAAAAAGATAGCTAATCATGATTAGGGAAACTTATATTGAAATGGAACAAAGATTCATCCAGAAAATTAAGGATTTTCAGTATTTATAGGAGTCGAAGCGGAGTGTAAAGTTATAAATAAAGAGAAGTTCAGACTGGTTCGTATCGGTCAAAAATGACCGATACAGATGACCGATAGAGCATTCTCTTGATTTCCACTGGTCACTTCTTGACCGATGTAGCGGATCGATGCAGGTTGAGCGGTTTCACAAAAATTCGAAAAATTGTGATATCGTTTGAACGGCATATTAGAATGACCTGAAACCAAGTCTTCCTGAAAGCTAACTCATGTGGTTACAACTTTTATGCAGAGTGCAGAAGCTGAATCAAGACGGAGGCTATTCGTCCGAGCTAATCTTCAAGTCGGTCAAGATCAACGGTCAAACTCAAAATTGACAGGTGCTCACTTTATTTGCAGTAACTCTTCAACCACTAATGGGAATTACTCGAAACCAATACCAAGCGAAAGTTAACTCATGGGACTACAATGTTAATGAAGAATACCGAAGCTAAATCGGTATGGAAACACCTCATCTGAGCTTAGCTTCAGTCGATATGGTCATTCGCTTGCTTTATATCGGCACAAGTGACCGATACAGATGACCGATGGAGCATTCGCTTGATTCCCATTGGTCACTCCTTGACCGATACGGATGACTGATACGCTTCATCAAACACTCAGCTGGATCCTATCGGTCAGTCTTGACCGATACAGATGATCGATACAGATGTCATGTCTCTTCCCATCGGTCACAAGTGACCGATGCAGATGATCGATGGGGATGACCGTCTTCACGAAACAAACTCCAGACTCAAGCTTACTCACGGGGCTACAAGATTGATTAAGACCGTTGAAGCTGAATCGGACTGGAGATGCGTTTTCTGAGCCGGTTTTGTTAATTGAATGTTCTGGCCGTATCAACAAGGTGCACCTGCTTCTTGGCTCTTTTGATGCCTTGTGCTGTATCCACCATCATCTCCCATGCTCTTTTTAGTCTCAAAACTCTCCAAACATACCTGCCAAAATATGCAATGCGCGCCCTAAATCTACACTAAGTCCTAATTGAATGCAAATGGGACTAAAACAAGCAAAAAGTGCATGTTTAAAGACTATAAAACAATGCAAATTGTATGCTAATATGGTGTAAATAATGAGTATATCATAGAACAAACTCCTTGAATCTTAGAACACGTAACTTGGGCATTGACTTCACTTTGTCCATTGACATTTTTAGTTTTGAGCTCCCACTTTCAAATTGAAGAGAGACTTTTGCAAGTCAAGATTCAATCCCTCTTGTAAATAAATTGCAATGCAGAGAGGTTATCAATCTAATCTACGAATTCAGCTAAAAGAGATGCAAGAAACTTAGCTAAGCTTAACCATTTTGATAAAAATGGGCTTTATAACAACCTAAGTGATTAAGAGAAAATGCACAAGCAGTGGAGTATCTTGCAATGATTAAATCAAAATATGAAATGCAAGTGAGCTAAAAAAAACGGGAACAAGGAAAGCAAGGTGAATGAGATGCAGGACCCAAAATAGAAGCTAAATACAGCAACTTGAAATGCAAGGCATGAAATAAAACAAGAAAATTGAAATGAAACAGGAGCAATGCAAATGAAAATAGAGAAAACAGAACACAAGTAACTAATGTACAAGGAACGAAATGGAAGTGGTTCAAGGTTAGAGCAATGGATGACTTGGGGATTACTTAACTTCACAATTAGGGTAATTAAAACAGGCAACAAGCAAGGTACATTATCAAGCCACGAATTCAATCAATTTTCATCAAGGCAAAGATGTATAAGCAATGCTCATGTCAAACCCACTTTTAATGGTGTAGTTGTACAAAACCAGCATGATAAACAAGGCTCTTCAGGACCAAAGAAGCTACTATTATGCAATATAATCATCTAAGAAATTATCACTAAACTTAGTTCTTTCAAGCATTTAAACAAACACTTGTGATGCAGCAAACACTTATGATCTATTTCACTTTATTAAGTTACCCAAGTCTTAAGAACAACTAAGCAAGGTATTCCAAGCATGTATTAAGCGAAAATCCTCTAAGGTATCAACTAATCCTCCCCAAATATGCTCCAAACTTAAACCATGAAAGACTACTAACTACTCATCTAAAAAACAACAGAACAAGGCGAAAAGAACAAAGCAAGCACGATCAAACAATAGAAAGATGATAATAACCAAAAGAAATGCAAGATTTTATTAAAAAGAGTGATCTTGGATCAAAAACTTATAAATCTCCTTGTGGTTCTCCCACAGCTCGAAAATGAGATAAGGAACAAGATAATGTCCAAAAAGATAAGCCAAAGCTCATAAAAGTGAAAGGATAAGGTTTGGGAAAAAGTGGAAAAAGTTTATTAAAGCGCGAAGTTGACGCATCGTGCAGTACGGACGAATGTTCTGCTCGATAAGTCATACTCGATCCAACCTTTCTCCTATCGCGGCTTGATCATCCGGAAGATCACTCGTCATGAAGCGGGTTTCAGTGTATATTGTGGAAGAAGTCGAGGGTTCTGCTCGATGCTGAACCCCGATATGTCATGTTTCACAGAATAAACTTGTACAGCCTTCTTTCTGACACGCCATTCTGATGCCATATTAGACTTCACGATCAAACCTCTCGCTCTACGTCTTGTGGTCTATGTCGGGCATGATACATGAGTGTTCTGGTCAATACACCACCCGATACATGATCAAAATGTGCAAAACAGCGTCTCTATGGCATCTCCTTGGACGTCTACGACTCCAAACTCCTGCCAAGCTCCTAAGCCTCCAAATACACATGGGATACACCTCAAACATACAAATGTATGCATTCCTAATCTAAATGCATGCATGGCTACTTCTAGATGAAAATGGAACTAAAATGATAAGATATGATGCATAGGAAGGTAAAATATGTACAAATTAGTGCTTAAAACACTTGAATATAACGAGCTATAAACTCCTTCAACCTTAGTATTTGCTTGCCTTCAAGCAAACAAAACATCTAGCGTGGTGATGAGGCTTTAAAAGGGAACTCACATCTTGAAATGCTAACAATACATCAAAATGATGTCCGTGTTTCCAATGCTAGAATGCAAGTGATGGAACCATACTCTAAAACCTTAGCCACACTCATCACAAAATGAAAATGATTCTCAAGTTATCAATCTACACGAGCTATAAAATCACTTAACCTTTTTAACATTCATTAACTTTCAAATGAGTGAATCATGCTTATGCATATGCAAGTGTCATCATTTGGCTACATGGACAAGGTTATGAGATGGAAATGATTTTGAAGTGGCTTTGTTTAATGAAGGGTTCTCTCAAGAAAGGTGATTGAGCTGGTAAAATGTTAAGGGTAGCGAACAAGTTATGCATACAAGAGAAGTCTTCTATCTACCCATGCCCCATAAGTGAATCCTAAACTCTAATGTTTTACCCAACACTTCATCCTATGCTACCCTTATTGAACTTTGAAACTCAAAACACCCATTTCTTTCTTCTTTTAAGCGCTTAGGAGGCATTCTTCTTTTGAGCTTTTCTTGGTGGTTGGCGCCTTTTGTTGTTGCTTGGCTCTTCTTTCTTTGACTTTTGAATGCTGCTTTTTCTTCTCATCTTTTGGATGTTTTAGACTTTGAATTGCACAATTTCTTCTTCGTATTTGCTTGAGCCGCTCTTTTGATACAACCAAACAATTTCCAAGATTTTCTTGCTTTGCACTCCTTCTTGTCACTTTGCTTTCTTTTCCACTTCTTCCCTTTTGTAAAACCCAAATCCAAAAATCCAAAACCATTTCTTTATTAATCCAAACATCCTAGCCTATCTAGCTCAAGAAGGTGAGCTAGTTTCACAATGAAAGAGGACCCTTGTAGTTCCTAAACCCAACATTTTCTACTTAGCCCAATCACAAAGAAGAGGCCTCAGAAACACTCACGAAATATTTTTGGCTTGAAAGGAGGTTAAGGTTAATGGTGGGGAAAATCTATTTGGATTCACAAGAGTGGTAAAAAGGGAGAAAGAGAATCTAAATATGTATATGGTATCCATAATGACAATGCAATGCACAAGACATAATAATTCAAAGACCAAATTAAGGTTTTACTTAGATAAAAGTTAAGATCATCTCAAGCAAGCTTCTACTTCAAACAAGAGTTTCAAAATCATAAATTCAAATAGTGGTTCAGCTTTATTTCAGGTGCTTTATCAAATGCATCAAAGGACTAAGAACAAGGGCATCATTTTCTTCAACTACTAGCATTTTCAAAGATTTACTATCATTGATCCCATTTTAAACAAGCAAGCTATACTAAGTGAATGCAAGAAATCTAAGTCCTATATGAATGCATATGAACACTCTCTTTTTATGAAATCATTTTCGAAAAAATTCCAAATTTTTAGTGGTTTTCTCTGCTTCAAGTGCAATGCAAGCAATTATGTGCATGAAAGATGCTCTAGCTACATGGTATATGATATGAATGCAAGATGTTAGTCCATGTAAACCCCCCCCCCCCCCCCCCCCCCCCCCCCACACTTTGAATACACAGTCCGCTGTGTATCAGAAATGTAAGAGGAGGCAATACCAAAATATAAACAATAAAGTGGAAGATAGAAGGTGTGATGGATGAAGGGTGATGAAGGTGTGTACCTGTATTGGTGTTTGGAGGGGTGGAGGACAGAAATTCATTTCAATGGAGAAAGCCAGTGGAGACCATAGGATAGTGGTGTCCTTTCATCCTTGGTCTTTCGAGTTGCTCTTTTGTCTGTATCGGTCTGGTCTTTTGGTGTCCTCCTTGATGTGCATCCTCGATATGATCACCATCAAGCATCATGCTCGTCGAACGAATGGTTGTCCCGATGTACGGTTACAGCTCTTCGAGGAGTGATTGCATCGGGCAAAGCATTTCAGTTTTTCCTCCATGTGCGTCCTCACTACGATCCCCCTCGCGAAGCCAGCTCGGTGTATGGGTGCTTCTCGTCGGTGTAAGGACTTTTGCTCCCAGAGGCGATTGTTTGGAGCAAAATTTTGGAGGTTTTTCTCGATATGGCACCTAGGTATGATCGCCAGTGCGCTTCTAGCTCGACGTACGGACTGCTTCGTCCACGATATAAACTGCATCTGGCAAAATATACAGCGGTTCTGTCTGATATGGTACCCCGATACGGAAACAGAGATTTGGTTTCCTTGGATTTTCCAGATTTTTTGACCGATTCAACCACTTTTTCCAACCTGAAATCACTCAACAAACACATCAAAAGCAAAAAAAAGCATATTTATATAGATAGCCATGGGATTACCTCCCAAGTGTGCTTGACCATTCTTTGCTTGGCTACATGGAACCATCAAGGAGACTAAGTGTAGTCTCCACCTCCAGGGTCTCTGAGACTAGGTATAGCTTGACCCTGGGTCCATTATTTGTGAAGTCAACTCCTTCACTATCTGCCAATGTGATTTGCCCATAAGGAAGGACTTCTTTGATCCTAAATGGTCCATTCCATCTCGACTTAAGCTTGCCAGGGAAGAGCTTCAACCTTGATTGTAAAGAATCACCAAGTCCCCTCGTCTAAATTCTTTATGTCATGGAAGGCTTTGGTCCTCTCCTTGTAAATCTTTGAAATCTCATAAGACTCTAACTGAATTTCTTCAAACTCATGTAGCTGGATAAGCCTTCTCTCTTGGGCACTCTTGATGTCAAAATTTAGCAGTTTTACTGTCCCATGAGCCTTGTATTCAAGCTCCACTGGAAGGTGACAAGGCTTTCCGTACAAAAAGCTGAAAAGAGACCTTCCTATTGGCGTTTTGAAGCCAGTCATATTGATAACAGGATTTTGCCTAATTAAATCATATCACACTCATGTCATTGCAGTATGAAATGTGTCAATCCATCTGAGTTCATATGACACTAAGAATGCAGCAGTTCACTTAAGTCAAGCCAAATTCAAGAAAACAGTTGTGATCAAACTAAACAATATTAAGCAGCACAGATTTAAAGCAGGAAATTCAAACAGATTAAAGCAAGGATCTAAGATGGGGGTTATTGACTAAGAGGGGATTCGAACTAAACTAGTGATGCTTCAAAACCATTCAAACAATGCTATCTTCTAGGCATAGGGTTAACAACTATAACTAGCTCAATTCCTTGATACTAGTCACTTTGCTAAACACATATTCAAGACAACTTCCATTACCTAAACACATGAATCAGCAAGCATTTAAACAGAATTCCAATCCTATAAAGCCAAAGTGCACCTTAGACATCTAATTCCTTAGCCTAAGAGAACAAATCCTCTAAAAGACTTATTGCAGCATTTCATAAAACACTTATAAGGCATAAGAGAAAGCCAAGATACTAAACAAGTCTGGCCAAGACTAATCTAGTGTTAAACACATCTAATAGAGAGAAGACAATCATATTAAGCATAAGACATCACTCATCTAATCCTAAAATCCCTATAATATATCCCATCTCAAACCCTAAATAAGACTAATCACTAGCCATAGTCAAAACCACAGATTCCAAACAGAAATAATGGTTAAGCATGATTAGAAAGCAGAATAAGAAAGAATAGATAAAAGGCAAGTGCAGAAATTCACTAAATCAAACTAGTTCTTACAAAGCAAAGCTGAAAAAGAAAAGGTTTTTAACGCTAGAACAATAGGAAAATAATAATATCTATGTTGCCAAACCATTTTAAGACTGTAGTATTTATAGGGAAGCTTAGAAACCCCTAATAAACCAAGAATAAACCGAATTAAAGCTAACTCGGGTGGACCATATCGGCTTCATACATCGACACAGACATCGATATTAGGTCTTCTTGTGCTTGTATCGACATGCTCCTGGTCGATATGGTGATCGATACACAAGGCTTAAAGGGTGTATGGTTTGACATTCCAGGTTTAGAACTCGATACAATCGCCCTTTTCCTAAGGCATATGGAGCAGCTTCATCTCAATATAGCACTTCGATATTGTCCTGTCTCTCGTGTATCGACTTGGGTGATCGATACACTGATCGGTATAGATCCTTCTTGGTGTATCGAGGCCCCCCCTTGTCGATATGTTGCCTTTGTACACCATGCTCCTTATGCTCCATATTCATCGATATTCATCTCGGTATGCTCCATATTGATCAGATCACATCGATATCCTGCTCGATATTGGCCTATCCGACCTTGTCATTCTCCATGCTTCATTCGCAGCTCACATCCATTGCACCACTTGGTCTCCAAACTTCTTCTAGAACCTGAACAGAACCCCAAATGCATGCAAAATGCAATGCAACTCCTAAAACTACACTAACTTCTAAATTTATGCAAATGGGACAAGAAGAAGAAAAATATGCATGCTAAGAGACTAAAACAAGTGGTGAATGCATACTAAAATGGTATAAATAATGGAGATATTAATACCCTAACACTTGCCTTTTGTTTGTCTTCATGCAAACAAACTAAGACAAGGATGAAGTGAGGTTTGAAGGTGGACACTCAAATCCAAAAATGCTAAGGTAAAGCAGTGAAATCAATGTCTAAGTGCCTAAGTGTAGGATGCAAAACACAATCAGTTATACTTTAAAAAACCTAGCCATGCCTATCCAGTTTAAAAATGATCTATAGCTCAACTTAGTCAAATGCTCAAATCAATCAATCTCTTTAACATTCAATTAAACTATTTAACCAAGTGAATCATGTTTAAGCAAATCAAGTGGAATCATTTGGCTAAGGGTTAAGGTCATGAGAAAAAAATGATCTCATCAAAATGTGGGTTCAATTTCAAGGGATTCTCTACAAAAGGAATGAACTTAGACATAATGCTAAAGGTGAAACACAACTTATGCATACATGGATAGATTACTATCTACCTAATGCCTAAGGTTGTTCTAAACCTCAAACTCTTTACCCAAATCAAACTCAATCCTAACTACCCTTTTCTCATCATTCTCACACTCTCCACACTTTACTATTTTTCAGGCAAGCTCCTTCTTTGATCTCACCATGTTGTGGCCTTCTTTTTTCTCCTTTGTTGTCGGCCCCTTCTTTTTGTATTGTGGAGTCTCCTTTTCTTCACCTTCTGATATATTAGGCTTTGGTGCCTTCTTTGTTGTTGTTGCTGAGATTACATCTTCATAATGGCCACCCTTTTTGAGTTTATTTGGTTCCACACATGCTGAGTTTTCGCTTGCTTCCTCTTTCGCATTCCCTTTTCCCTTCACTTTCTTTCTTCTCTCACTCTCTCCTTTTAAGTCATTGTAACACTCAAATCCACCCAGGCCTATAACTACCATCCTAAACCTATGTCTAACTCAAAGTGAAGAGCTAGTTCTACAACGTAACCAATCCTTGTAGTACGAACCTAACACTTTATGCATAGTTCATTCAAAAATAGGTCTCACACACAAAAGATGTTTAGGTTTGAAAGGAAGGTAAAGTTAAGGTGTGGTAACTATCCCTTGATGATGAGGATTAGCTAATTGGACTAGCAAGAGAGGTAAAAAGGAAGAAAGAAAGTCCATATATATATATATATATATATATATAAATAATCCATGAAACCACTTTTCATTGTAAAAACATGATAATTAACTATTCAAATTAATGGTTCTAATAAATAGAGACGATTTTCAATGAGCAAATGATTTCAGTATGAGACTAGATGATCAAATTTAGCATTCAAGAGCATGGTTCGGCCTTAGTTTCTAACTTCCTATGATGCATCAAACATTTAACCACTTGGACATTTTAATTAATCCTAAACACTTAGCATTTTACAAGGAATTATCATCATCATGCTCTATGCAAATGCAATGCAACCTATATCAAATATACTAGACTCAATCCTAAACAAATAAATGCAACTGTATGATTTTCTTTTTGATTTGCAAAAGATGCAAAATTATCAATTTTTCGTTTTTTGGTTTTTAAATGCACTTAGATGAATGCATGGGACTCAAAGTTGAATAAAAGGAAAAACTAAGAAAAGAACACACAAAGTCAAACCCTGAATCCCTCCCCCACACTTAAATTACACAATCCTTTGTGTAATAAAAGAGTGAGAGAGACAAGCAACAGAAATATATTACATAAACTTAAAGAAAAATGCAATGGTATTTACAAGGGAGGAGTTTGTGGTACCTTAAAAGCTGGTGTGGTAGTAGTGGGAGGCGCCTGAAATGTCCTCCATGAGGAAATGTTGTGGCTCCTGTTAGGCTTCTCCATCCTTGTGTTTCTTCTCCTCCTTGGCGCTTCTTGACAAGAGGCTCTTGGTGGAACCCAAGCTCTCATTTCCTCATATCCAACAAGGAGCGCATTCTACAAGGAGCTCTAGCCACTCCTTGGCTCCCAGCTTCTTGCTCTTGTGGAGGAGTAGGAGTAGAGGCTCCTCTAGACTTCCTGTTGAGGTCCTCGATTTGAGCTTTCATGCTCTTCATCTCCTTCACCAACTTCTTGATGGTTTTATCTTGCCATTTGTTCTATCTTTGCAAGAGGTTGATGTTCTCATAGGCTTTCTTCAAAGGACCACCTTGGTGTGTTAGATCATGGGGCTGAAAGTGGTACTCCTCACTGTTGTAGCTTGGAGCATCTGATTCTTCTTTTTCTTGAATTCCTTCTCCCATTTGCCCTCCTTCATAAACTATAAGTGGATAGTCTCCTTGAGGAAGAGGAGTGTTGGCGCCTTGGTTAGGGTAAGATGATGGAGCCCCTTCTTGGTAGAGCAGTGGCAGAGGAATGGCAAAGGCAAAGCTGTTGGGGTTGGAGAAGGATGTGAGATGCTGATTGGGGAGTAGAAGCTTTGCAGCTGTTCCATCATCTTGAAAAAAATTGTAGATGAACTTGTCACCCACATTCTCTTTAAGGAACCTTGCTTTCTTCAGTTATAGCAAGTCTAGATACTCCACCTTATCTGTTTCTGGTCCACTTTGAACTCCTGCAGCTTCCATCAATGCAGTTAGAAGGCCTGCACCACAGAGCTTTGGCGCTTTTTCATCATTGGTTGATAGCCAATGTTTGATGTCCAAAAGTTGCTGCATGAAGATGGTGACCATGCCAGTTGTCCCATCTTTTCCGTTGAGCTCAACTCCTTGCCTTGTGTACTCAAGGATGTTGATCAAACTCTGAACAATACGCTCCCATTCTCCACCCTCAATAGCGCCATTTTCTTTCCTTTCAAAGAGGGTATGCGCCAATGCCTTGTACACATATCTGATATCTCTATTATTTATACCATTTTAGCTTGCATTCATCACTAGTTTTAGTCTTTAAACATGCATATTTTGCTTCTTCTTGTCCCATTTGCATATATTTAGGAGTTAGTGTAGTTTTAGGAGTTGCATTGCATTTTGCATGCATTTTGAGTTTTATTCAGGTACTAGAAGGAGTTTAGAGACCAAGTGGTGCAATGGATGTGAGCTGGGAATGAAGCAAAGAGAAGGACAAGGCCGGATGGGCCAATATCGATGATGATATCGATGTGATCTGATTGATATGGAGCATATCAAACTGATAACGACCACTTCAAGTCGATACAGAAAGAGCATGGTGTAAAGGCAGCATATTGACTAAGGAGGACCTCGATACACCAAAGGGGACTCCAACCGACCAGTGTATCGATCACCCAGGTCGATACACTTGAGACAGGACAATACTGAGGTACCATATCGACGTGACTGCCCGATAAGCCTTAACTAATGGGCGATTGTATCAACTTCACACCAAAGAGAGTCAAGCTGATATATTCTTGAGGCCTTGCATATCGACCACCGTATCCACCATGACATGTCGATAAATCCCACTAATAGACTTAATATCGATGTGTGTATCGATGTACAAGGCCAATATGGTTCATCCAAGTCAGCTTATTTTCGGTTAATTCTTTGTTTATTAGAGGTTTCTAAGCTCCCCTATAAATACTAAAGTCCTAAAATTGTTAGGCAACTTAGATCTTATTATTTTTCTACTATTATAGCATTAAAAACCTTTCCTTTTTCAGCTTTGCTTTGTAAGAACTAATTTGATTTAGTAAATTTCTGCACTTATCTTTAATCTACTCTTGTTCATTCTGATTTCTAATCATGCTAAACCATTATTTCTCTTTAGGAATTTGTGCTTTTAATTATGGCTAGTGAGTAGTCTTATTTACGGTTTGAGATGAGATAAATTATAGGTGTTTTAGGATTAGATTAGTGATGTCTTATGCTTAATATGATTGTCTTCTCTCTATTAGATGTGCTTAACACTAGATTAGTCTTGGCTAGTCTTGTCTAGTATCCTGTCTTTCTCTTATGCCTGATAAGTGTTTAATGAAATTTTGAAATCAGACTTTTACAGGATTTGTTCTCTCAGCCTAAGGAATTAGATATCTAAGATGCATTTTGGCTTTATAGGATTGGAGTACTGTTTTGTATGTTTACTGATCATGTGTTTGAGTAAAGGAATTTATCTTGAATATGTGCTTGGCAATGTGATTAGTATCAAGGAATTGAGCTAGTTATAAATGTTAATCCTATGCTTATAAGATAGCATTGTTTGAATGGTTTTGAAGCATCACTAGTTTAGTTCTAATCCCCTCTTAGTCAATAACCTCCATCTTAGATCCTTGCTTTAATCTATCTGAATTTCCTGCTTTATATCTGTGTTGCTTAATCTTGTTTAGTTTGATCACAACTGCTTTCTTGAATTTGGCTTGACTTAAGAGAACTGCTGCATTCTTAGTGTCTTATGAACTCAGATGGATTGACACCTTTCATACTACAATGACATGAGTGTGTTAGGATTTGAGTTGCTAGAAAAAATCCTGCTATCAAATTGGTGCCGTTGCCATATGGGTTTAGTTTAAGCATTAGGATTTGTCAATTGCTTGAGATTAAGCTTCTATTTTATGGTTGTAATTGATTTGCAAGTTTGCTCATCCTCTTATAGGTGCATGAACTTGATGTCTAGAAGCAATCAAAACCTACTGGATTATCAACACAATATTCTGCAAGTGGAGAGTGCATTAAGAGCAGCAAGGAGAAGAGAGAGACTGCAAAGTTTCATCACCTCAACATGGAGCATGGTATTGATGGTCAGCGATTTCAGTGACCACCAGGAGCACAAGGTGTTCAGGGAGTTGCTGGTGTTCAGGGCCAACAAGGAGTCCAAAGTATGCAAGGTCCTAGAGGAGCAGCTTAAACTCCAAGACCTATAAGGCCCATTTGAGCAGAAGATGCTCCCAATGGTTACAACAATAGAACAGGAATCCTCACTCTACCAGTACAGAACAACAAATTCGAAATCAAGTCTGGCTTGATCTCTATGGTTCAGAACAGTAAGTTCCATGGCTTGCCTTTGGGGTATCCCTTTGACCTTCTGGACAACTTTGATAGATTGTGCTCTCTCACCAAGATCAATGATGTTAGTGAATACAGCTTTAAGTTGAGACTCTTCCCATTCTCTCTAGGAGATAAGGCTCACCAATGCAAAAGAACTAGCCTCAAGGGAGTATCACCAGCTGGGATCAGTGTAAGAAAGCATTCCTCTCAAAGTTCTTTAGCACATCTAGGACTGAAAGAATCAGGAATGAAATTTTTGGGTTCTCCCAAAGAAGCAGTGAGTCATTTATAGAAGCATGGGAGAGATTCAAAGGCTTTACTCTTCAGTGCCCACATCATCGGTTCTCAACTAAATCATTGCTGTCTACACTTTACAGAGGCAATCTCCCTAAGATCATGATGCTACTTGACACTGCAAGTAATGGGAACTTCCTCTCTAAGGATGTGGATGAAGGTTTAGAGCATGTTGAAAACTTAGCTCAGAGTGATGGCAATTACAATAAAGATTTTTACAAAACTCAAAGAAGAGAAGAAGGCCATACAAAAAAGGAGTTAGAGTCCACACGAAGAGAGCTAAAGGAGCTAAACTCAAAGCTTGACAAGTTGATTCAGGTGCAGCACAAGGAGCTGAATATTGTTGGTGAAATGATTGAGATGCTAAGTGAAAAAGAACTTAAAGTGGAAGAGATGAACAATGTGGGTAATCAGGGAGGCTACAGAAAATATTATGGCAACTTCAGGCCTAACCCCAACCTCTCTTACAGAAGCAACAATGTTGCTAATCCCCAAGATCAGGTTTATCCTCCACAACAACCTCAAGAGAGCCAACAAAGACCCTTTGTACCTTTCAACCAAGGCTATGCTCCAAGGAATAACTTACAAGGCAACTTCCAGCCAAGGCAGTTTGCCCCTTCTGGTTTCTCACAAGGTCAGGCCAGCTCTTCTAATACCAATCATGCTGAGATGAATGGGATGCTGTAACAACTCCTTCAAGGTCAACATGCTACAAATATGGAGATCACAAAGAAGTTTGTTGAGGTTTATAACAAAATGGACTCATTCCATGTTGAAATCTCCAACAATTTTAATGGATTGATTGCAAGAGTGAAAACACTTGAGAACAACAAAGGCATTACTGGCCCTAAAACTCAAAGCAATCTTCCTGGAAAACCAGAAGCTGATCCTAAGGAGTTTTGCAATGCCAGAGCTACTGAAGAACAGACTCTTTTAGTTGAAGAGGAGGCTGTCATTTAAGAATTTCTTTCATTGCTCAATGAAGACATTGAACTTCAGAGTGGGGGAGAGGAGTTTTTGGCAGCTGACGCCAACAAAGAGGATACAAAGGAAGAGTCGCTTGGTGCAACAGCCACTAAGGAAGAGGAGAAGAGTAGGCTACTGATACAAGGTTTTTGGGTCCTTGGACAATTTGCCTTGTATTAAACAGTTGTAGTATAACGTAGGGGTTTTATCAATCCAAATGGGTTAAGCTAGATGCCACTAGAATTATAAGCAGAAAACCTTAGGTGAAGTGAATCAAAGAAGTGAGTGTTGCTTAGCAACCAAACTAACAACTAAATTGAATCATGAACCAAGCACAACTAGTTAAAGCAATACCAAGCAATAATTCAAAACAAAACAGAGCAATAAAAACAGAGCACTTAAAGCATATTCGACATTCAGATAATGAAAGACAAGCTCATAGATGTGGTTATTGACTTTGGGGAATTTAAAGGCAAGATAAGGCTGTTTCAAACATCATTGACATGCATTCAAGCAAGCAATGCTAATTCATAGGCATATAGTTCACAATTAAGCAAGTTAAGTTCAATCTCTTGACAAATAACCCTTTGTTAATCATCCTAATTAGAACTAATTCTCGTTAGTGGTAGAACAATCAACAAGCATGCAAAACCAACTCTACTCAACCCAAAATACTTCTCAGACAGTCAATCTCTTGAGCTAAGATCAGTAAATCCTCTATCGAACAAGATCAGCATTTCATCAAACACTTGGTGGGCATAAGATGAAGCCTAAATCTAGATTAATGTGTTCAAGATAAATCTAGCCTAAACACAGATTAATAAAGAGGACTTAACCTAATTAAATACTAACAAACCCTAATCAAGACTCTAAATTCCCCTAATCTACCACATTGAAGAACCCTAAAAGGAGTACTCACTCATCATCATGGAAAACACCAAATCACAAGAGGAAAAGATTTTAAACATGACTAAGTGGGAGATAAGAGAAGATTTGATGATGCGAATACAAAAATTTAGATTAAAAATAATATTACAAAGATGAAAGAACACTTAAGAAACTAAGCAAGATTAAGACTTGGCTAAAAGCCAGTAGTCCAAGCTTATTTATAGTCATGAAAAAAGCCCTAAAGCAATGGCAAAGATGTAACTAAAAGAAGTTTGGATTAGGCTCACATCGATCACAAGTGATCGATGTGGATGATCAATGCTGGTCCTTTGGTGCTTGACATCGATCAGCTGGTGATCGATGTGCTTGATCGATGTGAATCTTCAAAGCTTATGCCCGTTTACATCGATCTGTGTTGGTCGATGCTGGTGATCGATGTGAGTGTCTTGTGTCTTCACATCGGTCACTTGTGATCGATGTGAGTGATCGATGTGTTTCACCATCTTTTCTGCTGCTCTACATCTATCACTTCTTGATTGATGCGATTTGTGCTTTGATCGATGCTGCACCAAAAACCATCTTTTTGGCTCCTTTTGCTCCTCCTTAGCTTAGGCAAGTCCTTGAATCATCCCCATGCTTCCTCCTTGCTCAAAGTAGCTCCTTAGGTACCTAATAACATCCTTAATGCATATAGAATGCAAACTACAACCTAAATGCAACCTAAGTCTAAAAGGAAAATAAAAATGGGACTAAAGAGAAGGAAAACATGCAAAAGGAAACCAAAACATGAACTAAATGCAAGCCTAAATGATGTAAATGCAAGAGATATTGATAACTGGATTTTAAGGTCTAGTTTGAATCAAAGCCTAAAGCACAATATAGCTGTAGTATAGTGCAAGAGGTGTCAATCTAGCTCAGGTTGTCTTGAAAGATACTAAGAATGCAAGAACTTTGTAGAGCTAAGTGAAATCCGGATTATTTGAGGAGAAAATCTATGAAAACTAAATGCAACTACTAAATGACCACGAAAACTATTTTCAAATCCCTACTGAAGGGTTAAACAACTACTAGATGACTTCTAAGAATTTAAAATGCAAGACTACTAGTTTTTAAAAGTCAAACACTAAAAGCAGGCAAAACAGGAAATTTCTAACAAGATGATTTTTTAAGAAACTAATACCAAAGATGCAAAGTTTAGAACTAGGAAATGATGATTTTAAGTTTTAAAAGGCTAAAAGTGGATTCAAAGTTGAGGGTCATGCTTAAGAAGGATCAAGATTCAAGCTTGGGTTTTGAAAACATAGATCTACACATTTGAGTGCTATCTCTAAGCTTTGAGAAGCTAAATCTAGATTTATCCATGGTGTATGGTATAAACCCTTTCCTCAATCTTTCCTCCTAACCCATGGCGTATGGTGGAAAGATAGGTTGAAGAACATTAACCATAGATCTCAAAAAATGGACTAACTAGCTCCCTAAGCATCCATGGCGTTTGGGAAAGGATGAGCTAGTCTCTTGGATTTGGTTTTAAAGGATCTCCAGAATCCTGCTAAGGTAAGGAAACCCCTGAGATCAAAGAGATCTTTCTCAAGACTCTCTAGACATTAAAAACCCCAAATCCAAGAAGAGATTGAGTTAAGAACAAAAAGACCCAAGCTTAAACCCTATAAACCCTTCTTAATAGCCCTAACCTTAAACCCTTGGAAAACTACTCACTATACATGATTAAAACACTAAGGATGAAAGGATAAGCATGATTAAAACGATTAAGCAAGAAAGATTAAGGGAAATACTTAAGATTAATGCAAGATTAAGGTTCACAAATGTCAAAAGCTTAAAAACAAGAACAATGGCGCTTTGCCTAAAGGAAAGATAAAAGATAGGAGACCAAATGTAAGATATCGAATGGCTCTCTTTTGTTGCCCAAAAAATAGGGTAAAACCAAAAAATGGTCCTCTCACTAAACTCTAAAAGTGAGCTGTCTGGATAAGGTTTTAGAGATCGATCCGAGTCGTCGATCTCTCACTCGATCTTCTGCGTAGAACGTTCTCCCTTGCTCGATCATCGGGTCGATTCGGTAGGGTGGATCGAGTGCTTCCATCGATCTTCATGTCGATCCTCGAATGATCAAGTCGTGACCTCGATCTGGCTCTCGTTCTTCTCTGGCTTAGTTCCTGTGTCTGTACTCACGTTCGATCACCTTGGTCGATCTTGACCTTGATCCTCTTCCTTGAAACGACTCGAGTGTCTCGATCGTGTGGTCGATCTCGTCTAGATCGACCTGCCTTGCTTGATCTGCGCCTTGATCTCAGTTCCTTCGCTGCATGGCTGAGTTCCTCCAAGTATTTTATAAGCTCCATTTTTGATCCTTAGCATGTCCACGCACCCTCCATAGCTCCACTATATCCAAAACAACTTGAATATGATGCAAGAATGCAAGAAATATGCAAAATGCTAATGCAAAGTGCTCTAGAACCTAAAATGAGATAAATGGTGCAAACTAGCCTATTATGCAAGATGTATGCATGAAAACTACTCTAAATGTATGCTAAATATGCAAAATATATGAGTATATCAACTCCCCCAAACTTGCCTTTTGCTTACCCTCAAGCAAACAAAATTCAAGAAAGGAAGAGAGGTTTAAAAGTGGGAGCTCAAATTTCCAAAAGTGTTTAAGCAAATGAATCAATTCAATGGTCCTAGTTCTCAATTCTAAGATGCAATGCACACAAAATTCTACTCCAAAGAACTTAGCCATATTCATCACATATTGAATCTCAAATCATGACTCTCCTATTCCAAACAATCCAAGAATCCTAACCTTTAACATTCAATTAAGATCAAACCGTGAATCACACTTATGCATTTAAAACCGAATACATTTGGCTTGGGACAAGGTCATGAGATAAAAATGATCTCATCTACGAAGGTAATTTAAGCAATGGGTTATCTCAAAAAGGGTTGAACTTATGCATAATGCTAAAGGTAAAGGCAATTGATGCATACATGACTAGACTCTCATCTACCCATAAACACTAACAATGATCCTAGAGACTACCCACAACAACAAGGCAAGACGCCAAGCAAAAAACCACATATACACATCAATCAAATCTTCTTATAACTAGTGGTATGGCCATATATATACTTTAGCTCTTTTGTTTTCTTTTGATACCTCTCTTCACATATTTTTTTTTTTTTTTACTTGGCCTTTTGGCTCTTTTTTCTTTTTATTTTTATTTTCTATTTTTGAGAGCTATCTTTTTTTCTTTTGAACTTGAGCTTTTATTACAATGCAAGACCATCCACTTAAAACTATTAATTCCCTTTTTATTCAAACTCCAAACATCAATTCTTTTCAAAACCGAGAACAAGTAAGCAAAATCAATCAACACTCATACATTCCCACCCCCAAACTTAAGCCTAAAACTAGCTTCAATATGCAAAGCTAGCATCAATATGAGAGCCTAATCATATCGTCTAGACCTAACACTTTATGCCAAGTTCAACCGAAAAAAAAGGCCTCAAAATATGATATCACTCACGAAATTTGGATTGAAAGGAGGGTAAGGGTTAAGGTGAGGAGTTCTATTCAGGCTTACGTAAGATTGGTGAAAGAGATAAGAAAGCCTAAATATGTATATGTGATCCATGTATTCCTTTTCAAATGCACAAGTATGATAATTCAAAAGTCAAGTTAAGGTTTCACTTGATAGGAAAGGATTCAATTCATGTTTGTTCAACTTAAGCCACGAAAATCAAGACAAATGATCCAAATATGGTTAAAACTTACTTTCAAAGATTGTGAACAGCATCAAAGAACTACTAACTAGGGCCTTGAACTAATTCATGAGCTTAAAACACTTTACAAGGAAAAATTTATGCCCCTTATGCAAATGCAAGCAACCTAAATGATAAAAATTCTAGACTCAATCTTAAAATATTTGACAATGCAAATGCAAGCTATATGATTTTTTTTTTTTTTTTTGGAAAAATTTATGATTTTTTTTGTATTTTTCTATGCACTTAGATGATGCATGAAGACTCAAAGATGCAAACTCAAAATAAGATCCAAATAAAAAGAAGTCAAAGCGCACACACTCCCCCAAATGCATGATATTTACAATGGTTGCGTTTTGGGTACCTTGGAGGTAGGCATGACTAGAGCTTGAGGTTGCCCCAGTCCTCCTGCTCTTTCTAGGAGTGTCGTGAAGGATCTCCTTGTCCTTGTTCCTGCTCGTGTAGAGAAAGGTGGCTAGCTTGATCACCTTCTTGGGGCTCACGGATCTCCACACCTCCGGTTGATCGTCTCCTCATTGTTTGCTCAACCTCTTCACTTACAGTCTTCTCAGATGAGCTCTCTTGTAAGTCCTTGGTCTTCCTTGCCACTAGTTAACCTTGCGCTGAATTTCAACAATCGAGGTAAGCAACTTTTCAGCTTTTGTTCGCGGCTCATTGTCTAGCTTGGGGAGATCAAAGCTCGGTGGCATCTCAGCATCCGAGGGAGGCGACTCTGAAGGCGAACGAGTGAGCTGAGGTGGTGCTGCTGCAGTTCCAAGAGGTGCAATGCATTCTTCATCGCTCGGTAGGAACTCTATTGTGCCGATGCTTTGGAGATGCATTTCATCCGGATTAGGCAGGATGCAGACCTTCTTCGTGTAGTTTTGGTCGTAGAACAGGTAAGCAAAGAAGCCTGATGCTGGAGTATGCCCCAAGGAATCAGTGTTGCACATATAGGTCTCATCCATGTAAGCTCTCTCTGCGCAAAGCTCGAACTCCACAAGAGGCACTCCCGCTTGTATGAACATTGGTGTGAGGAAGCCTCCTATGAGTGCAGATCTCGCCTTACACCTTAACGCCCAAGCCTTGTACTTGACCAAAGAAGAAGCCAAGATGCAAACGTAGTTGACGTCATCTCCAAGCTCATCCTCCATTGGCTCATCATTCTCTTCAGCATCGCATAGAACCTTCTTAATCCTTTGGAAGAGGAAGCACAACTCGTTCTTGGTAACGGATGGAGCCACGGATCTTCCACTGAAGGTGTTGGCTAGTAGCTTATAGTCATCATCGCTGATCAAGTCCCATAGAAAGTTGGCGGATTTTAGCGTAGGGAACTCTACAAGCTTGGCCGCAGCATTGAGACCGTAGGCTTGGCATAGCTCGGTGATGGAGAGGTTGTAAGCTTGCTTCCTGATCATGAATGTGATATGACATTTGGAGGGGGCTTGAATGCTTGGATCTTCATATGAGAAGTCCAAGGTAGAGAGGATGTCAAGCGTGGTCTCGGGGTAAGTAGGGCAGTCCATCCGTGATAGGCATGCAAGCCCCATGTCCTTAAGCAGCTTGTCAAAATCCTCCAATAAGCCTAGCCTTTCCAAGAGGTCCCTACTTGCAAACTTCGTAGGTTCAACCCGCAGCCTCTCAAGCCTTTTCTTTGCCTTCTTCTCTTCCTTACTCCATCTAACCCTTTCTTCAACCACTTGTTGAGTCTCCTCTTGAGTTGCCAAGTCTCTGCTTCTCTTCTTTGGTGCCATGGTACCTGAAACACAAGTTCTCAAAGAGAAGATGAGTATAGGCGGCGATTAAGAAAAAGATAAGGCAAGACAGAAAAACTCTTAGCATAAATCCTAGATTTTTGAGGATTTTCTAAAATTTATCAATAAATAGAAGATGAAAATCTCTTAAGATAAGATTAAATCAAGAAATTTTCCCTACTACCTAGATATTCCTAAAAATTTATCATAATCCCTAACAAATAACATTCCACCAATTCAATTAAAGAAAATTTTCTAAAAACTCAAACATGTAATTCGATAAACTCGAAAATACCTTTGAAGGGGATGTTTAAAAGATGATCTATACCTTTTAAAAACAGAACTCACACTCTCTCTTTCTAAAAATCAGTTTCGAAATGCAATGTGAAGAGAGTGTGGATGCAAAGTCTTATAAAGAAAAAAATCTTGGATGCATGCAAGTGGTTTCTGAAAAAGTTGTGGTCAAGGCACACATTCTCATCGTCAAAGATGCTTGCCTTGACCACAATTCAAATTTGAAATAGGAGGAAAAGAGAAAGAGGGGGAAAAGTTTGAACCAACCTCGGCATGAGATCGAGTCAAATTGGTCGATCTTGACCTCGATCTCATGCCCATTTTGTCTGTGATCGAGAGGCTTGCTTGATTGGATGCTCGATCTGATTTGAATCGAGCCTTAGATCGAGTGTGCTCCTCGTTCCAAGATTCTACGTGGTTATGGCCATGCTCCTTGGATCGAGCTCCTTGGCAAGCTTCTACGAGGTCGTTTTAGCAAGGATCGAGTGAGTTGATCGAGTGAACTGATCGATCCAGTTCGAGGATCGAGTGAGACCAGTCGATCCACACCCCGTTTGCATTTCAAGCTAAATGTATGGGTGGGTCATCCTCTCGCAATCGACTGACTCACTCGATTTTCTACTCGATCTCATCTAGATCGAGTGACTTCACTCGATTCACGAGGTCGATCTAGTAGAGATCGAGCCAGGAAATATCGATCTATCACTCGATCGTTTGCCTCTGTTTCTCCTTTCCTTGCCTTGTTGACTCCAAGATCATGATCTCCGGCTCCAATCTCCTTATACCTACATACTTAAACTAAAAAGCATAAAACAAAAACAGAAAGAAAGCAAAAATATGTACAATGATAGTCATGGGAATGCCTCCCAAGTGCGCTTGTTTTACGTCTCTTAGTTTGACTTTACTTGGTTTAGGCTAGAGGGGGATCTTGGAGAAGCAACGTGGTGCTCGCCTTGCTGAAATCACTTGCCATGTAGGGCTTGACTCTATGCCCATTCACCGTGAAACTCTCTCCACTCTTGCCAACCAAAGTAACCGCCCCATACGGTAGCACTTCTTTTATCTCAAACGGACCGCTCCATCTAGACTTGAGCTTCCCTGGAAACAACTTCAAACTCGAGTTGTAGAGCAGAACCAGGCTTCCCGCTTTGAGCTCTTTAAGCACCCGCTTCTTGTCTTGCATGGCTTTGGTCCTTTCTTTGTAGATCTTGGCGCTTTCATAAGCATCCAACCTCAATTCATCAAGCTAATAAAGTTGCACCAGTCTTCTCTCTTGTACTGTCTTGAGACTGAAGTTCACTTGCTTCACAGCCCAAAGAGCTTTGTGCTCTAACTCCACAGGGAGGTGACAAGACTTACCATAGAGGAGGTTGAAAGGCATGGTACCAATGGGAGTCTTGAAAGCCGTTCTATAAGCCCAAAGAGCTTCATCAAGCTTGCTTGCCCAATCTTTTCTAGTTACTCCCGCGGTTCTCTCTAGGATAGTCTTGATTTGCCTATTCGAAACCTCCACTTGGCTACTGGTTTGAGGGTGATAAGGCGTGGCTACCTTGTGTTTAACTTCATACTTCCTCAAATGACCCTCAAAAATCTTGTTGATGAAGTGGCTGCCTCCATCACTAATCACCACTTTAGGAACTCCAAACTTTGGGAAAATGATAGTCTTGAAAAGCTTGACCACCACCCTTGAATCATTAGTTGGCGAAGCTATGGCTTCCACCCACTTAGACACACAGTCTACTGCCACTAGGATATACTTGTTGCCGTATGATGATGGAAACGGACCCATAAAATCAATTCCCCAAGCGTCAAAGATATCCACCTCAAAGATAGGTACTTGCGGCATCTCATTTCTCTTTGTGATGTTCCCGGACTTTTGGCAAGCTTCACACGATTTTACAAACTCATGTGCATCCTTGAAAAGTGTAGGCCACCAGAACCCGACTTGTAGAACCTTTGTAGCCGTCTTGAATGAATCGAAGTGCCCACCATAAGACATATTGTGGCAATGGAGAAGAATGTCTCTTGCCTCTTCTCTTGTGACACATCTTCGGTATAGGCTGTCCACACCCCTCTTGTACAGATAAGGGTCGTCCCAAATGTAATGAGAGATGTCCCTCATGAACTTCTTCCTATGGTAGTGGTCCAAGTGAGTAGGCTCTTCTCCACAAGCCAAGTAGTTAACAATATCTGCATACCATGGTAGATCCTCTTCCTTGAAGCTCAAGACTTCTTCAAACTTCTCCTCTAGCTTAGCATTAACCACCATAAGCTGCTCTTCAGGGAGTGAGTCGTCCAAAGGTAAGACATCATTCACCCTCATCCTTGAAAGATGATTCGCTACACCGTTCTCTATACCATTCTTGTCCTTGATCTCCATATCAAACTCTTGTAAGAGAAAGATTCACCTTAAGACTCTCGGCTTGGTGTCTTTCTTGGAGTAAATGTACCTCAAGGCAGCATGGTCAGTATACACTATAAACTTAGAACCTACCAAGTGAGACCTAAACTTCTCAAAAGCAAAGACAACGACTAGAAGCTCTTTCTCGGTGGTTGCATACTTCGCTTGCGTGTCATCCAAGGTACAACTTGCATAGTAAATCACATGCAGATTCTTATCCTTCCTCTGACCCAAGACAACACCCACGGTGTAGTCACTTGCGTCGCACATAATCTCGAAGGGCAGGTCCCAATCCGGTGCTTGAACTATATGAGCGGTGACCAAGGCTTCTTTGATGGTCTTAAAGGCTTGTGGGCATTCTTCATCGAAGATGAACTCGGTTTCCTTGCACAATAGCCTTATAAGAGGATGTGCTATCTTGGAGAAATCCTTGATAAACCTCCTGTAGAAGCCAGCGTGCCCCAAGAAGCTCCTTATCCTTTTCACATTAACCGGCGGCTCTAAGCTCATCATAACCTCTATCTTTGCCTTGTCAACCTCAATCCCATGCTCAGAAATCTTGTGCCCAAGTACAATGCCTTCCCTCACCATAAAGTGACACTTTTCCCAATTCAGCACCAAGTTTGTCTCCTCACATCTCTTGAGAACCCTGCAAAGATTTGACAAACAACCACCAAAAGAAGCACCATACACAGAAAAATCATCCATGAAAACCTCTACCATTTCCTCTATAAGGTCAGAGAAAATAGACATCATACACTTTTGAAAGGTTGCTGGTGCATTACATAACCCAAATGGCATCCTTCGATAAGCAAAGGTACCATAGGGGCATGTGAAAGTGGTTTTCTCTTGGTCATTAGGATGCATGGGAATTTGAAAGAAACCGATATACCCATCTAGAAAACAGTGGTATGGGTGATTGGCTAATCTCTCTAGCATTTGATCAATGAAGGAAAGTGGGAAATGATCTTTTCTAGTGGCTGAGTTAAGTTTCCTATAATCAATACACATTCTATGTCCGGTTATTGTTGTTGTAGGAATTAACTCATTTTTTTTCATTTCTTATAACCGTTATACTCCCTTTCTTTGGTACTATATGGACTGGAGAGACCCACGTGCTATCACTGATATGGTATATCACGTCAGCTTCTAAGAGTTTTAAGATTTCTTTCTTGACTGCTTCTTTTAAATTTGGGTTCAAACATCTTTGATGCTCAACGGAAGATGTGTTTTCATTCTCTAAGTGAATCCTGTGAGTACAAAACATTGGTGAAAGGCCCTTGATGTCACTTAGAGAGTACCCAATGGCCTTTCTATACTTCCTCAGCTCCTTAAGGAGTGAATTTAACTCATCATCACTTAGATTTTCATTCACAATGACCGGATAAGTATCATTTGTTCCCAAGAAAGCGTACCTTAGCCCATCCGGAAGCTGCTTTAGGTCCACCTTTGGGCTAGTAGCTCGCTCCAGTCCTCCTCTTGGCTTGTGTTGAGGTTGCTGTCCTCATTCGCCTCTTTTGAACCCGAGTCATGAGTTCCTAAGCTGCCTTCTTGAACCGTTCCTACTGCAAAGATCGAGCCAGTCAGTCGATTGCTCCCTCGTTCTAGGCTGGATCGATTGCACTCCCTCGATTCACTTGCTCGATTGGATATGGATCGAGCAGGATATCGATTAGCAAGGTCGTTCTCTGAACAGATCGAGTTGTCTCTATCGATCGTCTCATCGATCTCTTTCCTGGATCGAGTAATTTGGTTGATCTCCAGGTTGATCTCTAGGCACTGGCCTTCATCTTCTTTCACCACCTTGCGAGAATCAAGGATGTTTACATACTCCTGGGTTTGTTCACTCAAGAAACCATACAGTCCAAACTCCTTTGTCAGAGCCAGCTGTAGATGATCCTCTTGTGCCAGTTCCTCAAGCAAGTCATCAGCCAATTCATCCAAGGTTTCAATGTAGAAGGCTTGTCCACCAATCGTTGGCTTCTTCAAGACTTCATTGATGTCAAAGTTCAGCTTGATGTCTTTGCCAAGGTGTAGAGAAATCTTGCCATTCTTCACGTCTATGATGGCTCCAGCAGTTTCTAGAAAGGGTTTACCAAGGATTAGAGGATCTCTTGGCTCCTCATCAATTTATAGCACTACAAAATCTGTTGGCACGTTAACATTGCTGATCCTCACGGGTAAGTCTTCAAGCATGCTGATATATCATGGTTTTATGGTTTTTAACCATGATATAAGTCCTTTTTATTGAGTCTTTTTGGTCTTTTTAGAGTCCTAGAAGTGTCTTTGCAGGTTATAGCATGTCTGGAGCATAATTGGAGATTTTGGAACCTTTTGGAGCATTCTGGGTTGAAGCTACGAAGTACCAAGTTCGAAGCAGAAAGTATCCTATATGGTGACGCTCGTCACCACCCTTGGTGATGCTCGTCACCCATCAAGGAAGGAGCGTGGCTGTTTTATTAAAAGTGTGAAGAAGATTTGCAGAATTGGCCCAGAAATTCCATTATTTACAAGAAGACCCCAGATCGTGTTTAGCTTCTATTTATTAGGTTTTTTAGCCATTGTTGGCCATTATCTTAGTTTTTGAGAATTTAGAGAGCTTAGAGAGAGATTTATTCAGAGCTTTTTGGAGAGACAAATCTTGTACTCTTTTGAGAAGATTTTGAACCCCTCTATTCTTTTTACTCTTTCTCTTAATGCAATATTATTCAGTTATGCTTTGTGATCCCATATTCATATCTGAGTAATCTGCTAGTTAAGTTAGGGTTTTTTCAAGGGTTGATGAAGAGATTGTAGAATCGCAATTCTGTAGGGATTATCTTTTGGGTTTTTCATCTCTGCTTGCTTTAAAATCGAATTTCTGAGAAACATCAGCTAGGAATCCGAAAATCTTAGATTGTCAAATATATGTGAAAGCATTATTCATAACCTGAACTAGAATTTGATGAGCAAAGCAACTTAGTGCAAAGAGTTTTGTAAACAATTGAATCTGATCTTTCCTGCATGCTTAGGTTGTTAGGGTTTGCAAAGAGATTTGAAACTCTATGATTTAGGCATAGATAACTTTTGCAATGAGAATTGGTTAGTTATACATTAGTGATTCATGTTTAAAACGGTTCTTAATCATTTCTGATTTCCTGCATTCTACATTTTTGGATTTAACCTGCGAACTGTCCTGACTTAGCGCTTTTAGTCTTCTGAAACTTAGATAATCTGCCAAAAATCGTTTGCTTACTTTTATTTGTTAATTCGCATTACATACATTATATCCTGCTTAGCATAATCCGAATCTACAATTTGATAGTGTAGTTTGCATTACTCCCTTGGGATTCGATACCCCTTGTACTACAACTGTTTTTGCTGTGCACTTGCAGTAGTTTTATTCTTTGTTCTTGTTTCAGATGTATGCCTTATCGCAGAACCAGAAGCAACAAGGAGAAGGAGCTTGTGACTTTGAGCATCGGCGAACTAGCTAGGTTAGAGAGAACTAACAGGAAAGCTAAGAAGCAATCTACAATGCTGGCTCCACTTATCCTGGTTGAAGATGCAGAAGGTCACTTGGTTGACAGGGAAGGAAACAGGAGAAACGAAGAGGGGCAGAGAATTGATCAAAAGGGGAATGTCATTGTTGAACAGCAGGTTCAACAAGTGAATGAGAACGTGGGAGTCCCTGTTGCTGCTGATAACGCTGCTGGGCGTTTTGGTCAGAGGACTGTAGGTGATTACAACAGACCTGATCAGTTCTATGCCAACAAAGCTGCAATCCGACCTCCTGCCTTCCAGAGGAACGATTTTGAGGTTAAACCTGTCTACTATCAGCTGGTTAGCCAGCATCCATTCCATGGCTTACCTCATGAGCATCCTATGGATCACATTGAGAGGTTTAAGGATCTGGCTTCAAGTGTCAAAGCTACTGGAGTCAGCAATGATTTCCTGTTCTGCAAGCTTTTTCCTTACTCTCTTGGAGGAGAGGCTGATTGGCTGAAGCAACTGAAACTTGCTTCATTGACCACTTGGGAAGACACTAAGAACGCCTTTCTGAATAACTTCTATGATGATGCAAGATCAGAAGACATGAGGACGAAAATTGCATCCTTTACACAAGGCCCTACTGACGCTTTTAAGGCTTCTTGGATCAGGTTCAAGTCTTATCAAAGGGACTGTCCTCATCATGGCTATAGTCAGGTCCAATTACTTGGGATTTTCTTCAGGGGCATTGACTGGAAATATCAGATGGCGCTGGATGCAGCAATTGCAGGAAACTTCAACACCAACAGACCAGAGGAGGCGATCAAACTGATTGAGAATTTGGTCTGCAGCAACAGCACTAAAAATGCAGACTTTGAGAGGATGAAACAAGCTGGTGTGGCTGATGGGAATCAGATTGCTGAAGTTAAGGCTAAGCTGGATGATATGCACAGCTTTTTGGTGGGAAAGAAGTCAGTTCACTTTGCTGCGGAAGTGGAAACTTTTGCAGCTCCAGAGGAGGTTGAACAAGAGGATGTAAATTTCATCAATTCTGGTGGTTTTCAGGGTCAAAGGTATGGGAATCAGCAGTGGAACAGAGGATACAGCAACAACAATCAAAAGAACACCTTTACAGGAGGACAGAGCACGCCTGGTTTCACTCCTAAGCCCCCATTCCAGAAGACAGAGTACCAGAAGCCATTCCAGAACAGTGAAAATTACAGAAACTATGGTTCTTCTTCTTATCAACCAGAACCTCCACAAGAGAACAAAATGGAAGCAATGCTAGAACAACTCTTGGAAGGACAACAGAAGCTTACAGTGGACTTCAATGGCAAGATAGATTCGCTATACCAGGGTTTGAATGGAAAAATTGAGAGTCTGAACTCTCATATGAAGAAGCTTGATGTTCAAGTTGCCCAAACTGCAGGAGCTGTTCAGAGGCAAGAAGGATTTCTTCCAGGAAGAACTGATGCTAATCCCAAACACCATGTGAATGCCATCACATTGAGGTTTGGAAAGAACCTGCAACCAGTGTTGCAGAATGATTTAACCTCAAGGAATTTCGTGGGTATTGAAGAGTATGAAGATGAAGAAATATCTGCTGAAGACCCACGGGTGACGCTCGTCACCAATAATGGGTGTCGCTCGTCACCCGTCGAGCACAACCCCGACCCCGACTCTTCACAATTTGGTGACGACCGTCACCAGAAGGGTGACGCTCATCACCCAAATCCAATGATCGACCCCGACTTGTCCAAAGTGAGTGACGCTCGTCACCAACCCAGTGACGCTCGTCACCAGACGCGATATGATGCAGTTTCGCCTAAGACTTCAGATAATGCTAAGGAGACCGTGTATAAACCCAAGATACCCTATCCTAAGCATCCTAAGAAGTCTAAGCAAGAGCTTGAAGATGCAAGATGCAAGGCTATCATGGACAAGTTGGTCATAGAGATCCCATTGATTGATGCTGTAAGGATCACTCCTGTTATAAGGAGGTATGTGAAGAGGATGGTGACAATTAACTTGAGTCTAGAGGCTGGGGCTATGATGATCAACGAGCAGGTCAGTGCAGTGGATTCAGAACAGAGTTCCAGAGAAGCTTTCAGACCCAGGAAGCTTTGTTTTAGACTGCACAATCTTCAATGATAAGTTTGAGAGGTCATTGTGTGATCTTGGTTCTAGTGTGAACCTCATGCCTCATTCTGTTGCCAAGAGCTTGGAGATGACCGATTTCAAGGTTACAAGGATATCTCTTGTCCTAGCTGATAGATCAGTCAGAGTTCCTGAAGGAGTGATAGAGGATGTTCCTATCAAAGTAGGAGATTGTATGATTCCTACTGATTTTGTAGTTCTGGAATATGGAGAAGAACCCAAAGACCCCTTGATTCTTGGCAGACCCTTCTTGGCTACTGCAGGAGCTATTATTGATGTCAGTATGGGTAGAATAGAGCTGAATGTTGGTGATTTAGTGATGAAATTCGAAATGGACAAGGTGATGAAGAGGCCAACCATAGATGGACAGACTTTTTATGTGGATGTTCTCACAAACATTGCTGATCAGATCTTCCATGAGATGAGTTCAGAGGATCCCTTGGAAAGGGCGTTGACCACTTCTACAGCTGAGTATGAGCATTTAGATGGTGCTGCAACAGGGTACACAAAGATGATGGATGCTACTGCACAAGTGATGCAACTGGTTGCACAGGATGAGCTAGTCTCCACATCTGCGAAAGCTGCCACAATGGGTGATTGGTCTGCAGCAAAAGCACCAAAAGTTGAGCTTAAACAGCTCCCTGCAGGGCTAAGGTACGCATTTCTTAGAGAAAACTCCACTTATCCTGTAATTGTTAATGCTTCATTGAACAATGCAGAGCTCACCCTTTTGCTAAGTAAGCTGCGAAAATTTCGCAAAGCTCTTGGCTACTCTCTTGATGACATTTCAGGTATCTCTCCAGACTTGTGCATGCATAGGATACACTTGGAGGATGAGTCAAAATCATCAGTTGACCATTAGAGGAGGCTGAATCCGAATTTGCAGGATGTAGTAAAGAAAGAGATCATGAAGTTGTTGCAGGCTGGTATCATCTATCCTATATCAGACAGTGCTTGGGTGAGTCCAGTGCACGTGGTGCTTAAGAAAGGAGGTGTCACAGTGGTGAAGAATGACAAGGATGAGCTGATTCCAACCAGGACTGTGACAAGACACAGGATGTTCATTGACTACAGGAAACTGAATGCAGCAACAAGTGAGGACCATTTTTCTCTGCCTTTCATCGATCAGATGCTGGAAAGGCTGGTGAATCACAAGTATTACTGCTTTCTTGATGGGTATTCAGGCTTCTTTCAGATCCCCATCCATCCAGATGATCAGGAGAAGACTACTTTTACCTGTCCCTATGGCACTTTTGCATATCGCAGAATGCCTTTTGGGCTGTGTAATGCTCCTGCAACTTTCCAGAGATGCATGATGTCGATTTTCACAGACATGATAGAGAAGTTTATGGAGGTGTTCATGGATGACTTCTCTGTTTATGGGTCCTCTTTCAAGAGCTGCTTGGATAATCTGTATGCAGTTCTGCAGAGATGTGAAGAGAAGCACTTGGTTTTAAACTGGGAGAAGTGCCATTTTATGGTTCAGGATGGTATTGTGCTTGGCCACAGAGTCCCAGGAGACGGTATAGAAGTGGATAGGGCGAAAATTGATGTGATGACAAGTCTGCAAGCACCTGATTCAGTCAAAGCAGTGAGGATTTTTCTTGGTCATGCAGGCTTCTACAGAAGATTCATCAAGGACTTTAACAAGATAGCACGCCCCCTTACTGCTCTCCTCTGCAAAGATGTGAAGTTTGAGTTCACAGAAGAGTGTAAATCTGCCTTTGAACAGATCAAGCAAGCTTTGGTTACAGCTCCTGATGTGCAGCCACCAGATTGGGACTTACTTTTTGAGGTAATGTGTGATGCCAGCGATTTTGCAATTGGAGCAGTGATGGGACAGAGGAAGGAAAAGAAACTCCATGTCATCTACTATGCAAATAGAACTTTGGATGATGCTCAGAAGAATTGTGCAACAACTGAGAAGGAATTTTTAGCTGTTGTGTTTGCTTTTGAGAAGTTCAGGCAATATCTTGTTGGCTCCAAGGTCGTGGTTCATACTGACCATTCAGCACTGAGGTACCTGGTGCAAAAGAAGGATGCAAAGCCAAGGCAGTTGAGTTGGATCCTGCTTCTTCAGGAATTTGACATCAAAGTGAAGGACAAGAAACGGGTTGAGAATGGAGTTGCTGATCATCTATCCCGGATTCAAGTCGAAGACAGTGTCCCAATCAATGATTTCTTGCCTGAAGAGAATGTTTACTTGGTGGAAACAAGAGAACAGGAGGAAAGTATTGAAAACCTGCAGTTTTCTCGAAACTGCAGGGGAGTGACGAGCGACACCAGGAGGGTGACGCTCGTCACCAACCCAGAACAGCCACGACCAAAGTGTACGAAAGAGGTGACGCTCACCAATATTGGTGACGCTCGTCACCAATCTCTACACTTTTCTGCGATTTGTGCAAGCTTGGGGATGGCTTTTGAAGAGCCTGTTTATGCTTTGAATGATCCAAAGAGGCCCTGGTATGCCGATATTGCAAATTACCTTGCTGCAGAGGATGAACCACATGACTTTATAGGCTATGCAAAGAAGAAGTTCTTAGGAGAACTTAGGAGATTCTATTGGGATGAGCCATACCTCTACAAGCATTGTGCTGATGGGATCTACAGGAGATGCATAGCAGAAGAAGAAGTGCAGGACGTCCTCTTTCACTGTCATAGATCAGCGTATGCTGGACACTTTGCTACATTCAAGACTGAATCTAAGGTATTGCAAGCTGGATTTTGGTGGCCTACTATGTTCAGAGACGCCCAAGCCTTCATCACAAGCTGCGATACTTGTCTGAGAAGAAGAAAAATCAGCAGGAGACATGAGATGCCACAGAACTTCATTCTGGAAGTTGATGTCTTTGATTGTTGGGGTATTGACTTCATGGGACCTTTTCCCTCATCCTATGGGAATAGATACATTCTGGTTGCTGTTGATTATGTATCTAAGTGGGTAGAGGCGTTGGCTACTCCTATTAATGATGCAGCAGTGGTTTTGAAACTGTTTAAGACCATTATCTTTCCCGGATTTTGTGTCCCGCGGATTGTCATAAGTGATGGTGGTTCTCACTTTGTCAATAAGGTTTTTGACAAACTGTTGAAGAAGTATGGTGTACAGCACAGAGTAGCCACGCCCTATCACCCCCAAACAAGTGGACAAGTTGAGGTTTCCAACAGGCAGATCAAGCAGATTCTGGAAATGACAGTTGGGAAGACAAGGAAAGATTGGTCTTTAAAGCTGGATGATGCATTATAGGCCTACAGAACAGCATACAAAACGCCACTTGGGACTACACCATTCCATCTTCTCTATGGCAAGGCGTGCCATCTGCCAGTAGAGTTGGAGTTCAAAGCAGAATGGGCCATCAAGAAGCTGAAATTCGATCTGAAACCTGCTGCAGAAAGGCGTTTGATTCAGCTCAATGAACTGGATGAGATCAGATATCTGGCCTATGAAAACTCCAAGTTATACAAGGAGAGGACAAAGGCATATCATGATAAATAGATCATCTCCAGGCATTTCGAGCCTAATGACCAGGTATTACTCTACAACTCTCGTTTACAGCTTTTTCCTGGTAAATTGCGTTCTCGATGGTCAGGTCCCTTCACTGTCAAAGAAGCTCGCCCACATGGTGCAATTGTCCTGATTAACTCCAAAGAAGAGGAGTTTACTGAAGCATTACTGGGCACAAACAGAGATTCCAGCAGGACACATTGTGTTTCTGGATGATGCACCAGCTGTCTAAACAGCCAACCAAAGTCAAGCTAATGACTTTAAACAAGCGCTTAGTGGGAGGCAACCCACTGGTAAGTTGTAGCTATTGTACTTAGTTTTGATTTTTCGTGTTTAAGATTATTATTTAGATCAGCTAAAAAAAAAAAAAAAATGTGGTGACGAGCGACACCACCGTCACCATAATAGAAATCGAGCACGGATACGTAATCTTCTTCGTCTGGTTTACTTCTGCAAAATATCGAACACATTCAACTTCTTTTATATTCATAACTTTTGATTTTCTAAACCAAATTGAGTGATTTAAGAGCCTAATCCATGCGGATTTTGCTCCTCTTTCTGAATATCAACTCAGTTTTTAAGATCTGCAAGGTATGTGTTCGGAATTTCTAATTTTCAGTCCGCCATAGGTATGGTAAAATCCGATTTTTGACTTGATTAGCTTGATTTAACTGTTGAATCATGGTTAGTTAGGTTGTATTAGAGGAATGGCACCATCTATGTGAGCTTTTATCGGTTGATTTGCAAGTTTTGAATTTTCGAGTTCATGATGAAATTTGCAAAAATCTGGAAATTTTGGGTGATTTGGGTTGAACTGATGATTGAATTGTGTTCCTGGTAGTGCTGTAGTTGATCGCTATCATTTATTTCACCTTGATTGATTGATTTTTCGAATTTTAAAAATTTGCTGATTTTGGTGATGTTTTTGGTCGATTTTGATATTAAATTTTCAGATGCCAAGACAGGAGAAACGACCAAGGCTAAGCTCGTCTTCAAGCACTGCAACAGAGTCTAGAGATCCCTTCAGTCAGTACCCGGTTTGCAGGCCTCCATGGCCCAAGCGAGAAGATCAGAAAATAGCCTCTAAAGTGGCTTCGGCAGGAACTCCGAGGCAGGAAATATCACGGAACACTTGTATATTCCGTGATATCCAGGAGGAGTGGGATGAGTATGACACGCTATTCTACAATGCGTGGTTGGGAGTGAAGATCATCCCCACTCGGTTCGCGGATTATGCTGTTCTGCAGAAGATGGGGATCTTCGAGGAGGTTGTTCAGATTCTGGAGATCATTGGGATGGGGACTATGCCGTTCCAGCAGTATGATCTCTACCCAGATTTGGTCCGCTAGTTTCTCTCTACAGTTTGCGTCTACCGGATCAGTCTGATGGAGCTTTGTGGGATCTATTGCTTCTCTAACCATCCCACAGGCGTTCTCCTTCCCTCTCAGTGGACTCATATGCGGACATTCTAGTCCATGTTCGGGAATGGAGTCTATAACAGCAAGACTAGCACGCAGACAGAGGTTCGCCATCCTGTCTTGAGGTACATTCTGCGCCTCTTTGGCAATACCATTTTGTGCAAGTCTGCGCCTAGCAAGACTCGGGTTAGTGAGCTGATTCTCCTCTACTACAGACTTTATGAGATGCTTGATGATGTGATCCCTATCAATAGCATGGTTCGCGCCAGCTTGGGCGCTGTTTTCGCTGAGCATCTGGTCTCCTTGAAGACCAAGCCGTTCACCAGTCCGGGGGAGAAGACCGAGAGTGTTGGCAGCCTTCTGACACCGATCTTTCATCATTTCCAGATCGATGTCACTCCTTGCAGTCTGTGTACTGACAGATCACTTATGGATGACCAATATCTGCGCCATGTCACTTGGCTGAAGATTGGAGTTGTCTGGACTTTCACTACTACTTCTGGAGAGTATATTGGCATTAAGTTGCCACAGAGAGCCCTCACTACGATTCAGGGAGTCCCACGCCAGCTTTTCTTCATGCCAGCTCGGACTCTGCTGCGCCCTTTGGCTCTGCGCCCTGCTAGAGCTGCTACAGGTGGTGCTTCTGCTTCTACTGCAGCTGCTGATGATGATGGACCTTCTACACGCCAGAGTACATCCTCTACTGCTTTCAGGTGTCCTCCACGACCACAGACACCCATGGATATGGCTGCATTTCAGGAGTATGTCATTGACAGCTTTGAGGGACTCTGGGATGCTGTTGCTACACTTAGCAACTTGTGGTTGTGTCCGCCCCCATTACACCACTGAGCCTTACGAGGATGAGGACTGAGGCTCCACTATCTGGTTACTTGTTTCTTTTTCTCTTTTATTTTTATTTCTCTTGAGTCATTTTTATGTTTTCTTTGAGTCAGTTGTCAGTTTCTTTGATGATGTTTTGTGAGATTGTTGAACCAGGTTATTATTGCTATGTCTGGATATTTTTAATTATGTGTTTGAGTGCTGAAAAAGTCTAACTTTTGAGTACACATGACAACACTTCGTTAATTAACATACAACTTAATAATTGGGTAATACAGGTCCACGCGAGGTAACACTTTTAGACCATGGTTTTTCGACTTCTCATTCATTTTTCTGACCAACTCTTGGCTTAATAACACTGGGGACAGTGTTGTTTAAGTCTGGGGGAGGTGGTTACTGACGTTGTGTGCTTTGTGTTTGATTTATAGAGTCTCAAAGTTGAGTCAAAAACCTGTTTTTATAGAGTCAAAATTCTAAAATTGTTAGTTTTTCTTGGAACTAACCATATGACGTTTTTGCTTATAAGAACCATTGCCTCAGTAGTTGATTACAAGTCTTACTAAGTTTAAAATCATAGGTAGATCAGTCTAGCAATGAAGGTCTAGGTCCTTAGAGAATCTGGAAAATTTGCTGTTAGCTCCACCTTAATGAACTTTAAACTTCTTGTCTTGGTGATTGATTCTTTTTGATCTTGATTCTCTCTTTCAGCACTGACAATAAGTTTAAGATACAGTCTCTCTTTGATCTTCCCTGATGTAGTTTTAAAAGGTTAAGTCCAAAGAATGGTGCATTCATGACCCTGTCTCCTCACAAGGAACAACAATAATGAACACACTCAAGAACCTGTCTCCTCACAAGAAACACAAGTATTGAGTAGCACCATATCTTAGACTGTAAAAGTTGAGAAAAAGAAGTGAAGAGAAAACAGGAGAGCTGTGTTGAGATTGGTTTGTTCAGTTGTTAGGAAGGGAAAAGAATCTGTAAAGTGGTTGAGATGATAAAACCTTGATGAGATTTCACACTTAGATAAAAAAATAAGGAGTTAGCAGTAGAAATTTTGGATTTCTTGAAGGGATTTCGATTGGACTTGAGAGATTTGCTATGCTTGAGATAATTATGCTGAAATTTGATCTTGTGTTGACTTTGTGGTATGTGGATTTGAAAGTTCAAACTAGTGTGGTGTTCCTGATGATTGACTGACTGTTTCTTGTTTTCAAACCTTGACCTTATTCTTTGTCTGATGTTTGCTTGAGGGCAAGCAAAAGCTAAGTCTAGGGAAGTTGATATATCATGGTTTTTATGGTTTTTAACCATGATATAAGTCCTTTTTATTGAGTCTTTTTGGTCTTTTTAGAGTCCTAGAAGAGTCTTTGCAGGTTATAGCATGTCTGGAGCATAATTGGAGATTTTGGAACCTTTTGGAGCATTCTGGGTTGAAGCTACGAAGTACCAAGTTCGAAGCAGAAAGTATCCCATATGGTGACGCTCGTCACCACCTTGGTGACGCTCGTCACCCATCAAGGAAGGAGCGTGGCTGTTTTATTAAAAAGTCTGAAGAAGATTTGCATAATTGGCCCAAAAGTTCCATTATTTACAAAAAGACCCCAGATCGGGTTTAGCTTCTATTTATTAGGTTTTTCAGCCATTGTTGGCCATTATCTTAG
This sequence comes from Thlaspi arvense, assembly GCA_911865555.2. Classification (NCBI taxonomy): domain Eukaryota; kingdom Viridiplantae; phylum Streptophyta; class Magnoliopsida; order Brassicales; family Brassicaceae; genus Thlaspi; species Thlaspi arvense. The sequence continues at coordinate 23,552,594 of OU466862.2, read as the reverse complement.
TTTTCAGAATTCAGAGAGCTTAGAGAGAGATTTATTCAGAGCTTTTTGGGGAGACAAATCCTGTACTCTTTTGATCCCCTCTATTCTTTATACTCTTTCTCTTAATGCAATATTATTCAGTTATGCTTTGTGATCCCATATTCATGTCTCAGTAATCTGCTAGTTAAGTTAGGGCTTTTTTAAGGGTTGATGAAGAGATTATAGAATCGCAATTCTGTAGGGATTATCTTTTGGTTTTTCATCTCTCCTTGCTTTAAAATCGAATTTCTGAGAAACATCATCTAGGAATCCGAAAATCTTAGGTTGTTAAATATATGTGAGAGCATTATTCATAACCTGAACTAGTATTTGATGAGCAAAGCAACTTAGTGCAAAGAGATTTGGCTTAGGAGTTTTGTAAACAATTGTGATCTTTCCTGCATGCTTAGGTTGTTAGGGTTTGCAAAGAGATTTGAAACTCTATGATTTAGGCATAGATAACTTTTGCAATGAGAATTGGTTAGTTATACATTAGTGATTCATGTTTAAAACGTTTCTTAATCATTCCTGATTTCCAGCATTCTACATTCTTGGATTTAACCTGCGAACTGTCCTGACTTAGCGCATTTAGTTTTCTGAAACTTAGATCATATGCCAAAAATTGTTTGCTTACTTTTATTTGTTAATTCGCATTACATACATTATATCCTGCTTAGCATAATCCGAATCTACAATTCGATAGTGTAGTTTGCATTACTCCCTTGGGATTCGATACCCCTTGTACTACAACTACTTTTGCTGTGCACTTGCAGTAGTTTTATTTGGGTAAAACCTGAGCCCTATCACATGCCTACAGGGAGTCTTATACTTCGGTCAGCCAGAATTAGTGCGATTCTACACTCCTTAAACTTGGTAAAGCCTAGCTTTTTGACAATGGAGTGAGGCATAAGATTAATGCTTGCACCAAGATCACATAAGCAACTCTCAAACTTCAAGGGGCCTAGTGCACAAGGTATAGTGAATGACCCCGAATCTCCTAGATTCTTTGGAGCTATCTCCTTGTCGATGATTGCACTGCATTCTTGACTCAATACCAAGACCTCATCACTCTCTTTCTCCTTCTAAGAGTATCCTTCAAAAACTTGGCATATTTTGGCATCATAGCCAAGCAATCAACCAACAGCAGTTTGATCTCAACATTCCTTATGTGCTTCTCAAACAAGGCTTTATGCTTCTCAATCAACTGCTTCTTGAAACGTCCAGGGAAGGGGAGCTTCGGTTTGTAAGGTGGAGGCACGAAAGCTTCTTTCTCCTTGCTAACTTCCTCCACTTTTTTCTCTAAGACCGCTTCCTTGCCTTTCTTTGGCCTTGCAATGTAGACATTGTCAAACGTGATCTCTTGATCATTACTCTCCCCCTCTTGAACCACAATGTCCTCATTGTCTTCAGGTACAGACCGTGGTGGTAGCTCTTTCCCACTTCTCAAAGTAATCGCATTGGTATACTCCTTAGGGATTGTCTCACACTTCCCGGGTAAGCTACCTTGACCGCTTGAACTGGCTTTTCCTTTCTCTAGCTGGCGAATCTTGTTGTTCAAGTTGGTGATCTGTGTAGATACCTCAGTGAGAGAAGAGTCCAGCCTATTGTTCATATCAACCAACTTTTGATTAGTAGTTGCTTGTCCTTGAAGTAATTGTTGGAACATAGCTTGAACCGGATCTTGAGGTGGCGGTTGAACTTGTTACTGTTGAGGCACGAAACCAGGAGGGTAGCCTATGTTCACTTGCTGTTGTTGGCCTTGGAAGTTGCCTTGTCCCTGCCCTTGGTACCCACTCTTTTGTGTAAACCCTCCTTTGTTGTGAGGAACAAAAGGTTTTCCTTGTTGTGGAGGGTACACTTGATCCTTAGGGTTCTCCACATTGGTACTTCGGTAAGACAGGTTGTTGTTGCCTTGATACCATTGAACATAGCTCTGTGGCTTAGTATAGTTCTGGCCTCTAACCCAATTCGCTTCCACTTGGCTCAGCCCTAACTCTTCTAGAACATCCGTAGCCTCTCCCACAAAGTGTACATGCTTTTAATTTACAAGTACCAGCTTGTCAATCTTTTCATGAAGTGATTTCAGCTCCTTCTTGTGTGCCTCAAGGTCAGATCCTCTAGGTGCTCTATCATAGTCTTCAGCGTAGTTGCCATCACTCAAAGCAAGATTCTCAATAAGCTCCATTCCCGCTTCTACATCTTGTCCAAGAAAGTTCCCTTTACTCGCTGTGTCTAGAAGCATTCGAATCTTGGGAAGGGCTCCTCTATAGATGGTGCTCAAGAGTGTCTCCTCAGTGAAACCATGATGAGGACATGCAATGGGGTAGTCCTTGAACCGCTCCATTGCTTCACTAAAGGTCTCCTTCTGCCTTTGTGTAAAAACGCTAATCTCACTCCTTAGCCGAGCTGTCCTTGTGCTTGAGAAGAACTTAGACAGAAACGCCTTCTTGCAATCAGCCCATGAGGTTATAGTCCCCTCAGGTAAGGTCTTCTCCCAATGCCTTGCTTTATCCCCAAGTGAGAAAGGGAAAAGCCTAAGCTTGAAGCTATCCTCCGAGATGCCATTGATCTTGATCATTCCACACACTTGCTCAAAGTTATCTAAATGCTCCAAGGGATCCTCCATTGTAAGTCCATGGAACTTGTTGTTCTGCACCATTGAGACAAAGCCTAGCTTGATCTCGAAGTTGTTGTTTTGCACCGGTGGTGGAGTGATGCCAAAACGGTTGTGATGAGTGTTTGGTGCATCACCCGCACCAATGATCCTTGGTTGCCTTGGGGCGTGGTTTGGGATTCCATTACCCCTACCAGCATCAGCACGGTGAGGTGGAGCCTCAGCTTGGTCTTGCTCAGCCATGACCTCAAAATCAAGAATATCCGGTTGAAATATCTCCTCAAAGTCATGTGCTTGTTCTACTGCCCTTCTTAGCCTTGCACTTCCAAGTTGATGAATGTTGTCTAGAGGTTGTAGTAGATTGTTGTCACCACTAGACCTCAGATTCATGTACCTGAGAAGACAAATAGAAAGGTAGATAGATTAGTAACCAAAGTAAAAATAAAGGCTTAGTCTCTACTAAGCTCCAAATCCTAATACTATCAAACTAAACCCAAGTTGGCAACGGCGCCATTTGATAACTGGATTTTAAGGTCTAGTTTGAATCAAAGCCTAAAGCACAATATAGCTGTCGTATAGTGCAAAAGGTGTCAATACAGCTCAGGTTGTCTTGAAAAATACTAAGAATGCAAAAACTTTGTAGAGCTAAGTGAAATCCGGATTATTTGACGAGAAAATCTATGAAAACTAAATGCAACTACTAAATGACCACGAAAACTATTTTAAAATCCCTACTGAAAGGTTAAACAACTACTAGATGACTTATAAGAATTTAAAATGCAAGACTACTAGTTTTTAAAATTCAAACACTAAAAGCAGGCAAAACAGGAAAGTTCTAACAAGATGATTTTAAAGAAACTAATACCAAAGATGAAAACTTTAGAACTAGGAAATGATGATTTTAAGTTTGAAAAGGCTAAAATTGGATTCAAGGTTGAGGGTCATGCTTAAGAAGGATCAAGATTCAAGCTTGGCTTTTGAAAACATATATCTACACATTGGGTGCCATCTCTAAGATTTGAGAAGCTATATCGAGATTTATCCATGGTGTATGGTATAAACCCTTTCCTTTACATTTCCTCCTAACCCATGGCGTATGGTGGAAAGATAGGTTGAAGAACATTAAGCATAGATCTCAAAAAATGGCCTAACTAGCTCCCTAAGCTTTCATGGCGTTTGGGAAATGATAAGCAGTCTCTTGGATTTGGTTTTAAGGGATCTCTTGAATCCTGCTAAGGTAAGGAAACCCCTAAGATCAAAGAGATATTTCTCAAGACTCTCTAGGCATTAAAAACCCCAAATCCAAGAAGAGATTGGGTTAAGAACAAAAAGACCCAAGCTTAAACCCTATAAACCCTTCTTAATCGTCCCAAGCTTAAACCCTTGGAAAACTACTCACTACACATGATTAAAACACTTGAAAATGCAAAAGGTGAAAGGATAAGCATGATTATAACGATTAAGCAAGAAAGATAAAGGGAAATACTTAAGATTAATGCAAGATTAAGGTTCACAAATGTCAAAAGCTTAAAAACAAGAATAATGGCGCTTTGCCTAAAGGAAAGATAAAAGATAGGAGACCAAGTGTAAGATATCGAATGGCTCTCTTTTGTTGCCCCAAAAATAGGGTAAAACCAAAAAAATGGTCCCCTCACTAAGCTCCAAAAGTGAGCTGTCTGGATAAGGTTTTAGAGATCGATCTGAGTCGTCGATCTCTCACTCGATCATCTGCGTAGAACGTTCTCCCTTGCTCGATCTTCGGGTCGATTCGGTAGGGTGGATCGAGTGCTTCCATTGATCTTCTTGTCGATCCTCGGATGATCGAGTCGTGACCTCGATCTGGCTCTCGTTCTTTCTGGGCTTAGTTCCCGTGTCCGTACTAACGTTCGATCACCTTGGTCGATCTTGACCTCGATCCTCTTCATTGAAGCGACCTGAGTGTCTCGATCTCGTCTAGATCGACCTGCTGAGAAACAGTATTTTAGGGGTTTAAATCAAAGCCCAAACCACAGTTTATGATTCAGTATAGTGGTAAGGGTGTCAATCCAGCCTAGGTTGATGAAAGCTACTAAGAATGCAAGAGCAAAGCAAATCTAAGTTAGATTCGGGTAAATGGATGAGAAATTCCATGAAAACTAAATGCAAATGCTAAATTACCGTGAAATTTTTTTTAAAAATCCCACTGAGGGGTTAAACAACTAGCAGAAGACTTCTAGGAGATTAAAACGCAAGGCTACTAATTTAATAAAATCGAACTCTAAAGGCAGATAAACAGATAATTTCTAGTAACTTAGAACAATAACTTTTAAAGACTAAATATGCAAGCTTTATGACTAAGAAATGATAAAATTGAGTTTTAAATGACTAAAAGAGGATCCAAGGCTGGGGATCATGTTTAAGAAGGTTCAAGATGCAAGCTTGGGTTTTGAAAACATTAGATCTACACATTTTGTGCTATCTCTAAGCCTTGAGAAGCTAAAAGTGGTTTATCCATGGCGTGTGGTATAAACCCTTTACTCAACCCTTCCTCCTAACCCATGGTGTGTGTGGAAAGATGGGTCGAAGAACATTAAGCATAGATCTCAAATAATTGCCTAACTAGCTCCCTAAGCATCCATGGGGTTTGAGAAAGGATAAGCTAGTCTCTTGGATTTGGTTTTAAGGGATTTCTGAATCCTGTCAAGTTAAGAAAAGCCCTGAGATCAAAGAGATCTTTCCCAAGACTCTCTAAGCATTAAGACCCCAAATCCAAGAAGAGAATGAGTAAGAAAATGAAAAACTCCCAAAGCTTAAACCTTTAAACCCCTTAATCACCCCAGCCTTAAACCCATGCGAAACTACTCACTACACATTGTTAAAACACTCGAAAATGCAAAGGAAATAAAGCTAAACATGATTAAGCAAGTGAGATTAAAGAAAATACTTAGATTAAGATAAGATTAAGGTACAACAAAAGCAAGAAAAAGCTTCAAATCATAACAATGGCGAATCGCCTAAAGCAAAGACAGAAAACTTGGAGAAAAAGTTTGCATAATGAAAGTGATGGGTTTTTCGCCCAAAATAGGCCAACAAAGAAAATGGACCCCCCCCTCCCCCCTTCCACTAAAGTCCAAAAGTGAGCTGTCGGATAAGGTTCTGGGATCGAGCTGAGTAGTCGATCTGATCACTCGATCTCCCGGCTAGAACGTCTTCTTTTGCTCGATCGTTTGGTCGATTCGTCGGATGGATCGAATACTTCTATCGATCTTCTGGTCGATCCTCGGATGATGGAGTCGTGAACTCATTCTGGCTCTCATTCTGCATGGCTTAGTCCACGTCCGTACACACGATCAATAACCTCAGTCGATCTTGGTCTCGATCTTCCTTCTTGAAACGACCTCCTTGCCTTGATCTTCTGGACGATCTCGTCTAGATCGACCTGCCTAGCTCGATCTTTGCCTCGATCTCGGTTCCTTTGCTGAATGGCCGAGTTCTCCCAAGTGTCCACAAGCTCCTCTTCGATCCTTAGCATGTCCACGCAACCTCCATAACTCCAGTGTGTCCAAAACAACCTGAATATGATGCAAGA